>JAJHZJ010000744.1:1976301-2647568 GCA_023548195.1 Bettongia penicillata ogilbyi | reverse complement strand
GACAGTCCTGTGGTGAGACAGATTGCTGGTGTGGTGGAACTGGTGGAGGTTCTGGAGAGGGAATTCTACTCGCACCTCCTGGACAAGAAAATTGTGATGACTTCCAAACTAGAGCACAGGCCAGGAGAGGAGCAAATTCCTCACCCTTGATTGTGCTACCTTGAAGGACCTGAGAACCGCTAGGTCCCTAAAGTATACCTTCCACTCAAAAAAGGATTCAAAATCCAAGTAACAGGTTGAGAAAATGCCTAAAAACAGGAAAAAAATAAGACTATAGAAGGTTCCTTTCTTGGGGAACGGGTATTTTCTTCCATCTTTTCAAATGATGAAGAATCAATTGGGGGACAACATAAAAGTCAAGGCTTCTGAAGCCAAAACCTCCAAAAAATATGCAGTGGTCTTAGGTCACAGAAGAGCTCAAAAAAGGATTTTGAAAATCAAGTAATAGAGGTGGAAGAAAAATTGGGAAGAGAAATGAGAACGATGCAAGAGAATCATGAAAAGTGAGTCAGCAACTTGCTAAAGGAGACCTAAAAGAAGGCTGAAGAAAACAATACTGTTAAAAATAGAATAATGTAAATGGCAAAAGAGATCCAAACAGCCAATGAAAGGAAGAATGCTTTAAAAAGCAGCATAAGTCAAATGGAAAAGGAGTTTCAAAAGCTCACTGAAGAAAATAGTTCTTTAAAAATTAGAATGGGGAAGGTAGAAGCTAATGACTTTATGAGAAACCAAGAATTTACAAAACAAAACCAAAAGAACAAAAAAGTAGAAGACAATGTGAAGTATCTCATTGGAAAAGCAACTAACCTGGAAAAAAGAGCTAGGAAAGACAATTTAAAAATTATGAGACAATCTGAAAGCCATGATCAAAAAAAGAGCCTAGACATCATCTTTCATGAAATTATCAAGGAAAACTGCCCTGATATTCTAGAAGCAGAGGGTAAAATAAATATTAAAAGAACCCAGCAATCACTTCCTGACAGAGATATCAAAGAAAAACTCCTAGGGATATTGTAGCCAGATTTCAGAGTTCCCAGGTCAAGGAGAAAATATTGCAAGCAGCCAGAAAGAGCCAATTTAAATATTGTGGAAATACAATCAGGATAACATAGGATCTAGCAGCATCTACATTAGATTGAAGGGCTTGGAATATGATTATTCCAGAAGACAAAGGAACTAGGATTAAAAACAAGAATGACTTACCCAGAAAAACTGAGTGTAATACATCAGGAGAAAAAATGGTCATTCCATGAAACAGAGGACTTTCAAGTATTCTTGATGAAAAGACCAGAGCTGAATAGAAAATTTGACTTTCAAACACAAGAATCAAGAGAAACATGAAAAGGTAAACAGGAAAAAATAATCATAAGAGACTTACTAAAGTTGAACTGTTTACACCCCCACATAAAAAAAAAATATTTATAACTCGTGAAATTTATATATATATATATATATATATAAATTTCACGAGTTATAAATATAAATATTATATATATATATATATATATATATATATATATATATATATATATATATATATATATACAGATGGTGGAGGATAATTTGGATAGGAAGGGATGGTTTCCAAAGAAATAAATTTAAGGGGTGAGAAAGGAATATATTGGGAGCAAAAAGGGAGAAATGGAATGAGGAAAATTATCTCGTAAAAAAGAGTCAAGAAAAAGCTTTTTCAATGGAGGGAAAAAGGAGGAAGGGTGAAGGAAAAAATGAAAGTTACTCCCATCGCATTTTCCTTATGGAGGAAATAAAATGCACACTCAATTTGGTATGGAAATTTATCTTATCCTACAGGAAAGTAGGGGAGAAGCAGATAAGTGGGTTGTGAAGGGTGAATGACAAGGGAGGGTACATGGGAGGAGGGAATTATTAGAATGAAATACTTTTGAGGAGGTAGACAGTCAAAAGAGAGAATATTATTAATGGGAAGGGCAGGATAGGATGGAGGGAAATATAGGCTGGAGGGAGATATAGGATGGAGAAAGATATAGTTAGTCTTTTTTTTTTGAATAAATTTATTTATTTGCTTTTTACATTCATTTTCAAAGAATTTTCGGTTCCAAATTTTCTCCCCATTTTCCCCTCCCCCCACCCCAATACACCAAGCATTCTAATTTCCCCTATCACCAATCTGCTCTCTCTTCTATCATCCCACCCTTCCCTTGTCCCCATCTTCTCTTTTGTCGTGTAGGGTCAGATAATATTCTATTCCCCATTACTTGTATTTCTTATTTCCTAGTAGCAAGAACAATACTCAACAGTTGTTCCTAAAGCTTTGAGTTTCAACTCCTCCCCATCCCTCCCTCCCTCCCCATTCCCTTTGGGAAGGCAGGCAATTCAATATAGGCCATATCTGTGTAGTTTTGAAAATGACTTCCATAATAGTCGTGTTCTGTAAGACTAACTATATTTCCCTCCATCCTATCCTGCCCCCCCATTGCTTCTATTCTGTCTTTTGATCCTGTCCCGCCTTGACTGTTGACTTCAAATTGCTCCCTCCTCCTATTACCCTCCCTTCCATCATTCCTCCCACCCTGCTTATCCCTTTCTCCCCCACTTTCCTGTATTGTAAGATAGGTTTTCATACCAAAATGAGTGTGCATTTTATTCCTTCCTTTAGTGGAATGTGATGAAAGTAAACTTCATGTTTTTCTGTCAGCTCTCCTCTTTTTCCCTCCACTAAAAAGTCTCCTGCCTGCCTCTCCTATGAGAGATAATTTGCCCCATTCCATTTCTCCCTCTCTTCTCCCAATATATTTCTTTCTCACCGTTACCTTCATTTTTTAAAGATATGATCCCATCCTATTCAATTCACTCTGTGTGTGCGTGCATGTGTGTATGTGTGCGTGTGCATGTGTGTGTGTAATCCCACCAACTACCCAGATATTGAAAAGTTTCAAGAGTTACAAATATTGTCTTTACATGTAGGAATGTAAACAGTTCAACTTTAGTAAGTCCCTTATGACTTGTCTTTGCTGTTTACTTTTTCATGCTTCTTCTCATTCTTATGTTTGAAAGTCAAATTTCCTTTTCAGCTCTGGTCTTTTCATCAAGAATGCTTGAAAGTCCTCTATTTCATCGAAAGACCATTTTTTTCCCCTGAAGTATTATACTCAGATTTGCTGGGTAGGGGATTCTTGGTTTTAGTCCTAGTTTCTTTGACTTCTGGGATATCATATTCCATGCCCTTCGATCCCTTAATGTAGAAGCTGCTCAATCTTGCGTTATCCTGATTGTATTTCCACGATACTGGAATTGTTTCTTTCTAGCTGCTTACAATATTTTCTCCTTGACCTAGGAACTCTGGAATTTGGCCACAATGTTCCTAGGAGTTTTTCTTTTGCTATCTCTTTCAGGCGGTGATCTGTTGATTCCTTGAATGCTTATTTTGCCCTCTGGTTCTAGAATATCAGGGTAGTTTTCCTTGATCATTTCATGAAAAATGATGTCTAGGCTCTTTTTCTGATCATTGCTTTCAGGTAGTCCCATAGTTTTTAAATTATCTCTCCTGGATCTATTTTCCAGGTCAGTTGTTTTTCCAGTGAGATATTTCACATTCTCTTCCATTTTTTCATTCTTTTGGTTTTGTTTTGTGATTTCTTGGTTTCTCAGAAAGTCATTAGCCTCCATCTGTTCCATTCTAATTTTGAAAGAACTATTTTCTTCAGTGAGCTTTTGAACCTCCTTTTCCATTTTGTTAATTCTGCTTTTTAAAGCATTCTTCTTCTCATTGGTTTTTTGCCAATTGAATGAGCCTATTTTTCAAGGTGTTATTTGCTTCATCATTTTTCTGGGTCTCCTTTTGCAAGGTATTGACCCGTTTTTTATGCTTTTCTTGCATCTCTCTCATTTCTCTTCCCAGTTTTTCCTCCACCTGTCTAACTTGATTTTCAAAATCCTTTTTGAGCTCTTCTATGGCCTGAGCCCATTGGATATCTATTTCAGATGTTTGGGGTATAGAGGCCTTGACTTCTATGTCTTTACCTGATGGTAAACATTGTTCTTCTTCATCAGAAAGGGAAGGAGGAAATATCTGTTCACCAAGAAAGTAACCTTCTATCGTCTTATTTTTTTTCCCTTTTCTGGGCATTTTCCCAGCCAGTTACTAGACTTCTGAGATTCCTTTCCACACCCACCTGGCCTCCAGATCCGCCCAGCTAGTGCTTGGGGTCTGAGATTCAAATGTTGCTTCCCAGACTCAGGGTTTTCAGCAGAGGCAGGGCTGCTATTCAGTATGAGATTAATTTCAAGTGCTTAGGTGGGGGGGGCAAGGCTGCTATTCAGTGTGAGATTAAGTTCATTGCTCAGGTGGGGGCAGGGCCGCCTGACAGGTCTCAGTTCCTTCAGGGGCTCTGCATAAAGCTCCTGTCTGCTTTAGGAGCTCCTGTCCACTGTTGCCTCTACTGTTACCTCATGGTGGGGCCTGAGTTATGTGGACACCTTACTCCCCTCTTAGTGAGCCAGACAGGCTCTCTCACTAACCTTTGATGTGTGTGGGTGGATGGACCTGTGTGGCTGCTGGAGATTCCATCCCTGAAGCCTGCTTGGATCTGCTTCTGTTGGTGCCATGTGGCCAAGGCAGGGCTGGGCTCTGCTCTGGGTCTGGTGTGCGATGGACCTTTGGTGTCAGCTTTTCAGGGCTCTCTGGAACAGAAATCTCCTCCACTCCATTGTTGTGTGGCTTCCAGTGGTCAAGAATTTGTTGGCAGTTCCTCTTTACAGGTAATTTATGGGCTGTGGGTGCGGAGCTAGCATATATGAATCTTTCTACTCCGCCATCTTAGCTCCTCCTATAGTTAGTCTTTCACAACGTGACTATTATGGAAGTCTTTTGCATACCTACACGTGTATAGCCAATATTGAATTGATTGCCTTCTCAATGGGAATGGCTGGGTAGGGAGGAAAGGAGAGAAGTTGGAACTCAAAGTTTTAGGATAGAATGTTGAGACCTTTTACATGCAACTGGGAAATAAGAAATGTAAGTAATGGGGTATGGAAATCTATCTTGACCTACCAAAAAAGACAGAAGATGGGGATAAAGCAAGGGAGTGGTGTGATAGAAGGGAGGGAAGATCAGGGGACGGGGTAACCAGAATGCATGGTGTTTTGGGGTGGGAGGAAAGGAGAAGTGGGGAGGAAACTTGGAATTTCAAATCTTGTGAAAATAAATGTTGAAAAATAAAAATTAATTAATTAATTAAAAAATAAAAGAATGTGTGTGTAGAACTAATATGAGATTGCATGGTGCTTCAAGGAGGGACAAAAATCTAAGACTTCTGGAAGTGATTGCAGAAAACTCAAAAAAACAAAATTAAAAAAAGAAGATAGTTTTTGTCTTGACTCCAATATTCAATATTTGTGTTACTTTGGGTCTGTCATTTAACTTTTCTGTACCTCAAGCTTGCTTGCCTTTACGAACTGAAAACTTTAAACCTACAGCTTAGGTTTTAATAGCTGAAAATTGCACAAAGACTTTTGGGGCACCATGTATAAAGTATGAACCTATTTTAAGTATTTACATAATAAGTGCAAAAAAATATAAAACTCCTTAAAATAACAAAATATAATTTCAAACACATTTTTAAAAGGGAAGAAATTTTGTGGAGAGAAATATATTTTGAGATAAAAAACAGTTTTTGAGATGGTGAAGAATATACTAAGTGTTGAGAAAAGACAGTGGTGTAGAGGAAGAGAAGTTGGGAAGCTTCATGTGAAATTGTATGGTATAATATGAAAAACACTGGACTGGTAATCAGACTTTCTATTCTTGGGTTTCCTGTAATAAGGTACACAATTTTGGTCAAGTCACTTAACCTCTTGGAGATTTAATTTGCTCATCCATAAAATGGGGACATCAAACTAGATGAACTCTAAATACCCTTCCTGATATTATATTCCATGATTTTATGAGTTGAAATGCAATGTCTTTCACTGGAGTTACCTCCAGTAAAATTCATTAGTAATTTTACTTTTGAAATTCCTGCAATAACCTAAATGTTTTATCAAAACTTTCCTTTTTTTGTTGAATGTCTTTTGAAAAAAGTATACTCAACAGTTCTGTACCTGAAAAAGAGGATTTAATATAAATCTCCACATAGAGTTTTATAGAATCATAAGTCTAGAGGAAACCTTGAGAGTTTCCCTAATCCTCTTCAAACCGAAAACAGACTGTCCCTAAATCATCCTTCACAGATGACTATCACATTTTTAAAGTTGTATCTAGATTTCATAATCTCCCTACTACCATTCCCAGTGCAGCATCATTGTCAAAGATATTGTTGCCCCAAAATATAATGTAAATCATTTACACTAGTTATTCAAAGATTTGAGGGACTTCCTGTACAGTAAATGCAGTGTGTGCACAGTGTACTACTGGGATGTCCAGATGCCATTTGCACTTGACTTGACTTTTTTGTTTTTTTTGACCAAGTGAGACAAATCTTTTCTGCTGACTTTCTAAGTTGCACCTTCTTGTTCGCTGTTATCCCTCTACTTCGAACCTCAGCACTATTTGGTATGACTCTCCAATCCACTAATCATGAAATATTATGCTTATATTGTACTGTGTTTATGCATTATGCCCATACTAGAATGCAAATTCTCATCATTCAGGGAAAACAATTGATTGAAACAGTTCTTAGTAAAATATTTTGTACTTATAAAACACTTAACAAATGTTTATGGAATACATGAATGATACCTTCTCCACTTATTTTCATGGGTGAAGTTATCCATTTTGGATAATTTATCTATCAGTTCCTTTAGAATTCTATCATGTCTACTGTCATATCCTCCTCCTCCCACTCCCCCAAGTGTGTTCATTGGGTTCATGGATTTGGAGCTAGAACGGATCTTAGCAACCATCATATCCAGTCCTTCATTATAAAGATGATGAAACTGACCAGCAAAATGGATGACTTTCTCAAGACCACAAAGCAGCAAGTTGCAGAACTGAGATTCAAACTCAAGTCATCTGTCCTCAAATCCTATTCTCTTTCTGCTAGATCATATTGCCTATTTGACTGATTTGATCAGGTTTAGTACTCTTTCTGACTTCTTCCTATTACATGCCATTTCCACTTCCTTATATAATACATCAGGTTCTGAAATGGTAGAGTTTAAATATGGTGGTTCAGCTACTGACACCAAGAAGCAGAGAACACTCTAAAAAAAAATGAACACATATGTCCCATTTTGTGTTAATTATTCTTCTGCTTTGGTCTGCATATATCTTCCTGATAATGTGGTTTATCTTGATCTTATACCAAATTCTTTCAGTTGGGTTATTTTCTCTTTAGTGCATCTTACTATTTTCTGAGAAGAAACTACAAGAAATCTTTGAGTGATTTCAACAAATATTTATCCTGTATATCTAGGTGATGATGTTCAAGTCATAGGAATTGCTCTCTGAAATAAAATATGCAAAATATGGAGTGATTAAGGCAAAATAAAGATCAAACCCTATGTGTCTTAGGTTATATCACATGTATATAACTCATTTCCTGTTTACTTATTCCCCAAGAATCCATAGGTACTATCAAGACTCAGCTCATATGTCATATTTCATATCTCATTTAATTTTGATCTCCTTAGTTGTTAGAATTCATCCCCCCTCCTCTTCATGCACATACTTAGCTATACATGTGTATATCATGTATATATTTATCTGCTTACATTTTTTCACTTTCTCATCCCCAAGAAAATTCTTGAACACAAGAATTCTTCATCCCTAACACTTAATAAAGCTCATTGCAAAAATTGCACCCTCATTTTCATATCTTAAAGAGGAGCATTGGATTTGCTATTATATCTATCACTACAGGTGTTTGAAATTAAGGGATATTTTGGGGGGACTCGGGTTGAAGAGTACTTTCTTTGTTCAGTCCAGAAGTGGTATCTTCAGAGAAGGAGATAGAGTGTTGACTTCAGGAAATAACAAGCACTTCATTTTGAGTTTTGCATAGAATGCATGAGAAAGATTAATATTAGCAAAAGTGAAATGAATTAAGATTGTGGAGAGTGTTGAATTCCAGACTGAGGAAACTATATTTTATCCTTCATGCAATAGGGAGCTACAGGATGCTTTTGAGTGGATTTTTACTTTTCTCTTAGGAAGATGAATTTGGTAGTTTAAGAGAAAAAATATTGAAATCAAGAAGTCTAATTAGGTGACTTCATAGTGGTCAAAGAGAGAGGTGATAATTGCCTTAACTAGAGAAATGACAATGTGAGTGAAGAAAATGGGATGGATGAAACATTATGGGAAGTAGAACCAATGACTTTTGACACCTGATTAGATATTGGGGCATGAGAAAGAATTTGGGGAATGACTCTGAAATTGTGAACCTGAGTGATGGGAAAAATGATACTGCCTAAAAAAAAATAAAAGCAAAGCAAAGAAACATTGGAGGAAGATTGATTCAATTTATGGAAATGGGAGAAAATGCAATGTTCCAATTTTGAATGTGGAGTTTGGGTTTTCAGTTATCATTCTTGATGTCCTACATCAATTAGTACCAAAACATGGTTGCAAGTTTACCGTGTAAGACTAGGATTTTCTTGTACTAAGAATTTTTGTGATTAAGCAACTCATGCAAACTGATAACAAGAGAACCATGAATAAGAGTCATTTTCTGTTTTTGTCCATTTCAAGGGTCCCACAGACCACATTATCTTCTTCAGTATCTTCATCCTCATCATCCTCATCCCCATTATCATATGATAGTCAATTTTCTATAATAAGCCACAGTGATGATCCTCAATCCAAAAACACATCTATAACCAGGTTTCTAATGACAACATCTACATCTTGGCAGGATGTGGACTACCATATAATCCTTTGGATAGCTGTTAGAACCAAGGTTTACCTCTAATGTGTAATTGTACTCCTCCTTACGCTTTGATGAAATATACATAAGAATAAACACTCTTCATTTGGTTTAGTAACAAATTCTCTCCTTTTCTTTTCAATTTCCATTTTTTTTTGCTCACCTTGTTTCTTTCTGTCTTTTAACATTTTGACAGGACAATAGATTTTTCTTTTAAAAAAACCTAATTTTAGCTTATCTTTTTCATTTCAGATAATCAGTATTGGTTACTGTACCATACTATGTCTATGAAAGTGATGTACACTATCTTTTCATTTCCCGTAGGGAAGTTTAGATATGTTAGTGTTTCTTGCACTAATAAATTATGCTACAGTATATATTTATGATAATGGAATTGGCTCTGTTGCTATTCCCAGTTTACCAGAATTAATGCTTTCTTATTCTTTCCTAGGAAAGATTGAGATTCCAAGTTTGTCCAGCTGACACAGCAAAGGTAATTATACTGAGAAAATATTGCATAGGAAAAAATAGCTTTGTAGTAACTTTCAGTTAACATATTTTTATGTCCCTACTTCACAGCAAGAAGCCCTTTTCTGGTTAGTGTTTGTAGTGGAGACATGGAAGAATGAGAATTACTTTGGTATAAACAATGTGTTTGTGTGCGTAGTGAAAAATAAGAATATGAAGCTTTATTTTAAAAAAGTCATTGCCTTACAATATGATGCAGAAATTACATTTTAATTGGGCACCTTTTATGATGAAAGCATACTGTTAGAGTATGAATTTTCTAAAAAGGAAAAACAAAGAAAAACAAAACTGTAAGTCCAGGAGCAATTCTTACAAGCACAATGCATTTGAATTAAGACAAAAGTAATACTAATAACGTTAGTTTCCAGCCTCATAAAGCCATAGCATTGGCCATTTGCATCCTATTTTTTAAGAAAAAAGTGAAATTTGAGAGACAAGATGTTAGAAGAGTAGGACCATGTGCATTTAAGACTGAGGAGAGATAATTTAAAAAGCATTGTGCTACCTGGAAGACATGACCAAAAAAACAAAAAAGGAAACTCTATAGCATATTTTAAAAAATCTTAAAAGAAAACTTCTTAGAGTTCTTTAGAGGGAGAAATCTGGAAATAGAAATAATTCAATAGTCACCTCCTGAAAGAAACCCCTAAAAGGAAAACTCCCAGGAATATTATGCCAAAATCAAGAATTTCCAGGTCAAAGATAAAATATTACAACCGTCTAGAAAGAATTCAAGTGCTGAGGAGCAAGTGTCAGAATGAGACAGAATTTAGCAGTCTTTCCTATAAAGTGGCAGAGAGGATCAAATACAATATTCCCAAAAGAAAAAGACATGTAGACTTGCAAATAATAATAATTTCCCCAGTAAACCAAGTACAATCCTAGGGTGAAAAAAAGGAGTTATAAAATGATGAGCAGGTCGACTTCAGAAAAACCTGGAAAGACTTATATGAATTGATGCTGAGTGAGGGGAAGCAGAACCAGGAGAACATTGTACACAGTTACAGACATATTGTCTGATGACTCACTTTGATAAACTTGGCTCTTCTCAGTAATGCAAGGTTCTAAGACAACTCCAAAAGGTTCATGATAGAAAATGCTATCCACATCCAGAGAAGGAATTATGGAGTCTGAATGGAGAATGAAGCATACCATTTACTCTCTCTTCTTTATTTTGTTTTGATTTTTCTTTCTTGTGGTTCATTCCATTAGTTATAATTCTTCTTCACAATATAACTGATGTGAAAATATGTTTAATATGAATGTATATGTAAAGTTTATATCAAACTGCATGCCATCTTGAGGAAAGGGGGAAAATTTAAAACTCAAAAGTTTGTGGAAATTAAAAATAAAAAAAATGCATTTTTAAAACGACTTTATATTTGATACTGGGACAATGGGGAGCCAGTAGAATCTATCAAATACCATCTCCTTATTCAGCCAATCCAGTGACACTCTGTTACCTACAGGATCAAATTTAAAATTCAGCTTTTTAAAATATTTTAAAAAAAAAGATTTACAAAGAAATAAAAGACTTCCAAGAATTTTTCATGAAAAGACTGAAGTTGAATAGAAATTTTGAAGTACAAATAATGCAGACAAGAAAATTATAAAAAGGCAAACATGAGTGAGTGGTCACAATGGACTAAAGAGAATAAACTTCACATTCTAATGTGATGAGACAAAGCAAGAGGCTGCAAGGTGGTTCAGCGTGGGGAGCCCTGGGCCTGGAATCAAGACCTGAGTTAAAATATGGCCTCAAAACACTTGTTAACTATGTGAGCATGATATTAGCAATTACCTCCTAGGGTTATTGTGAGGATAAAATAATAATATAATAATATTAATAAAAATTAAAATAATAATAATTAAATTGTGAGGATAAAATAATAATATAATAATATTAATAATAAAATAATAACTAAATTGTGAGGATAAAATAATGAAATTATAATTAATAATTAAAATAATAATAATAAAATAATATTTGTAAAAGCACTTGATAAGCCATAAAACACTAATACAATCATCATCACCACTACCATCTACATCATCATTCAGAACTTTCACCAAGGAGTAATAAATGAAAGTCAATAAGAGACAGGGTTGTTGAGTGGTTTTGTTAAGTTGTGATGATAATGAAAAGGACAGGAAAGAGACAAAAGAGACAGGATGGTTGGGGGAAATTAATTCATATATTTGGGGCATAAAAATAGAAGACTATATAAACATGGAAAAAGTAGGTGTGGTTTTTTTTTTCCACTTGAACCTCTCACTTATAAGGTACTAAAAAAAATTATTTAACAAGGATGCTAGAGGGAAAGGGCAAAAACCAATAAGAAGTAAAATAGGTTAAAGGAAGGGCTTATCTGAAAAAATAACAAATTCTAAATGAAGAAGATAGATTGACAGAGGAGTTTAAAGAAGGAGTAAGCTGTGATTGGGCTCTGGGTTAAGGAAAGAGAAGAAAACAGAAACAAATTGCACCAAATGTAGAGCACTGGTGCTGAGCAAATTCCTCTCTCACTACCTTTTATTTCTTTATAAAGAACAGCCAGAAAACAAAGAGAAGGAAATGTATGAAAATAGAGTAGAGAAAAATAATTAGGGAATATAACTATGAAAGCACATGAATATAAAAATTGGAAGAGAAGAAGAGAATTGGGGGAAATCATTTCAAAATATCTCTGAGAAGGATATCATTTCTAAGAAGTTTAAATGATTGATTCACATTTATACAAATAAGAACAAACTTTAAACTGATAGGGAATCAAAGGAAATGAACCAGCAATTTTGAAACAAAGCATTCTGAACCATCAGAAGCTATATGGGAAAACATTCTAAATTGCTAGCAAATAGAGAAATACACATTAAGAAGACTCTGAGAGGGGAGGAGCCAAGATGGCAGAGTAGAAAGACTTACGTATGCTAGCTCCTAATCCACAGCCCAGAAATTTTCTGTAAAAACAACTCCCCACAAATTCTGGAACAGATCAAGCCACACAGAAACACAGTGGAAGAGATTTCCGTTCCAGAGAGCCCTGGAAAGCTGTCCCCAGGGGTCTGTCATGCTCTGGATGCAGATCCCACCCCTGCACTGCCCTGGCCACTTGGTCCAAGAGGAGCAGATCTGAGCAGGCTTCAGGGATGGAATCTTTGGTGGCCGCGAAGGTCCCTCCACCCACAGGCGCTACAGGTCAGTGAGAGAGACTTCTGGGCTGGCTGAGAGGGCAGCAGGGTGTCTCTGTGGCTCGCACCCCCTCGGGAGGAAGCAGGAGAGGCAGCGGCAGAGGCAGCAGTGGCCCGAAACTCCAGGAGCAGCAGGCAGGAGCTCAGGGCCATTACTGAAGGTATCTGCATAAACCCCCTGAGAGAACTGAGCCTGGGAGGCGGTCCTGCCTCCACCTGAGCGCCAGAACTTAAGCTCACATTGAATAGCAGCCACTTCCGCTGCCACAGATAGCCCTGAGGCTGGGAAGCAGCATTTGAATCTCAGAACCCAAACACTAGCTGGGTGGATCTAGACAGGAGTGGAGAGGAATCTCAGAAGTCAAGTAACTGGCTGGGAAAATGCCCAGAAAGGGGAAGAAAAATAAGACCACAGAAAGCTATTTTCTTGGGGGACAGATGTTCCCATCTTTCAATTCTGATGACGAGGAACAATTCTTACCATCAGGGAAAGACGTGGAGGTCAGGACCTATGTATCCCAGACACCCCAGGGGGATGTCAGGTGGGCTCAGGCCATGGAAGAGCTCAAAAAGGATTTTGAAAATCAAGTTAGACAGGTGGAGGAAAAACTGGGAAGAGAAATGAGAGAGATGCAAGAAAAGCATGAAAAAACGGGTCGATACCTTGCTAAAGGAGACCCAAAAAAAATGCTGGAGAAAATAACACCTTGAAAAATAGGCTAACTCAATTGGCAAAAGAGGTTCAAAAAGCCAATGAGGAGAAGAATGCTTTCAAAAGCAGAATTAGCCAAATGGAAAAAGAAGTTCAAAAGCTCACTGAAGATAATAGTTCTCTCAAGATTAGAATGGAACAGATGGAGGCTAATGACTTTGTGAGAAACCAAGAAATCACCAAACAAAACCAAAAGAATGAAAAAATGGAAGAGAATGTGAAATATCTCATTGGAAAAACAACTGACCTGGAAAATAGATCCAGGAGAGACAATTTAAAAATTATGGGACTACCTGAAAGCCATGATCAAAAAAAGGGCCTAGACATCATCTTTCATGCAATTATCAAGGAAAAAGAAGACTCTGAGGTTCTAATTCAAACTCAACACATTGACAAAGCTGATAAAAAGTGAAAATGACAAAAGTTGGGGGGTTTTTGGAAAACAGCTGTTATTGTACTTCCTGTGGACCTGTGAACTGTTTCATCCATTCTGGAAAAATGTCCTGAAAGTTACTGAATTGTACATTCCCTTTACCCCAGCAACAACATTACTCTCCCTGAAGAGATCAAAAAAAAGTAGAAAAGGACTTATGTACATTTGTGTGTGTGTTGTGTGTGTGTGTGTTTGCATATTCTCTCTTTTTTATATGTGTTGGCAAACATTTAGAAGTTGAGAAGATTCTCATCAATTGGGGTGTGACTGACCAAGTTATTATATGTTAATTTGATAGAATGCTATTGTGTTGTAAAAAATATAGAGAACAATTTCATCAAAATTTAGGAAGATTTGGAAGAACTGATGCAGAGCAAAGTAAGCAAAACCAAGTGAACACTTTACGAACTTTAAAAGACCTAGAAATTCTCATATATGTATTAACCTGCCATAATGCCAAAGTACTTAATTTTTAACATTTTTAATAATATTTTATTTTTCCTAATTACATGTAAAGATAGTTTTCAACATTCATCTTTGTAAGAATTCGAGAAATAAATTTTTTTCACTTCCTTTCCTCTCCCTTCCCCAAGATAGCAATGTGATAGAGGTTATATATGAACAATCATGTAAAACGTATTTCCACATTAGTAATGTTGTGAAAGAAGAATAAGAACAAAAGGGGAAACTATAAGAAAGAAAAAAGTGAAAATAGTATGTGCTTCTATCTATATTCATACTCCATATTTCTTTGTCTGGTTGTGGCCAGAATTTTCCATCATGACTCCTTTGGAATTGTCTTGGATCATCGCATTGCTGAGAAGAGCTAAGTTGATCATCACGGGATGTTACTGTTAATGTGTCCAATGTTCTCCTGGTTCTGTTCTGCTCACTTCACTCAGCCTCAGTACATGTAAGTCTTTGTAGGTTTTTCTGAAGACTGTTTACTCATCATTTATTCCTTTTTTCACTAAATTAATGTAATTTCAGTTTACAAAATTCAGCTCCACAAATTTTTGAATTTAAAATTTTCTCCCTCCCCTGTCCCAAAAATGACATGCAATCTGACATAGACTCTACATATATATTCACACCAAACATAGTTTCACATTAGCCATGTTGCAAAGAAGAATAATAAGCAATGGAATGAACCACAAGAAAGAAGAAAGAAAAAAAAACAAAATAAAAAAGAGAGACCACAAATAATATACTTTGCTGTGCATTCACACTCCATAATTCTTTCTCTGGCGTGAATAGCATTTTCTTTCACAAGCCTTTTGCAATTGTCTTAGGACCTTGCATTGCTGAGAAGAACCAAGTTTAACAAAGTTAGTCATCACACAATGTGGTTATTACTGTGTACAATGTTCTGGTTCTGCAATCCTCACTCAGCATCAGTTCATAAAAGTCTTTCCAGGTTTTTGTTCCTGTTAATTTCTTTTTTTATTAAATAATTTTATTTATTCCCAGTGTTCTACAATCACTATTATATAACTTAATTATTTTCTTGTCCCTCCCCTCTACTTCCCTCCTTCCTCCCTGAGGCGGCATACGATTTTGTATAGGTTCTACACATACATTACTATTAAATGCATTTTCATTATAGCCATGCTGTGCTGAAGAATTAAAATGAATGGGAGAAATCATCTAACAAACCGAAACACAACACACCCACACACACACATGCAGAAATGATCTGCTATATTGTGCGATTGAATGCCATAGTTCTTTCTGTGGATGCAGAAGGTATTTTGCCTTAGAATCGCATTGGGAATTTTTTTTTTTAAGTCTTTGCTGTGCAGTGAAGTTTCAAGTGTACCAGAAAAACAAAAACAAAACCAAATAAACAAACAAAAAAAAACAACTCTTGCACAGTGTGGTCATTGCTGTGCACAAAGTTCTGCTGGTTCTGCTCCTTTTGCTCAGGATCAGATCATAGAAATCTTTCCAGGCCTCTCTGAAGACTTCCCGTTCATCATTTCTTATAGCAAAATAGTATTCTATTACATTCATATACCATAATTTATTCAGCCATTCCCCAATTGATGGTCATTCCCCTGATTTCCAGTTTTTGGCCACCACAAAGAGCACTGCTATAAATATTTTTGGACATGTGGGACCCTTTCCCATTTTTATGATCTCTTGGGTACACAGTGCTAGAAGCGCTATTGCTGGGTCAAAGGGTATGCACATTTTTGTCGCCCTTTGGGCATAGTTTCAAATTGCTCTCCAGAATGGATGGATCAGCTCACAGCTTCACCAACAGCCTATTAGTGTTATTTTCTCTCCCACTCTCCCACATCTTCTCCAACATTTATCATCTTCCTGTTCTGTCATGTTTGCCAATCTTATAGGTGTGATGTGGTACCTCAGAGTTGTTTTGATTTGTATCTCTCTAATCAAAAGTGATTTAGAGCATTTTTTCATATGACTGCAGCTATCTTTAATTTCTTTCTCTGAAAACTGCCTGTTCATATCCTTTAACCAACTATCAATTGGGAAATGACTTGTATTTTTGTACATTTGACATAGTGCTCTATATGTTTTAGAGATGAGGTCTTTAACACTGACATTAGCTGTGAAAATTCTTTCCCAGTTTTCCACATCCCTCCAAATTTTGGTTGCATTGGATTTGGTGGTGCAAAAACTTTTTAGTTTAATGTAATCAGAATTATCCATCTTGCACTTCATAATGCTTTCTATCTCTTCTTTAGTCAAAAATTCTTCCCTTCTCCATAAATCTGATAAATACACTATTCCTTTCTCCACCAATCTCTCCATAGTATCAACCTTTATACCTAGATCATGTACCCATTTGGATTTTATTCTTGTGTACAGTGTCAGGCATTGGTCTATGCCTAGTTTCCACTACGCTTTTATCCACTTTTCCCAGTAATTTTTGTCAGTGAGTTCTTATCCCAGAAGCTGCAGTCCTTAGGTTTATCAGACAGCAGACTGATATACTCATTGTCAACTGTGTCTTGAGTACCTAGCTTATTCCACTTGTATTACCCTTCTGTTTCTTAGCCAGTACCAAGTGGTTTTGCTAATTCTGCTTTATAATACAATTTGAGATCTGGTAGCTCTAGGCTACTTTCACTAGCATTTATTTTCATCAGCCCCCTAGATATTCTGGACCTTTTGTTCTTCCAGATGAATGTTGATACTATTTTTCCAGCTCTAGAAAATAATGATCTGATGGTTTAATTGGTATGGCACTGAATAAGTAAACCAATTTAGGTAGAATTGTCATTTTTATTATATTGGCTCAGCCTACCCACAAGAAATGATGTTTTTCCACTCACTTATATCGACTTTATTTGTGTGAAAAGTATCTTGTACTTCATATAATCCCCGGGTTTGTTTTGCCAGGTAAATTCCCAAATATTTTTATAGTGTCTACCCTAACTTTAAATGGGATTTCTCTTTTCATCTCTTGCTATTGGGTTTTGTTACTAATATATAGAAATGCAGATGATTTATGTGGGTTTTTTTTTTTTTGTAATCTGCAACTTTGCCAAAGTTGTTCATTGTTTCAAGTAGTTTTTTACTTGAATCTCTGGGATTTTTTTTTTTTGTTTTTTAGAGTCTTCTGTGTATTTATTGTTTAACAGCAGAATGCCCAACACAGATCATCATAACTGCCAAATAGTCAGCTGTGCAAAATAGTATATATAGTGCTTAAGTACAAATCGGAGACATAATTTTTTTAAATAAATACTTAAGCACAAATTTATGGTCCTACAAAAGAGCATTTAAACTAGATGGTCTAAGTTGATCTGCCTCCTTGGACCCATAGAAACTGTTATTTTCCCAAAAAACAATAATCAATATACTGAATCATCATCAGTTCCACTGTGTGAATAATGGATCACAATAAATGAGTCCATTTTTCTAAGAGTTTTTTCTGGCTCCCCTACAAAACATGATCTGGCTTGGATAAAAATACACAGGAATTTCTTGAAGGTCAATGGTCCAAAATGCTAAGTATGGTTAAGTATTCTACACAATCTATACTCACTGGTTCCTTAGTTTGGATGTACTTAGATTACTTTCTTCAATTCATCATACAGGACAAGCATGAAAGCTCCACCTATGCCTCTAAGAACATTGGACCAGGCACGGTTGAAGAAAGCTTTGCCACCCTCATCTTTAGCAATCTTCTTCCAGCAGTCAATGGTCCCAGTGTACATGATATCAGCTTCTTTGCGCCCAGTTCGCAGCCTTACTGTATCAAAGGGATAAGAGACCACACCTGCTACAGCAGTCACTGTTTGTGCAGTCATCCAGCTTATCACAATATGAGTGTTCTTGGGATCTAGGAGCATACCTTTTTCTGTATAATAGATGCCAAAGTAAGCTGCTCTATAGATAATGATACCCTGCACTGAGACATTGAAACCTTGATACAAGCCACAGATTCCATCAGACGTGGTGTTTTTCACAAGGCAGTCTTCCAGGCTTTTGAATTCCCTCTCCATGCCAGACTTCCCAACATCAGCTGCCAAGCAGGTTCTTGCAAAATCCAAGGAGTACACAAAGCAGAGAGAAGTGGCTCCAGCTGCACCACCAGAGGCAAGATTGCCAGCAAAATACCTCCAAAACTGTGTGTGCTTGTCCACTCCTCCCCAAAACACCTGCTTATACTTATCCTTAAAGGCAAAGTTAAGGCTCTGGGTGGGGAAATATCTGATGACATTTGCTAAGTTACCCCACCAGAAGGAAAGCACCCCTTGTTCCTTCGGAATTCGGACTATACAATCCACAATGCCTTTGTACTGCTTATCTGCAGCAATTTGTTTACTTGCATACTGTCTCTGCAATAGCAGCTTGACTCTCTCGATGGGGACCACCGCCGTCTTGGAGATAGCAGCGGCGATGCCACCGGCCAGGAAGTCCTTGGCGAAGGAGATGGCCTGCTCCGTCATGGTTACCGAGGGGGAAGGTGTTGGAGTTGGAGAAAGCAAGCCGGGTGGGAGAGGGCTGAAAGCTGGGGAAGTTGCTGCCGCCTGGCACAGCCCCTTGCTACAGATCGGACCGAAAGGCTGGGATTTTCTAAGTATACCATCATATCATTGCAAAGAGTGATAACTTACTTTCTTCTTTGCCTATTCTAATTTCTTCAATTTTTTTATCTTTTCTAATTGCTATACCTAGCATTTCTAGTACCATATTGAATAATAGTAGTGATAATGGACATCCTTGTTTCACCCCCATCTTACTGGAAATGCATCTAGCTTATCACCATTGCATATAATGCTTGCTGAAGGTTTTAGGTAGATACTGCTTATTATTTTGTGGAAAGTTCCCTTTATTCCTATGTTCTCCAGTGTTTTTAATAGGAATGGGTGTTGTATTTTGTCAAAAGCTTTTTCTGTACCTATTGAGATAATCATATGGTTTCTGTTAGTTTTGTTGTTGATAAGGTCGATAATGCTAAGTTTTCCTAATAATGAACGAGCCCTACATTCCTGGTATGAGTCTTACCTGATCATAATGTATTATTATCAAGATAAGTTGCTGTATTCATTTTGCTAAAATCTTATTTAAAATTTTTGCACCTATATACATTAGAGAAATTTGTCTATAATTTTCTTTCTTTATTTTGTCTCTTCCTGGTTTAGGTATCAAAACCATATTTGTATCATAGAGAGAATTTGAAAGGACTTCTTCTTCCCCAGTTTTCAAAAGTAGTCTATATGGTATTGGAATTAACTGTTCTTTAAATGTTTGATAGAATTCACTTGTAAATTCATCTGGCCCTGGGGATTTTTTCCTAGGGAGTTCATTAATGGCTTGTTCAATTTCTTTTTCTGAGACTGGATTGTTTAAGTATTCAACTTCCTCTTCTGCTAATCTGGATAACTTATATTTTTTTAAAACATCCATTTGTCTCATTTAGATTGTCAAATTTATGGGCATACTATTGGGCAAAGTAACATTTAACTATTGTTTTAGTTTCCTCCTCCTTGGAGGTGAGTTCACCCCTTTCATTTTTGATTTTATTAATTTGGTTTTCTTTTTTTTAAATCAGATTAACCAAATTTATTGATTTTGTTAGTTTTTTGACAAAACCACATATTGGTTTTATTTATTAATTCAATAGTTTTCTTATTTTCAGTTTTATTAATCTCTCTTTTGGTTTTCAGTATTTGTAATTTGGTATTTATTTGGGGTATTTGCTTACTTCAATTAGTTCATTTCCTAGCTTTTTCAGTTGCATGCCCAAGTCATTGATCTCCTCTTTCTCTATTTTACTTAGGTAGGCACTCAAAGATATAAAACTTCCCATAAGAATTGCTTTTGCAGTGTCCCATAAGGTTTGTAGGTTGTCTCATTATTGTCATTCTCTTCAGTGAAGTTGTTGATTGTTTCTTTGATTTCTTGTTTTAACCCACACCTTCTTTATGATTAGATTATTTAGTTTCCAATTAAATTTTGGTTTATCTTTCCATGGCCTTTTATTACATATAGTTTTATTGCATTATGATCTGAGAAGGATGGATTGATTATTTCTGCTTTTCTGCACTATATTGTGAGGTTTCTATGCCCTAGAACATGGTCAATTTTTGTATATGTGCCATGTACTGCTGAGAAAAAAGGTATATTCCTTTCTATTCCCATTCAATTTTCTCCAGAGATGTATCATATCTATCTTATCCAGAGTTCTATTTGCCTCTATAACCTCTTTCTTGTTCATTTTGAGGTTAGATTTATCAAGTTCAGAGAAGGGGATGTTGAAGTCTCCCACTAGCATAGTTTTGCTGTCAATTTCTTCCTTCAACTCCTCCAACCTCTCCTCTAAGAATTTGGATGCTATACCACTTGGAGCTTACATGTTTACTAATGTTATTGCTTTCTTGTCTATGATGCCTTTTATCAGGATACAGTTTTCTTTCTTATCTCTTTTGATTAGATCTATTTCTGCTTTTGCTTTGTCTGAGATTGGGATGGCTACCCCTGTTTTTCTTCCATCAGCTGAGGCATAATATATTCTGCTCCACCCTTGTACCTTTATCCTGTGTGTATCCCCCCCATTTCAAATGTGTTTCTTGTCTAGAACATATTGTTGGATTAAGGTTTTTAATCCATTTTTCTATCTGTCTCCGTTTTATGGGAGAGTTCATTCCATTCACATTCACAGTTATAATTACAATGTGTGTCTTCCCCTATATGCTCTTTCCCATGATTTCTGCTTTTAGCTCACCTGTCTCCCTTCCCCTCCTCAATAGTTTTCACTTTTCACCACCACCTCCTGCAGCCTTCCCTTCCTTCTTTTAGCCTCCCTTCCTTATACTCCCCTTTACCCTTACTGCTTCTTCTTTCCTGTTTAGCTTCTCCTCCCTTTTCTTCCCCCTTCCACTCCTACACCCTCTAGGGCTAGTTGGATGTATATACTTAATAAAGTTTATTGCTTACTCCTTGAACCAAATCAGATGAGAGCACCTCTCAAACAATGCTCATCTCTTTCCCCCTTTTCCCTCTACTATAATTTTGTACTTCTTCCTGTGATGTAATTTACCATTTTCTTCTTCTTCCTTTTCACATCTCCTGTTACAGTCCCTTCACATACTTAAATCATATTTTTATCATTACATCGTTTACTTTATACCTATTCCCTCTATGTATATCCCTTTTTTATTTCTTAATAGATGTACAATTCTCAGAATTAACTAGTATCCTCTTCCCTTATAGGGAGATAAACAATTTGCCCAAATTTAGTAACAAGTTTTTTTCTTTTCCTGTGTTTTCCTTTTTATACCTCACTTGTGACCTGCATTTGTAGATTGAATTTTCTATTGACTTCTGGCTTTTTTGTCAGGAAGGTCTGTAAATCCCTAATTTCATTTAATGTCCATCTCCTTGCCTGAAATGTTATG
This sequence comes from Bettongia penicillata ogilbyi, assembly GCA_023548195.1. Lineage (NCBI taxonomy): Eukaryota > Metazoa > Chordata > Mammalia > Diprotodontia > Potoroidae > Bettongia > Bettongia penicillata. The sequence continues at coordinate 2,625,977 of JAJHZJ010000744.1, read as the reverse complement.
CTGAACTTTGCTAGATAACTGAGCCTTGGTTGTAGTCCCAGCTCTTTTGCCTTACAGAATATCATATTCCAATTCTTTTGATCTTTTACTGTAGAAGCTGTAAGGTCATGTGTGATCCTGACTGTTGCTCCTCAATATTTGAATGGTTTCTTTTCGACTGCCTGGAGTATTTTCTAGTTCACTTCATAGTTCTGCAATTTGGCAACAATATTTCTTGGGGTTTTTAGTTTCGGGTCCTTTTTGAGATATGAACAGTGGATTCTTTTAATGATTGTTTTGCCTTCTGAACCTAGCACTTCTGGGTAGTTTTCCTTGATGATTTATTGAAAGATATTACCCATACTCTTTTTCTTCATGGCTTTCTAGTAGGCCAATAATTCTTAAATCTTCTCTCCTGGATCTATTTTCCAGATCAGTTGTTTTTTCAATTAAATATTTTTCATTTTCTTCTATCTTTTCATTCTTTAGATTTTTTTTGACTGATTCTTGTTTTCTCACAGAGTCATTAGTTTCTACTTGCACAATTCCAATTTTTATCAAATTGTTTTCTTCAGTTTCCTTTCTTAATTTTTGCATCTCCTTTTCCATCTGTCCAACTATTCCTTTTAAGGAATTATGTTCTCTAGTTAGTTTTTGTACTTCCTTTTCCATTTTTCCAGATTTCCCAGTTAGGTTTTGTGTTTCCATTTCCATTTGTCCAATTGTCCCAGTTGGGTTTTGTGCTTCTTTTTCCATTTGTTCAATTTTGCTTTTGAAAGAGATGTTCTCATCAGTGAATTCTTTTTTTCATATTTTTAAAATCATTGGCAAGTTTTTCTTCTATTTCCTTCTTCAGCTGTTCCAGGAGAGCTATTTGTGCATGTGAGCAGTTCATAGTCCCTTCTGAAGTTTCAGATAGAAGTATGATCTCACTACTATCCTCTTTGGTATTCTTCTTTTCTCCTTGTCCACATAGAAAGATTTATGGTTTTTTTCACCCTTGCTTTGCTTTTTCTTGCTCATGATGGTGATTTGTGTTGTGGCTTCTGGTTCTTTCAGTTAGAAGTTGAAGAACTTGGTGTTGAGCTGACTGGTGTGAAATAGCTAAGGGCAGATGCCTTTTTATCTTTTTGTTTTTGTTTCCTTGATCAGCCCTGAGGCTAGCTTGTTAAGTGTGGGGGAGGTATGTTCTGGTCCTAGGAGATCTCCTCAGCTGAGCTGTGGCAAAGGCAACCTCAGGGCTTGGTGATCCCAGCTGGCCTATTGTCTTCCCATTTCCCCTGGACCACTGAGGCACTCCTGGTTCCTAGTGTGAGTTTCCACCTCCCCTGGAGCTCCTCTCCTAGGGATGAGGCACACCTGGGTCCTAGTGTGTGTTTCCACCACCCTGGGGCCGCTCTCCTTCCAGTTTGCCTACCCTGGGGCCGCTCTCCTTTCAGTTTGCCTCTGCCACAGTAAGAGGAATCCCCCTTAGCTATTTTCCTAGCCTCAGATGTTATGAGACTGTTTGCCCCTTCACTGTGCTCCCTGATTCAGGATTTTTCTGGGGAAATATTTTATGGTTCTTTCAAGGTCAACAAAGGGAGAGGAGAGAGCTATTTCTTTTCTTTCTTTCTCACTGGAGGTGGGAGAATGGAAGAGTGAAACAGATTTTCACTAATAAAAACCAATTTTTGAAAGAATACGTAAAAAAAATTTGTGAGAAGTTAAAATATTTCATAGCCAACATGGCAACTTAGGACAGTAGAAATAATGCTGGGTTTGCTTTCAGTGGACTTAAATTAAAACCTAGATTCTGCTCTTTATTGCCTCCTCCAGACTATGCACATTATTTGACCACTCTTTATCCTTGTTTCTCATCTGTAAAATGAGGGACTTTGATCATGTGATTTTCAATATCCCTTCTACTTCCAAATTCATGAGGCTATGTACTGCCTTTTAAAATCTTTCCTTAGGAAGGAATTTTCATTACATTTTTGTGGCTGATAATTTAATTAGATGAATAGACCTATTCCCACCCCTAAAAATTCCTTAATTTATAGAGTTAGTAAACTGTTAATATTGCTTTTATGCTTACTAAGTTATCAAACATGCAGTTGTAGATGAAAAAACTATGCTGAATTTTTACCCAGCATATTTTGATTGCTTTGCATTCATTATATTGAATAAAACCACACAGTGACTTAAAAAGCCATGTTCTTAACTGTTTTGATCAGGAGGGTACTCAAACAATGTGTAAAGAAAATGGAGAATATTTATTCAACTTTAAGGAATGAGAATTGACCAGAACTTTCTCTACGTGGGACTGCAAAGTTATTTTGTTCTCTGGAAGATCCCTGTTGGTGAAGCACACTGCAGGAAGGGATGAATAGGGAAGAATATGTTTTATAGAAATTATTGTCCACCTCACCCCTAAACACCTTCTTCCCACCTTCCTTTTTCTACAGAGTCTCCTACCCTTCTTCAAGTCACCAAGGTTCATAATCTCAGTAATATTTTTGACCCCTCTTTCTCTTCTACAAGACATATGCAAATGCTATGATTTCAACATCCACATTTGTCTCCTTTCTATTATAGGCATACTTTGGAGACATTGAGGTTTGGTTTCAGATCACCACAATAAAGTAAATACCATAGTAAAGCAATCTATATGTGTTTTTTGTTTCCTACTGGATATAAAAATTATATTTACACTGTACTATAGTCTAATAGTGTTAAATCTTTTAAAAAGCAATGTAAATATTTCAATTAAAATATTTTTGCTATAAAAATGCTAAATATTATCTGGGCCCTCAGAGAGTTACCTAGACACCCCTTTTGATTGGAGGGGTGTCTTGTCTCTATGTTGATGGCTACTGACTGATCAGGATAATGGTTGCTGTAGGTTGGGGTGGTGATAACAGTTTCTTAATAATGAAATTTTCCACAGCAGTTAGCTGTACCTTTCATTTGAGTATCTGGAGGTCTTTTCAGGGTGATTAATTGGCCTAATTTCAACAGTGTTGTGTGTCAGGTACTAGGGAGGTCTGAGGATAGGAAAAAAGATAGGGAAATGGCAAATAGGGAGTGGGCAAAAGACTCACAGCATTTTTTGATTAAATTTGCTGTGTGTATTAGAAAAAACCCTGATATACACAGGAGGGTCTGCTATCACAGGTTCTTAGATCTGCATTTCTAAAAGAAAAGGCAACTTTCCAGGGGTCAACAATCACTTTTAATCAAGCACATGTATCATTCACTTAGTCCAGGGGAAAAAGTCAGCACCCTGAACTTCAGAGAAAATATAGAGAAATCAAAATAAAAAGATATGGCTTCCAAATGCCAGACATAAGCAACACATGCATCAGAAATCAACAGACAGATTCAATTATCTGACCATTACATACATCCATAGTTACCAGAGAGAACCTCCAATAGCTGGGTTTTCTTAGCAGGGGTGGGGAGTGCCTCCTTAGTGGTTGCCTAGAGTTTCATCTGGTCAAGAAAACACTTCCAAAGAGTAAGCTCCAAAGTAAAACCTCACCCCAGAGTACTTATACATTTATCAGAGCCAAAGGGCCTCACAATTTTTGACAAGCCGGCCCATTAATGGGTAGGGAAAATCTTCTTTAATCACATTCAATCAGAGGCACTTAATTATACTAAAATAAAAACAGCAAAAGAAATGCATTATCAATACACTCTCTTATATAGGAGTGGTTTATGGTGCCTCCAAACAATTACAGTAGTAATGTCAAAGATCACTGATCACCATTATGAATAAAATAATGACCTACACTTGACTTTGTTTTGAGTGAGGGAGAGCTGTGAAGGTCACCAGCCTCACTTTCTCCTCCAGAGTCATCTGAATCCAGTGATCAGATATTCGTCAGGATGACTGGAGATGACTCAGGATGAGGTAATTGGGATTAAGTGACTTGACCAAGGTCACATAGCTAGTGAGCGTCAAGTGTCTGAGGTGAGATTTGAACTCAAGTCCTCCTGACTCCTGCACTAGTGCTCTATCCACTGCACCACCTAGCTGCCCCCAAATTAAATAATAATGAAAAATATTGAAATATTGTGGGAATAACCAAACTGTGACATAGGAACATGATGTGAGCACATGTTGTTGGAAAATTGGTGCTGATAGATTTGCTCTATGCAGAGTTACTAAAAATCTTCAACTTGTAAAAAATGCATCTAAGTACAATAAAGCAAAGTGCAATAAAATGAAGTCTGTCTGTGCTCAAATGGCTGCCTCTAATTCTGGCACTCATTGTTTTTTTTTTTTTTTTTCAGACCTGATGCAATGATCTACTAATTTCCCTACCATATCTTTCCTCTCTTCAATTCATGCTACGCAAAACTGTCAAAGAAATTTTCCTTAAGCCTAAGGCAAATCATATCATTCTCATACTTGAAAAATTCCATTGGTTTCCTATTTCCTCTAAGATAAAATGAAAGCTCTTTTTGATTTTAAAACCCTTCTCATCTTGGCAAAAGCTGCCTTTCCAAGTTTTTGATTCCTTTCCTCCTTGTTCTGGAAGAACTGACTTTTTTGTTCCTTGCACATGACATTTCATTTGCAGTCTGTTTCTTTGAATTGGTCTTCCCTCTTGTTTGGAATATTCTCTCTTCACTTTTGCCACATAAAATGATTTACTTCCCTAAGGATGACAACAGGATGATACCTTCTCCTTCCTATCCCACCACAGATAATGTTCCAAAATGTCCCAGCCTTCTGCAAAAGTGACTACTTCTATCTTTGCTTTCTTCCTGGTGAGGAGAGAACAAGATGGTTAGTAAGCAGTCTTACGCATGTTATATGTGTAGCCTAACTTTTAAAGAGTTATAATGTTATGACAAATTTAATTATACACAAATTCCATAGTTATTGTTGTTGTTGTAAACATATTGCTTATTTATATTCATTTTTGAGTCTTAGTCATTGTTATATAATTCAATTTCATAATAGAAGAATAAAATCTTTGATAAGAGATAGGAGATCTTACCTTTTTTTTAATGGCATGGACCTTTGCTGTATAGTGAAGCCTGTGGAATACTTCTTTATATATATATATATATATATATATATATATATATATATATATATATATATATGTATATATATTTCAAATGTATAACTGAAAGATATAGGATTGCAAAGGAAAATCACATCAAAAGACATTGATCAAAATATAAAAATGATATTGGGCCCTTGGATCAGAACTCCCTATGTAGTACATGATCATCCCCTAAACTAAGGACCTACTAATTTGAGTGTGTATTTGTGCAATATAACACAGCATAACATGTTATGTTCAATTAACAGTATATACGAGTGGGACTTTTCATAAGGAAGAAAAGGATCAACTGAATAATTACACAAAATGTCTCATATGATAATATGAGAAATGTCAGCATCTATTAGCTTAATATATTTGACATGTTTCAATTTTGCTGTATATTTGGTATTATAATAACTCCTATAGAGTGTAATGAACTAGGGAAGCTTATTAGAATTCTGATGTCTATGGCTGATTGATGCTCTGAATAGAGCATTTTATACATACTCAAAAGGACTATACAAACATGCTTTCCTTCTTCAAAAAATGAAGTTACCCAAGATCAGGCTGACATATTTAACATAAGAAGTCATAACAATAGATTTAATAATACTTAGAAATGATGAAATAGTAATACTCTGCCTTCCAAGTGTACCTATAAAAGTAAAGGAAATATTGAGCACGAGGTTCTTAGAAGAGTTTTCTGTTTGTTTATTTTTTTGTTTTTTTGTGGGGATATTAATTCCAATTCTTTTCATAGAATCGGAGTACTACCGTTTATTTTTATCTGCAGTAGTCTATGGTTCCTGGGTGTATTAACTTGTCTATTTTGATTTCACATTATTTGTGGTAAATTTAGTTTGATTTCTTTCCCCATTTTGAACAAGTTTCTTTATTCCCCTTGTGAACTCATGCCTATGAGATACTGTACCAAGAGAGCAGTCAAGGTTCAACTTTTACTAATCTAACTCTCTAGAGGTATCTTAGAAATTGAGATGAGCATATCATGGCTTTGAGCATTCCAACTTTGAATAGGAGGACAGAATTGGAAAGTAAATATTATCATTCCCTTTGGTGCTTCTAAGAGCTTTCTTCCTAAGGGTATTTTGTTTGTAGAGCAGTAAGTTTGTTGAATAAAATGCCTTGTGGTATTTAGAAGATAATATGACCATTGAACCAGGGGCATATGTCAAACAGAAGCAATATAGCTTAGATGAAAGCTCAGAATCAGTTACTATGTATAGTATGCCTTACAATCACGTTTTTTCTTCTCTTTTTACTACTTATCTACAGTATAGAAGAGCTAAGTTTTCACCCACATAGCCTTTATTGAAATTTTCTATTCACCCACATGTATGGTTGAGGTATACAAAACCACAGGAGAGATACTTGTGGAGATTTGATCTCTGTGGAGATGAGAAAAATGAATTTTTCCAGTCATAGATTATTGTTGAAATGGAAATTCAAAAGAGATGTTTTAAAATATGCATTTGCCAATGGAACACAGTTGGATTTATATTAAACAATTTTTAATTTTTCAAGGTTAAATGAAATTTAATTTTTAAAGTTAAAAGACCATTAAATGCTAATAATACTTTGATCAATTGTAGCTAAACAAAGTAGTCTAGTTACTTTGTGGTAATTATTTTTTACAATATGTCAAATTATTAAGCAAGGAAAGGATGAACTGGGTCTCAGTTTTAAGCATTAATATTTCTGAAATGATGGTGGAGGTGTGGTAAACAGGATTTCAAAGAGTGCAAAATCAGTAAATTTTTAGACCATCCCTAAAAATGGTGCTAAGAGATAGCCAGAAGGCAAAATGTACAGATTGCTGAACTTGGAGTCAGGAGATTTACATTAAAAATCCTGCCTCAGATCCAACTTGGGTATCTACCTGGCATTTACCTCTCACCTGTGGCTCCAACAACCTATAGTGTACACAGAAGCTACACCCAGGCAAATCACCTTGGTAGACAGGATAAACCATATTGAGGGTAACTGATGGGGCTCAAAACATTTGGTGAGTTAGTGGGGTGTCTATCTCAAGCATGTGAAGACTCCAGTAGAAAGGGCAGATGCAATAACGTTGGAATTGTCCTGTTAGGTGGGTGAAAGTTAAGAAATCAAATTAGATAAGATGAAAGAGAAAAGCTAGTTTACGATAGCATGTATTATATGTGTGATTCATTTGATATGATTGGAAATTTGAAATGATTTTCACACAGGAGATCTGAGTACAATGATTTCAGATGTTGCTAGGAAATAGGTTAAAAAGTGGCTTTCTCCACAACTCAACTTGAATTTTTTTCAGACTTGCTTCTGAGTTCATTTGCATTGATAGTAAGGAATATTTGGGGGTTAAAAAAGAGTCTCTTCACTCCAGCTCCCCTCAACACTTTTGAACGTTGAGGGCCAGGGTGGAGTGCGGTTGACAATATCAGGATAGACCTCCGGGAAACTGTTCTTGGAGACTGTGCTCATTATCATCAAGAATGGCTCTCCATGCCCTGCCAGATGTTGTTGTCTCTGTGAGACAAGAGAATTACAGAAAACAAGGGATATGTGAATAGATGCATCTAGGCTCACAGTCTGATTAAATCACCCTGACTGATTTAATCACTGGGACAGGAAAGGAGCAGAATGTCACCTAGACTTGCAGTACCTTGTCTATATAAGCCCTAACCCTCAGATCAATAGATGGAATTGGTCTATCTTTTCCTTCCTCCCATGTCTCTTTTCTTCAACCACTTCATGAGCCATGTAGGGACGCGGGCAGTCCGCTACATTTGAAGTTTTACAAAATGAACTTAGAGAAAGATAACACAGGGGATACAATTTCCTGAACCAGGGATGTCATATGAAATAAAGAAAATCTAGACGATAACTAAGAACAGAGTTTGGGCAGAGGGAATCTGAGCAATCATTGGAGGCAAGTAGTTCAATGAAAAGAATTTGGTTTTCTTTATCTTTCTGTAGTTCACTAAAGATAGACTGAGGGCCATATACTAAAGAGCTCTTACTAACCTACACTTACAGGGAAGTAGAGGCACAACAGCTGAACCAATACATGGAAACATGAAACAAAGGACCAGCAGATGATGATGGTGGTGATGGTGGTGGTGGTGGTGGTGATGATAAGAGATAGCCAACACAAAATGACTCTGCTGAGACGTTGAGAAGAACCTATTGTGACAGAGATAGCAAAGCAGCTACAATCCCTAGCAAAGCACAAGGATTAGTTTTCCCATCCAGGATATCAATGGGTTCTAAAGATCTAGAGGCATAAGCCACACAGTTCCCCTATGTCTTTGTATACCCAGAACCTAGGTCATGTTAAAATTGCATTTTCCCCCACTTTCATCTAATCCTGGTATACGTATCATATGAGAACATGTCTCAAACATTCATTAAATGTGAACATGGCCTAAATACCTCTCTACTAGAAATGCAGTTCAGATTGATTTGGGATTCCATCTCTTCCTCTGGGACCTGTATAAAACCAATGACCTAGGTGGATCTGTTTGTCTGCCTGGCAGTAAAGAGAAGAAATATTTCCAGTTAAATACCTGAGAAGGAATTAATTTGGGAGGAGTTAATTCAGTCTTAGTCTTCTTTTTCCCACCCTATACCCTCTTGGGTAAATAAGCCTTATGAACTTCAAAGGGTTTGGAAGATTTTGGCTATTTTCTTTGACCTCCAGAATGCCTATTGACTATGTCTGAATCAAGAGTAGATAACAGTGAATATAAAGATTCAAGACTTCACAAAGAGCCCAGCAGAAAGCTATACCACAACTAAGGAGAATATCTTAAATACTCTAGGACTTCCTGTATCTGTGAGTTAACTCTTAACTACATGTGCACCCTAAGTGTGAGCCAGCTTTCACTTGGATGCTATACTTAGTCATTGTAGAGTTTGCCACAGACTTTTAGGGAGATACTTAGTACCAACTGCTTTTTTTTACTATTCCTTAAATATGCCTTTAAAATCTAATTAAGTTTGACTGAAAAAAATCATATCAACTGATTATCATGGTGTCATGTATTCTATTGAGGGCTTATGAGCTGTAGTAGCAATCAGTAAACCATGATCCTAGCCCGTTGCCTGTTTTTGTATGGCCCATTAACTAAGAATATATTTTAAATTTCTGGTTGATAGTAGTTTGCCAACCACTGAGTTATAGTATTAGAAAGCTATCTCCATCCCCAGTTCCTCAGAGATAACTAAGTCTAGAGTCCTAAGGGAAAATAATAGCTATATTCTAGGAACAAACTTTATCCATTTCAAGTGGGAGTTGAGATGGTAGCTTCAGGGCATACCCAACCTTTCATACATATTCCCTGTCACATGTATTCTCTTGTCACATGCATTCCTTATATGTATAAACCTCTTTTGTGCTTTCTGTGACCACTCTAGTTCTCTGTCAGTATCCCCTCCACAAATAATGAGGTGGTAAAGTGTAGGGAGCATGTCCCTCCATAAAAGAGAAGCAGAAACTTGTTTGGCACATGGTTTGTTTTGTGTTTCATTAATAGTCTTTTCATTTCAGAGAATTTCTGGTTGTCCCAGTAATAACTTACATTTTAGTGGCAGCCTAGAACTCAGGTATGACTTTCTGGTGACCCACTTCCATTGGGAATTTTTTTTTTGCTAAGTTCACTTTTTATTTTGGGGTGATAGCAGACTCTGAAACATTTTGAGAAGAAAAGTGGAATAGGCAGACCTCTTACCTGCCTTGCAAAGGTTATTGAACATCTGCTTAAAGGATAGATTAAAAAGGAGAAAGACTAGAATTAGAGGGACATACATACAGATACTATTACAGGACTACAGACTAGAGATAAGAGACTGTATTACAGTGACAACTGTATTTATCAATATAAATGTGGGGAAAGATAAAAGAAATGCTTTAGAGATACAATCACCAAGATGTGGCAAATGATTGAATGGGGGTAGGTGAAGTAGAAGGATCCTTTTGAGTTCATGGAACTGGGTGATTGGAAAGAAGATCATGTCTTTAGAAATCAGGAAGTTTAAGGGAAGAAAACATTTAAAGAACATTTTTGTTTGCTTTTTTTAAATTAGATTGAGTTTGAGATGTTTGATGGAGAGCCAGAAGAAGATTAAAACACCCTACATATAACAGTAGAAGGGGGTCTCAAAGAACACCTAGTCTACATCCAACAAACACTTGATGATGCAGAATGTAGGTTGACTGCATCTGTAGACCATCTAAAATATTTTCTTTAATGTGGAAGTTATTGGGAGCCCTGCTCCTGGGAGATAAGAGAAATATACACCTGTAGACCTTTTTCATGGACCTACTATGTTGCTTCCATTGATTATGTATCTAGAATACTACACGTTTAAAATCACCTTAGTGTAGTCAGTGTTTTTCCTGCATTCACATCTAAGGGTGAAGAAGTCCTTCACATATATCAAGTGACACCTTGCACTAAGGGGATGGGAAAGGGGCAAGGTGGGCACTGACAATCACCAGTTTTACACTTAGGCCATTTTTGGCCCTTGAAATTTGACATTTTGACATGTTTTTTGTCCTTTTCAGGAAAAGTCAAGGAGCCTGAGAAACAATGATATGGCAGTTCAGAATTTTGGAGTATGTACTATGCCCATTCTAGCAGGACATAGCACTGAATAGCAATGGTCTAGGATGCTAAGCCAATGGAGCTTTAGAAATGCACTTGGAGGGACAAATCACTGAGTCAAGTTGTAAACAGATTTCCCCTCCCCTCCTCGGAGAACAAGGTCGTATAAAGAAGGATCATGAACCCAAAGTGTTGGGGAAAATACTTATATTCTGGTTCTTTTCAAAAAAAGTTCCTTTTTTAATTTTGAATTTAAGAAATAAAACAAACATTCCTATAAATGGTAGAATAGAAAAAAAAGATGATTTTATGTGAAACTACAAATCTAATATGTACAATTGCTATTCCTTTTAAATATTCAATAAAACTATTATGTGACACTATTTTTTTCCTTTTTTCTTCTCTTTCCTCCTCTGTCCTCTCCCACCCTAGAGATTGCTACCATTAGGCACAAATATGCATATATATGCATATTTGTGTATATATATATATATATATATATATATACACACATAAATATATAATGTACACATATTCATTTACATATATATGGAAAATAATTCTAGACATTCTAGACATGCTTCTACTTATGAATTCTTCTACCAAATGCAGTGTCTTCCTTCACATGTCTTTCAAAGTTAATATGGTTATTTATAATAGTCAAAATGACTTATTCATTCCCAGTTGTTCTTAAAATAATATTGTTATTGTATACAGCATTCTTTTGGTTCTGCTCACTTTGCTCTACATTATTTCTTATATAACTTTGAAGTACATATCTCTTTGTGAATGATAATTCTATTGTAAATGGTTAAATGGAATTGGAGTCCTAGTCAATGATGTCTTAAAATGTGGGCCATAAGGAATGAGGGGCTCATGCCAATGTTAGGCAAATGGCAGAGATTATCCCTCATGCCCCCCCAAATATGTATGTGTGTGTGTGTGCTTGTGTGTGAAATGCAACAGACATGTCCAGAGTCAAAATCTTGTTGAGAGATGTATGACTGGAGTTGATAGGAAATATTAAGGCTAGTTAAATTGATTTAGGAGTGATTATCGTAGAGATAATACTTCAATCAATGGATGTTGACAAAATAAGAGATAATTGTTGAAAAATCTGATCACTGAAAAGTGTTCTGATAAATAGAAAGAGAACCAGAGTGGAGCAGCATCACAGAAACGAACAAAGATCAGTGTCTAGGTGGAAGGAATGATCAACAGTATCAAAAGTTTCAGTAAAATCAAGATAAATAAACTAAGGAAAGGCAATAGGGTTTTCTTTCATTTTTCACCAATTGATAAGGAACTAAATATAAGTCTCTAATTCTAGCTATTGTTCCTGCTATTTCAAAATACTTACACTGTGTAAGTTCTTTCCACCTCATCTGCCCAATATTGTACTCATTTATACATAACAACCCCCAAATGAGTACCCAAGTCAAATTTCAAACTAAAACAACAAATTTAAAGTTTATCAAATTTAGCAATTGTTTTTAAAGAAATATGGCCACCTTGAGAAATGGAACTCACAAGTGAATTTCCAGGCATCAGTTTATTGTAATGACTAGAAAATGTTAAATTGTCAAATTTGAATCTTTATAATTTAATTATATTATAGACACAATTATTATAGTTTCCTTCCCCTTTCCACCTTCATACCAAATGAATTATGATAACCTTATGAAATTTAGAAATGAAAAAAAAAAACTGTAGGAATTGCTGGATAATTTTAAAATGGCAGTTAGAGCCATGGTCAATATACCTATAGGTGCTAGATTTTCTGGAATAGCTTTGATTATGTTTTAAAATATTTATTTTTTCAATTTGCAACAATTTAATTTCTTTCCCCCCTTTCTTTTTCTCAAGTGAAAAAAGAGGCAAAAATAAGAAAAGAAAAGAAAGAAAGGAGAAAAGGGTAAATAAGGGAAGGAAAATGGAAGGAAGGGAAAGAGGAAAGGGAAAAAGCAAAGCAAGGGAAGGGAAGAGGAAGGGGAAATTGAAAAAAAGTGAGAAGAAACCCTTATACCAAATATGAAAAAAAAAAAAAAATAACAAGCTAAGCAAATTCCCTCATTTATGAAACCTGGTTTCAATTTTTTTTTAGAAATGTTCCTTTAATAACACTTTGCAAAAGAACTTCTTACTTTGTATGTCAGATGGTACATTTCATGTTTATTCATTGTGCATGGTCAGCTTTTTAGTAAGAAGGTCAATATGACTTCTTCCTTTGAACAATTACATTTTTAATGACTCCCTAATACACTATACACTACCTCCACACCTCCAAAAACAATAGTGGGAGGCATAAGCCATCAGGATCCTATAGAGAAACAAACTAGAAATCTCATTACATCACTTGCCATGTGTGTTTGATATTGTTTTTTAAAAATATTTTTTAAATTTTATTTTACATTCAAATACCAGAACACAAACACAGAAAAGAACAAAAACATATCATAAACTTAAATAAAAAGTAAGGGGGAAAAAAGCATGTCATGTGTGTACCAGAACATAAGAGAGGGTTCACAATATACAATAATAAATTTTCATTTCATAAAAAACTATATAATAAATAATAATGTGTTAAGAACTGTTCATTTTGCTTCCTTGTAAGTTTTCTTTTGTTCTCTGCCATATGCTTTTTAAACTTTCTTCTTTTTTCCTCTACTTCCTACCTAATCCGCAACCATAGGCTGCAATTAAATTTGGATATGTTTCTCTATGGTTATATACATACATATACATACATACAGACAGACACACACATATATGTGTGTATGTATATATATAAATATATGTAATATATGCATATATGTGTGTATGTATATATAAATACATATATACATATATATGTGTAGGCATATATATATATACATATATACATATATATATACACACACATGACAAAAGACTCAAAAGTCAGGTAACTGGCTGGAAAAATGCCCCAAAAAGGGGGAAAAAAAATAAGACCATAGAAAGTTATATCCTTGATGAACAGGAATTTTCTTCCATCCTTTCACAGAGGAAGACAAAAAAGTTAAGACTTCTATATCCAAAACCTCCAAAATAGATAAGCAATGACCTCAGGCCATGGAAGGGCTCAAAAAGGATTTTGAAAATCAAGAAAGAGGGGTGGAGGAAAATTTGGGAGGAAAAATGAGAAAATCACAAAAAAAAGTCAACAGCTTGCTAAAGAAGACCCAAAAAATGCTGAAGAATATAAACACCTTTAAAAATAAACTAACTCAAATGGCAAAAGAGGTCCAAAAAGTCAATGAGGAAAAGAATGATTTGAAAAGCAGAATTAGCCAAATGAAAAAGGAGGTTCACATATGCACTGAAGAAAATAGTTCTTTAAAAATTAGAATGCAGAAGAAGATGGAAGCTAATGACTTTAGGAGAAACCAAGAAATTATGAAACAAAACCAAAAGAATGAAAAAAATAGAAGACAAATGTGAAATATTTCATTGGAAAAACAACTGGCATGCAAAATAGATCCAGTAGAGACAATTTAAAAATTATGGACAACCTGATCAGAAAAAGAGCCTAGAATTCATCTTTCAAGAAATTATTAAGGAAAACTGTCCTGATATTCTAGAATTAGAGAGAAAAATAAATATTGAAAGAATCCAACAATCACCTCCTAATATGGATCCAAAAAGAACAACTCCTGGAAATATGGTAGTCAAATTCTGGAGTTCTCATGTTAAGGAGGAAATATTGCAAGCAGGTACAAAGAAACAATTTGGGTATTGTGGAAATACCATCAGGATAACACAAGATCTAGCAACTTCTACATTAAAGGATCAAAGGGCTTGAAATATGATATTCCAGAGGTTAAAGGAACTAGGATTAAAACCAAGAATCTCCTACCCAGCAAAACTGAGTATAATACTTCAGGGGAAAAATTGGTCATTCAATGAAATAGTGGACTTTCAAGCATTGTTGATGAAAAGACCCAAGCTGAATAGAAAATTTGACTTTCAAACACAGGAATCAAGAGAAATATGAAGAGGTAAACAGGAAAAAGAAATCATAAGGGACTTACTACAGTTGAACTAGTTACATTCCTACATGGAAACATAATATTTGCAACTCTTCAAATTTTTTTTCAGTATTTAGGTAATTGGAGGGATTACACACACACACACACACACACACACACATGCATACATACATAAATATATATAAATATATATGTATATATATATATATATATATATATATATATATATATATATATATATATACAGAGGCACAGAGTGAGTTGAATAGGAAGGAATGGCATCTAAAAATAAAATTAAGGGGTGAGATAGGAATATATTGGGAAGGGAAATGGAGAAATGAATTTCGGCAAATTTTCTGTCAATGAAAAGGCAAGAAAAAGCTTTTTCAATGGAGGGCAAAAGGGGTGGGATGAGAGCTAAAAGTGAAGCTTACTCTCATCACATTTGACTTAGGGAGAGAACAACATGCACATTCAATTTGGTATGAAAATCTATCTTACACTACAGGAAAATAGGAGAGAAGTGAATAAGTGAAGTGGGAGATGATAGAAGGGAGGGCAAATGGGAGGAGGGAGTAATTAGAAGTAAACACTTTAAGGGAGGAATAAGGTCAAAAGAGAGAGAGTAAATAGGTGGCAGAATGGAATGGAGGGAAATAGAGTTAGTCTTTCACAATCTGACTATTATGGAAGTCTTTTGCATGACTACATGTATATAGCCTGTCTTGAATTGCTTTCCTTTTCAGTAGGGATGGGAGGGGAGGAAGAAAGGAAGAAAAGCTGGAAGTCAAAATTTTAGGAATGAATGTTGAGAATTGTTTTTGCATGTAACTGGGAAATAAGAAATACAAGTAATGGGGTGTAGAAATCTATCTTGCCCTGCAAGAAAAGAGAGAAGATAGAGATATGGGAAGGGAGTGTTGTGATAGAAGGAAGGGCAGATTGGGGAAAGGGGTAATCAGAATGCATGGTGTTTTGGGGTGGGAGTAGAGGAGAGATGGGGAGAAAATTTGAAAATCAAAATCTTGTGAAAATGAATGTTGAAAACTAGAAATAAATAAATAAATTTTTAATAGATATTAGCAAAAAGAAAAAAAATCTGAATCTCCTTTTCTAATTGGTTGACTTTACTTTCATAACCTTATTTTCCTTGGATTACTTTTCTTTTTATTTTTTCCTCCTTCTCTGTCATTTGATATTTAAAGTCTTTTTTGAATATCTTCTTTGAATTCTTTTTTGGGCAGGTGACCGTTTGATGTTACTCTTTGGGGATTTCTTTACTTCAATATCCTACTCTCAGAATGAACCCTATTCCCACAACAGTTTTCTATGGTTGGATTCTTTTTCCTTTGCCTGTGTATTTTTAGTAGTAATAGCTCATTTTTTGTAATCACCTCTAGCCCCAGAGTATGGGGAATGTTGTTTCTTGCTCCATATCTTCAGTTCTCCCGTCTATCCTGGAACGAAAACAAATCCCCAAGCTCCTGTAAGTGCCCACAGCCAGGGACTTTCTGCTCCAGTGCTTCTGCACTCACCAGGACTGTTCTGAATCCTTCTCACCTCCACCATGCTTCTGTAGCACAGCTGAATCTAGTGTTCTTTGTCAGTAGAGATTTCCTCCATTTTCCTTCACTCAAATGCCCAAATTCCATCTCTGTCCTGGGTATAAAAGTCCCTGTGACTGTGGCCAAGGCAATTTCTCAAACCAACTAACCTCAGGTTTTGTTGCTTGTTGTTAAAGGGGACTCTAGTGTGCAGACCTCATCCTGGAATTTTCCTTCTGATCTTCTCAAGTTATCCCAGGAAAGCACCTGTTGTGCACCTGTTCTTATTTATTTTTACCTGCACTTTTTTCAGCCCAAGGTGCTATTTTATCTTTTTTGTGGGGGAAAATCTTGAGAGCTTGGAATTCTCTCATTTCTCTGCCAGAATCTTCTTCTCTTCCCAGAATCCTCTCTTGTTGTTCTTTTCTGGAAAAGGAAAGAGTCAGAGACCCCATTTTGCATTGGATTTAAGCAATATTAAATACCAATTCCGTGTGGGTGTTAAGAACTATAAACCTTTTGGCTGTAAGGCATTGCAACATAATGAGGTCGAGATCTATTTTCAAAGCTTGACATTTGGGGAAGCCTGTAGTGTGAGGATGAAATGAAGAATGATGAAATAGCAGGCAGATCTAAAACTGGAGCTTAGTTTTACTTTTAATGATAACATATATTCATTTAATATGGCTAAGCAGACACCGCACTGAGGATCACAGAGGTGCTTCTAAATGTGCTGCATTAAGAAGAACTTAGTTTTGTGATATTTGTTCCCTCAAATTTTCTGAGCAGATAGTTTTTTCTTCATGGATTGGTGAGGGGAAGAAGAAGGTTCCTGAAATTGGCTTCTTTAACTGTTATTGAAATTTGCTTGCCTGTGGCTAATATAAATGACTCCAAAAAGATTCGGTTTTACCTCAATGATGGTAGTAAATAAAACTTAAGTATTTAAAAATCAGCAGTTTAGACTCATATACTCACACAAATTCTTGCTACTGGGGAGACTGAGGCTTATAGTTTGCTTGAACTTGGAAATTTTGAGTTACAGTGGGGCTAAAAGCAGTCAGGTGTGCACACTAAGACTGGCATCACTTTAGTGAGCCTCTGGAAGTGGTGGAGTCACCAGACTTCCTAGGGGCAAACCAAGTCAAAACAAAGCAAGTGAAATATTCTGGATCAGTGCAGGGGGATTAGGTCTGTCAGTGGTATCTACATTGACAGCATGGCAAGAGTTAGGGAGACTGAGTCTAAAAAAATCAAGTGTTCACACCATTTAAAAAATCTATCTCCCATCATATCATACTTTAATATAGATATATATGTTTTTCAAAAATCTCCAGACAGGACATACGCGCATTCTTTCCTCTCTCTCTCTCTCTCTCTCTCTCTCTCTCTCTCTCTCTCTCTCTCTCTCTCTCTCTCTCACACACACACACACACACACACACACACTTTCTGCTTTAGAGAATATTGCATAGGGGAAACTTTCACTCATCATACAGGCAGAAATATTGGTTACAGGCAAAGTTACTGTATATTTAGTAACTACCAAACATTGTTCTTTACCAGGAGAGGGATGCTGTTAATTGAGATCATTTTCCATATTCTTCATACTTGCAGTGACAACTTACCTATTTATTAACTGATGTTACAGGGTAAACTTGAGGAACAGAAATACCAATTCCTAAGTCACAGTACTTCCTGGCAGGATTTCTCTTTAAAATGACTATCCCAACAGAAGGTCACCGGGCCAAACATCCTTCTATACAAGTGCCTTGTCCTCTGAAGCATTGAAATGAAAATGAAGTTTCTTCTTTTCAGTTCAATGAATCTTGAATCAAAGAGTAAGAATTAATCCTGCTGTTTCTGAAATTTATAGCCCAAGAAGTCTTAGTTAAGGCATTCAGCTACTGAAGAAATAGTGACAAGTGTAAAATGGTCATCAGAAGACCCAGTAAAAACCCCTTTCAAAGGGACTTATTTCTCCCTAGAGACTACATGACAGTCCTGTTCCCTTCAGAAATGCTTACCCTTTATTGTACCTGTATATTCTGTTATCTCTGAGACTTTAAGAATCAGTACTAGATCTGAATTATACACTGAAGGATGTGCTTTTGTAATGAAGGACCTTGAAAATCTCATAGCTGAAATTACTGTGGTACTCAGAGGGCAGTAGTCTAATTTGACACTAAACTTTCATGTATTTATTTATTTTATTATGCCCAATCAGAAGGTAGAATTGAAGTCAACGGGTGTAGCTTAGCCTATGGTGAAAAATGCCATGTAATAAGTTATTTTTCATAATACTTTAAGAGGAAAGATTGCAGAATCAGATTTCTAAAAGACTGAAGTTTGAGAAGAGATCAGGGATACGGAGAATAAATTTAATTCATTATAACTCAGCATGGTTACTAAATGTCTCATGGATATTTTTATAACTAGGGAACTGTAGAATACCCAAACCTGGCCCTGCAGCAGAATTCACATATATGTACCAAAGTGTTCCGGGAACACATGTCTGAAGGGGAAAAATAAATAAATAAGTAAGCAAGCAAATAAATAAATAAATAGATAGATAAATAAATAAACAAACAAATAAACAAGAGTGACTTTTACTAAGTCCCTTGAATGTCTAAGTCTGAATATTTCTTAACAGTTGTGTTATACTCTATAGCAACACATCACCCTAGGATAGCAGACCAAATTTGTAGGAAAACTTCTGCTCAATCAAAAGAATATTGTAGATTCTCAGAATTTTGGTCATGGGAGGGAACACTGAAATCATCTAGGTCAAGAGTTTTTAATCTGGGGTTCATGGATCCCCCAAGGGAAGTCTGTCATTTTTTTCAAGGAGTCTATGAACTGGATAAAAAAAAAATCTTTATTTAAATATAATTGGTTTCCCTTGTTATCCTACACACATATACACACATAAATATGTATGTAAATATACATATGTGTATATGTATATTTACATATATTTTTTATATTATATATGTATATATGTGTGTGTGCATATATATATCATTTAAAATATTATTTTTAGAAGTTATCACAGACATTAGACAGAAAAAGGGAAACACACATAAAATAACGTTAAGAAGTTCTAATCTAGTTCTATTCTTAAATTTTACAAAGGAAGGAACTGAGATCCAGATCACTTAAGTTACTTGCCTAAGGACATAAAACTCTACTGAGTCAAATAAAAATGGCCATGCCTCTGTTCTCGTTTCTGGTGCTCTATCACACTTTTTAACAGGCAACATTATTGATGTATAGTGGAAATATATTTTTGTCATCTAAGAAGTCTCAGCAGAAGGATAATGCCTCTACTCTTTTCTTTTAACTTGGTGTAAAAGTTTGTTTACCAAAGTTTTTCTTTACCAGAGATAAAATGACCTAACCAAATTAGACAGTTGCTTCTTTCTTTGTAGTAAAGAAGAAAATAAATTGATATAATTTTTATCCATTTTTCTATCTCCACACATAGGATAGGCTGAATCTTTGTTTGTAGAATCATTGAATTGAATTCAGAAAAGCCTAAACTGACCAATTTTAATGGAAGCAGAGTGTCCATATAAACTTATTGTACTCTGGTTTGGTCAAATCACATCTGGAGAATGTTCTGTTCTGGGGAGAAACATTCTGAGAATGTTATTGACAAAGTAGAAAATGTCTATATGGAGGGCAAATACATATTTTAATGGGATCTGAAACCACATTTTATTAAAAGGTATTGAAAACATATGGAGATTTGCCAGGATTATTCATGACAATCTGTTACATGGAAGAGGAATAAGACTTGTTCATTTTGGCTTCAGAGGACATAACTAGAAGTGATTGATTGTACCTGTGGAGAGGCAAATGTTGGTTTCATATAAGGAAGGATTTTCTAACAGTTTGTGTTGTCCAAAAGTGAAGGGAAACATGGGGTTGCTTGGTTTGAGGAATGGGGCAGGGAGTCTTCTTGAGATGTATTAGAAAGACTTTCTCTTCAGACAGCTCAGACTAATTCATTTCTGAGGTCTCTTCCAACTTAAAGAATCAATGAGTGCATTGATTCTGAACTCTAAAGCCAAAATCCAAGGGAGTTCAAGAATAATTTCATAAATACATCCACAAAATGAACCTTCTCAAGCAGCACAAGACTTGGGAAGTTGACGACACTAAAGTCTTGTCATAATGTATTCCACTTTAGAGTTTGACACAACAAGGAGTCCAGTAGTCAATATTTTTCCTTCAATTTCAGGAGTACTGGGCAAAGAATAATGAGTTGTCTTGTTTAAATAGTTTTTCCTTCCATTAATCTCTCTGTTCTTTTGTTCTTTCAGCATTTTGTATATGACCACAGATTCCATCATATATTTTGCTTTTCTTCTTTCCCTGTTTTGTAGTTTGTTTTGTCATTAATGTTCTTGAGAGTAATTCTTGAGTATAAACACTGTAGCCTCCATAAATACTTTATTCCTTCATGGAACCTGGTGCAACATGAAGAACACTTTTACAGGACCTCTGGAAATGCTTAAATATAACTCGAATGAACAAAACATGCTGAGCTGGAGTTCTGTGACTGGGCATTAATTCTAGGTATCTGATTATAAGGAGATATTTGTATTTATATTAGTGTAGTTGTTAGCACATGACAGAATTCAGAAAAGTCCAGGACTTGTTCCCCTCTACATTGTCCTCAAATAATATTGGATTTACTTTGTGTAAATATACTTCCTATGCACTTGCATGTGTATATTTTATTCACAGAATGTACTTATGTTAGTGCTTTCTATCATTCACTGAAGTTAACTATGCTTCAGAGAGTGCAGCTCTGATGTGCTGGCCACATTGTTCAAATGCAAAATATATCCTTGCCAAAAAGACCATTTTATGGAGAACTCACACAGGGCAAGTGTCACATGGTGGTCAGAAGAAGGACCACCCCATTGGGTGCACTTACTCCACATAGGAGAGGACAGAAGCAAAGTGTATACTATGCCACAGGATTATCTGGTTGTGCTTTCAGATGCAATGCTGGAAGATTATTAACCTCTTCCTAAACAAGCTGTATCCTCTCCTCTTCCCACAATGAAGTAGGGAAGTGACCTACTTTTTACCCCAGGAAAAGGGGGATGTTGG
This sequence comes from Bettongia penicillata ogilbyi, assembly GCA_023548195.1. Taxonomy (NCBI): domain Eukaryota; kingdom Metazoa; phylum Chordata; class Mammalia; order Diprotodontia; family Potoroidae; genus Bettongia; species Bettongia penicillata. The sequence continues at coordinate 2,604,663 of JAJHZJ010000744.1, read as the reverse complement.
CCAGTAGTTTCTAGAAACTGATGACAGACATAAGGACACAGATGTTGGAATGTTAAGCATCAGTCAGACCCAGAGCATCAATATATGAGAGAACACAGAAATGTTTTCAAGGATCCAAAAAGACCAATAACCTGACACATGAATCTGGAAATTGATACTTCCATAAGAAGAAAGGCCAAAAGTCTGTAGAATGCTCTCATGAGTAGGCTACTAGGCACAGTGTGATGAATCAGAAAGCAAAAAGGAGCTTGAACTAAAATAGCTTCATTTACTTGGGGAAAAAGGAGTTGTCCTATTCCTCTTTTTTAGACACTTGTACATCAGGATTCTCAAGAAAAGATGGGAAGACTTGATTTATTAATGTTTGAGGAAAGGATGTAAATAATGTGTATAAGATAAATGAGTGACTGAATGAATTATTTTGGTTTTGGACTGGTTCCTAACAGCCTTAGATTTAGCTTTACAATATTAGCTTCTTATAAGCCTGATACTCCAGAGCAATTGAGATTAACATGGCAAAATGCCAGCAAACTGAAATTCTCACTATATTTTCCAACAAAGATTCACCTTGGTTTGCACATTAGTACACATTGAGAGAGTGTGACAAGGAAGTATCTATGTCACTGAAGCATGTTCTTGAGTTTTTATGACGCAGAAGAAACTCTTCCAGTTTCTCATGTTTCACTTTTTTAAATCATCAATATTCCTGTCAATCAATGTTTAAAAAACTGGCTATGAAGTTCTTGATTTACTATTTTTCCCTTTTATTATAAAATGAAAAAGATAATTTGTAGGAACATAAAAAGAAAAATGATCATGTAATGACTATGAGCTAATGAACCTAATTTTCCTTACATGTTTACGACTCTTCAAATCAGGACGGAGGGAATTCTCTTTCAAAGACAAATATTATTTATTTATTTAGTTATCATTAAAATAAGCTATTCAGTACGAGGACAATTTAGATACCTGTAACTCTATCATTATTTTCCAAAGTGAAACCCATTTAATAAATGAATTATCACTCTTCTGAAACCCTGAAACCCATAGTGTTAGCTTTCTGGGACACTGAGATTCTGAATGAGTTGTCTATCATCATAAAGTATTTTTAAGAAACAGGACTTTCTTACACTGAATTGTGTCCTTTATCTATTAATCCAGTTCTTGCATTTCCAGATATAATTTCTAGTAATTTCCAGATGTAATCTTCCCTGAACCCTATTCCCAAAATTGAACCCTTCCTTGTACAAAGAAAAATACACAAGCAAAAACAATTCATTAAATGAATGTGATATTCTGGTCTCAGACTCCAACTTCTTTTTAAAAGGAAGGAGGTATATTTCTTTTTGGGGACCAAAATCTGTTCTTATGATCATTTATAGTTCAGTTTTCTTTTAGTGCCTTTTCATTTACATCATTGTAGTTGTTGTGTGTGTGTGTGTGTGTGTGTGTGTGTGTGTGTGTATATATATATATATATATATATATAATATTTTTTTTTGGATGTCCTTCCTTAATTTGCACAAATTCATGCAAATCTTCCCTTGTTTCTCTGAATTCCTCTTAATTGTTATTATCCAATAACCTTTCCTGAAATGAGGAATTTCCACTGTATTTACAGTTATACCACAAAAAAGTGTTCTATGAATATTTTGGCTCATATTTGAACTTTCTATACTTTCCCCTATCTTACTGGTCCCTATCTTTGATATCCTTGCTGTATATTCATAGCAGAGTGTTATCCAGGTCAAATGGTAAAGGTAGGTTAGGCACTTTTGGAGATTCGATGTCAATTTGGCATTTGCATATTATATGGTTTGAATCAGCTACAATGGAGGAAAAAAGACAGATAATGAATTTAACCATGAATTAGTAATTTTAGGAGGTATTACTATATGCAGGATAATATGAACTTTAAGTTTTCATTTTCTTTTCCCTACCCAGAAAGGATCAAAAGCACAGCACGTATATTCAAAAAAAAAATGCATGTTTGGAATCTCTCATCTTAAAACCTTGCCTTTCCCACAGTGTATACTCTGCATTTCCCTTCTCTGCAATTGCAAGTAAAATGGAAATTCTTACACTCTTCAAAAGAGCTCTAACAGTCTTCTTACCTTTGTTTCTCCCTGGCTGGTGTATGGTTTGACTACCAGAACCAGGGAAAAAACAGAAGTTCTCATAACCTGTGGAAAATTCATGTTGAAAATCAAAATTGAATCTCATGGGTTTCAGTTATGTTGGTTTTCATCTTTGGCTTACTTCAAATGGACAAAATAAATTGCTGAAAAAGACATTTTCCTAAGCAAAAACATACTCTCTTTATACCTGGATTGTAGATGAAGTATAACCTGAGTTCCATTATCTCCAATGGTCAACTATACCAAGGAAGGCCTGGAATAGTGCAGGTGACTACCTTTAATAATCTGTATATATCACATATGCAGTGGCTATATGAGTGGGGAAAAAAGTAATGGAGAAACAAAGAAATCCAGAACAGCAACAAACCCTGAAGAGTACAATGAAGACAAAGTACTCTTTTTTCTTTTCGTGGGGACAGAGGAAGCACCATTTGATATGTTGATTAGTTTTGCTGAAGTATTTTCTCTGTGTCTTTCCTTTTCTTTTTCTATATTATAAGACATGCTTCTCACCCTTTGACCCAACAATACCACTACTAAGTCTACATATGTTCTAAAATAATAATAGCAGCTCTCTTTGTGGGGTGGTAAAAGGGATGCCCATCGATTGGGGAATGGTTGAAAAAGTTGTGATATGGAATTGTGTTGGAATACTACTGTGTTATAAAAAATTATGAGCTCGATAATCTTAGAAAAGCATGGACAGACTTGCACAAAATAAAGAAGAGGGAGATTAGCAGAGAACTTTGTATGCAGTGACAAGCAATATTGTTTTAAGAACAGCTTTAAGTGACTAAGTCATTTTGACTTTTATAAATACCCTAATTAACTGTGAAGGTCATGTGAAGGAAGAGGCTATCTGTATTCAGAGAAAGAAAGGATATATATATATATATATATATATATATATATATATATATATATATATTATATATATAGTCATACATATATGTATGCATATTTATTTCTAATGGTAGTCATTTCTAGACTAGAGGGAGGGAAGAAAAAAGGGTAAAAGGAAAGTTACATGATAACTTTAATATAAATTTAAAAAGAATAGCCAGTTGTATGGAATAGATTTGTGGCTACATTTGCAATCATTTTTTTTTTCCTATTCTGCTATTTTATGGTAATTCATGTTTTATTTCTTTAGTCCAAAATAAAATAAATCAATTCAGATGAGAGGGAAAAAGTAAAAATGAATCTCTGGGAAAGGGAGAAGAGAGGAATATGTTTGGAAATGAATGTGATGTAAAAATATAAAGATATAAAGCACCCCCCAAAAGGGAAAATAATGCCTTCATAACCACTTGTAGAGACTGAGTTGTCAGTAAATTATGAACTGATAAGTCATAATCGAAGTCTACGACCTTGTTGTCATGATCTACCATCCTCTAAGTCATCATTCATGTTATTTTCAGCATCTAGTTCACAGTCTTCCTTTTCATCCAAAAGTTGGCCCTTAGGCTTCGGACTTTATTTATTGATGTCCCCTCAAATATCCTGGTCTCTCAATTTATCATCTTCAATGCCCCAAAAGATGATCATTGTGATACAGGGCAAAGAGGGCAGCCTTTGGAGTATGAAGGTGTCGGGTTCAAATTCTAGCTCTACTAATTATTTTTATATCATTTTAAACAATAAGAATTGAAATTTATATGATGCTATTTCATTTGATATTGTTAATGAGAGTAGCTATGTATTTTTATTTCAATTTTACTGAAAAGAAGCTTAAGGTTCATAGATTAAGTGACTTGGTAATGACATATTTTTTTTTTCATTTTGTCATTTGATCCATTGACTCAATCATTGATTGACAACACAAATCAACCTGTCCCTTGGCATACTATTCTTCCAAATTTTCTGCAAAAGACCTGGCCCTTCAAGTTGTCTCTTATCCTCATCTAAATCCATTTGTTCCAGCCATAGGCTATCAGTTCCCCAAATGTGCTAAAGCCATAGAAAGCTGGGAAACAACTGTAATCAAAAGACAGCCTGGCAGGAACACTCAGGAATGAACTAGTTCTGCCAAAACTAGTGTGAGGAAACCACTGTTTTAATGGATTTAAGTTTATCCTGTTCAGTTAAAGAATGTTAATTATGAGTCCAAATGTGTTAACTGTCAGTCCAAAATATGGTAGCTGTCACAAAAGGCATATGGAGACATTGTTTTCTGACCAGGAGGGTATTCAGGCTTCCCAAAGACTAATTATCTATCCTGGGCAATAATGTTGGTAGTGGCAAGCATGGGCTCTCCAACATATTTCAGTTAACCACAGAGGATCGGATTTGGAGCTGCCTTATCTATCCAGCAAAAATTCATTCTTTTTTATTCAGCTTTCTGATAAAAACTGAGATCTGCTAAAATCTGCTTTAATACACATATGTATATATGCTACTAATGTCAATATTCATCCTTTGGGTGTCTGGAAACAAACTGACAGCTTTGTGAATTTTATGTTTTCTAAGTGTCCAGTCACTGACATGGTAATTTCAGGAAGCTTGAACACTAAGACTGGCAATGATTCTGTCAAAGCTACATTCCCAGGAAGTCTGGTTTAGGAAAACTGCGAAATTGTAATATTTCTGACCCTGGTTCCTCTTACAGACATGTCTGGGCCAGAAAAAGTATGAGTATGAAGTTTAAAAAGAAAGAATTTATATAGCTCTTAAAGTCTGTAAAGTGTTAAGGTCTAAAGAATAACACTCATGCTGTCATACGAAAGAAATTTCCAATATGACTTCATGTTCACTTCACCCGAAATGTCCTAAAACCAACCTTGACAGCCCCAATTCTGGGCAGAAAAATGATCATTGTCTTTTTTTCTAACTCTAATAAATTTTGTCAACAATATACTCTTGAAGCTAAGGAGACGTTTCAAATAGAATTCAATATGCCTCCCAAAGACTGAATTCAAACATATCAAACTTGACTTTCCATAATTTCAGGAAAATTTCTGTGTTTTTAAAACTTATTGTTGAAGACATTCTCACTTATGTCACTCATATCCCTTTGTCATAAATTCCTCCCTGAAAGCCATGCCAAGAGAAAAAAAAAGTCTTACAAACTTCCTTTTTAGGACATAAAAACTAGTTAATGGTACAATTTTCCCATTTTGCCTTAGTTGTCATTATACCCAAACCTAAATTCAGATTCTAAATGCAGAAACTGATATATTCAGAGACCTACTAATCGCATGGTGGTCTTGTGGTATGTTGTGGAGGAATGAGTTTTGCACAAGAGTTGGAGAAAGAAGGTGGTTTCTTTCTTTTAAATTTTTTCTATCACTACTTGTGTCATCTCAGTTAAGTCATTTATATGTCATCTATAAAATAGAAGTAATTTTTTATCTGACTGAACAGAGGAGGGCCAGATCAGATAACTTTTTCAAGTATACACATACACACACATATACACACACAAAAACTCACAATCACACACACATATATTTATCGATGATTTGGATAAAGACATAGGTCATAATTAGTATGATACTATACTGGGTATAGTATCACAGTAACTAACTAGTAGATGATGTTCTAACTAACTAACTAACTCAGTAGATGATGTTCAAAATACCCCCCAATCTTGACAAGCTTGAGTTTTGGGCTGACATTGAAATTCAGTAGAGATAAGTAGTCTTTGAGTTTGATACAAAAAAAGATAATTTATGCAGATAGAAGGTAAAGGAGGCATGGTTAGAATACTTCGTTAAAATTATGAAGGTATTTCAGTGGACTACAAGCTCAGTATGAATCACAGTTGTGATGTGGCATCCCAAATGTTAATGTGTCCTTGACTTCATTGATAGGAATTACTTTCAGAAACAGAGAGGTGAAGTTCTCTCTATACTCTGCCCTTGGATAATATAAAATATTATCCAAAATATTTTGCTCAGTTACGAGCACCACAGTTTAAGAAAGACATTGATAAGCTGGAGGAGGGCAACAGAATAGTGAAGGGCTGTGAATATATGTGATATAGCAATTGGTTTCAAAAATTAGGATTGTATAGTCTGGAGAAAAGAGGGCTCAGGAAGAACATTTAGATGAGTTTGAGTATTTTAAAGGTTGTCATGTGAAAGAGGGATTTGACTTGCTGTTTTTGGCATCAGAAGGCAGAAGCAGGAACAATGGATCAAAGTTACAAAAGGGTAAATTTGTCCTGATGTGAAGAAAAACTTTCTAGCAATCAGTGTAATTTAAAAGTAGAACAGATGATGAGGACCTTATCATTGGAGACCTTCAAGCAGAACTAGATAACACTTGTCAAGTATGATATAGTGGGAATTTGTTTTAGTTGTTAGTTGGAATAGATGGTCACTGAGGTCCATTCCAAATTGCAAATGCATTTATTCTGAATTTTTTCTCAGGATTTTCCGTTATTCATTCAGCATCACGTAAGACTTCCTGTGGAGATTTTTTTTCTGAATTCTTCATGTTTGTCTTTGCTTACCATCAATAAAAATACATTACATTAATATATCATGATTTATTAAAATATTTATTAAGAGCTCACTATGGCCATGCACCCAGGCTAGTCACAAGAGATGCATGATATCTTTTATTTATGAATGTACTTAGAATCCTATGGTAAATGGTCGTATGATATGGCTGGAAGGACATCTGAGTTTTAAAAATAGAAAAATAAATAAAATGCAAAATTTTTGAACTTAAAAGATGCTTTTTTTGAGGATCTTACAAATAGAAGGAGCTTGAAGAAGCCATTTGATTTGGTACTTCTGTGTTCAGTACAGTATTACTTCTATTTTACAGATGACATATAAATGACTTAAGTGAGATCACACAGCTAGTAATAGAAATAGCAAAAAGAAACCACCTTCTTTCTCCAACTCTAAGGCAAAATTCATTCCTCTACAACATACCACAAGACCACCATGCTTTTGGCAGGGCTCTAGAAAAGTCAGTTTCTGCAGCTAAAATCAGACTTTAGGTTTGAATATAATGTACTTCACTTTGAATCCAACAATCTACTCAACTCAGGATCCTTCCAATTGTATTATCAACTAGTTTACATATCACTGTCTCCCCTACAAAAATAGTATGAGATATGGGGATGCATGGAGAAAGAATTAAGGATAAGGAGCATAAATTCCTCACAAGTAGTTTGAAATTGACCAATAATATGAACAATTGTTTTCAAATGCTTTAAACAAGTTCCTAAATCACCCTTAAACTGTTCAGGTTTGGGAAGGGTTTGCTTTCTTTATGAAATTTCAATGGAGACTTTCTATGTGTATATATAATCCACGTTGCCAAACTCTGGGAAAAATGTGCTTGCTCTCAATCATGCTTTCCAGTGATTGGGGTTAAGATTTAAGTATTGACAAAATTCATGACACTAAAACCTTCCTGAGATAGCCAAGAATCACATCTCTAAATTAACATCATTCTGGGACCATAGTTGATCTATTGTGGAAATGATGTAAGATACTAGAAGGCAACATATGAGGGCATCTAGATGGTGAAATGGATAAAATACCAGTCCTGGAGTCAGGAAGACTTATTGTAATGGCAATTTGAAGGTCTTCCCTGCCCCTTACTAGGGCCATGTGACCTGCTTTGAACTCTGGCCCAGTCCACAGCCTGAGTTACATGAAGCCCACGGTGTGAGGAATTTGCTGAATGGGTGAAGAAGGAAGGGCAGAGCTGAGAGAGAAGGAGGCAGAGCAGAGCAGCTACTGTGAGAGAGAGAGGGAGTGATTTTGCCTAACGGACTTGTTTGTTGGGAGACCTAATGAAGGAGAAGGCTTGGGGGTGGCTGTGATCCCTGCATTGCTAATGTGTATAGATTTCTTTGGTACTGTGATGAATTTGGCTTTCTGGTATCTAAATAAATATTTTGGTTTCATCTTTGAGGAGAGAGTTTATATTTTGTAAATTTACCCTGGAAATATGCATACATGTCCACAGTGGCTGCTATGAGTATGGAATTGGCATTACACTTCTCTGTTCAAATCTGGCCTCAAGATCTTACTAGCCATGTAACTCTGAGCAAGTCACTTAACCCTGTTTGCCTCAGTTTCTTCTTCTGTGAAATACATTAGAGAAGGAAATGGTAAACCATCCTAGTACCTTTGCCAAGAAAACTCCAAATGGGGCCGCATAGAACCAAACAAGTCTGAAACATGTAAACACCACCACAGCACCACCAAAGAGAGCATATACTGTGAAAGTTCTCACTGTGCTGGCCTTACAGCATTAGAAGCTGCTTCAATCCTCTTTGCACTCCTTTCTTATGCTGAGCAGTTCTGAATAGAATAAAGTCAGTTGAATTGACTTAAACAGTGATTTTCCCACACTATTATTTAAATGTGCCAGTTCATTCCTAATTGCTACCTGTCAGGTTATCTACCAGCCATTATTGTTTCCCATGTTTATGTAGTGCTACCAAACTTCAAGGATTTGTGCTTTAGTGTGTTGTTAAAACCTCACTCTAAATGAGGTTACCCACTTAGTTCATCACATACAGCTGTCTGAACTTCCTATTGCCACATGACTTCTGCTCATGCTCAACTCTGAGTGCCTGTATTGAAGAAATGAGAATTTCAGTACCAGAGTACCAGCAGATATATTTTTTTACCTTGAAATTTCATGGTAGTTGTGGTTCTGAGGTAAGTGTTTTATATCCTCCTCTTGAAAGGTATTCATTTTTGAGGCTGCATCTGTCCAGCAGACTCCAAAGGTTCCTTTCCTTCTTTCTTTGACCTCTTTGATTCAATTATCACATTTTTATTTGTCTGTCCTCCACAAAAGTCTAACTCCAAAACTTTTTCTTGGTAAATAAATGCAAGTTCTCAAAGTCTAGGAGAAAATATTGTGAACTTCATCAGGTGCTACCAAGAGACTATAAGTACAAGCTCTGTTGATAGTATATATAGTAGGATCTGGGGAATGGCCCAGCTAAAAAAAGATAGGCTTATCAAAATATGGGCCACAAACTGATGAAATTTTTGATCATAGTGACTAAAAAAAGGTTTTATTTTATTTTTTTCTAATTTTATTTTCACTCAAATGCCAGAACACAAATACAGAATAGAGAAAAGAACTGAAAATATATCACAAATTTAAATAGTGTAAAGAAAATAAAAGCATATCATATGTATAGCAAAACATAGGAGAGGATTCAAATTATGTAACAATAAATTTTCATTTCAAGAAAGCCTGTGTGATAAATAATACTTGTGTAGAATGCTGTTCATGTTTTCTTTGCTTCCTTGTGAGTTCTTGTGCTCTCCGCTGTGCACTTTTTACTTCATTCTTTTTTCCCACCCTCAGAAGGCTACAATGAAGGTTAGATATGCTTCTTTATAGTTATAGATATAAACATATACATATACATACATATATAGATATATACTTTCCCAAACATATTCTACTCCTGATCTTCTTTTATGCTTGTGCATATCTCTTGTTTCCTATCCCTCCTGCCTCCTCTACTTTACGTCTACCAACTACCTTGCCCTCTTATTACTTGCCTACCCCATTCCAAGGATTCCTCCCCTATCCTCCTATTCCCATAAATCTAAACACCCTCTATACCCCCCTTAACCTATTCTAACACCCTCCCCTCTAAAGATCCCTCCCTTTTCCTCTCCCCCCTCCCTATGCTCCTACCATTTTATTTCTTCTGAATTTAGAAGACTTTTATACTCTTCTAAATATATATGTATTGTTCTCTCTTAAACTCATTCCTGATGAAAATAGCTTATGAGAATTACCAGGTCTCCTCCCCCATCTAATTCCTCTGTATGGATTCTTCCTCTTGACCTCATTTTATAAAATAATTACTCTTTTTAGCTGTTTCTAAATGGTTTTACTTTTTAAATTCATATTCTACTTAGGTTTTCCTCAGTCTTACCTATGAGACATCCAATTATTAACAAGAATCTTGGACATACATTTTAGATTTTATATATATGAAAAGTAAATAAGCAAACAGTCTGTCCTTATGAATCCTTTATAATAAACCTTTGGGATATACGTTATATTTCTCTTGGTTTTTTATGTCAAATCAAGTTCAGGATTTTTTTTAACAGTTTTGAAAATGTGACAGTTTATCAAATGACCATTTTTTTTCATTCAAGGTAAAACTTAACCTTGCAGGGTATGATATCTTAGGTGCTCTTTGATATATTTGTGTTCTGAAACCTGTGGTCCTTTATGTCTCTGCTGATAGGTTTTGTGGGAGTGTAATTATGGCACCACCATATTTAAATTGCTTTAATCTTGATGTTTTTAACATTTTATCCTTGAACTAGGGGTTTCAGAATTTGACTATGATATTCTTATGAATTTTCTTCATAGGATAATCATAGGATATCTTCATAGTGATGATCAATGGACTATTTTATATATTTCTACTTTGCCCCCTTGTTTTAATGAGTCAGGTCAATTTTCTTTAATTATTTCTTGTATTATTCTTTTTCTGATCATAACTTTCATTTAATCTGATGATTTTTATATTTTTTCTTCTTGATCAGTTCTCCGAATCTGTTGTTTTTCTTAGAAGTTTCACTTTCTCTTTTATTTTTTCATTATTCATAGTTTGGTTAATTATTTCTTGATCTCATAATTTCTCTGCCTTCACTTTGCCCAAATCTAATTTTCTAGGTGTCATTTTCTTCCTCAATTTTCTGGATTTCTTTTTCCTAATTGGTTGATTTTTCTTTCATAACTTTTTTGTTTCTCTTGAATTATTCTTATTTTTTTAAAATTTTTCCTCCATCTCTGCCATTTGGTTTTTAAACTTTTTAAGACCTCTGAAGAATTCTTTTTGGGCAAGTAACCATGTGACATTACTCTTTGGAGGTTTCTTTACTTCAATATCCTCCTCTGAAGATGAATCTCAGTTATCTCTATTCTCATAATAGCTTTCTATGATATGATGATTTCTCCTTTGCCTGTGCATTTTTTGTGGTAATACCTTAATTTTTGTAGTTACCACTAGCCCTGGGTATGGGAAATGGTGCCTCTTGCCCCACATCTTAGTTCTCCCCTTCAGCCTAGCACCAAAATCCAACCTTAATCTCCTGTAAGTGTCCACAGCCAGGTGCTTTCTGCCCCACTGCTTCTGTTCTCACTGGGTATGTATTGGATGCTTCTCACCCCGTTGGTCTTCCCAGCACAGCTGGATCTGGCATTCCTTATCAACAGAGGTTCTCTCAATCTTCCCGGGCTCAAGCAATCAACTTCCCTTACTATCCTGGGGGAAAAGTTCCTGTGGCTGGGGCTGAGGCAGGCACTCAAACCAACTAACCCTAGGGCTTGCCCCTTGTTTTAAAGAAGGACCCTAGACTGGAGATGTTTCCTCTTCACCAGCACCAAACCTTGTCCAGTCTTGGGATTTTTCTTCTCATTTTCCCAAATTGTCCCAGGAAAACCCCTGTGGTGTCTCTATTCTTATTTATCTCCCCCCGCCCGCACTTTGTTCACCTAAGGTGATATTTTAACTCTTTTGAAGGGGAAAACATTGACAACTTGGAATTTTTTGACCTACTCCACAATCTTCCCAGAATCCTCTCCCAAGAAAGATTTTAGTTTTATTAGTTATGCTTATTTTTCTTATACTCATATGTTGTATACACACATATATTTTTGAATGGATAAAAAAATAGACTTGTATAATTGAAATTTGCTATCAGCTACCACACCAAAAGGAACAACAAAACCTAGAAGCTTTCTTATTAGCAGAGATTATTTACTTTTTAAAACAATTATTTTGTTTTCAGTGTTCTACAATCACTTGCACATATCTTAGATTTTTTCCTCTCCCTCCTCCTTCCCCGCTTCTTCCCCACTCCCTCCCCAAGATGACATGCCATCTAACATAGGTTCTACACATACGTCCCTATTAAATACATGTTCACCTTAGTCATGTTGAATAGAAGAATTAAAGTGAATGGGAGAAATCATAAAACAAAACAAAACAAAACGATTATTTTCTCAAAGAAGTGAGGAAGTTGACAGTTAATACCATTAGTACATAAATTTATCTATAAAAACGTAAACAATTAGTATAAGATTGTGATCCAGTGACCTTCCAAACAGCCACATAACTATGCATACATACACATACAGATACATATATATGACTATGCACATACAAACACATATATATGTATGTATACATATGCATCTATATATGTGTATATATGTATGTAATTCTTGTTAAGGGAAGTTAAAATATAAATTTAATATATAAATTTTTTAAAAATAAAGACTCAAATGACTAAAGAAATCAAAATTGGTTTGGGTTTTTTTTTCATGTAATTCATAAGGCTGACCCAAAACCAAATTAACAGTGGAGTTCAAAGAGTTTGTCAAAATGATCTTATAGAAGTATTTATCATAAGATGAAAATGTGTTGGGTAGAAACTTTTTGCTTGATCTCTCTCTCTCTCTCTCTCTCTCTCTCTCTCTCTCTCTCTCTCTCTCTCTCTCTCTCTCTCTCTCTTTTCTCCTCATACCCTGTCAGTATAAAAGGGAGTAATAAAAATGTTTGTCTTTTCTACACATATGTGAATTCATTTTTTGTTTGTTGATTTCTTGTGATTCTCCATCTATCTCTAAAAATGATCATTCCTGATGAAAAGTGTTAATCTTTTTCCTTCAGTTTATATTTCATAACTCTTTTTAGTGCTCTAATTGTGCCAGGTCTTCCGGATACTACAAAAGAATTTTCCCAGGTGAGATACCAAGCAATTAGAGACCAGTAAATGAATCCATTGTCATTGTGTTAACACATTCAACAGTTTTCATTGTCAACGTATTAAAAAATACCAACACCAAATGTCTAATTTGTATAACTTCATGTTAGAGAAATTTTCCATAGAAAGTACTAAGCAAGCAAGGGAATTTTACTTATATATTGTCTAAAATATTCAAACGTGTTAGCTATATGCTCTTGTGAAGAAGATGCCTTTGTGATTCAGAAGTTATTTTGTTTTTGCTATTAAAAATGATCTGTCTCAACCATAGACACAGAAGTTTAGGCAACAGTCATTAGAATATTTTCACCTGGGATATCTGTCCTTAGAAATATCTATTTTATCCACATGAATTCTGTTTTGGCTGCTTATAATCGTGCCCATCTGTTTGAATGGCACGCTGCCTAATCACAAGTTGGTAGGACCCTTGCCACTAGCAGAGGTGCCAGGTAACACTGGGTTTAAGATTAGTTTCTTGCAAAATTTTGCTTATGACATCTGCTCTATAGGAAGAATTCCGAGAAGTCCATCTTCTCTGACAGCCCCGCCACCACACTGGCTCCACATGTCTCCCTACACTTAGTGACACCTGTTCATACTAGTGTGCCAAAAGAAAAAAGAAAAGGAAATGAGAAAGAAGCCAAAGCAACAACAGAAAGCTAACAATTGAGATTTGGGACATATCTGATCATCTTTACGTGCGAACTTAATGCAGTCGTCCACAAGGAAAGGCATCTTAAATATGTGGTCTCAAAAATGGTTTTGTATCCCATGCTCATTGGGTACATTCTATGTCAGGAGAAGTAAATGCAAGGAAACTAAGCACATACAATTACAGCCTTTGATTTAACATGGATACTATTATGATAGTGAACAAAGAAAAGTTAATATTTTAATTTTATTTTAATCAAGAATAGCAATAAATAATGTGGCTCCTAGTATTGGTTTAATCTAAGGGAGAAAGTTCATTGTGTTAATACATAAATTATTCATTCAATTCTTAATTGAAGGATACAGGTATAGGAAAAAGTATTTTAAGTTTAAGACTAACTGTTCCTTTGAGAAAGAAAAATTAAACTGATGGATTAGAGAGTTGAAGGCATACCAGGTTAATCTGATGGCCAAAGCATTAAAACACAATCTAGTTCTTACTGATGAAGGGAAGGTAATGTCTCATATAGGCTGAAAAGAGTTACTTTGAATGTAGTAGAGAAATTCAAACTGAACCTCCTCTTGTTGGGAGTTCTGCTGATGTACTTTGCAAAAATATTTAGAACATAGAATAAAATAGCAGTTATTGTTACTTTTCTAGCATTTTATTATTTCAATTAAAGGGCATGTTGCTATATTTTTTTTTCTTTAGACTTCTCTCTCCTTAGCATTGCACTATCCCTTGTTTTCATTTATTTCTTTTAATTTTCAAATTATATTCAATGTTTCTTGACAATGTTATCTTTCTTGGGACAACTGGGTGACAGTGGATAGAGTGTTGGTTTGGAGTTAGGAACACTTGAGTTCAAATTTGGCATCAAAGTCTTACTAGCTCTGTGACCCTAGGTAAGTCACTTAACCACTGTTTGCCTGAGTTTTCTCATCTGTAAAATGGGGATAATAATGGTGGCTACTTCCCAAGGTTGTTGTGAAGATAAAATCAGATATTTGTAAAGCTCTTAGCACAGTACTTGGCATATAGTAATCAATACATGGATATTATATTCTCATCACCACCACCACCACCGCCACTACCATCATCATCATCATCATCATCCCTCATCCAGCTATGGATGATAGAATCCATGAACAAATGCAAAACCAGGTATCCATGAACAAATACATCATCTAAATTAGTTTGCCCATGCTTTATGAGACTCAGTATTTCCAAGGTTGTAAGGTTAACTGGTTGAAAAAAAAAACCTCATTATCATAGAGCTTTCTATCTTGTCAAGGAGATAAATCACTTTGCCCCTGAAACAGTTCATAGGTTCGCATGGCTTTTCTTGTTATAGGAATCAATTCATCTACACTAACAAATGGCAATAGCCAATATTAATATCTGTCATTTTATCCATTTCCAATTTTTCAACACCAAAAAATAAACATTTTTTAACACCAGCCACGTTCCAGGCATTGTGTTAAGCACCAATATCTTGTTTTAAAAAGGTTACATTAGAGATTCTCTGATTGCATGTCATACCAACTTTTATTTTTTTTATTCTTCTACTTTTATATTGATTTTATGCACTTTTTACCCTAATGAGTTAATAGTCCACTCTACATAGTAATTTAATATTAAAATGATTCCCACTTTGGTAATGAGACACTTCCTGCTAAGATATAATAAAGTTTCTTTTTGTATATGAGATAATTATCATGTACTAGTCTTTCCTCCTAACTTCATAAATAAGTACTCCTGATATATAAGAATCAAACTTCTGTATACTTTAAAAGCTTTATATAGGACTCATTTCTTTTACTGATCTTTGTTTTTCAATAGACTTTTCACCATCCTCCTCTATGAACACATTCACTGAAGTTATTGAGCATTAAAATGTTGCTAATTTAATTAGAAAGGTCTTATTGAGTTCTCCATAGGCTTCCTTTAGCTCATTATCCTTAACAGTTATGTTACCATGACATCTGTGTTGTTTACAAATATTTAACATGAATATATTGCAATTTAAGGAGTACTTTTGATCCACTACAATGGCACGTTAAAAGCTCTCTCAAATATACACTCAGAAAGACACAAGACACCATGAAAGACATACCAGAGATAGCTTTGTCAATGGATCTATGCTCATCGAACTTCTCCTAAGATTTACAAAAAGGTATGCTTGCTAGTGCATTTGCTACAGTCATGAGTCACATCTACCACAGAGTCCAAACGGAAAAGGAGCAAGCAGGTCTAATATAGAGGAAAAGGTATTGACTAGAAATCATGTGACCTTGGCTCAAATTTTATCTTTGACACTAGGTCTGTGACATTTAGAGTCATTTAACCTTCTTAGGTCTTCAGTTTACTGATCTGTCAAATGAAAGTGGTTGGTATCAAATACTACAGTATTTGATAGCTCTAAATGTATGATTTTTATGAACCCTGTAGATGGTAAGGAATTACAGAGCTCTATTTTGTGGATAATATTGTACTGATTATCACAAGCCTGCGAATAATATTTCTTTACTCAAAATATCGATACAAGAAAAGAGTAATGAAGAACGCCTATGAAATTAAGAATGTCTTAATGAAGAAAGACTATGACATATCATTGTACGGACAACCTTTACAATTAATAAACAATACATAAATCTTGAACAAGTCTCAGTGTGAACCTCGCCCATAATTTATTAGGTAGAATAGATCCAGATGGATTGCATTTGAGAAATATTTTTAATGATTACAAACTTATCACTTAGCAAAATATACCATAACACTAATATTATTCCAGTTTTCCTGCAAGTCAGCTCCTTGTAAAGTACTACAGCCTTCTAAAAATTAACTTTACAGATTGCCTGAAGAACAGTCAAGGGCCAAATAATGAGTTTAAATAAGCAGCAAAATATTATCAAAAGGAATTTCCAAATGTTAATGGTGAAATGAATGTCACCAGCAAGATAGATGACAAGGCAGGAGGTAAGCCAGCCATGATGTGAAATTGAGAAATACCCCGTGTTCATTGGTCAGGTTCCATTAGCATCAGTTCTGTCTTAACACTTTTAAGGGAAGGTCCCAGCCATTATACTAGAACTCCTATGGAGGATTTACAGGGGAAAATGAGAGTCCCATAGGATGAGAAAGTGTGAATGGATTTGTAGAGAGTACCCAGAGTGATAACAAGATGAATATATCAAAGCAACAAAATCTGGTATATATCTTAGGATCCATTTCATATTGAGAAAAGAATAGAAGACATAACTGGGGATGAAATATCACTGTCTATAGATATTTCATGGACTAATTTTAGGAAAAGGATTTGACTTGCCCTTTAAAATCTGTTTTTCCCTAAAGATCAATAGATAAAAGATGTGGAAAAAATATTGAGGCTTTGTATAAACAAAGACACCTTCTAACAATTAGATTTGTCCCAGTATGCAATGTTCAGCCTCTAGAAGTAGTGTTTTCCCTGTCACTAAGGATCATCAAGCAAAATCTAGATGATATCCTGTCCCAGAGGAGATTCCTGTTCAGTGTCAGACTAGACTGGATAGCCTTCAATGGTGTTTTCAAGGCTAGGACTCTATGATTCTTTCTAAAATTATTGCACTTACGCATACACTTACATATACATGCACTTACATACGTATATAGTATAAGCATGAAAATACATTCATTTTAATATTCACAATGATTACTTTTTTTCTTAGACACATAAGTGAGGCTACTAACAGTAGTAGTGGTAGTAGTAGTAGTAGTAGTAGTAGTAGTAGTAGTAGTAGTAGTATCAGTATCATTATGCTACTGAGGGTTCTAGTATTCTGAAATCCATTACGTCTGTGGTAACACTATTTGTAAATGGGCAGGTATTTTGATATAAAATGGAAATAGTTTATTCTCATACTACATCATAGCTCCTAAAAAGATTTTAATACCTTTCTGTACTATCCACATGTGTTTTCTATGTATTGATTTTATTGCTTTTATTTTTGTTTCTTTGCATTTTTGCTTACCCCTACTTCTGAACCTCATTGCGTTGGTACATGCGGGTGAACCTGGTTTCTGAAAGCCTCTGAAAGCAGAGTACAAGCTTATGCAAACCTTACCAAAATGGAAAGGCTTCCAGAATGGTCCCAGTGACAAGATGGAGGTCTGACTTTCTCCAGTTGGAGTTTAACAACAAGATGATGACTCTTGTTTACAGCATCTTGTGAAGATTATCTACTAAGGCATAGAAGGATCATTACTTATGTGATTTCCTGAAATATTTTCTTGATGTAGTATTTGCCTCTCTGGACAGTGATAACATTTTTTTAATGTTCAGGGAAAGATCAAGGAGAGCCTTTGGACAAATCATAGCTGTTGAATGAGGGTCATCATAATAAAAATTATTTTTACCCCTATAATTTCACTAATTTATATATTCAAAGAGAAACCTGATTACGGACAAACGTTGAACGGCACCGTTAGCATCAACTTCACTGAATCAGATGGTTTTTGCGCAATAGCAGAGGCTATGACAGATGATTTTTCAATAATGTGAACAAGTTATTGCTCTCATTTGCACCTTTTCCTAATGTCTATCTGATAGAATTTTCACAAGGTGAAATGCAGAATTGAGACAATTAAGTACATAATACAGTCCTTATGAATTATGGTTTCAATTATTTGGATAATTCAGGCAAAAATGGTAATTTTTTCTTTATTTCTTTGTCAGATACTTACCTCAATTCCCCATTTCCCTTTCATGGTGTGGACATAATATTTTTTTAATGATAAAAAATGTAAACTTTCAATTGCAGTATGATATAATGGAAAAACAAAACAAAAACGGTACTCTTGAGTTAGCTAACCTGAGTTCCAACTATGCTTCTGATCAACTAGCTGGGTAACCCTGCACAAATAGTTAACTGTCACAATTTTTTCATCTGTAAAATGAGAAAATCTAAATAGATGGTCCCTGAGGTATTATCTAACTTTAAATATATGACCTATGAAATGTTGGGAGTATTAATCATTTTCCTTAAAATTACAAATCCCATTTTTTAATGAAATATAAATAGCTTTTATAAAAAAATCATTGCCAGGGGAATGGTGTCTCTTGCTTGACACTTCCTAAAGTGTGTTTTTTTCTGATGTATTTCTACATTGATAGTCTTCTAGGCTGATGTCCTTTAACCCCCTAATAGGCATGTCGCAACAGTTTCAAGATGAACTTCTCAACTTTTGCCTTCAAATGCACCCTATAGGAGGTTCCTCCTTACTGAGTGAAAATTAAGCACATCTATTTGAGTATCCTTTGGGAATGGAGACTTACATTTGCAGATAGCTGATACATTAAATGGGTAGCAGAGTGAACTGTATTGAAGCCGCTTATTCACAGAATATTAAGCTGTCTTCAAATATCAATAGTTATTAAGAGGCCCAAACCTTTAGACTGGGAACTTTCTCATATCAGGGAGATCAGGGCTTATCAGAAGCCTTACCACTGGATTATAGCTCCATCAAGATTTTTTTCAAGTCTATTGGGGATTTATCTCACCACCAAAGAAGGAGGGTCAGTCTATTATAGTATAATGTGGGTTTGTGTGAATCAATATACATATTGGAAAACTTATGTGCAGAATTCTCATGAGTTTTGCTATATTAATTTTTGCCTACATCCTTAGCTCCCAATTATATTCAGAGGCTTCCTTAGAGCCTCTAGAGGATTTCAGTTGGGCGTGCTTTACAAAAATATTATCTCATTTAATACAATCATCCTGGGAGGTAAGTATTGATATTATCTCCATTTTATAGTCTAAGAAGTTGAGGCAAATCAAATTTTCCCCCAGTCATACATCTAGTGCCTGAGGTCACATTTGAACTCAAGTCTTCCCAATTTTTGGCAGGAGCTTTTATCTCCTAATTGTCTGGAATAAGGAAGACCTGAGTTCAAATTCTTCCTCAGATATTTACTAGCTGGGAAGTGACTTAACCTCTCTCTGCCTTGGTTTGCTCCACTATAAAACAGGAATCATAGTAGTACCTAACCTTCTATGGTTTTTGAAAGGATTAAATGAGTTAATATTTTTAAAGTGCATAGCACAGTGCCTGGCACTTAGTAAGTACTTAATAAATGTTTATTCCCTTCCACTTCTCAGTGTTTTGGGGGCATGTGCCCTGTTATGAGAAAAAAAATAAGACTGAGGGTAGGATATAAGGCAGAGACTATTTAGGTAAAGATCACTGACGACAGAAACAGAAGCAACATTGGTATCAGACTATACTATAGATCTCATTGATAGAAAAAAATAATCTTGGGGAAATGTTCACCTCCTGGCATAAGGGTATGCTATGGGTAGCAAAGGGGTTTCAATTATTGAAGTACATGCTATAATTCTTCCTAATCATTTCTTGATTTACTTTAAGGAAAGTTTCTCCCTAACAAAGATAAGTTAACCAAAAAAGGATCATTTTATGAGTTTAATTCTCGCTAACTAAAACTATTCTGACTTAGAAAATGATACGAAGATATAACTGTCTCTTAGAATTTATGATATAAAGAACAGCAGGGTATATACGTAGTCTGTCATACCACCTAGATATTGGGAAACTTACCTGGCACAGTGAGCAGAGAACTGGCATGAAGTTGATGACTCATATTTCTGAGATCAAATCAGGCTCAGACACTTACTGTCTGCGCTACCCTGGGCAAGTCACTTAACCTTGTTTGCCTCAGTCCCTCATCTGTAAAATGAACTGGAGGAGGAAATGGCAAACTGCTCCGATATCTCTGCCAATAAAACCCCAAATGGGGTCATGAAGGGTTACATATGCCTGAAAAATAACAATATACTTTTATGTGGATTCTGGAAAAGGATAATAGGAGCCCGTTACCTGGAAAAATCTATGATAAAACCCGGCCTGGGAAGGCGAAAGAGCTCAAGAATGAAATTCTAAGATAAAAAGAGAAGCTCAGATCAGGAGGAAAAGAATTACATAAAATGGAAATCTGTATATACAGAAAACTCACTAATGTACAAAGATTTTTAAAAAGCCATACACAGTAGATAGATGCAAGGACAACTAAAATAGTATGAATATATAATAAAAATGCTGAAAGTGTCATCAAGTAGGACCCCACTACCACTTTCCCCATGTCACAAGCCACCCTGAGATACCAATGTGGGGTGTTTATAGATTAAATGAAGCAGAATCTACTTGTCACCCTCCCTTTTCCCTTTCTTTTCTTCAGATAATTTCATATACTACATTTGGGCACCTAGATGGCACCAGATGAAGCCAGCACTAAACAGTATCTTTATGCCTTTCCTGAGTCCAACATCAGTGTTCTTGTCTATACCCCAACTCTTTTCTCACTTTCTAGCAAAACACAGACCCACCATTTTTCAACCTTGTAACAAGAAACTTATCTCCTCTCCACACTGACCCTTAGGTCCATGCTTGCCTTTTCAATGGCACAAGTTGCTAATGACTATTCCATTCCAGATTATAAATTACAGTCTTACTATTCACCCAATAGTTTCACTCAAACCCTATAAACTTTTCATCTACCCTGCAGCTGATCTCTCCTATGTGCTCTCTGTCTTTCTGTCTGTCTGTCTGTCTGTCTCTCAGACTATAGGCTATTTGAAACTAAGGACTATCTTTTTTTTCTAGTTGTATGCCAAGTGTTTAACACATAGCTTGTGCTTTAAATATTTCTTATTCATCAAGAATACAAAAATATGATAAGATTTTGCAAGTAAACATCACTGATATATTAAAACTCAGAGAGAACTGTGAGTGATGGGGAAATCTAGTATTATCTAACTTTAAATATATGACCTATGAAATGTTGGGAAGAGGTAAAGCTATATGGGAAATCAAAAGGACCAAACAAAGGATATTGATCCTGTTCAGGAATAATGAGACAATGATATTACACTATCAAAAAAAGACTGTCAGAATATTTAGGTTCTGAATTTTCTGAACAGGAGTGTAATCTTGGGTCTGAACAAAAATGATTCATGTAAAATTAATTCCCAAGATAAGTAAGGAGATGTCAAGGAGATTCTTTCTGCCTTCCTTATCTTATCAAGAGTCACTTATCAAGAGTTCAAGTCTCCAAACCCACACAAGCAACCTCTGATGATACTTAACACACTGGCTAATATGATTTCTGAAACACTGTCAATTACCTTTACAAGACTTTAGAAAGTGGGAGAACAACTCTAAGTTTGGAGAAAGGAAAACTTGCTCAGTTTTTGATCATTTGTTTGCTTTATTCAGAAGAAGATTGTCTAGAAACAAGAGGTTAATGTACTGGCAAATCTTTGCAAAATTCTGTAATATATTGTGGAACTGATAGCGAGCAGTGAGAAAAGGGAATATGATCAAAAAGATCCTGTGTGAATTTAAGACAAGGTCAGGAAAGACTAATGTCATTTTCTTTTTAAATAGCACTACTACACTAATAAATCATGGAGAATGCTACAGATAGAGTTTTCTATTTTTTATCAGTGTGCTTTGTCAAATCTCTTATGCTGCTCTTGAGAAAAAATGAAGAAATGTAGACAAGATGATAGTAATATTAGGTGAACTCAGAACTGATTGAGTAGTCCTATCAAATAGTGGTACATTAGTGGTAAAACGCCAGTGAATTACTCCAGGGTTCTATACTTGGACATATGCTGTTGATTATTTTTATCCAAAACCTGGATTTTAAAAAAAAAGGAAAACAGTGGTTGGAGTCAAGATGATAGAGTAGAAGGATGGACCTGCTGTAGCTCTCCCCACAAAGCCCACAAAATTCCTGTAAAAATGACTCTAAACAAATTCTAGAGCAGCAGAAGCCACAAAATGACAGAGTGAAAGAGATTCCCAGCCCAAGGCAGCTTGGAAGGCCAACAGGAAAAGTCTATCACACCAGGCTCAGAGAAGAGCACAGCCCAGCTTTGGCCACATGGTGCTGCACTGATAGAACTAGAGTAGGCTTCAGAGTGTGGAATCCTAGGTAGCACCTGTGGTTCCCAGATTGTTTTTAGAAGTAAACACTTTTGTGGAAAGACAGGGTCAAAAGAGAATCGAATAAATGGGGGCAGGACAGGATGGAGGGAAATATAGTTGGTCTTTTACAACATGACTATTATGGAAGTCTTTTGCATAACTACACATGTCGAGCCTATATTGAATTGATTGCCTTCTCAGTGGGGATGGCTGGGGAGGGAGGAAGGGAGAGAATTTGGAATTCAAAGTTTTAGAAACGAAAGTTGAGAATTGTTTTTGCATGCAAATGGGAAATAAGAAATAGAAGTAATGGGATATAGAAATCTATCCTGCCCTACAAGAAAAGAGAAGATGGGGATAAGGGAATAGAGGGGTGCGATAGAAGAGAAGGCAGGTTGGGGGAAGGGGTAATCAGAATGCAGGGTGTCTTGGATTGGGGGAGGAGAGAGATGGGGAGAACATTTGGAACTCAAAATCTTGTGGAAATGAATGTTAAAAACTAAAAATAAATAAATAAATTTGAAAAAATAAAAGAAAAACAAACATATCAAAATAACAACAAAACATGAATGGCATGGTCATCAAATGCCACATGATACGAGCTAGGGACAGATAATTATAATCATCTTGGATGATAATCAGTATCAGGATTTTCTTTATAGACTTGGATAATAGGTCAAATATATTAAGATTATAATAAGGATAAACAGAATGTCTTACACTAGGGTTCAAAAAATCAACTTAAAAAAGCGCATGGTAGGGGAAGTACAGTCAATTATCTGGGAAAAAAAAGCCACCTTTTTGTGATTTAAAATTTAATAGGATGTGAGCATAAAGTGAAATTAAATAAAGTCAGCAAGCATTCACTTAGCAACTACAATGTGCTAAGAATTGTTTTAAACATTGAGTTTACAAAGAAAAGAAAAACTGTCTCTGCCCAGAAAGGGCTTCCAAATCTAATGGGAAAACCAATAGAAAAACAATTTTATGCACACAATATACATATATACACTATATTTACACATGTGTGTATATACACTTATCTCTACATACATATATATGCAAGTGCATGTATATGTATATGTGTGTAGATTGCGTATATGTATATGCATGTATAATTTGTATGTAATTGTACATCAGTCCACATAACTATATATTAAATATATGCATTATATAGGCATGCATGTATATATTATATATGTATATATGTATATATATAGGTGTGCATCTGTATGTACATGCATATAGATGCCTATGTAATGCATGCATATTATGTATGTAAACCTTGCAAAAGGTATAATTATATCTCAGATAGCAAGGAACTAAGGGAAAGCAGGAAGCAAAGATAAGGGGGAAAATGCTAGGTATGAGGAATAGAATGAAAAATAACACTCTGGAGATAGAGTTTTGTGAGTGGGGAATAGCAAAGAGGAGTGGAAGGTGTAAGCAGATTGGAAAAGGAGGAAGGAACCATGTTATGAAGAGTTTTAAAAGTCATATAGAAGATTTTATATTCGGGGCGGAGCCAAGATGGCGGAGTAGAAGGACGCACGTTTATGAGCTCCGAAACCAAAAGCCCATAGAATTAATGTAAAAAGAGTCCCCCATAACTTCTGGGTCAATACAAGGGGTGCAGAAGCAGAGTGGAGGACATTTCCGTTCCAGGGAGCCCTGGAGACCCATCCCCAGGGTCCGGTGCACCCCGGAAAGCAGACAACACCCCCAGCGCTGCCCTGGCCGCGGCCCCAGAGAAGCTGATCCGAGCAGGCTTCAGAGACGGAAGCTCCGGCAGCCGGGGAAAGTCCCTCTGCCCACAGAAGCTACAGGTCAGTGAGAAAGAAGGCCGGGCTGGAGGAGAGGGGAAGCGTGACTCGGGCCCCCTCGGGAGGAAGCGGCGGAGGCAGAGGTGTGCGCGGCGGCTGAGGCGGCAGCGGCCCAGGACTCAGGAATCCCCCAGCAGCAGGCAGGATCTTCATTACAGAAGATTCCCGCATAAAACCTGATGGAGCTGAGCCTGGGAGACGGCCCTGCCCCCACCCCGCTCTATTACTGAAGGCTTCTGCTCAAAACCCCCAAGGGAACTGAGATTGGGAGGTGGGCCCCCCACCCCGCCTCCACCCGCTCCATTCCTGAAAGTCTCTGCATAAAGCCCCCGAGGGATCAGAGTCTGGGAGGCGGCCCTGCCCCCACCCCAGCACCTGAACTAAAGCTCACTGATTGACAGCCGGCAGGAGGAAAGCCCATTTAAATCTCAGAGGCCAAGCACTAGCTGGGCGGATCCAGGCGGGGGTGGAAAGGAATCTCAGAAGTCAAGTTAACTGGCTGGGAAAATGCCCAGAAAAGGGAAGAAAAATAAGACTTTAGAGAGTTTTTTCCAACAAATGCAAATGATCCCGACCTTCGGATCTGATGACGAGGACCTATCCTTGCCATCAGGGAAAGACGTGGAGGGTGGGGCCTCAGTACCCCAGACACCCCAGGGCGGTGGCGGGTGGGCTCAGGCCCTGGAACAGCTCAAAAAGGATTTTGAAAAGCAAGTTAGACAGGTGGAGGAAAAACTGGGAAGAGAAATAAGAGAGATACAAGAAAAGTATGAAAATCGGGTCAATACCTTGGTAAAGAAGACCCAAAAAAATGCTGAGGAAATTAACACCTTGAAAAATAGGCTCACTCAATTGGCAAAGGAGGTTCAAAAAGCCAATGAGGAGAAGAATGCTTTCAAAAGCAGAATGAGCCAAATGGAAAAAGAGGCTCAAATGCTCACTGAATTTAATAGTTCTCTCAAAATTAGAATGGAACAGATGGAGTCTAATGACTTTATGAGAAACCAAGAAATCACCAAACAAAACCAAAAGAACGAAAAAATGGAAGAGAATGTGAAATATCTCATGGGAAAAACAACTGACCTGGAAAATAGATCCAGGAGAGACAATTTAAAAATTATGGGACTACCTGAAACTCATGATCAAAAAAAGAGCCTAGACATCATCTTCCATGAAATTATCAAGGAAAACTGCCCTGACATTCTAGAACCAGAGGACAAAATAAGTATTGAAAGAATCCATCGATCACCACCTGAAAGAGATCCAAAAAGAGAAACTCCTAGGAACATTGTGGCCAAATTCCAGAACTCCCAGCTCAAGGAAAAAATCTTGCAAGCAGCTAGAAAGAAACAATTCCAGTACTGTGGAAATACAATCAGGATAACCCAAGATCTAGCAGCTTCTACATTAAGGGATCGAAGGGCGTGGAATAGGATATTCCAGAAGGCAAAGGAACTAGGACTCAAACCAAGAATCACCTACCCAGCTAAACTGAGCATAATACTTCAAGGGAAAATATGGTCTTTCAATGAAACAGAGGACTTTCAATCATTCTTAATGAAAAAACCAGAGCTGAAAAGAAAATTTGACTTTCAAACACAAGAATGAGAAGAAGCATGAAAAAGTAAACAGCAAAGAGAAGTCTTAAGGGACTTACCAGAAGTGAACTGTTTACACTCATACAGGGAAAGACAATATTTCTAACTCTTAAAACTTTTCAGTATCTGGATAGTTGGTGGGACCGCACATGTACACGCATGCACACACATACACACATGCACACACATACAGAGATAGAGAGCACAGATTGAACTGAATAGGATGGGACTATACCTTAAAAAAAACTAAGGTAAATGGTGAGAGAGAAATGTAGGGGGGGGAAAGAGAGGGAAAGGGAAGGGGGCAACTATATGTCATTTAAGAGGCAGGTAGGAGTTTTTCTTAGTGGAGGGAAAAAGAGGAGAGCTGAGAAAAAAAAAAAAAACAAAACAAGAAGTTTACCCTCATCACATTTGACTAAACGAAGGAGTGAAATGCACACTCATTTTGGTATGAAATCCATCTTACAGTATAAGAAAGTGGGGGAGAAGGAGATATTGCAAGGGAGGGAGGGAGAGGGCAAAGGGAGGAGGGAGCAATTTGAAGTCAACACTTGGGGAGGCACAGGATCAAGAGACAGAAGAGAAACAATGAGGGGCAGGTTAGGAGGGATGGTAATCCAGTTAGTCTTACACAACACGACTATCAGGGAAGTCATTTACAAAACTACACAGATAGGGCCTAAATTGAATTGCTGCCATCCCAAAGGGAATGGGTGGGGAGGGAAGGATGGGGAGAATTTGGAACTCAAAGTTTTAGGAACAACTGTTTAATATTGTTGTTGTAACTAGGAAAGAAGACATACAGTTAATGAGGAATAGAAAGTCATCTGGCCCTACAGGAGAAAAGAGAAGATGGAGACAAGAGAAGGGAGGGATGACAGAAGAGAGGGCAGATTGGAGATAGGGAAAATTAGATTGTTTGGGGTATTGGGGTGGGGGGAGGGGAGAAAAGGGGAGAAAACTGGGAACCCAAAAATTTGTGAAAATGAATGCAAAAAATTAAATAAATAAATAAATAGGGGAAGGAAAAAAAAAAAAAAGAAGATTTTATATTCGATCCTGGAGTAAGAGGGAACCATTAGAGTTTATTAAAAAACAGAGTGGCAATAGAACAGTAAAAAAATAGCTAATGTGATTTTTATCAGTAGTATTAAGAGAAAGATATGGTGAACAAAACTTTGAAGATATGTTCACTGTTCTCAATCACATCTGGATTAATGGGTTGATTAATAGGCAACATATTTTAGAGAACAGGTGGATAAAAGCATCTGTAGATGGGCAACCAAGATGATGAAATATCTTGAGATAATACTATAGAGGATAAATTGGTATAAATAGAAATGTTTGCCCTAAAAAATAGAAATCAGGAATAGATATGATATCTGCCACAGGAAGAGACATGAATTTTTGGGGTGTGTTTTTTGTTTGTTTTTATCCTTGATCCCAGAACTAAAATCAATTAGTGGATGTAGCAAAAATGAAATTTAGACTTAATATAAATGAAAACGTTCTAATAATTGTTACCTCCAAAGTGAAATGGGCTACTTCAGAAGGCAATAGGTTGCTTCTGTCTGGGGTATTCAAGCCAAAGCTGAATGAGCAATTCTCAGCTAGATTCTAAAGGTAATTCTCACACAAGTAGGAGTTGGAGTGGAAAGTTTCTGAGAATACATCCAGCCCTAATATTCTGTGATTCTGTCTGTGGTTATAGTGAGTTGCTTTAGTTGCTACTTTTTTTTGTTAAATTATTTGAGAGACCTGGACTTGGAAAGCAAATTGTGTAGGAGTTTCCCAGTGAGGCAAGTCTTTATACAAATGCAGGTTTGTAACTGTTTTGCAAGTTACAGTGAGTTGCCTTCAGTAAATAGGCCAAACAAATTGCAAAATGTCACAAAACTCATATTTGTCAGCAATCAGAAGACTGAGGGGTGGAAAGAAATTAGCAATGTTCCTAGTTCAAATTGACTCTGCTGCTTATTACCTATGCGAACCTGGCCAAATTATTTAATTTTTCTCTATCCCAGTTTCCTCATTTTCAAAATGAGGAAATTGTGCTAGAGAATATCTCAGGCCTCTCTAAACTCTAAATCTGATTCTACTATTCTAAAATTTGCTGAGGTAGATTTATAACTACCATTTCTACATTTTAGGAAATAAAAAAAATTGTAGGTAATGTTTTGGAAGGGATATCTAAAGGAAATTTCTGAAGAAAATGAACTATTTTCAATAGAATTAATGGGAAATATACCAACAAGAAAATTTGTTTCTATTTAGAGGATAGAAATATTTTGGACTGGCAAGATCACCAATTCTTTATTTTGTAAATAAAGAAGTATAGAGAGTTAAAGCAACCTGTTCTCAAGTTCAAATACTGAGCTGGTATCAAAGCTGGGACTAGACTAGAACTTTTGATTCCCACAGCATCAACATGACAGCTACACCAATGACTCCCAAATATTATTTTAATTTAGAAATATCTTCTGAGTACTGATTTGTACCTCTGGCTACCACAAAGATAACATCTGAATATCTCTCAGAAACCACCAATTAAATACACACAAAACCGAGCTCGTTATCTTTCCAAATAAACCTCAATCTCACTATGTTTCTGTCAGTAACTATACAATTCATCTACTTTCTCTTTTTTTCCAATCCTTGCTTTCTTCAAAATGTACTGCTCCATCACTCTCATACTCACTTATATTCAGCAAATATGTATTTGCTACCCACTACGTACAAGATACTCATTAATTAATGGATATAAGAGTTTAGAAATGAAACCTTCCTTCAACCTGAGGATCTTATATTCCATTAGAATGCATTAAAATGAAGTATATATCTATATACATATACATTATTATATGTATATATATTATATAGTAGAGGGTAGAGAATAAAGAAGAGAAAAGAGAGATAAAAATTAAGAATATTTGAAAAGAACAAGAATAATCTTAGCTGTATTTATTATAATGTTAGTGAAGGTCATGATGATGTTTATTTTAATAGTTAACATTTATATAGTGATTTATGGTTAGAAAAGTTGCTGAAACAATTGGCACAAGAGCTGAAAATAGAGGTAAAGACAGACTGAATTTCAACCACAGAGAATAATTAATTTATTGAAATGGGAAATGCCATGTCATGTTTTGGGAATGGCAAATAGTCTAGGCTTGCTAAACCCTAGAGGATAAAAAGAGGATTTTTTTAAGACTGGAGAGGGATTCTGGAGGGCCTTACCTGTCAGAATATTGCATTCATATTTCATCCTAGTGGAAAGAGATAGGCATCAAATATTTTTAGCCAAGAAGTGGCATCAGACATCAGCCTTAGGAATATTATTTTGATAGATCTGAGAAAGATTACCTGGAAAGAAGGGTAACTGCTGGCAGAGGCTGCTGGTCAATTGGAAGTACATGAAAAAAGGACAGAAAAAAGATAATCAGCACCTGACAGGCAATTGAAGATAAGGAAGCTGATGTGAGAAATGTTACAGAAGTAAAGATGACAGGATAGGTCAACTGATTGGAAATCATATTGGTAGGGGCAGAAGTGAAATAGACAGGGAGAAAGATGAGGAAGAAGAATCAGTGATAAGCTTGATATTAAAAATTTGGATGAATCAGAGTATTGCTCTCTACTGAGAAGGTAATTTAGAGGAGGTATAGGTTTTGAAGAAAATATGCGAAGATCTTCTTTGGATACCATGAGTTTGAGGTGTTCTTTAATAAACTGTCTGGAAGTTGTCTACCCTGTTCCCCTTGCTTTCTTCTGTGACCCACCCTTCTCATTTTCTCCCTCTTTTCTAGCCTCCTCTGACCACTCCCTTCCCCTTTTCCCTGACCCCTCCTCTTGTTTCTGCCCTTGTCTCCTGTCCCCCCACCAAGTACATTTAAGCACACTCATATTGTAATTGTATCCTCATTCATCAAATCTGCAACTAGTTTCAAGGCTTTGTCTTCCATGATGAACAGGGTAAAGCTTTGAAGCTCTATCTGGTTTTAAGAACTAATTTGCTCTGGCACTTCTCTACACATTCCTTCTTTCCCCTCCCTCTCCCTCTATTTACCTGAGGAGGAAGGCTACCTCATGACTGGGGATTTACTGACTAGATTTCTTTCTTAAAGATCAAGCCTTAAACCCAATTCATTCCTGAGCTCCTAGATTGGATAACAATAGATCCCTGCCCTCCTAGCACAGAGTGAACATAAATAATAAATAGTAAGTGTTTCTCTTGGCCAGCAACCCTGAAGGTCTTCCCCTCCCAGCTTGATTTTTTTTTTTTTATTAAAGGGGTGACCCCTAGATTCACTTCTTAAAGAGGGCTATTCAATGAATGGCTATTACTTCACTCAAAGTAAGAACCTGAAAAGTTTTAGCCTAAAAGGGCCAGGGTCTCCCGTTGCATCTTGGACCATCTCCAATTGTCCTGATGAATATTGGGCCACTAGACCCAGATGGCTCTAGAGCAGAAAGTGAGGCTAGTGACATTGTACAGCCCTCCCTCACTCAGATCCAAGTCATCTGCCAGTCATAGCATCATTCCTTGATGTCATGGTACTCTTTAGGCAACAGCCTCCTAATAAATCTTAATGTTTCCACTCTTTCTCTCTTCAAATCCATCATTCATAATACCATCAGACTAAATTTTATGCATGGCACGTCCATATAACTTTAGAGCTCATCCCTAAACTAGTGTCATAACTACAGATTTTTATTTCTTGAAGTAATCTCCTTGTATTTTATGCTCAAATCAAATAGAATATTCCTGGTCCTATGAACATATCTTCTGTTTTCCTTTCTATAGGGCTTTGCTTGCACCCTTTTCTATGACCAGAATGTTTCAGGTTTTTTTGAATTTCCATCCATTCCTTACCAGAGACAGCATGATACAATGGAAAGAAAACTGGTTCTAGAATAAAAACATTTGAGTTAAAATTCTAACTATAAAATTTACTATATAAGAGACTTTGGTAAACCATTTAAATTCCTTGCTCCTCTCTTTCTTCAGCTGTAAAATGAGGGGGTTGGATTAATCAGCATCTGATGCTCCTATCAGCTCTAGATCTATGATCCTATAATTACCAATTGGAGTGCTATCTCCTTCTTGATTCTTTTCCAAACTGTGTTGGCAAAGACCCTTTTTTCCATCAGATATCATGAAGAACATTATATACAGTATTTATCTAATATATATGTATTAGTATAAGTACCATATCATCTTACTAGAAAGGAAGCTTCCAGAAGGAAGGGACTATGTCTTCACTGGTCATTCTATCTCCCACAGCACCAACTTCATCATCAAATAGCAGATGATTAATAAACAATTGTTGGATTCAGTTATAAATATGTGATTAGTCTTCAATATCTTTTAAAGATATGCAGCAATTAAAATAAAGAAATTTGAAAGTGGTAATTCTATATGTATTAAACTTGTAAACAATAATGCAAAATGTGGTTAGTAGCTCTTTTCTATATTTAATAATAGAGATGCATTAGTTTACAAATAATCCAAAGTAAATTAAATATATTATCAGATACTGCACATGCCTTTTCACTGTATATTTCTAAAATATTTATTTTACATAATCAGAATAAAATATCTTTAAGCAATTTGTAATATAAATCCACATCACTCAGAATGAAGTAGTCAGATTTTAGCGGACATTCACATTTCATTAAAAATAAACATATCTGATCTCTGCTGGGCCAATGTAATCCACAAGGCCTTCCAGAAAAACAGGAAGTTTAGTACCAATAAGGTCATCAAAAGCAAATATGTACGTGGGTGCATAATATATATATATGTATATTATGTACACACATGCATAAATATGTGTATGAAATACATTAATATGTATGAAAAGTTTCATGTACATATGAACATTTTTCATCAATTTCTTATAATCTATACATTTCATAAATCATTAGTATTCTGGCATCAATGCTGCCGTGGCAATTAATGGAATAAACGTTCTCCTCATTATATTTTCAAAAGTAGTGAGGAAATGCTAGATTGAGCCTTGGGGAACAAAATGTATTACAGACATGAAAAGTGTTTCATTTCTGATAGTGTTTTCAAATGACAGCATAATATGTTATGGATCATTTGATTTTTTGTATGAAAACGCTATTCAGCACCCAAAAAGGCATATGCTGCTCACGGCATGTGTTGCAGTCCTTTTTTATGACAGCTGGCAACTAGCAAATGCCAGTCAAAACACAAAATGTCAAGCAGAAATTTTCCCAATAAAAGTATTAGTTTGTATAATCACACATAAATAAGCTTTACTATATTGGCTTTCATAAATTACTAACATCATTAATCCCAAGCAAATTTTTTAAAATGACAGAAAATCATGACCTGAAATTGTGGGGGAAAAGGAAGTAAACTTAAAATCCTTTGCAGTTAATTTTGATAAGTTTTTTTTTTTCAATTCCCCTCTAAAAGTTCATGTCTTGAAATTCTATTTTGACCTGACCTAAGTAATGAAATTTAGGCCTATTCCTTCAGAGAATCTTCCATAGTCTCCTATCCATAAGTTCTGAAACCTTCTTCAAGATATTCATCTATTTGATTCTCCTTATAGTTGAAATCATAGATCCTTATAAATAATATTTAATTCAATTACAAATATCACCTTAAAAATGTTTGTGCATTATTTCTTTGTGCATGTAGATTTTTTTTTTTTTGCTGAGTTGTTCAGTTACAACGAGCCAAGTTCCTTCTCCCTCTCTTTTTAAATATTTTTCTTCACAAAATGGTCAACATTAATTTATGAAGATGCATGACTCTTGTTAGGCTTTGAAATACATTGGAATCACAAAAAAGCAGGAAGCTACCTGGTAAGTTAGATTATTGTTTCATTTTATTTTTACTTTAACTTCAGCACTTTTTTCTATTTCATTTAATTAAAAAGAATAGGGAAATTTTAAAAGAAAATGACAACAGCAAAAAGAAAACAGATAATTCTACCATATTTCTGGACCAAGACTAGGTATTTTCATCATCCTTATTCCTTATTAAAATAAACAAACAAATACTTTGTGCAGTGGTAATCCTTTTTGTAAGAAATGCAGAAAAGGGATGCATCACAAATGATGGCCAAGATTTACTCCCCAAAGGGAATTAGTTGTGGATATAAATAATAGTTTACATTTATATAATATTCAATTCACAAATATTCTTATAACATGCCTGTTTATTGTTATCCCTTTTTAAATAAAGGGAACAGATTCTCAAAGAGATTATGCAATTTGCTCAACATGATAAAGCAAAGAAGTATTGGAGGAGAGACAAGAATTCAAATCTTTTAATTGAAGACCAAGATTCATTGGTAAATAGAAATGAAGACAAAAGTTGAGAATAGTCACTGGCAAAATGGCCGTGGAAAGATAGGCACAACAAACTCATTCTCATAGAACTGGGAGTTAGTATAAATATTCAGGAAAACAATCTGTAATCGTGCTAAGACTAGGAAGGAGGCAAACTATAAAGGGTTTTAAATGCTGAACAGGAAGATAATGGATAGCATTGAATGATGCGATAAAATCTATGATTTAAAAAAAAATGTTGTGAGCTGAATGGATGGGCTATTTGATTGGAGAGCAATATAGGGTAGGAAAACTAACAAGAATGTTAATGCAGTAGTCCTAGTATGAGAACTTAATATTCCAGAACCACATTGATGGCAATGAGAACAATATCAACAGCCAGAATCATAATTTATATAGTGCTTTTAGCTTTGCTAAGAACTTTACAAATATCTCATTTTGTTCTTATAGCAACTTTGGAATGTAGGTATTATTATTATCTTCAGTTTACAGATGAGGAAACAAAGGTAGAGTGACTTACCCAGGAACACACAGATATTAATTATCTAAGGTCAAAGGCAAAATTTGGACTCATTTCTTTCTGACTCCAGGTCCAACATTTTAAGTACCAGAAATAAGGGGATATAAATAAAAGATGTTGTGAAGTAAAAAATGAAAAGATTTGGCAAAACAATGGATCTTTGGGTAAGTGAGAGTAAGCATTTGGTGATTGGGAAGATACTTGTATCTTAGAAAGTAATGTAGAGAGGTGAAGATTTGGGAGGAAAGATGAATTCTGTTTCCATGTTCCATTTGATATGCGCATTAGAGGTGAGTAACTATAACCCAGAAGAGAGACTAGGGCTGTGCATATTGATCTGGGAATCATCTGCAAAAAGTTATAACTGAATCAAGGGGAACTGGCAACAATATCAAGTGAAATAGTAGAGAATAAAAAGAAATTAGGTCCCAGTGCATGTGGACCTTGGAAGCAATGGGTGTGACACAGATGAAGAATCAATCCTCCAAGAAGACTAAAGAGAAGTAAAGATCTTTTAGTGAAAGTAAAAGATCAAGGGGAGAGAGAGAGAAGTATCATTAAGATATATCTGGAGCTGGTGATAAATAGTGACAAATCCTACAGAGAGCTCACCAAGGATATAGACTGAGAAATGAACATTAGATTTGGCACTAAGAAAGCATTGGTAAATTTTGGAAAAGAAATTGAATAATGACACTATGATTGCCAAAGCTTTTGAAGAGTGTGAAGGAAGTGAAAGTAAATCAAATCAAGGCAACAAGCATGTAAGCGCCTACTATGTGCTGGGCTAAGACCTAAAAGAAACAGAAAAAAGAAACAAAACGTCTCTGTCCTCAAGGACTTTCAAATCAAATGCATTAGATAATATGCAAACTTCTTTTCACAAACAATATATTTACAGGATAAATTGGAGATAATCTCAGAGGGAAGGTGGAACTTTAGCAGAAACTTTATGAGATCTAGTGAAGCCAAAAAACACACACAAGGAGGGACAGAATTTCAGATACAAAAGATAGCCAGTGAAAATCCTCAGAGTCAGGAGAGAGACTGCTTTTTGTCAACAGCAGTAAAGAGTTCACAATCACTGGATCTCAGAAAATATTGGAGGAGTAGCATATAGAAGATTGGAAAGCTAAAAAAAAAATTACAGTTTTTTTTTTAAAAACTAAAAGAACTATTTTATATTTTATCCTAACAGTAATAGGGAGCTAGAGGGGTTTATTGAATGGGAAAGGTTGACAAGATCAGATTTGAGATTTAAGATAAATTTGACAGTTGAGGGGAGGATAGATTGAAATCAAGGAAAAACTTGAAGCAGGGATTCTGAGCAGCAGGCTAGGGCATAGTTGAGTGGTGAGGGGATAAGGCAGTATCAGAGAAGAGAAGGGGGTTTAATCAAGCGATGTCACAGTAGTAAAAATGTCAGGACTTGGAAATTGTTGTAGCCGGGATCCAAAGACTGGCCAAAAAATGGAGTTTGGGTGAACTAGGGTTCATTGAGATTACCAGTAAGAGTCTCTTACTTGAAAGAGGCATAGATTCCTTGAATGAATAATATACATATTTTCTGTTTATTTTTTAGGTTTTAGAAAGTGAGGAGCAGAGTATGGGGTACAGAGGAAAAAAATTGATTGGTTAAACTGCCTGTTGATGAGGCTAAACACTGAGCTGATACAATAACTCTTTTATCTACTTGCC
Organism: Bettongia penicillata ogilbyi; assembly: GCA_023548195.1. Classification (NCBI taxonomy): domain Eukaryota; kingdom Metazoa; phylum Chordata; class Mammalia; order Diprotodontia; family Potoroidae; genus Bettongia; species Bettongia penicillata. The sequence goes on along the minus strand of JAJHZJ010000744.1, from coordinate 2,569,178 downwards.
AGTTAGGGAAGTCCAAACGGAGAATAACAGGATAAGGGAGAGGGCCTAGTCTGTTACTCATGATATGTTACAAAACAAGATGCCATATTACATCCAGCTTGTCATGGGTTTTTGCACTGCAAACACTAATGGAAGAGTACACATCTATGTATGTGAACAAAATGGAGTAGTTCTGAATCCACAGCACCTGATTAGATGATGACTAGGAAGATGGGGGTACCATTGAAAGTAATAAGGATAAAGAAGAATTTGCGATCAGAGATAGAGAGGATAATAAGAAGCAGATGGATAATTTAGAATATTTTTTTAATGCACAAACAACACAAATGTAGCCAGAATTAAAAGGAAAGTAAGATACTGTAGAGCAGAGTGGATAATTTACAACAAATTTCTCTGCTAGTGACCTAATTTTCAAATATATAGGGAACTGAGTCAAATTTATAAAAATCAGAATCCTTTCTCCAATTGATAAATGGTGAATGAGTATGAAAAGGCAATTTTCAGAAGAAGGAATCAAAGCTATTATAGTCACATAAAAAGCTATAAAACATTATGGATTAGGGAGATGGAAATTAAAACAATTCTGAGGTACTACTCCATATATCATCAGCTTGTCTAAAATTTTAGGAAAGGAAAATGACAAATGCTGGAGGGAATGTCTAAATATTCAGACACTAATGTACTTGTTGGTTGAGCTGTGAAGTGATCCCACCATTCTGGAGAATAGTTTGGAACTATACTCAAAGGAAATAAAACTGGATAACTATGACTTAGACATACCACTACTAGTTCTATATCCCAAAGACATAAAAATAAAAAAGGAAAAGAACCTCTATGTACAAAAACATTTGTGGTGATTCTTTTTGTAATTGCAAAGAACTAGAAATTGAGTAGATGCCCATCAATTAGAAAGTGACTGAGAAAGTTTTGGTATATGATATGATGTAATCCTATTTGTGCTATAAGAAATAATGAGCATGATGGTTTTAGAAAAATCTGAAAAGTCTGGAATGGATGCAAAGTGAACTGAGCAGAACCAGGATAGCAATGTATACAATAACAACAAAGTTGTAATGATGATCAACTATGAAAGACTTAGCTACTCTGATCAATGCAATGATCCAAGACAATTATGAAGGACTTATGATAAAAAATGCTCACCTCCTGAAAGAGATCTTATGAACTCTGAGTGCTGATTGAAGTACAATTGCTTTCATTAACTATTTTTTTTGCAAAACAGCTACTATAGAAATATGCTTTGCATGATTTCACTTGATATATTTCTTTCTGAATAGGTAGGAGAAGAAATGGAGGAAGGGAGAAAATGCAGAACTCAATTTTTAAAAAATTTTAAATATCTATGGAATATCTAGTGTGAGATGTCCAGTAGAAAGTTAGAGATGCAATACTAGAGGTAAGGAGTTAGGGTAGGGCTGGATAAATAAATTTAAGAATCATCTGTACAGAAATGATAATTTAATTCATAGGAGCTGAGAAAAGGGCCCAAGACTGACCTTTGGAGGAAACACAGTTAACTTTCCAGATATTAATGCATTTTCATGATGTTCAGACAAGAAAGAAAAGAGACATATAGGAAAATAAATAGTGGGCATGGTAGAATCAATTGATAACAGCTAATATTTATATAACATTTTGCAAACATTATTTAACTTTAGCCTCATGATAACCCTCTAAGGCAGATACTGTTGCCCTCATTTTATATGTCATGTAATGAGAAATACTTCCTTTATAGGGCAGCTAAGGGGTGCAGTGCATAGAGCACCAGTGCAGGAGTCAGGGGCATCTGAGTTCAAATCTCACCTCAGACACTTGACACTCACTAGCTTTGTGACCTTAGACAAGTCACTTAACCCCAGTTGCCTCATTCTAGGTCATCTCCATTCATCTTGATGAATATCTGGTCCCTGGATTCAGATGGCTCTGGAGGAGAAGTGAGGTTGGTGACCCGCACAGCCCTCCCTCACTCAAAACAAAGTCAAGTGCAAGTCATGTCACTATTTCTCTGATGGCATGGTCTTCTTTGGCAACAAAGGACTAACACACACTTCCTCTATATTCTTCTAGAGTTTACTCAAATGATCAATTCCTTTTGGTCCCTCCATTCTCCTACAATGCAAAAACAGAATTTCTATTCCTGTAGTCAATAGGTTGTATCCTTGTTATCTATGTCAGCTTGTTTCAGACTTAAAAGAGTGGGCGTATTAGCAGCCATTGTTAACCACTGAAGTTCCTGTGTGGATTCATTAACCCAATAAATAGTCATGTCTGATTTCTCTCATAAGAAGCAAAGGCCAATTTTCTTTTCCTTTGCTCTTTCTACCTTAATTCAGGTTCATGTTTAAACCTGCATGCTCTTGACCAGTGGTACCAAACTCAAATGAAAATAAGGGCCACCAAACCATACATAAGGATCCTTGCAAACCACTTACTGACTTAGAAAGCCACATTGTTATTAATTAATTTTAATAAATATTTCCCAATTCCATTTTACTCTGACTTAGGTCACGTTTGGAAACATTTCATGGGCTACATGTTTTGGAACTTCTAATCTAGACTCACTTCCCTGTGATTGGCTCCTCTTTAATATGAAACAAAAAGTATCTAAAGAGATATTTGGAATAACCTTAGATGCCTTGCCATTGGCAACAATCTGAATGTTGCCCTATGTTTTCCTTTCCATTGTTCCAAGATTTCAGTAAGATGACTTACTCTTGGTTTGACTTCATCCCACCCTTTGACTGGACCCCTGTTCTGCTGACTTCTTGATTGTTTTTTTTTGACTATTGGCCCCATTTGTCTCCCAAAATATGGGTTTGTCCTGCTTCATGTTCATACCTTTTTGGCTAATCTTTTTCTTATGTTAGAGAATACTAATTTTGGTTCTTCACCCGAATTAGTAACATCTAGTTGCTCCATAGATAGGAACTGATCTCCATTTCTACCCTTTAGAAAATGGGCATGGAAACCTCTCCCAATTTATCTCTATAAAACAATAGAGGGCTTCATTCTTAAAGTTTGCAATAAGGTGGCCTCTAAACCACTAACAAAAAATTAAGATGTGAATAAGGACCACCGTAAATAAATTCATTAATTTTTCTGAAATAAAATGTTCCAGATTTTGATATGCTATTTAAAAGATAGCTATTTTGCTAGCAAAGTAGTAGTTGTAAATATTTCATATATTAATTGAAGTGATTTTTCAGATTGTAAAAGTAAATTGTCATGAAATATGGAATATAACGTGTTTATTTTATGATGAGTGATTTCATAAATGATAATAAATTGTTATAGGCTTTGTTTTTAAATGAAACAGTAATTCTAAAAGCTCATTTCACTTTTAGTTGGAAGTGTGATGAAATGTATAATAAATTGAGTATTATTTTATTTATCCAAATAGCACCATAAATGTACATGACATTACAATGATCCATATTAGACAAATAGCATCTTCCTGTCCACAGAAAATATGAGTAGGTATAAATAAGTCCGTGATGGAACAATATGAATGCCAACTTATGAAAATTTTTAGAGGTAAAATTCACGCCATAAGGATCAGATTTTTTTTTTAAAGTTTTGGAGTTGTATAGAAAGAAATCTTGGTAAGTAACAATGAGAAGCTATTGTAACTAAGGTAAATTCCAAGAAATGACTTGAGAGCATACATCCTTTGTTTTATGCACCATGAATATGGATAATAGTCATTTTAAATTGAATAAAAGCCCTCTTCCATATTTCTGGAGAAGCAAGTTATTTTCTAATTTCTTTTACTTTTTCTCATTTACAAAAAATTGCTCTAGTCTTTATGCTTAAACTCTCAAGAGTCTGTCTATCAGTGTTCTGTAAATCTTAGCTCCTCTGTCTCTGAATTTTTTCCTTGGTGAGCAGAGATCAGGAATTTAGTACCTTTGAATTAATAGGTTAGAAATGAAATGAGGAACACATGCAATATATGGCTAAATGCACTGTTTAACATCATTCCTATTTTTCCTCTCTATTGTTATATTTTCCCATGAAAAAAAAAATTTCATAACTCTTTCTTTGAGATTGTTAGGTACAAATAATGATGGCCAAAATGTTGGGTAGTTACCTTCATAACCTGTGTGATGGTTAAGGGACAACCAAGTTAATATATATATTACACAGTTATCTTCCTTTAATGTCTTATTAAAATATAAAAAGCATAAAAATAAAACAATACTTGCTTTTTCAAAACCAAAAGAAGATATAAGAAAAGGCAATGGCATTTCCATTTAGTCCAGCATCATTGTGAAGCTCAACTTGTCATTCACTTAGGCAGCTGCATGACTTCCTTCCCATTCAATAAACACAATTGAATCCTTGTTAAATTTTAAGTAACTGAACTTACCATTTACCAGCTTGAGAGCTGACCAACAAAGTTAAAGTGAAAGGAAAAATACAAAGCACAGTCCTAATTGTACTATCTAGTTATTATCTGCATTTATTTCCAGTGAATTTCTTTTACTATTTTTCTTCATTCTTCTAGCTTCCAAAAGTTAGACGCATAACCTTTCAAAATGGGTACTCTTGTTATGTTCATGAATGTTTCTAGATCAGAATCATTTGATTCATTCAAAGATAGGAAAAGACACTCCAAAATTCTGCTCACAGAATATTAAATCTGCTTTAAACTACTACTACAACAATACAGCACCTACTACACTGTTATGATTTCAAAAGCTATGTTCCATTTTCCCTGGGAATGATGATTGACGCAATTGAGTTAGTGAAAAAAGGATGGCAATTGATAGTAATTTATTTCAAGTTATATCCCTCAATTTTCTTCATAATGCCCTCATTCAATACTGGTCTTGTGGTATGGAAAGAAGCCAGGATTTTCAAAGGCCATGCCAATGGAGCCAATCTCTGACAGTTTCTAGCAAGTTGAAATGACTTCAATTAGGAGTATGGCAATGAACAAAATTCCTGTCATTCAATGAAAGCTAAATTCGGAGAGGCTCATTACCTAAATGTTTGCAATTTGGTGATGACTTTAGGAGAAAGAGCACAGCAATTTTTAAGACAATCTAAAAGGGAGTGGAAGGTTTTGATCTACAGAGTGAGAAGGCTTATCTAAAAAAATGAAATCATAGCTCTTTGGACATAATGAACTATTTTTCAGTTTAGATTTAAATTAAATATAACACCTCATACTTATTACTTCCCAGAGGAATTAATCTTGGATTGGACATTTTTGATACAAAAATGATGTTATGGAATTTGAAAAATTGTTATTTAATACTTAATCATTTCCTATTATATTTTATCTCCTGTACTCATTACAAATTTATTTTTCTAACCTACCTAGTAGATTTTAGGTTCTAATTTAACATTTTCTAAGACAATGTAGCTTTATTGCTTCTAAGCTAATTTCCTTGAAATAATCTAATTTTAGACAATGTACTGAGAGACAATGGGATGGGGTAGATATAATTCTGGACTTGATTTTAGGAAAAACTGGGTTAAAGTCCTGTTACTGGTATGTACTACTTGTCTGACCATGGGCAAGTCATGAAACCACTCAGAACCCTGGGCAATTCTTTAAGAGCAAGTTACATAGCAGTTACAGATTAGAATAGCTGAATGGAATTTCCATTCATTCAAGCTTTAGTAGGCATCTACTGTGTAGAAGCCATTGTGCTAAGGTGTTGGTTCCACAAAAACAAAAACAAGCAGCACTTGCACTCAAGGAGGTTATAATATATTGAGGGGAAGAATATGAAAACAGAACATCAAGTACATATATGCACAATAGATCAGAGGTTTTAACTTGGTAAATACATACACATATAATTGATTTCCTTCAAAACCGTCTGTATTTTATTTAATTTGTTCATTCAAAAACATAAGGAGAGTTCCATAGACTTCATCAAACTGACCACATGGTTCATGATCAAAACAATAACAGTTTAAGAAGCCCTAAAATAGATGGAAGATTATTCTGTGATTGTTTTGGGAAGGGAACAGGGGGGAACACTAGTACCTGGGAAGATTGGAATAGGCTTTTTTGTAGGATGGCACTCTTAAACTGAATTTAGAAGTTAACTAGGCATTCTATTAAGTGGAAATGCAGGAGAAATATATTCTAAACTTTGAGGAAAGCTTACATGAATTTGATATCATGAATTCCAGTTTGATTTTATAAAAGGGGATTTAAATTCATATCCTTTGACTCCAACTCCAATGTTCCATCTACCATGACATTAAAAAGGGTTTTTAAAAAGAATTAAATGAGATGTTTTTTAAGTAAGGGTATGTGGAGAATCTCAAGTCTGGAAGAAATTGGCAACAAGAAAACACAAGAGAGGATACCACCCTCTCTCCCCCTACCCCTTCCCTCAAAAAAAGAAAGTGACAGAAGGGCATCCTTCAGAAATAAGGCAACTATTCCCCCCACCCATACAAGGCAACTAACACCACTTCAAAAGTGTGATTGGGAAAGGAAGAACCATTTTATAAGTCAGGTTCTTGTCAGTGTTTCTGGAACAATGGTCTTCAGGTTAAGGTAGAAAGTTCATGATGTTATTATGAAAAGTTGTCTCCAAGACTTGGTGCAACAAAATATTGCCCCTCCTGTTTTCGTTCTGCAACAGGGCAACTGAGAGACTTTTAAAATGACCCAATGTTTAATAGGGAAGACATCTAATCTCAATCATAGATGTGTAATTAGTATCCTGCATATGATAGCAGTCAGGGAAGCTAATATGATAAATTTTATTGGTAATTTTTGCCTTTCCATCACCTACAACTCCCAATGCATTCTTCCCAACACTTCTCAGAGAACAAGGCACTGTCAATAAAAAATATAAAAGTTGAACAAAGAAACACACATATTCATAAAGTTGATAGGTAGAATTACATACCTATAGTGATCCATTTGTTCAAAGAAGAGGAGAAAGTTTTATTTTGCTTTGTTTTAATAGCATTGCTCTATTTTGTGTCCAAGCATGACCATTATAATTTTGTAATATTCATCTTTTTTCTGTTGATGATGATTCCGGTTCTATTTGCACTGTTGCAGTTATTATGTATGCTCTTTTATTTGTTCAGCTTGTTTGACTTTGCATCGGGTCATATCAGTATTCCCTTGACTGTACTTATTATAATGAAATTTCTTACTGCATAGTAACCTTCCATTATATTCAAATACCTCAACTGATTCAGCCATTGCATCAGTAAAGGAAGCTATTCCCAAATTATGACTGTTACCATAAAAAGTGCTATTGATATTTTGATGTATATTTCATTTAAAATACACTTTCATAGTTTCTTATTTTGATTTTGCTTATCTTTACATTGAAATCAATGACTCTCAAGAGGTAGAGTTGATTCAGTTTGGAGGATGCTATGAAGTTACTTTGAAAAAATTTTTATCTTCTACAGCAGAAGCTGGTATATTAGCTGTTATTATCTTCATGATGAACTTCTAAAAATATCTTATTTTTTCAATAAAATATAAAAACAATTTTTACCATTTTTATTTTTGATTCTGAGCTTCCCCCAATTCTCTCTTTCCCTCACTTCCCTCCTCTTTGAGAAGGCAAACAATTTGATATTGATTGTACATGTGCCATCATTTAAAACATTATTTCCATATTAGTCATATGAAAGAGAACCAAAAAAATATCCAGAAAACAAGTTTTTAAAAGTATGCTTTGATTTGCATCGACTGTACTCTAGAAATGGATAGCATTATTTTTTTAAATCATAATTCCTTCAGAATTGCCTTGGTATTGCAGAGAATAGCTAATTCATAGTTGATCATCATATAATATTGCTGTTACTGTGTACAAACCTTCTCCTGGTTCTGCTCATTACATTTTTGCATCAGCTCATGTAAATCTTTTCAGGTATTTGTGATAGGATTCTGCTCATCATTTCTTAGATCACATTAGTATTCTATAGCAATCATATACCACAACTTGTACAACCATTTATGGGTATTCCGTCAATTTCCAATTCTTTGCCACCATTTAAAAAATCCTGTTATAAATAGTTTTTGTATATATAGGTCCTTTTCCTTTTTTTATCAGGGGGAATTCTTTGGATATAGACCTAATAGTGATTTTAGGTCAATAGTGGGTCAAATGCTACACATGATTTTATATTCCTTTGATTATATTTCCAAATTGCTCTGCAGAGTGCTTTGATCAGTTTAAAATTCTACACTAAAGGATATAAATTTTCCACATTCCCTGTAAAAATTATCATTTTTTATCATATTAGCTGATTTGATAAGTATGAAGTAGGACCTCAGACTTATTTTAAATTGCATTTCTCTAATTAATAGTGAATTTAGAGCATTTTTCAATATAACTATAAATAACTTTGATTTCTTCATCTGAAAAACTGCCTTTTCATATCCTTTGAACATTTCTCATTCAGGGAAAAAGCCATTATCATTTTATAAAAATTATTTTCAGTTTTCAACATTTCTTTTTATAAGATTTTGAGTTCTAACAGAACAATAGTGTTCCATTACATTCATATACTAAAATTTGTTCAGTCACACTCCAGTTGAAGAGAATCCTTTGGATTTCCAATTGTTTGCCACCTCAAAAAAAGTTACTACAAATATTTTTGTACGTGGGGGTCCTTTCCCCTTTTTTATGATCTTTTTGGGACACAGACCTGGTAGTGGTATTGTTGGATCAAAGGGTATGACCCTGTATGACCCTTGGGAATAGTTCCAAATTGCTCTCCAGAATGATTGAATCAGTCCACAACTCCATCAACAATGCATTAGTGTTCTAATTTTCTGGCATCTTCTCCAGTATTTATCATTTTACTTTTTCCAGTTGATAGGCATGATGTGATACATCATAGTTGTTTTAATTTGAATTTCTCTAATCAATGGATTTAGAGCATTTTATACGACTATAGATATCTTTAATTTCTTCATCTGAAAGACTAAAGCCTTTGGGGAATGATTTTTATTCTTATCAATTTGACTCAGTTAGCTATACATTTTTAGAAATAAGACTTTTATCAGAGACATTGACTGTAAAAATAGTTTCCAAGCTTTCTGTTTGCCTTCTAATCTCATTTGCCTAAGTTTTAACTTAATAAAATGAAAATTATCCATTTTCCATTTAATAATATTGTTTATCTCCTATTTGGTCATAAATTCTTCCATTCTCCCTAGATTTGACATGTAAACTATTCCTTGCTCTCTAAGCTGCTTGTAGCAACCCTTTATGTTTAAATGTAGGCTTCTCTTGATGGCTTTTGAATAAGCTCATTACTAGCACTGCAAAGCATGGTTCCAAGTGTCTGATGAAGTATGTTTCTTATGATGTTTTGATACACAATTTAACCAATTTTATCAACTCTTTTATTCATTTCTCTGAGCAGAGAATCTAATTTGTTTGACTTAGTTACATTTTAGTCTTTCAGTAAAGTGCTACTCCATCATGGCACTAAGGTGCTGCTGGGTTACATTAGTGGTGGAAGGATTTCCTTAACTTGGAAAGCTTTGAGAAAAAGGTCTCATTAGCAACTATATCTGCTATTTCAGAACTGTCTAGTTAAAAATGGGAAGAACTATCACTGGAGTCTTTTCAAAAGTTTATCAAATTATTTATTATGATTATTTGGAAAAAATAAAAATTTGAAGTGCCCAGTGTAAACCCTTTCTGTTTCTGTAATAATGGTGATGAAGTAGGAAGTAAAAAGTATTCAGAATCACAGAATTGAGAATGTCTATAAGTATTTTATAATGACAAGTACACTAATTTAAAAAAAATGATGATACATTACTGGAAAGATTAAATCACTTTCTTGCGAATAATTTCTCTCTATAAATGAAACCAGATGACAGAGATACAGACATCGTTCTTATTTTTTTAAGATGAGAAATACAAAAAGTAGTGACTTGCTCGCTATAAGACTGCCAGTAAGAGGCCGTCAGGATTCAAATTTGAGATTCAGTTCCTGTATCTATGGTTTTTCTAACAGTGCTGTTGCAATCAAAAGAAGTGCTATGACTTCCAGGCCCACTACTTTACTATCTCAAATCCTGAGAAACTGTCATAACTTACTTGAGCCTCCATTTCTTTTTCTATGGTCATCTTTTGTTTGCCCCATAAAATCATTTTGAGGAATAAAAGATATAATATATGCAAAATATTATGTCTCATTATGAAATTGCATTGCAAGTTTTGAATAGGAGAATCTTTATATTTGTACTTCACTTCAAATAATACTGCTTGTTTTTTAAAAGATTTAAAGCCGAAAACTTTAACATATATAACTTTTGCTTTCCTCTTATACTTTTCTTTCTTTGAAGCTGATTCTCCATGTTTTTGTCAGATTGGAAGTGCAAAATCCACTCAAGGGCCTGAGCACAATATTTGACAGGCTCTATTGCTATCCCGGTATGGTTTGCCCCTAATTAGGGACCCTAGTGATCTCTGGCAACTAGGAATTCATCATATTAAAATCGGAATTAGTATGAAAATGTGACAGATCTAGCTCATTGCAGTTCTAAACTCCCAAGCTTGCAAGATCTGCTAGCCTCAGCATTCCTGGCAGCATGTATTAAAGGTATATGCCACCGTGCCCAGCACAAATACTCTTTGAACTGCACCACAGGCCTTACTATTTCATGGAAAACTTTTTTTGTGATGCAAATTAACACCACTTAATTGTCTTTTTTTTTTTTTCAAAGCAGAAATCTCATGACCCAAGTAAAGTTCTACCAAGTTTTAAATATTGCAAACACAGTAATTGGAAACATTGCTACATAAAACAAAATTAGCTTCTAATTAACTTAACATGAAGATACTACATCTAACTAAAATTTCTACACTCCTAACAAGAAAGTTGTGATAACATCAAGGTGGTAGACTACACTTCCCATTAAAAAAAAAGGATTTAAAATGCAAACACCACAAGAGCAAAAAAAAAAAAAAAAAGCTGTGAAACAAAGGCTAAAGTAAGAAACAATCTAAAACCAATCTTTTGTTAGATTAAAGGTATTATTGTTATTTTTAATACCAGATAAGAAAATGTTAGAGATTTTGTTTTCTTTAGATTGTGTCCACCTTCCCATTATGGTCATTGTAGGATAATTCATAAATTATGATATGAAATTCCAAGAAAAACTAAACAGTATATCATGGAAGACTTGGCATTTCAAAGAAATCAACATTACTCCCTCCCAAAAAAATACCCACACATATACAAAAAATTAATAGTCTTTACACCTCTGACTTATGTCCCTTTCAAATCTGAAAGGTAGGAGAAACTAGAAAAGATTGGAGAGAGACAAGAAGCAATATAGACTAACTTTCTCCCAGAACTTCTCACTCAGATATCAAGGAAGAACACTAAACTGTGTGGTGGTGTAGAAAAGCAAGGAGAAACCATGGTGATTGATTTTTCCATAGAAGGTAAAATAGGGAGAGAGTCAAAGACTCGAAGTCATTTGGGAGGAATTTGATACAGATCATCCTTCCATCATCTGACATAGGCTGGAGACTGCAGCTGTCCTCTAATGAGCAGGCCTGCAGTTGTGTGCCTTTGGACCTAGATAATGATCTGTGATTCACCCTGGAGCTCAGGTCAGGTTTTGTATCTTGAGTTGCCAGGTTAGTGAAAATGAAAAAAGGGGAGCATGGAACAGATGTGAGTCTAGAATTCTGTGGTTTTATGCCCACAAATCTTTCTATCTATCTGGAAGACTATCTAGCTGGTTGAATTTCCAACCAGAGATAAATCTATAATTAATTCACCTAGAAACCTGATCGTAGATCTTGAGTGTGCCTACAAAATGCAGAACGGGAGGATAATGATCTTAAATTAGACCTCTTAGGACATGCTGAAAGTTTACAAGTCATTGGCTTGAGCCAGCTATAATAAAATCACTGAATAACAAAGTGCTCAATAGCTAGAGAAGGCTGCAGGACCCAAAATAATAGAAAATAAGACATAATATTATGTTATGAAGTATGCAGAGCTTGGTATAAACGCAGTCTAAATTCAGTAAATATTCCAGTAATGGTGGATGATTTTAGGATGAATTGAGGAATGAGTTAGCTTCAAATTTGAAGGAGGTTCTCTCTCATTCAAGAGAGGTACAAATAAACATTCCAGTTATTACTTCAAGACTAGCTAAAGGTCTAGTTCAAATGTACAATAGCACAATAATGGAGTAATTTATTATGGAATCTAAAGTCCCTAGAAAAGAGTTTAACTCTCATCTGTTTTCACCTCATCATTTTACAGATGAAGTAACTGAGTCCCAGAGAAATAAAGTGACTAGATGAAAGTTAAATGACAGAGAAGAAGGGACCTGAATTCATGACCTCTGGTTCTTTGTCTAGAGCTCTTTTCATTACATGCTCTATTTTTTGTTCTGGGTGAAACTAATTGTCAGTTTGTCCTTTGAGCCTTCTTTGGCATTTGAATCTCAGCAATATACCTTCAATCATAAAGTCATAGACTCACTGATGGAATGATAAAGTTTTTAGTTTTAAATGGCAAAAAAAGTCGCTGTAGAGGAAACATTAGCTTTGAAATCATTTTATCAGTACTATCAAGGCATGGGGAAATTAACACTGAAGAGAAAAAGAACAGGGGATTCATCTAAGACTGTTGTGAAAATCTCAGTGACCATATATCAAAGTAACATAAACAGATCAATTTTTAACTACCAAAAATTATATGAAAATCCCTAGCTAGTATTAAAAAACAACCAAGTTAAAATTGTTAAAATGTTCAATTGTTAAAATGTTAAATGATAAAATTGGCTCTGATCACTAGTAGGGTGGGAGTGATAATTCCATGGGTGCAAAGAGATACTATCATGTTTGGTCATAATTCCTCTGCTTCAGATTTTCATCTCATTAATTTCTTAAACTGTATCTGCCAGTTAAGGATTTAACTTAAAGTCATTCAGTATTGTGACTCTGAAAACTTTTTTAAAAGGAGAAAATAATTTGCAAATTATCTTTCATCTCTGATGATTTTGATTATATTATTAATCCATAATTTATTCATTTCTCAAACATTCAGTTAATCTGCTAAACTGTATAGAACTTATGAACTATCTTGAAATTTATAGCAAGAAGCTGTCAAAGTGAAACTAGCACTTGTATTCACAGGTTAGTCATTCAGAACTGTTTTTATTGTGTTGATGTGAATGTCACCTGAGTGAATGCCTTTCAAATAAGGTTATCACTTGAATAAATTAAATGATGCCATGGCAAGGCTTCAGCTAGCTCTATCAGGAACCTAAAATTTACATTTGTTAAAAAAAATATAAATTATATTAATGAGGAATATCATGTATTAGACTACTTGATTAAGTATTTATCACTTTTTCAAAAGGAATTCTTTGTCACAAGCTAATGAAATAATTTTAGTTTATGTAAGACATATTCAGATTTGATTTGAGAAGAAAGTGACACATCAAAACATCTTATGACTGAAAACACATTTAACTAAATTCTATCCTGAAGAGAGCCATCTAGTTTTATTACTTGACAGTCATATCTTCACTCAGTTTGTCCCAGCTTTTGCTGTTCTGTGTTGGCACTTCTGCTGGGATAGATGGCAGTTTTGCAAACCCTGTGCCAAATTCTGAACTGAATATGCAGATGAGCTTTATAGCTGCCACTGTATTTTCCTCTAGGGTCCCATGAATAACAGGAGCCAGGGATATCTTGTTCAATTTGACTTTATACAAATTGAACAAAAATGAGGAGTTAAAATTTGTATGAATGTGGCATATAGAAGCAAACTGACATTTTGATTTAGTAATTAAACATTAAAATATATGTCTTTTAAATCTACTCCCTTTTAGCAAAAATGAAATTATAACTTCAATATGGTGGTTCTGAAAACTACCCCTCCAAAAAAATTAGCAAGAAATGTTTGAACAAAAAGAAAATGTGCCAGTAGGGTATTGAGGATGGAGGATAATACATGGACATCTTGAAAGCTATGTTAGTACCTCCAAGGTATTAAAAAAGAATCAAAGGAGTTGTTCAGCATGTTTTGTAAATCCTAGCTATATTCTTTGTACAATGATATGGACAACACCTGTGTAGGATGAGAAGATATGAACATGGTATTAAGGCTACTGATATCCAAATACATGTAATTATATTTCCTCCGAGACCTATACTAAATTGTAACAGCCTATTTTTGAGAAAATTTACGCTAGGAAAAAAATTACATTATCCATGTACAACATGCAATAGCTATTGCTGATGTAACTGATCAGGTTTTCCATCGGAATATATCATAACCTGGACAATAGGAAATCTTCCACTTGATTTTATGAATGAGTCATTAGGAAGAATATTTTGAGTGAGGTCAGATCTAATTTGAGTTTCTAAGAATGGAAAGGCTTTATCCAATCAGCACATATGTCTTCTGTAAAAATTCTCCATGAAAATGGCAAGCATATTTGATGGTCATACATCTCCCTCTTTTATAAATCACTTAATATTAATTGTCAGGTAGTCATTGAGCATTTACATCTTGCAAGGTGTCGCTTATGTCATTTTAGCACATACATCAGATACCTAGAATGCAAAACTGAATAGGAAGAAGTGTGATTTCTGCATTGCTTCTGGGAAACTGGACAGAGGTATGAAAAATGTCAAGCTTTTTTATAAACAGATGCATACATTTTTAAACTCAGTCATGCTGCATATGACTGTAGACCTTAGAATAATGAAGGCTGTAATGAATTAAAAGAATAGGTCATCCAAAGGACAATAGGAAGGAATATTTAGGGCACAGGTAGAATGTAGTATATAACCAGCCAAAAGAGCGGGAGGGAACAGTGGAATAAAGACTATAAGTAGAAAGATATATGCTTAGATGAAGAGGGGGACCAGGTTTAGCTAAGAGATGGGGATACTCAAATGACAGCTTACGATGCTAAATTGGTATCTAGACAATCTCAAGTAATTTTTGCTATGTTGCTTTCACACATGTGAAAGACTTATGGAAGAGTTTAAGCAACAGCTGTATAGGGCAAGGCATGGATGGGTTATGATTTGCACTATTGATATTTTTGTTATCTTTTTCAAAGAGCTCACAGAACCGTTACAGTATCATATTGACCAGCTACGATGCTTTGTATCTAGAGGTGAAAGAGATGCATGAGGATTATCTCACACAGCTTCCTCTCTTCATTTTACAAAGAAGCAAACAAAAGATCAGTGTATTTAAGTGATTTTCCCAAAGACAGACAGTAAATATATATAAGTGGACCTTGAATTAAATATTTTGCATCTTGGTACAACATTATTTGAATTTGATCACTCTATCTCCTTCAGTATATTTTTTGTGCAGTTCTATAGTTACAACACAAAGTTCAAATATTGGCAAAACTAGTGTTTTGAAATGATAAATATTAAGGAAGAAGGGAATGAGCATTTGTATAGTACCTGCTATATGCCAGGCACTGTGGCAAGTGTTTTTTTTTTTTTTTTAATATTTACCCATTTAAAGATTTTGCTGTCATGGATATAAATAATTAAATAAATGCATTCTTTATTTACATTAAAATAAAATGTATTATAAATCATTACAGTGATTCGACCCTTAACAAAAGATATGATTGTAAGATGTTTTTTTCCCTGCTTAATTGTCTAGTTTTTCTATAGCTGATGAGCCCTCTGAAAATCCTTTTCTAGAGTCATGGTTTAGAAGTGAAACTGGCTTCTCAAAGGTTATGCTAATAGAGAAGAAATTTTGGCAAGTTCTATTAAACTGGAAAGGCTTCAAGTGTTATATTCCAGATGGAGTTCTTCAGCAATCTAAGGTAAATCCAAGAAGAGAATGGTGAAGATGGGCCATAGATATCCATGAAACAAAATGACCCTTAATTACAACTCTAGTAGCTGCATTTTGATCCTCTTTGAGTTTAAAAGCCAAACGAGTCTTAACATTTTATGTCCTTTCATCTTCAGGGGTGATGATGATGGAATAATGGAAAAACAAGCGAGTGTATTAAGAATCACAAAGATGTTAGATCAGAAGATATTGCATATGACATAAAAATTATCTAAGGATTTGTTGATAGGTATTATTGCTAATCATACTTTTCAATACACAGAAATTTTAATATTCAGTTTAGTGTATTTTCAAAAGAGACTTATGCTATCTGAAAACCAGTAAACCCTGAGTATGCATGTCAGGAAACTTACATAGGTTTAATTATATCAGATAAGACAGATATCATGGAATTTTATGGAGGGTAGAAGTAGGTAAAAGTTCACACATCAAAGAATAGATAGTAAAAGTCAAAGAGCTGCAATGGGTAAAAATAGAAATTGATTGGCAAATATTATGGATATAACTTGAATTTGTAGACTTGTTAACAACTAACACTAGAGCTATATCTAGGGACTTGGAGTGTTCATTTTAAATAAGCAGAGGTAATAAAGCTAAGTCAGAATTTCCCTTTCCACTAACCCGTTAATCAGTGGAGCTCATGTTTGATGTCAGCTGAATTCTGCAAGCTCTGCTGTTAGCTTGCTATCTCAAGCAAATGGCATCAGGAGAGCCAAACCAGAAAAATTCTCCTATGACACTTATGAGCACTGCAGTTCCAACCTCATCTATTTAAGTAAGCTGTTGACTGAAAAATGGAAACTGGACAGGGGTAAAGACATTTTCTCTGTCACCATTTTTTAGAGATGTTTAAACAATGTGCAATAGTCAACACGACAAAAGTGTCAAAGATCAGCCAACCAGATATTTTCCAAGTGACTATTTATTATATGCCAAGCACTGTGTTGGATACTAGGAATACAAAAACAATAATGAAACAGATAAAGATACCAGAACCTATCTCATCCAATAAACACTTGAACTTCATGCCAAGAAGAAAGCTACATCAGCCAAGTAAAATATTGGTTATTTAAGCTGCAAGCTCATTTATAAAATACTATGGAATAGACAAGACAAGATTATGAGCAATAACACCTCATAAAACAGATCCAAAAAAAGTTGAACTGAAAATAATGTTGAAGACAGCTTCAGAGCCAGCTAAGTTCCTTATGAACTATTCCCTCTAAAGGCCTGCCCCACTACTCCCATTGGTGATTTCCTCCCAGAGCCTCCATTTTGTGAAAAGACTCATGGTAGTTTGCTTCAATTTCTCTCTTGGCTCTGTTCTTGGCCTTGTGAATTTCTAAAGCCTGGTTCTGGGCAAAGATCCTCCATTCCCATCCTCAAACCCCACTTTTTAGCTGACCTTAGTGTCCAACACTTAGCACTGGTGCCTGACACATAGTAAATGTTTAATACATTCTTATTTCCTTCCTTTTTTTCTTATTAAAAAGCAGCAATTGCAGATGAAAGTGGAAGGACAACAAACAGATATGAAATAGAAAAGTTCTGCTGATATTTGTATAATAATCTGTTCTCATAGCCAATAGCAGTAGAAACACATTTTAGCTAAATCATCTCAGTATTCAATGTTCTTTATTAGAAAGCATTAAAAGTATATAAGCAGGCCAGAAGAAGGGCTATAATTTTTAAAAATCTATACAAAAGAAATTTCTGTTGAAATTGATGACAATTTTAAGGACACTTATGGATCAATTTTCAAGATATCTCTAAAGAGAGAAGATGTCAACAGAATGTAAAAGATCAAGGATGAAAAAAAAACTGGAATGATAGCAGCAACTATTAACACATATGCTTACATTATAATCGCCATAAAATATTTATGAGAATTTATGAGTTAACATGACAATACTGTCCTTGAGTAAAATCCAATAAAGAAACAGGCAAACATTCACCAGTAATTTTCTATAGCAGAACCTCATCTCCACAGTCAAACAACTTATTGAGGCTATATTCTCAAAGCATATATTGTTTACTGATTTTTAAAAAAATATATTTCATTTACTATAAAATTAACTTTTAACAGCTTTTCTCAATCAAGATGTGTTCCATGCATATGTTAATGTGTAATAATCTTTACCGCAAATAAAATGGTGGAAATTACATTATTCAATGATCAATGATTGCATTAAATAAGGACTAAAACAGGGAGACACATGCTCATCCAACTTGTTCACCAGTATTACGGATCATGGAATCATAGGCTTAGAACTTGAGAGGACCTCAAATACCATTTTATCCAATCGCCTATAATAAATGAGGAAATTAAGGCCTAGGAAAGACTTACTCAAGGTAAAACAAATAAACATGAAACATGACATTTGATTCAAGTGAATCTAACTTCAGAGACAATTCTCTTTCTACTTTATCATGCTACCCCCTTATATTCCGTGCAATTCAAATAGAGGGATGTGATAGAACAGCTATCATAAGCAACATGTATGAGCAAAATGGTACTAATCTAGGGCAAACAAACTAGTAAAAGAATTAGAAGGAGGCTTCCCCTATGTTGGGTTCATACTTTCTGGAGAATTTATGGAAAGACAAGGACAAGAGTGACAAAAATTAACAAGCTGTGAAGTGGATGCAGTTGTAGAAGACAAATATATCCATAAAATTATATATATATGAAGCAAACTTGAAATGTCATTAATACTTTTCAAAACTTATTATTATGTGAAACGTTGTAGTCAAAAGCATATTGAAAAACGACTTTTTCCAGTGAGAAGGTATGCATTCATTGTGTTACTCTGTAGATAAAAGTGAAACTAAAAGATCGTGTTCAGGAAAGGTTTGGGACAGAACTAAGAGTAATCAGCAAAGTTCTACATGAAGGGGAAATGTTTTGCCAAATAAATTCATGTATAATGCTATGGGTTAAGCTAGACTCCCCCAGGCAGAATTATACAGTGGAAAGAGCATGGAATTTAGAGTTAAAAATTCCCCTACTTACTATGACTTTGGGCAAGTCTTTTAAGCTTTCTGGACCTCACTGCATTCATGTGTAAAATGAGAGGTATTCACTCAATGAACTCTAAGTTCCCTTTTGTCTCAAAATATATGAATCTATAAAGACTTGTAATGATGGGAATTTAGCCCTCCAGAAGAAATAGCTTTTTTCAAACATGTTTCAGTGTTTTGAAATTTTCAACTGTTATACTAGTTACATGCTAGAATACGCTTTATCAGTTTCCTTTTCAGGCTTTCCAAATGATCATTTCTTTATTATTGGAGAGACTTTTCATACCAGTTTCCTAACTTAATAACCTATTTGTGAATTTTATATTCCTTTACTAATGGCCTTTTCTCTAGCTAGACAGACAATGAGGGTAGGAAAGGGAATATTTGGAGTCTCATTTAGGTACTGCAATTCCTGAAGTTCAAGGAGATAAACAGGAGGTTTTGCCTCATTTTCTTTTACAAACATGAGCACAAAGTAACATATAGAAAGGAATACTTTTCTTTTGAAGATAGAAGATCCTTTTGTCAAGGAAAGAGAAGAAAAAAGTTCTATTAGGAAAGAAAATAGGGAATTGTTAGTTGCCCATCATTCTGAACAATACGTTCATACTGTGTCATTTTTCCTCTTTTCTTCCTTTTTTAAATAAAGAAGAAAGAGTACTTAAAATAATTCCTCAATGTCAGGGTCATTTTTTAGGCTGAGATCTTCCATCTAGGATAAGCAATCCCAGCAACCTCATTAGAAGGGCACTCAGAGATATCAAGCATAACTCATATCCAAATAAGAAACTCTTACAGAATTTAAGTGATTCATTTAAGTTGTATGGGAAAATCTCCAGTAAGGAAGAAGACTATCATGAAATCATAGAGGAGTACAGAGAATACTGGGTTTTCAGGAAGAATTGGGTTCAGATTTTGCTCTTCCACTTACTGCCTATGTGACCTTGAGAAAAGCACTTAACATTTCTATACCTCACTTTTCTCATTGAATGACATTTAATGTCCCTTCCAGACTTAAAACTCCGATTCCATTCTGAGGAATCCCTTTTTAGTTTTGGATAGCTTGAATCAATAGAAGATATTTTTTCTCTGTCTCTTTTTCTTACCACCACCCCACACATCCCCATCTCTCCTCCTTCATCTTTGTATTTCTAAGTATAGGTGCTACATATATGATTGTTTAATACACACTTGTTGAGCTGGATGGACTATTATTTCAAAGCACACATTCTGTCTTGCTCACAAATTGTATAAATTATAGCTATATCAATTGGCTAGTTGCTTTCATTCAGTCATTTAAACATTTTCATATTTCCTATATTAAAAAAATGTAATTGGAATGAAAGTACTTTGATGCAAGTAGGGTGCTTGAAGATAGGGTATTAATCTTTCTCTATAAAATAAATATGAATTTAGAAACTCTTTAGAACAAGAACTAGAATTTCATGTAGCCTATTCACATATTGTTATGCCCAGATAATGTTCACGGATAGTGAATTGACTTTTTTATTTATGAAATAAGCAGTTGGCTCATCATGGAGGACATAGAACATAATTAAATTAAGATGAATACCAAATTAAATAATTCATTTGCAAAAACAAACAACCAAAAATACCCAGAACTTGATTGTAAGACTAGGAGTCCTAACTTAGGGCACAGAGCTGTACAGGTTAAACAAATTTTTATTACATATAATATTTGAACTCTCCCCAGAGCACCCCCCCAAAAAAAGCATAAAAGGCAAGGTAAACTACACTAAGACTGTGTTTTCAGATAATGTATCCAAATACTTATGCATCATGAATTTATTTTTACATTTTCTTATTCCTATATGCTGGTTTTATCTTGTTAACATGGCATCTTTGCAAATAGGTGCTTCACTTGTCTCCTTATCACTTCATGAGTAAGTTAGGAACATTTTTGGCACATTACGGGACTATTTGCAGGGAAATGATGGGGGAACATGGGCACAAATTGCACAGGATTTGCAGGTATGAAAAGATTGTAATCCAGATAGTTGCCAAAAACATCAACTCATGATCACAGACTTATATGAGTACATGAGTGGGCAGTATTTTGATCTATCTCTTGGAGTTTGGGGATCAGAAGGGAGCAGTGAAAGTGTGTGTGTGTGTGTGTGTGTGTGTGTGTGTGTGTGTGTGTGTGTGTGTGTGTGCTCAGGGGAGAAGGAAATAACTAGTATCCAATGACAGATCTATTAGTTGATTTTCAATTATGAAAAACAGGAGAGTTGTAGGATATAAAGTATTTGTATACATTCATTAAATATATTAACTAGTACTACAGTTTATATGTAAAATGTATATGTCTAAATATTAATAGTACAGAATTAGTCAAAATTCCCAGCATACCATTCACATATAAGCACATTTTGGAAATAGTAGGTAATAAACAATAAACTAGCATTTTTTATTTATGTATTTCTTGATCTCATTTAGCTGATATTCCCATTAAATTAGCCTCTGGGAACATTTACAGGATTTAATAAGAAGTAGCAATATCTACAATCTTAATTGGTATAGAAATGAGATAAACTTAGAGATGGAAAGCTAGCCTGGTAAATTTAATTTCCTCTAAGTTATTGGAAAGAGTGTACTATAGAATACAGCAGCTTCCATTCCAAGTCATTGTATTATACATTCTTCTCAATTTCCATGCCCAACTTTATTGATACCAGAACATGGAATATTAAAAGTGAGTTTCCTATTTCAAACAAAAGTATGCTCTGGCACCTGGATTAATTTAAGTTTTTGAAAAGTTATCCAGAAAGTCTATAGTTGTTCCCATGATTTCATATCTCAGTATAACTTGAAGATTTCTCCATTTTCTTTACCTCAAAGAGAATCTCTAATGCCCCATAGCTAGGATTGTTCCAGGATATTAGAAACTTTATGGACTTCAGTTTCCTATTGATCTCACTAATAGTAATTCAATTGTATTTCTTAACAGACAGTTCATACCAGAATTGCATACAGTAATCATATTTCAATGTGTGAAGTTCCTAAAGCATAAGTTTATTTGGAATGAAGAATGGATATTGTGATTTTGCAGGTTACAATTTCATAGATTTAGAGATGGAAGAGACAGACCTAAGAGACCCTCAAGTTTAAACCCCTCATTTTATTAATAAGGGATCCAAAACTAAGGGAACTTAAGTCATAAAGCAAGTTAGTCTATGATTCAGTATTAGGAAAAATAAAAAGTTCCTTTGTTTTCAAGTCTAGCACTCTATGTGCTATGCTATGGAGCTGCCACTAGGCATAGAAGAAACAAGAGAAAACGATATCAAGAAGAAACAGAAAGCTCAGGGGAAGAATAAACTAAGCACTCTCTCCAAAAAGTTAAAGAATGATAAAAAATAGGATTTTTCCCAGTATAAATAAATTCTCCAATGGTAAAATTGTGACACATTCAGTTTTTCTCATGTTCTTGTGCTCACATCAATATAGCAACGTTATGAAATCAAGAATGTGGATAGATGAATATGAACATTTGTCACATTTCAGAGGGAAATCTGCACAACATTTTTGAAAGTATTAAGATGTTACTTTTAGAATAAGAGGAAGTAATATATGAAATATTAGGCAATAAATATGCCCTACGCTGAACATTTGAGTTCAAGAAAAAATATGCACATAATTTTACATACATACACATATGTGTGCAATATGAGCATATATGCATTTGTGCATATAGACACATGCATATGAATGGATACATGTATGTGTGTGTATATATGTATATATGAAATTTTATTTTTTTCCATAGTGCTGAGTATAAAAAGAGACTTTGTCTCTTGCTACTTTTGTATCCACTTTAGGAAATTCATTCAATTTCACTGATCTTGAGCTTAATTATCTGTAAAATGGTCAGGTGAGCAAACTAGATGGACGCTAAGTTTTCTGACAATTCTCATTCTATAATCACATTATCCATTGAGGATTATGAAAGTAACTGGGGATATTTAGGTTATATTTCAAAACTTTCACAGTAAATACATAGAAGGTAATTAAATCTTCTCAGAAATCCATTATGGAGAAATAAAAATCCAGAGATTCATTCAGACAATGATTTATTTAACAAGGCATGTGATAATAAAGCAAATTGTGTCTAAGGTTCTTGGTGAGAAGAAGGACCCCAAATCTTGGTTTCTACACATTTAATATAGAGTTGTAAGGAAGGAAAAAGACAGGCTAGAGGGATTAATTCACCTTGTTTCTTACTGGTGGAGAGGATCAGGAGACGTTGAGGTCAGGGGGATACAGCCTTGTAACTTTCTTGAAATCATGTGATTTACATGAATTTGGAGCTTAATGCCACAAAATGAAAGATAAAGACAAAATGGAACTACTTATGCTATTTTTAATGTAACGAATCACATTTCAGCAAATCCTGAAACAGATAAAACGTGCATAGCAATAACTATGTTATCATAAATCCAAAAGGCACCAAAGCCCAGAAGAATGGTCAACATGTATAAAAATATCCATAGGAGCACTTTTGTGATTAAAAAAAGAATCAACTCTAAGTAAAATATGTGTCTATCAATCAGAAAAAGACTGAACAGATTGTGGTATATGGATTCAATAAAACATTATTGCTCTTGAGAAATGTCATCCGAGAAATATGGGAAGATGTATATGAATTAATGAAGTCAGAAAAAAACAATAATGAGGGAGAGTATATATAAGCTTATTATAATAATATAAAGTGAAAAAAATGCCAAAGCTGAACGCTTTGCATTTATCATCATTAATTCTAGTTCTTGAAGAAAAACAAGATTTTTTTTTTTTTTCAGAGTTGGGGCATGATAGTTTTGAAATGCTGCATATACTGCCCAACACAATTGTTATATCTGTTGTGATTTTTTAACCTAAACTATATTTTCATTTATTATAAAGCAAGGTTCATTGTGTGTAGGTCAGGGTGAAGAAGGAATTTTTAGAAATGATCATAATATAAAAAGAAAAAAATCAAGAAAAAAATTATTGTATTCTGTTCTGATTAAAATTACTGGATATCAACTATTTTCTCAATTCATATCACCATTAATAATTTTCCTGTGTATAATATTAGAATTGATACTTTTTTTCAGAATGGAAGAATGACAAAACTTGAAAATTTCTATTGAACTAAATTATACCTGACAGTGAAGCAGAATGATATGGAAACAAAGCAGAGAAATCATTGTTTGGGTTAGAGAGAGCCAAGTTGCATTTTACTTCCTTATTCCTCAATACATTTAATTTCAAAAAAAACCCAAAACAAAACAAAAACAAAAACAAAAACAAAACAGTTACAAATATGAAATCTGGAGAAGTTGAGTTAGGAAAAGTGGGGATAAAAAGTTAATATAAAACAGAGGTTAAAGGCATGTAGATTACATAGTAAGGGGATAATATACAAACATAGGTGAATTGACAAATATTCTTGGAGAACCTACTATATACTAGGCACCAAGCAATGAACTGATAATTATTTTTAAAATGAAAAAAGAAAAGATCCAAACTCCTAAGAACTGCAGGTGACCAGAAGAAGTAAAAAAAAAAAAAAACACCAAAAACAAAACAGAGAAGATAATAAAGAATTGTTATAAGAAGGTAACTAATAAACAAAATATTTATGCGTTCTTACCATGCTTTATTTTGAATATTTGGATGATAAAAATTTTTACATGAAATTGGGGAAAAATATTAAATTTTGAAAAATTAAATAGAATAAATGAAATGAAGTCCACAAAATTAAAAAGAAATAATTATTATAGTTTGCTTTTTCTGTTTGGTTATTCTTGATTGCAATCTTAGATCCTTTGCTTTCCACAATATTAATTCCATGTCCCCTGCTTCCTTAAGATGGAAGCTGCTAAATCTAGTGTAATACTGACTATGATGATATCTGAGTTTTTTTTTTTTTCTAGCTGCTTCCAATATTTTTTTCCTGTACCTATGAACTTTGGAATTGTGCTACAGTATATCTGGGAATTTTCAGTTGGGGATCTCTTTCAGGAAGTAATCAGACTCTTTCAATTTACAGTTTTCCCACTGTTTCTAGGATACCAGGACATGTTTCCTGGATAACTTCTTGAAATATACCGTCTAGACTCTTTTTTTAATTGTGTCGTTAAGGTAATCCAATAATTGTTAAATAACTCTAACTTTTTTAAACGTCAGTTGTTTTTCCAGTGAGATGCTTTACATTGTTTTGACTTCATGTTATTTTTTTTATGTCTGATGGAGTTTTTAGCTTCCACTTACCCAAATCTATTTTTAAAGAATTTATTGTATCCAGTAAGTTTTTCCCCTTTGATCGATTCTTTTTTTAAAGATGATATTTTCTTCAGGATTTTTGTGCCTTCTAACAAGCATTTAATTGTCTTTTCATAATTGTCTTCCTGTACTCTCATTTATCTTTTTTAATTTATTTATTTAACATTTTTACATTCATATTCACAAAATTTTGGGTTCAAAATTTTCTCCCCATTTGTCCCCTCGCCCCACCCCAATACATCAAGCATTCTAATTTCTCCATCACCAATCTGCCCTCTCTTCTATCATCCCTCCCTTGCCTTGTCCCCATCTTCTCTTATATCCTGTAGGGTCAGATAACTTTCTATTCCCCATTACCTGTATTTCTTATTTCCTAGTAGCAAGAACAATACTCAATAGTTATTCCTAAAACTTTGAGTTCCAACTTCTCCCCACCCTCCCTCGCTCCCCACCCATTTCCTTTGGGTGGGCAGGCAATTCAATATAGGCCCTATCTGTGTAGTTGTGCAAATGACTTCGATAACAGTTGTGTTGTGTAAGACTAACTATATTTCCCTCCATCCTATCCTGCCCCCCATTGCTACTATTATCTCTTTTGATCCTGTCCCTCCACAAAATGTGGACTTCTAATTGCTCCCTCCTCCCACTGCCCTCCCTTCCATCATCACCCCCACCCTGCTTATCCCCTTTTCCCCCACTTTCCTTATTGTAAGATAGGTTTTCATACCAAAATGAGAGTGCATTTTATTGCTTGCTTTAGTTGAATGTGATGAGAGTAAACTTCATGTTTTTCTCTCACCTCCCCTCTTTTGCCCTCCACTAAAATATGTCCTGCTTGCCTCGTCTATGAGAGATAATTTACCCCATTCCATTTCTCCCTCTTTCTTCCCAATATATTTCTCTCTCACTGCTTAACTTCATTTTTTAAAATATGATCCCATCCTGTTCAATTCACTCTGTGCTCTCTGTCTCTGAGTGTGCATGTGCGTGTGTGTGTGCGCATGTTTGTATGTGTGCGTGTGTGTGTGCGTGTGTGTGTGTGTGTGTGTGGTGTGTAATCCCACCAACTACTCAGATACTGAAAAGTTTCAAGAGTTAAAAATATTGTCTTTCCATGTAGGAATGCGAACAGTTCAACTTAAATAAGTACCTTATGACTTCTCTTTGTTGTTTACCTTTTCATGCTTCTCTTCATTCTTGTGTTTGAAAGTCAAATTTTCTTTTCAGCTCTGGTCTTTTCATCAAGAACACTTGAAAGTCCTCTACTTCATTGAAAGACCATTTTTTTCCCCGGAAGTATTACATGCAGTTTTGCTGGGCAGGTGATTCTTGGTCTGAGTCCTAGTTCCTTTGACTTCTGGAATATCATATTCCAAGCCCTTTGATATTTTAATGTAGAAGTTGCTACATCTTGTGTTATCCTGATTGTATTTCCACAATACTTGAACTGTTTCTTTCTAGCTGCTTGCAATATTTTCTCCTTGACCTGGGAACTCTGGAATTTGGCCACAATGTTCCTAGGAGTTTCTCTTTTTGGATGTCTTTCAGGCAGTGATCTATGGATTTCTTGAATACTTAATTTGCCCTCTGGTTCTAGAATATCAGGGCAGTTTTCCTTGATCATTTCATGAAAGATGATGTCTAGGCTCTTTTTTTGATCATGGCTTTCAGGTAGACCCATAATTTTTAAATTATTTCTCCTGGATCTATTTTCCAGGTCAGTCATTTTTCCAATGAGATATTTCACATTCTCTTCCATTTTTTCATTCTTTTGGTTTTGTTTTGTGATTTCTTGGTTTCTCATAAAGTCATTAGCCTCCATCTGTTCCATTCTAATTTTGAAAGAACTATTTTCTTCAGTCAGCTTTTAAACCTCCTTTTCCATTTAGCTACTTCTGCTTTTGAAAGCATTCTTCTCCTCATTCACTTTTTGAACCTCTTTTGCCAATTGAGTTAGCCTATTTTTCAAGGTGTTATTTTCTTCAGCATTTCTTTGGGTCTCCTTTAGCAAGGTATTAACCTGTATTTAATGCTTTTCTTGCATCTCTCTCATTTCTCTTCCCAGTTTTTCCTCCACCTGTCTAACTTGATTTCAAAATCCTTCTTGAGCTCTTCCATGGCTTGAGCCCATTGAATATTTATTTTGGATGTTTGGGATACAGGAGCCTTGACTTCTATGTCTTTCTCTGATGGTAAGCATTTTTCTTCCCCATCAGAAAGGATGGGAGGAGATGTCTGTTCACCAAGAAAGTAACCTTCTATGGTCTTAGTTGTTTTTTTTTTTTTTTTCCCTTTTTTGGGCATTTTCCCAGCTAGTTACTTGACTTCTGAGTTTCCTGTCCACACACACCTCGCTTCCAGTTCCACCCAGCTAGTGCTTTGGGGCTGAGATTCAAATGCTGCTTCCCAGCTTCAGGGCTTTTGGGAGGGGTGGGGCTGCTATTCAGTGTGAGATTAAGTTCAGCTGCTCAGTTGGGGGCAGCGCCACCTCACAGGGCTCAGTTCCCTCATGGGGTTTATGTGGAGGCCTTCAACAATGGATCTGACCTCCTGTCTGCTTTGGGAGCCCCTTTCCCCTGCTACCTCCGCTGCTGCCTCCCGAGGGGTCCAAAGTTATGGAGACACCCAGCTCTCCTCTCGGTGAACTGAGAAGGCCCTCTTATTGACCTTTGGTGCCTGTGTGTGGACGGATCTGCGAGGCTGCTGGAGATTCCATCCCTGAAGCCTGCTCAGATCTGCTCCCCTCCATAGTGCAGCCAAGGCAGGGCTGGGCTCTGCTCCGGGTCTGGTGCATGATGGACCTTTGGTGTCAGTTTTTCAGGGCTCTTTGGAACAGAAATCTCCTCCACTCCATTGTTCTGTGGCATCTGCTGCTCCAGAATTTGTTGGGAGTTCTTTACAGGTATTTTATGAGCTGTAGGTTAGGAAGTAGCATATGTGTATCTTTCTAGTCCACTATCTTGACTCCTCCCCCCGTGTTCTCATTTATTGACCTGATTTTCCTCTGCTATTCTTTTTTTAAAAAAAATTAACAAATTTTTATTATAGGCAATGTGTGTAAGCTAAACCATAATTTTGTGTAGCTATCTTGGGAAAATTATTTATAAATTTCATGAAATTTGATTTTGAATTTTAACTTAGTGAAATCTACCTACTTATAGTTATCTTCAAATATGTATATATGGTCCTTTCATTTTGTTTTAAATGACAATTTATTTTCATCAGTTTAAATGTTATCATATTATACAAAAAACAGTAAAATAACACACAAATTTATTATACCTTGATGGTATTTTGAGTGAATATATATTTACCTTTACAAGCTTGCCAAAGTAATGCACTCTTTTGGAATTAATTACTTTATTGAAGCCACTGACAGACACTTATATTTTAACTCTATAGTTCTGTGATTTATAACAAATACCTACCTTACTTGATTGAATTTTTTGATTATTTTGTCTCTCACACTGAAGAAAATGCACTGAGGTAAAATAAATAATAAATAGAAATGCATCACTCTTTGGCAATATGTCATATATTCAATTTGCTCATTACTTCACAAAGAAAGGAAAATGTATAAAAATCTGAGGGCAATTATTTTTACTGTCACTGTTTATGTTTACTTTGCATACATGTGTAAGTACATAGCAACATGATGAAGTATAGTATAATAAGATGTTTGTCTCAGTGTATTTAATAAAAGGTTATAACTTGGGCCATCTCCAGTCATCCCGATGAATATCTCATTACTGAAGTCAGATGACTCTGTAGGAGAAGCAAGGCTGGTGATCTGTACAGCCCTCCCTCACTCAAAACAAAGTCAAGTGAAAGTCATGTCATCATTTTTATGATGTCATGGTCTTCTTCAGAAACGAAAGATGAATACACACAACAAGAACAACAATAAGTTCTTATATATGGCTGATTGAATAAATTTACTATTCAATACACAAGTAAATTTATGAACTTATTAAGGTGACTTCTCCAGTATTTTAATAGGCAACTGATCCAGGCTGTCATTTCTGTGGGACTGAAGTTTATGTCCTAATTTTTATAGATGGCCAACAAACCTTCAATTTCTTTCATCATTCTACAACTTGCACTGCAACAACAGAATGAAATCAAATGTGATTGAGTCTTTTTTTCTTTATTTCATATATTGCTTTGGCCAAAGAAATTAAAACTAAGTCAACAGTCTATTTGTGAGCTAGGCCAACATCTACTCTCATCTCCAGATTTTATTCAATCTTTTTGCATGGTGGCAGAATTCATCAGAGTTTGCTCTAGGGAATTCTACAAGCTCTCTGTCATCTTTATGTATCACCATTTATGATATCACTTTTTATGATGTCACCATTATGTGACATCAGAGTTAGACTTGGTGGTTTCCTAAAACAGCTTAAATAAGGACCACATTTCCTGCAAAGGCAGCAAGGTAGAATATTGGTGAAGAGCACTGGATTTGAAATTTGGAACACCAGGATTCATATCCTTTCCCAGATACTGACTAAGCAAGTCATTTAACTTTGGAGGCAGGTAGGTGATTCAGTTGGTAGAACACTAGGTCTGGAGACAGGGAGACTTCAATTCAAATCTGGCTTTAGACATTTACTAGCTATGCAGCCCTGGGTAAGTCATTTAAGTCATTTTCCTGAATTCAATGAAGAAAGAAATGGCAAATCACTCTGTTATCTTTGTGATATCTCATAGATCTCATTGACATTCCATGGTCCTTGGTTTTGCAAAGAGTAGGACTACTGAACAACAGTAACAACATTTCCTGCACTTAAAAAAATAAGGCATCAATTTCCTTATTATATCAAATCTCCTAACTCAGGGGTGAGGAAGTCATGGCCTCGCAGCCACATGTGGCCTTCTAGGTCCTTGGGTGCCTCCTTTTGACAAGTCCAAGTTTTAGAGAATAAATCATTTTAGTGAAGATTATGTTATTATTATTTAACATTCAGTAATTGAAATACTAATGTGACAATGACATAAAAATTGAAATCAGGATAAAGGACTACATTTGAGTAAAAACAAACAGAAGATTGACTTTTCTTCTTGACCCTGGAAGAGAGATAAGAGCAACAGATAGATGATATAAAAAGGATATTTATAATTGGAAGTAAGGAAAAATATAATAACTAGCAATTAGAATTATCCAGGAAGAGTGGTATTCTCCCTCACTGGTAGATTTCAAATATAGGTTGTATCTTATATTATATTTCAAATATAAACTAGATTAAATGATCTCTGAGTTTTTGGTCAGTCTTGCAATCAGGCACTGGGCAATACATTAAAATGCCTTATTTCATCATGTTTCTTCTTCCACTTTCTAAAAGATCTAATTTGTCTAGGTCTCACAAGACTCATTTTCTTTTCCGATATTCTCTGTTCTTTTGTGAACAAAGTCATAGAGCTTTACCATTCTCCTCTGTATTATTTTGAGTGTTTATACCATAATCCCATATGCCTGGCTGCTGTTAATCTCTTCTTGGCAAGTAAATTAAGCATTTGCTAGTTGAGGCAGTTTATAGTTCTTTTCACATCATCATCATCTTTTATATGGAACTTATTATGTGCTAGGCACTATGCTAAGCACTTTAGTAACTATTTTATATTTGTTGCAGTAAAGCTACTAGATACATGGGAAAAAGTAGAACGAAAAGGGGGACAAAGAATTTCTTTTGAATACCCCATGTACATGGCGTATATATTTGGCACCTTTTGAGGATAGAAGTATTTCTTTTTTCTTTTCTCATTTTTGCTTTTAACCATTTTTATTTCTAAGGTATCATAAAAATTGATTACTAAGTATTTAACTGGATTGCTGCATGTGAAGACCATTTATTGATTGGGAAACGTCAATGATCTCTAGGTCTTATGACAACACAAATTGGAAGGATGATCACCGTGAACCCATGAATATGTCCATCACAGGGATAATTAAGAAAATGGTAGTTTTGATTCACATAGCCAATTTTCTGCGTTTTTTTGTTTGCTCTTATTTTCAAATGCTCATTGTGATCATCCTTCAAGTTTGTGTTATCACAAGACCTAGTTGAATGCTTAGTAATCAATTTTTATGACATTTTAGAAATAACAATCCACTGCATGCTAGGCCATTGTTAGCCATCTTGATTTTTTTCTTACCAATGGACTTCAAGGATCCTGGAAGAAAGAGTGAGACTGACAACTTTGTGCACCTCTGCCTCATTTAAATTCAGTTCACAAGCCATTCAAGACATCACACCATGATGTTACTAGTCCTCTTCAAAAACTAAAAATAAACAATAACAATAGGTAGTCTTAAAAGGTTTTCTAAGGTATATTTTCCTGAAATAACTAGTGCTTAGAATGAATATGATTACGCACACTAGATAATTTTTTTTTGTCAGGAAAATGAACAATTATCTGGGATGTAGTGGATGACCTTGGCATCTTCATTATCTAGGCTCTCTACAGTGCCTGCTTCAGTCACCTTCATGGCCATTGGAACAAACTGATCTCATCTACCAGTTCCATTAGTGGAAGTCTTTACATGATAGGGGTAGACACCCCCTTAACCAGTAGTTTTAAGGCCTTTCATAAGTCTCAACATGGATTAGCTGTCTGCCAAGATATTTTATTGGGGTGGGGCTGCTGTGCTTGCTACAGTTTTTTAGAGTCATAGGTAAGAACTGAGTACCAGTAGACAACAAACCTGTATGAACAACCCAGAAAGGGCTTGACAAGTTTTCACAGCAAGGTGCATCTTGAACAACATATACATTCCAAGACTATCTTTTACTTATAGAAAGAAGGTTGAACCCTTTTGCTTGGTTATCATCTGTCCCTATAATCAAATCATAGTCTGCCTATCCTCCCTCTTCTCCTGTAGTCCCTTATATACCTCACATTCTGCTCATTTTTGCTGACATACTATTTTTTTTGCATTGTCTTTATTCTAGCCTGGGGTCAGAATTCTATGCCTACTAGATTTTTAGCCTGATATTTTGTTTCTGTGTTTCTAAAGATTAGCATTACAGCAAAAAACATGCTGTACTAAAGGAATGAGATAAAATTACCTCAAGATAGGCAGAATGATGAAAGACTGTATGCAATTCACATTTTTGAGTTGCTCTGATTCATTAATTGTTAATATTTTATCTTTATATTTGAATATTCCATAAATCCCTCACTTAAAAAAACCCCCAAAACTATTGCATATAGAATATACATCATATTATCGGGTATAGTTACGTCTTAATATGTTGGTTACATATATTTGTGTGTGTTTATATGTCTATCTACCAATCTGAAATATAATCCAACTTTGTCATAGCTAGAGGACCTTTGCCTGTTTTATCACTTTTTATTAGTACCCATATTTTATACATACATATAAACACACACACACACACACACACACACACACACACACACACACACTACAACAAGATACTTCCTACCCTGAAAGGTGTTAGACTTTTTTGGGGGAAATGATGTGAAAAGAGAATATTTGTCAAAATTTATTTAAAAATAACATTGAAATTCAGAATTCCCTCAGGATAATTCTTTCATTTGATAGTTAAAGGATAATAGTTACATGTAGGACAAATATTATTGTAATGAACTGAAATAATACTTCAGTCCAAGATTGACAATTTTTTCATATCTGTAGAATTTTATTTCTTTCCTTACTCTGACTTGAGAAAAATGTATTAGATTAAAAATATAGGAAAAAAGAGTAGATTCAGGTAATTAAGTAATTAAATACCATCCATTTTATTAGTAACACTATATTTACTATGTTATATAAGGTAAAAATTTTTTGATTCGAGAAAAGGAGAAAGTTGTCCATGTCTTAGTGGTCTCTAAAATGACTCCAAATAACTTTGATTTGCCCTGTTAATGAGGAAGAAAGGAGACCATTTTCCTTATATAAGACCAATGACAACTAATGAAGCATTTCAGTTCTATTACAAAGTCTTACATACTTCATCAGAAACCAAGGGGGAGGATATGCTCCCTGATTTCTGCAAAAGACCATTCATTCCAAGCTTACTCTAGATGATTGATTGGGTGTGGAAGTTTCCTTTCCATTAGAAGGGATCAAATTAGCAATTAACTAGCTGTCTTGTGGATTGAAGAAGCCTAAGCTCAGTGAAATTTTTAAGGTCCTCCGATATGAGGATTTAGAGTTATTGCCCCTGTGTTGAATGAGGTTAAATGAAGAGATCAACCTGAGTCAGTGACCAAACTGCCAATAAATATCTACATGGGAGCATAGCTAAAGATTTGTAAAGGACCACAGAGGGCATCTAGCCTAACTCTTTCATTTGCATATTAGTAATTTCTGGTATAAAGTGGGGGGAGGTTTGAGTGTGAATTGGGCATTAGGGTTAGGTAACATGCTATGGGTAATAGAGAGGGAGGTGAATTGAGTTACATGAAATTATATTGAATTTTATAAAACATTTTTAATAACATGTGACCTGGGAGGGAAAAATGTTTCATTTTTTTTTTTTGGTTTTTATTTAGAGAATAACTATGTGAAAAGCTCTCATTATCATTTGGCTTGCAAAATAGTATGTTCGTTAAATTGTAAATATTTCTGTCAGTCAAGACCTCAACCAGCATTCAATCTAAATTTAAAAAAAAGTTACCAAAGCTTGAGAGTTGAAAATGCATGCAATTTCATAATAAAGTAATAGGAGTTGGAAAAAAAATAGCATTTAGCATATTCCATGTTTCCTTTTTGGCTAATGAAAGGAACAACTTAGAAAGTAGCTATATCATATACATTTTTCTTATTTGAGTTTTATCTAGGCTATATTTTTAATCTAGAACATTCCCTACTCTTATTGCTACCACATTTCTCTTTGAAGTATATTTCCTTAGCAGATTGCTATGTAGCTTCCTCTTCCTAACTCTTCTTTTCCTTCCCTTACAACAATTAAGAAAGTAACTCTCAGTCTAATGCCAAAGGGCTTTCCCCGGCAATTCAATCTCCCTCCCTCAAGTATCCTGGTTCTTTATTTACTCATAGTTGCACATTTGACACTTCCAAACTTCATTTCATATTTTTTAGTGAGTAATGAATTAGCTTACACTAAAGAACTTCCCTTACATTTTTAACCTCTCACTTCTTTTAAGTGATATGTATCTGTAACTAGAAATATAATATAACTATCCCTTACATATTTACATACTTTTAAGATGAAAAATTTCCTTGGCGAGTATGTGTGTGTGTGTGTGTGTGTGTGTGTGTGTGTGTGTGTGTGTGTGTGTATGCATATATATTCAGGTAGGTAAAGAGATTTCTTTACAAATAGTATAAACATTTTTTTTAATAGAAAAATAAGAGTGGCATAAAAATCTGATTATTGAAACTTTGTTGTGTCATGTGTACTCAAGATTTCAGGTCATGATGGGAAAGATTCAGTTAATCACTCTATCAGTTCATTTATTCAACAAAGATGACGAGTATATTCTAAAGTCTTAGGTCAAGCTCTCTATGTGTGCTCTATGAACCTCATACAGCAGTGATGTGACTTTAGAATATTTTTGCCTTTAAGTAATATAGCTGAGCTGCCACAAAACAGTGAGAAATCATCTTGTCAATGTTGAAAGGGATAATCTCATTAATCCAGGTATGAGCTCTGGAGGAGGGGAAATAAGAAGATAAAATGATCCATGGGGATTTTGACATGAGATTCTATTTGTATTTTGTTCAGTAGCATTTAGAATTTATTGACATTTATTTTGCTATGCCCTATGTAAGCATGATCTCCAATTTAAAACATGGGCTTAAATCCAGGCAGCTGGCATGATTCACCTACCTATTTAGAGCAAGCTGAGCAAATTCATGTGATGCAGGATCAGGAGCCAGAGTGGTCAGTGTAAAAAGGTTAAATGTGGCAGTTCCTCTGGAGACTCCTGGATAAATGCTCAATCATTCTCTGGGGCAGTCCCACCCAAATTGTGACAGAAGAAAAGTCAGCAAAATAGGGAATGAAGGCTAATTTTTATTGGTATGCTGGCAATTATTAGTATTCGGGCCCAAGGCAAAAATGCAAAATAAGAAGCATTTGTCTATTGGACTTTGACTCATCCACTTTCTTTCAATACAAGTCTCCCACCTTTTCTTACATTTCTTTGGACAGAACACCCGCAAGTTAGAGGGAGAGGAAGAAGGGAGAAGAATGAGAGGAGAGACAGACAGGAAGAGAGAGAGAGAGAAAGGAAAGAAGGAAGGAAGGAAGGAAACTGCATTACCCAACTGGAAAAGACAAGTTGCATCCCCAGTGGGGCAGTCCTAACTATTCACAGGTTGCTGTTTGTCCTTCCTTCTTGAAAAGGACCATGACATGAGGAAGGTAATGAAGGAAGGCTTCACTTTCTTCTCCAGAGTTGTCTGATTCTAGTGGCAAGATATAGAGCAGGATAACTGGAGAAGGCCAGATGCAGTGGGACACCTCTGTTTCATTAAGTTGAAGGTCTTTCCCAGGTCTCAGTTTGATTAAGACAATGCCCATTCAGTGATTAAGGGTAGGGAAGGAATGGGGCAAAAAATGTCCTCTTTTATCAAGTAACAAAACTACCCAACAAGAACAAAAACTATATGAAAAGAAAAGACTCCCAGGGTTTCTGGTCAGAATTAGTGCAATTGCTATTTATATTCACTATGAGCCTTAAAGTCCCCCAAATGACCAAGTGGGGATTGGGCTGGGACTTATTGGCAAATCAACGAGAATCAGAGTGAATTGTATTTAAGGCATGGTCCTCAAGAAAGAAATCTAGGCCTTAAACCTCAAGATATTGTAACAGGTTTCAGCAATCAACATTTACATTTCTTTAGTCAGAGCACCACAGGTAAGGGTATGATACCCTATGTGGTCAGATAGAAAGAAAGGAGGGAGAGGAGAGAAGAAGAGGGTGAAGGGAAAGAGGAAAGAAGAAAGGAAGGAAGGAGGGAAGGAAGGAAGGAAGGAAGGAAGGAAGGAAGGAAGGAAGGAAGGAAGGAAGGAAGGAAGGAAGGAAGGAAGGAAGAAAGGAAGGAAGAAAAGAGGAAGGAAAGAAGGAGGGAAGGAAGGAAGGAGGGACGGAAGGAAGGGGATGTGTTTCTGCTTTGGCCAGAAACAATTAAGGTCTTCTTCTCTCAGATTGATTTTGTCTTTGACTAGGTAAAAGAGGCCATGCTTTGCCTCATTTCTTACGTAGTCTCAGTCACTGAATGGGTGTTGCCTCAATCAAACTGAGACCTAGGAAAGATCTTAATTTAAAACAAAAAAATAAAAAGTTGTTCCACTGCATCTGTCCATCTCCAGTTGTCCAGATTTATGTCTTACCACTGGAATCTGATGACTCCAAAGGAGATAGTGGGGCTAGTGACTTTGCACAACTTCCCTCACTTAAATGCAATTCACTTGCAAGTCTTGGCATCACCTTCCTGATGCCATGGTCTTCACAGAGAATGAAATAAAAACAATAATATACATCTTTGGGGGAAGGAGCCAAGAAGGCGGAGTAGAAAAACTCACGTATGCTAGCTCCGAACCCACAGCTCATAAATTTCCTGTAAAAAGAACTCCCCACAAATTCTGGAGCACTGCAAGCCATGCAGCAATGGAGCAGAGGAGATTTCTGTTCTAGAGAGCCCTGAAAAACCAGCACCAAAGCTCTGTTGCACACTGGACAGCAGAGCCCAGCCCTGGGCATGCGGCCCCAGAAGAGTGGATCCGAGCAGGATTCAGGGATAGAATCTCCGGTGGCCGTGAAGGTCCATCCACCCACAGGCACTCCAGGTCAGTGAGAGAGAGACTTCTGGGCTGGCCAAGAGGGGAGCAGGGTGTTTCCATAACTCAGGCCCTCTTGGGAGGAAGTGGTGGAGACAGGGACAGCAGCAGACCCAGGCTCCCCAAGCAGACAGGACCTCAGATCCATTACTGAAGGTCTTTGCATCAACCCCCTGAGGGAACTGAGCCTGGGAGGCAGCCCTGCCCTCACCCCAGCACCAGAACTTAAGCTCACATTGAATAGCAGCCACGCCTGCCACTGAAAGCCCTGAGGCTGGGGAGCAGCATTTGAGTCTTAGACCCTAAACACTAGCTGGGTAGATCTAGGCGGGGGTGGAGAGGAATCTCAGAAGTCAAGTAACTGGCTGGGAAAATGCCCAGAAAAGGGAAGAAAAATAAGACCATAGAAGGTTACTTTCTTGGGGAACAGATGTTTCTGCCTTTCATTTCTGATGATGAGGAACAATGCTTACCATCAGGGAAAGACATAGAAGTCAAGGCCTCTGTACCCCAAACATATGAAATAGATATCCAATGGGCTCAGGCCATGGAAGAGCTCAGAAAGGATTCTGAAAATCAGGTTAGACAGGTGGAGGAAAAACTGGGAAGAGAAATGAGAATGAGAGAGATGCAAGAAAAGCATGAAAAACGGGTCCATACCCTGCTAAAGGAGACCCCAAAAAATACTGAAGAAAATAACACCTTGAAAAATAGGCTAACTCAATTGGCAAAAGAGGTTCAAAAAGCCAATGAGGAGAAGAATGCTTTCAAAAGCAGAATTAGCCAAATGGAAAAAGAGGTTCAAAAGCTCACTGAAGAAAAGAGTTCTCTCAAAATTAGAGTGGAACAGATGGAGGCTAATGACTATGAGAAACCAAGAAATCACCAAACAAAACCAAAAGAATGAAAAATGGAAGATAATGTGAAATATCTCACTGGAAAAACAACTGACCTGAAAAATAGATCTAGGAGAGACAATTTAAAAATTATGGGACTACCTGAAAGCCATGATCAAAAAAAAGAGCCTAGACATTTTTCATTAAATTATCAAGGAAAACTGCCCTGATATTCTAGAACCAGAGGGCAAAATAAGTATTCAAGGAATCCATCAATCACCACCTGAAAGAGATCCAAAAAGAGAGACTCCTAGGAACATTGTGGCCAAATTCCAGAATTCCCACATCAAGGAGAAAATATTGCAAGCAGCTAGAAAGAAACAATTCCAGTATTGTGGAAATACAATCAGGATAACACAAGATCTAGCAGCTTCTACATTAAAGGGATCGAAGGGCATGGAATAGGATATTCCAGAAGTCAAAGGAACTAGGACTAAAACCAAGAATCACCTACCCAGCAAAACTGAATATAATACTTCAGGGGAAAATATGGTCTCTCAATGAAACAGAGGACTTTCAAGCATTCTTGATGAAAAGACCAGAGCTGAAATGAAAATTTGACTTTCAAATACAAGAATGAGAAGAAGCATGGAAAAGTAACCAGCAAAGAGAAGTCATAAGGGACTTACCAAAGTTGAACTGTTTACATTCCTACATGGACAGACAATATTTGTAACTCTTAAAACTTTTCAGTATCTGAGTAGTTGGTAGGACCATACATACACATACACACGCACGCACACACATGTACACATGTGTGCACGCACACACATACACACATGCACGCACATACAGAGTCAGAGAGCACAGAGTGAATTGAGTAGGATGGGACCATATTTTAAAAGAAATTAAGGTAAACGGTGAGAGAGAAATGTAGTGGGAGGAGAAGGGGTGAAATGGAATGGGGTAAATTATCTCTTACAGAAGAGGCAGTCAGGAGACTTTTCAGTGGAGGGAAAAAGAGGAGAGCTGAGAAAAAAACATGAAGTTTACCCTCATCATATTCGACTAAAGGAAGGAATAAAATCCAAACTCATTTTTGTATGAAAACCTATCTTACAATACAGGAAAGTGGGGGAGAAGGAGATAAGCAGGGTGGGGGGGATGAGGGAAAGGAGGGCAATGGGAGGAGGGAGCAATTTGAAGTCAACACTCTTGGGGAGGGACAGCATCAAAAGACAGAGTAGAAACAATGGGGAGCAGGATAGAATGGAGGCAAATACAGTTAGTCTTACACAACACGACTGTTATCAAAGTCATTTGCAAAACTACACAGATATGGCCTATATTGAATTTCCTGCCTTCCCAAAGGGAATGGGTGGGGAGGGAGGAATGGGGAG
Source organism: Bettongia penicillata ogilbyi (assembly GCA_023548195.1). Classification (NCBI taxonomy): domain Eukaryota; kingdom Metazoa; phylum Chordata; class Mammalia; order Diprotodontia; family Potoroidae; genus Bettongia; species Bettongia penicillata. The sequence continues at coordinate 2,529,998 of JAJHZJ010000744.1, read as the reverse complement.
AATTTGGAACTCAAAGTTTTAGGAAGAACTGTTGAGTATTATTCTTGCTACTAGGAAATAAGAAATACAGTTAATGGGGAATAGAAAATCATCTGGCCCTACAGGATAAAAGAGAAGATGGGGACAAGAGAAGGGAGGGATGATAGAAGAGAGGGTAGATTGGTGATAGGGAAAATTAGAATGTTCGGTGTATTGGGGTGGGGGGAGGGGATAAATCTGGAAAAAATCTGGAACCCAAAATATTGTGAAAATGAATGTAAAAAGTCAAATAAATAAATTTATATTATATGAAAAAAATAATCTCCATCTTTTTTTTCTTCTTTACCCAGTTAACTGACTGCTATTTTGCCTTCTGAAATGCGCACCATAGGACTTCACTCAGGTAGGCTTTTTCCTTCTCCATGCCTTCTCCAAGGTTATTTTTCTCTGTTCCCTCTGGTGAAAACTCCCTTTGCGGTTAGGTGGGCTGACTCTGTTAGGTGGTAGACATTTATCTGATTAAAAACCCCTCCCATAAATTTCAAATAAAAACTCTAAGCTAAATGCAGCATTCACTGTACCACCTAGCTGTTGGTTTGAGAGGAGGGGTGAAAAGTGGTTTCGCAATGTATGGTTTCCTTCAAATCATGGCAGTGCTAGGAGTATAGCACCCCCACAATCGGGAAAATTCACATAAATTTTTTGTCTCTCCCCTTTTACTGGAGAAGTCTCAAATTATTTCCTTTTTCTTTTATGCTGTGTTTACGGTAACTTATTATAAGATCTGGGTGTATCATGACTAGTCATTGGTATTAAAGAATTAGGATCATACAAAAGACAATGGAGAGGTAATGGGTGAGTTTGATCAGATTGTCATATATTGCCAGTACAGATTTCTACAGAGGAAGTGGTAAAAAATATTATTATTACAGAAACATATAAACAGGGAAAAAAAGAGATTCCTTGGCCTCACAAATAGCATGAAAAAAGACAACTGGGAAATAGCTCATGTGCTCTCTTAGTATCTGTGATAGCAAGGACCCTGGCATACACCGGAGGGCCTGATGTACAGGTTCTTAGAAGGGCTTTTCTAAAAGAAAAGGCAACTTTTAAGGAGTCAACTATCTTCTTTAATTACAACAGAGAAAATACAAAGAGAAAGAAAGACCAACAGACAGGGTTTCCAGCTCTCTGACCATAAACAATACATACACCCCAGATCAAAAGACAGATCCAACTGTCTGATCACTACATACATATATAATTACCAGAGATTTTGTATGGCCAAACACTTCTAATGAGTAAGCCCCAAAGTGAAACCTCACCTCAGAATATTTACACACTTTTCAGAGCCAGAGGGCATCACAACCCTGGAGACCCAGTGCCTTATTAGAAATTACCAAAAGGTATTGAGGTCTATTAATGGGCAGGAAAGATCTTTAATTCTTCCTCCCATCCACCATTAACCTTACATTAATATTACAGATCTACCTAATTTGATAAAGGCCTCTGGCATATTGGGTGTATCCACTCTGGAAAATGGATTTTGATATAAATTATTGGAGAGTTATATTCCTGTTGTTTAGTAATTGTAATTGTACCTGACTCTTCATGATCTCATTTGAGGTTTTCTTGGCAAATATATTGGAATGGTTTACCATTTCCTTCTTCAGCTCATTTTAAAGGCAAACAGGGTTAAGTGATTTGTCCAGGGTTACACAGCTAGGAAGTGTCTGAGGAGAGATTTGAATTCTAGAAGAATAGCCTTTCTGACTCCAGGTCATGCACTCTATCCACTGAACCACCTGGCTCCCTATTCCTGAAATCACATATCCATTGGAATACCAGCAAATCCCCTAGAAAATCAGTCCAGCTTTAGCAAAGGGGGCATCCCAAGGAATCTTTTAAGTCAAGATAGGTAATCTTTATGGTTGAACAATAATAACAAATGCACCCCATTGTATAGTCTAGTAATATACTAGTAGTCTTGTAGAAATACACTGATAATTATAAATGTTAATTATAACAGTTTAGATATAAAAAGTCCTTGATGTTTTACCAAGTACTTTTCTCATAACAAACCTATAAGGAAATGAGAAATGTTGATATGCAAAGCAAGTTCAATTTATATCAAATTCTAAGCTTAGTTATAACATATATCAGAATTTGTATCTTTAAATAAAAGAGATGGTGATAACTATAACTTCTCTTATGGTAAAATGGGGGGAGACTCTTTTTTTTTAAGCTGATCTTTTCTCTAAGGACCCCTGACATGTGTGTAGCTCAGAGACTCAGTTATGTAGGTACAATATTGATAAAAATCAACCATGCTTTTAAGATATTTCTATAGAAGATTCTGCTCAGCAATCTTCTGTCATTGCAATCCTCCAGATGTACTTTTATCATTGTAAGTAGGCACTTAGGGTAGTCCCTTGATCCATGTGAAGCTACTATTTTCATGAATTGGTGTTCACGGCACAGAGAGTCAGTAAATGGAGAGTTTTTAAGGCTTAGTGCCTTGTGTTCAAACAGACCACTAAGAAGTTCAATATTTCTATATGTGTTATGTGTGACAAATGTATCACAATACAAAATGTAAGGTTAAATTTTAGTCTTTTGCCTCAGGGAGAAAACAAAAGACTTATGAAATCAATTTGTCAGTTCAACTATCTTCAAAGTATTACTCCATATGTGTAAATATACACATACACACATACATATATACATATACACACAAAAATACATATTTCTTCTCTTCCCTTAATAGCTATGTGTTTTGTTCAGCCCTTTTTCAGTTCTCTCTGATATTTTAACACATTTGGGGTTTTCTTGGCAAAGATACTGGAGTGATTTCCCATTTTCTTCTCCTGCTTATTTTATAGATGAGAAAGCTGAAGAAAACAGGGTTGAGTGATTTATCCAGGGTCACATAGCTAATAAATGTCTGAGGCTGGTTTGAACTCAGATCTTCTTGACTCCAGATCAGGCATTCTGTCCACTGTACCATGTAGTCACATATTACATACATATGTATGTACATACATATGCATGTAACTATGTGTATCTATTCACACACATGTAAATATACATGTGTACATATATACATATGTGCATATTTTCAAGTCATTTTAATGAATTTTGCATTATGAAAGAACCTAAAGGAGATTATGGTGCCATATTCTTATAATATGAGAGTAAGTAGATAGCACATGTAGGGAGAATAAGGGAGTAAAAATAGACAGTGAAAACTGTGAAAAAGACCACAGATTTGAAGTGGGGATATCTAGATTGGAGTCCAAACCTCACTCCTTACCCTCAGTGGGACCTTGGGGGAAAGTATTAATACCTCTGTCTAAATTACCTTATCTATGAAATGGAGATAAGCATACTTGCAGTAGTTAACACAGTTGTGAGGATTCAATGAAATGTTGCAGGTGAAGTTTCTTTGAAAGTCATAGAAATCTTAGTTTTTAATGAATTCTTCTACCCTAAAAATATTGTAGTAAACATTATATTTTCCTCAGTTAGTAGAATCAAATGACAAATAGTTGCCCCAGAGTTGGCTAGGATATATTTTAGAGCTCTCTTTGTATAGCTACAAAAAGTTACGTTCAACATATTAATATCCCAAGTTCATTTAGAACACTTAGGGGCCCTTGTGAAATCACTTAAATACTTTTGAGATTTTCATTCTAAAACTTTTTTCCTTGAACTAAAAAATATGAATTTATAGACAGATACTAGTTATATAAGCATTTTGAATTAACATTTCTAGTTTTCATATTTCTATTTTTAAAGTAGCAAGAAGTCGTTATATCAGGGATGCTTAAAGAATAAAAATTTTGGAGCAGTTGGGCAGGGGATATTACAGTTTTCTTCATTAGACTTTCTCCTTGTGACTAGTAAATCCAGTATTCAGGCAACAGTTCTGCACTTACAAGAAAACTACTTTAAGCAACTGTTAAGGGTAGAAAAGGAGAATCAAAGGCCAGTATATCCTGTCCAAATGAATTCTACTATCTATAATTTCAATAGAGTAACATACTGAATTAACGTGTCCCAGTTCTAGGTCCAGTTTAACGGTCCTTCTCAATGCAGAAATGAGTAATTATGGGAACTGAGGCTAAAAAATAAAACTATGCGCCAGGGCAAGAAACTGGGTGGAGAAAGTCAGGGAATTGTGAAGAGATTCATGTTCAACACATACTCAGTTGACTATGAATAGATTGCCCAAGACTGGAATTTTGCAGCTGCTCAAGCAAGGACAGGCAAAGAGGCAGTAAGCCAGAGAAGTTCAGTTTGGAATGCCACCTGGTGCTCTGTATAGATATTGCATTTGAAGTAACTCAGCCATCCTTTTTTGATGTTTATATAAATGACCTTGTGAATATATGAATACCTATCCCTATATATGATCGTCAGTACTTAATCTGAAACATATGCATTCATTCATTAAACAAATATTTATTTATTCCTTTCTATGCTGACAGCTATTCTAGGGCTATATTTTTATTCTCCCTAGAGTTCAAACAACTGATCAATTCACATTTATTAAGTACCTAATGTGTCAGGCACTGTGCTTAGTCCTGGGGATATGAAAAGAGGCAAAAGACAGTTCCTGTTCTCAAGGAACTCACAATTAAATGGGGGAGACAACATGCAAATAACTATGTACAAAGCAATCTATATATATAAGATAAATGGGAAATAGTTAACAGAGGGAAGACACTAAGGTTTGAAGGAATTTGGGAAATTTCCTTTAGAAGGTAGGATTTTAATTGAGATTATAAAGACAGGGGAGAAGAAGAGGGAAGCCACTCAATAGGCAGAATGAAGGAGGGAGAGTATTCAAGTAATGGGGGGAAATCAGAGAAAATTCCCAGAGGTGAGAAATGGAATCTCTTGTTTACAGAACAGCCAGAAGACCAGTGTCTTTGGATTTAAAAGTATATGTAGGGGAGTAACTTATAAGATGACTGGAAAGATAGGAAGAGGATAACTTATAAAGGAACTGGAATGCCAAATGGAGCATTTTGTATTTGATTTTGGAGCCATAAGGAAACAACTGGAGTTTACTGATTGTGTGTGTGTGTGTGTGTGTGTGTGTGTGTGATATGATCTGACTTGCACTTTAGAAAAGCCACTTTGGTTGCTAAATGGAGGATGGATTGGAGTGGGGAGAGACTTAAGGCAAATAGACTCAGTAGTATTCTATTGTAGTAATCCAGGTGTGAAATGATGTGGTTCTGTATTAGAGTGATAGGATGATTTTTAAAAGGTAGACATTTTATCCCCTATATTTAAGGACCTTATAATAAAGTAACAGAGAATAATACACATATGTAGTATTTAAACTTTAACTTTAAACATTGTACTATTTTTCTTCCAAAAAATTTTAAAGCTGATAATATGTGTAATAAATCACTTTATAGATGAATAAACTGTGGCTCAGAGAAATTAAGCACCTTGCTCAACTTAATATAGGTAGGGATAGAGACATTACTTGACAAGTTCTCTGATTCTGTGCCCAGGCTCCTTCATGGTAATACAGTTCTCTCTTTATGTTATATTACCTATCTATTATATTTTTGGTATCCAGTGAAGCAAACGTTAGATCTCCTTTTCTCCCTTTGTAAGCTATGATATTCTGTACAATGAATATTTTTAACAGGATGAATTCATCCCACTTTTTTCAGTGGTAATCCATTGAGTCTCATTACTGGCCAGATATGTAATGATTGCTGGATTAATTTGTCACACTATCCATATGTTCCACTCTAGATGATGCAGGTATACTGCTCTCTCCCACCTATCCCTTTGTTGCAGATGGTGTCAATGTGGCTGTTAAGATTTCATTTCTTTCTAGTGTCTTTTACAATTTGAGATCTTCTGAAACATTTATAGTCTGCTCAAGAAATATTCATCTTTCTAAGACCTGAGGGAAAAGGAGATGTACAGTGGCATGTTCTCAGTTCTTTATTTATGAGGCCATTGTTCCAGCTATCTTTCCCTATATATGGCAGTAGCATGATGTCAATATGGCCAAAGAGACATGAATCAACTATTGCTATTGCCAAAGCAATTTTTTTCTCTTTGAAATATCACACTGATTCTCAAGCCCAAAGAAAGTGGAAATGCTGGGCCTTCTGCCAGAGTGTCTGAATCCCTGTTGTTTTTCTTTCCCGGTCACGTCGTAGAAGCTGAGATATGGCATGCAATGCCTACATCAAACTACATCTTCCATGATGCTTTGTGAACAAGCTAATCTTGGGTGCTAAAATAGAGTAACCATTTTACCAGTTGAGAAATTTCCGTGGGTTCAGGTGGGAATGAACTGCCCTTATGAGATTATAGTGGAAAAAAGCAACGACAACAAAGTGCCATTATGTACATAAGGAAAAGAGAGCATTTCTCAGTTTATTAAAAACTTATTTTAGTTATTTCAGAAATCTTTCTGAAATCTCTTAGAAAGAGAAAAAATCAACTGAAAATGGAATTTATTTCACTTGAACTATTTCCTTGCATCTGAGATAAAGTTTGGTTTTGTAGTAATTCTAATGCAAAATGATCTCATATATTCTTTTAAAATTTAAAAATGGCAGAGACATAAGCAACATTCTTTAGAATATGATGTGTCAATGTTTGCATATGAAAATTATGGAGAGCTGACTAATGCTGAAAAAAGAACAATTATAAAATTTTACATTTTGTTACTCTTAGACTTATATTTCTAAAGCATAGTTTCATTAAAATAAGGGTTTCTACAATGAGATAAACATAAAATAGAGGGTTAACTTCATTAAGTTTTGTTTACACAAAATAATAATTGTTGAAATTTATAAATCACTCTGTGAGACATGCTTGACTTTCACAGCACTTTGTTTTATAGAATTTGATTTACATACCCTCAGCTTAGTTCTCCCAAATTTGAATGATGTAGATAGTACAAGTAATAGTAACTGCAAGTCATAATCTGAGAAATGTCTGGTTTTTGTACAGTTTGTTTTCCAAATGTTAGTGGTCAGTCAATCTCTTAATAAACATAGATTTCCTTTATAAAGTCTTCAAGAGTTCCACAGTTTGATGAAATCAGTAGAATGATTCAGTCATTCAGCTAGCATTTATTAAGCTCCTACTATGTGCCAAGGAATTGCTCTAAATGAAGTTGACAAAAAAAAGAGGAAATTTGGAGAAGCTCTCTATGTCTTGGTTCATTCAACCTGGGTTGATGAACTTGACTATTTCAATATAACTGATTTTCTCTTCAATCCTTTCCATTTTATTCTACACATTTAAAAAAATAAAGGAAACCTTAAATTGTGAATCACTACACAGCTTTCTCCAGATAGCAAACACACAATAGAGATTAGGAAACCCTGTTCTATATATGCCATGTTCAAAATTACTGTATTAGAGGCTAGAAGGAAACGATTAAAAAAATAAACATACCCCCATTCAAAAACACTTACCAGGGGCTATATGACACATAACATGATAGAGGGCCAAACTTGGAGTAAAAAGAACTTTTTTCCAAGTCCTACCCTTGGCTGAGTAAATATGAATAAACCAGTGAAGCTCCTACTGTCCCAGACAACTTTCTCTCTATATCTACAAATAATATGACTGGGAATAATCACAAAACAAAATAAAGTGGTGTGATGTTAATTAATGAAACTTAAAAATATTCCCCATCCATTATTAGGCCTGCCCATTAGGGGAAGTTTGATTAGGGGAGATTTGTTTTGTAGGGAAGACCACAGCTTTTGTTAATTTCTAATGAGGCATTGGTTCTCAAGGGTTGTGATGCCCTCTGGCTCTGAAAAGTGTATGTATGTGTGTGTTTGTGTGTGTGTGTTTGTGTGTATACATATGTATATATACACATACACTAAGTGAATGATATATGTGCTTGATTAAAGTAGATTGTTGACCCTTGAAAAATTGCTTTCCTTTTAGAAAAGCAGATCTAAAAACCTGTACAGCTGACTATCCTGTGTATGGTGGGGTCCTTATGGCAAATAACATAAGATAAATGTGGATAAAATCATCAGAAATGTAGGAAGAAGGAATGGAAAAGAAAGAGAAGAGCAATTTTAAGTGTCTACTTTGTGTCAAGCAATGTGTTAAGTATTTTATGAATATCTCATTTGATCCTCACAACAACAAGGGTAGGAATGTGCATTTATTGTTCCCAATTTAGAGCTGAGGTAATTGAGGTAGACAGAGGTTTAGTGACTTGCCCAGGGACACACAGCTAGTGAATATCTGACGTTATATTTGAGTTCATTTAGGGTGTCTGAATTCATAGTGGTAGTAGGCACTTTACCTCTTTACCTCTCAGTCCACAGACAGTGAAGGTATCATAAAACCAATCCAAAAAAGATTGCAACTATCCCTTTGGTGGAACTGGAGGCATGACTCTTGCATTGTCCATAATTGAATCTGGGTCTGACTCCTGGGTTGTAATTTCAGGGTAAGGAGAATCACTACCATGACAGAGCTTACAGCCTGAGGGAAGCTGGGACCCTGGTCACAATTCCAGGATGCAAAAGAATACTTGCGATCATTCACAGACCAGAGCACAAGCCAGGAGAGTGGTAAACATGCTTCTCCCTAGATCATACCAGCTTGGAAGAACTGAAGATATGTAGGTCCCCAGAATTAATTACCTCTGAAAACAACTGCACACACAAAAAAACCATGAAGCTTGTTACAACACCCCCTGCATTCCAGAAGCAGAGCCTCACTTTAGCATAGAATTAAACACCAAGAAATAAACTGGGAAAATGAGCAAACAGTAATAAGAGATCCTGACTATAGAAAGCTACTATGACAACAGGGAAGATTAAAATACAAAATCATAAAAAAATGAAGTGAAAACTCTTTTATCCAAAGAATAAAAGTAAAATATGAATTGACCTCAGAGCATGAAAGAGGTAGAAAACGATTTTAAAAATCAAATAGGAGAGGTAGAATAAAGGTTGAGAATAGTAATAAAAATGATGAAAGAAAATCATGAAAAGAGAGTTAAAGCTTGGCAAAGGAGGCAAAAAAATATTGAAGAAAACACCTTAGAAACAGGATAGGCCAAATGGTAAAAGAGGCACAAAAGTCGAATGAAGAAAAGAATGTCTTGAAAAGCAGAATTGGCCAAATGGATGAAGAGGTAAAAAATTCAGAGTAACTTCTTGAAAAGTCCAATTAACCAAATGGAAAGGGAGAGAAAAAAAGCTCAGTGAAGAAAACAATTCCTAAAAAATTAGAATCTGGAAGTGAAGTCTAAAGACTTCATGACACATCAAGAAACAATATAGAACAAGATCAAAAGAAAGAAAAAGTGAGCGAAAATGTGAAATATCTCATTGGAAAAGCAATTGACCTGGAAAGGAGAGATAATTTAAGAATTATTGGAATATCTGAAAGCCATGTTTTCAAAAAGAGCCTGGACATAATCTTTCTAGAAATTATCAAGGAAACCTGCCCTGATATTTAAAACCAGAGGGTAAAATGGAGATTGAAAGAATCCACCAATTAACTCCCAAAATGGATCCTTAAATGGAAACTACTAGAACTATTAAAGCCAAATTCCAGAGCAATATACCAAACTTTGGTGGATATAGACAAGAAAATTATTGGAGCAAAATGTATACCTCTAAAAATTTTTAATAACACAAAAGAGAGAGTAACTCAATAATTGGCAATGCAGCTAAACCTAATAACCAATAGATTAAAAATCTTAAATAAACACTAAAATAGAAATAATGAAAGTCAAAGAAAAGATAAACATAATTGAAAACAAACAAGAAATTTTGAATCAAAAAACAATTTTTTTTTTAGTTAGTAACTTCAGCTACGTACAACTCTTCATGGCCCCAACTGGGGCTTTCTTCTTAAATATACTAGGTTTGTATGCCATTTCCTTTTCCAGCTCATTTTGCAGATGCTGAACCCAGGCAAATGTGTTTAAATGACTTGCCCAAGGTTATACAGCCAGTTAGTATCTGAGATCAAGGACAGCTACGTGATGTGGTGGATAGAGCACCAGTGTAGGAGTCAGGAGGACTTGAGTTCAAATCTTACCTCAGACATGTGACACTCACTAGCTGTGTGACCTTGAGCAAGTCACGTAACCCCAATTGCCTCATCCTGGGTCATCCCCAGTCATCCTGATGAATATCTGGTCACTGAATTCAGATGACTCTGGAGAAGGGAAACTGGTGACCTACACAGCCCTCCCTCACTCAAATCAAAGTAAAGTGCAAGTCATGTCATTATTTCTGTGATGGCATGATCTTCTTTGGCAATGAAGGATGAACACACATCTGAGGTCAAATTTACACTCAGGAGCAGGTGTCTTCCTGAGATCAGGCCCAGCAGTCTAGCCAATATACCACATACCTGTCCTAAATAAATGTATGACATTTTTTTGAATAGATAAACCATTTGGTATTTTAATTAAAAAGAAGAAAGAGTGATATTTATTTTATTGAATTAGAAAAATAATAACAAAATTCATATAGAGGTCAAAAACTAGGTCAATAATCTGAAGGTTAACAGTGAAAAGAGTTAGGAATAAAGGATCTCTCAGTGACAGATCTAAATGTATGTTACACAGCAATAATTTTCAAAAACAATTTGATATTGGTTAAAAAACAAGTTAATCAGTGGGAGAGATTATCTACATAACATTTACAGTTAGTTGTGTCCCTAGATTCCTATACTTTCAAAAGCTGTATTACTTTGGGCACACAGGGCACTCACCTAGCTGTATGACCTCTGCTTGCCTCAGATTTCTTATCTGTAAAGTATGGAAAATAATAGCCTCTATTTCCAAGTGTTGTAAATAAAACATAATACAATGCTAGTAAAAGGTTTTGCAAACATTAAAACATTATGTAAATCATAGATGTAATAATAACATGCAATATTTTTTATATAAAAACACAATAAATGGTATATGTTTCATAATTATTATGGTATGTTTATTTTGTAATTATTATGCAATTAATGTCATGATTCCATAATAATGATGATCATCTTATCATTATGCAAATAAAGTAGCTACTGAGATGATTCATTATTTGACAAAAATTGCTACAAAATTTGATAGTAGTATGAAATAAACTTAGTTCATGACATGTTAAGATGAGCTCCAAATATTTATGTGACCTAAATATAAGAGTTTTCATTATGAAAAAAATCACTAAAATATTTTGGGGGATTGACTTATCAGATCTATGAAGTGAAAAAAAAAATCATTACCAAACAAGTGATAGAGAAGATTTCAGAAGATTAAATGGACATTTTTTTTTAAATTTGCATGAACTAATCCAGTGAAACTAAAATCAATCTGGAAACATACTGGAAAAAATATTGTAGCAAGTTTCTCTTATAAAGTTCTCATTTTGAGGCTAGAATTGATTCAAATTTAGGAGAATAAAAGTCGTTTCTCAAATGATAAATGTTTTAAGGACATAAGCATGTAGATATCAAAGGAAGAAACCCTGGCTGCTTCAAACCACATAATTTTTTTTTTAAATCACCATTAATTGGAGAATTTCATTAGAGAAATTAAAATTAAAAATTCTATTACTCCACAGATTGCCAAAGATCACCAAAATACAAGTAAAATGATAAATATTGGAGGTTCTATGGGAAAACAAACATATTGATGCGTTTTTGGTGAATGGGCACACATGTTCTGGAAAGCAGTTTGGAATAAGATGAAAAAGCTAGATTGTGCATGTCCTTTGATCCAGCTCTACCAGTGCTAGGGCTTTTATAAAATCAAAGAAATAGCAAAAGCTCCTTGATCTACAATAATATTTATAGCACCTCTTTTTTGTAGTGGCAAAACCCTGGAAAGTAAAGGGATGGGTGTCAATTTAAGAATGGATAGATAGGTAAGTTGCAGTATAGTACAAAAAAGGAAGGAAGGAAGAGAAATGTCTTGTATGAACTAACGCTGAGTGAAATGAGCAGAACTAGATCACGTTGTATGAAGTAGTAGCAATTATGAGTGACTTAGCTCTTCTCAGCAATACAATGATTTGAGACAATTCCAAAAGACTCATGAAGAAAATGTTACCCACACACAGAGAAATAACTGTGGAATGTGAATGCCGTTCAAAGCATGTTATTTCCAGTTGATTTTTGACTTTTCCGTTTTGTTCTGTTTCTTCTTTCCCAAAATGACATATGTGGAAATATGTTTCCATGAATGGACATGTATAACCTGTATCTGATTGCTTGCCATCTTGGAGATGGGGAAAGGAATGGAGGAAGAGAGGAAAAAAATTAGAACTCAAAATCTTATCAGAATGAATATTGAATACTATCTTCACATGTAATTAGAAAAAATAAAATGCTATTTACAAAAAATAAATTTTTGTCCTTCCTCACAATCTACTGATGGAGTAATTTGGTTTAGCAATCAGTTCTCCCTTTCATATCCTTAAAATGGAAGAAAGAGAAAAGTTATAATTATTTCTGCACTCCAGTATGAATTCCTCTTGCGATTAATTCTCTCCAATTCTAGATTTTTCTCTAACCCATTTCCTTTTTTCATCAACTCTTTTTTAACTTTTAAATTTATCATTATGAATATATTTTACAGGGTGGAGCCAAGATGGGGGAGTAGAAAGACTCACGTATGCTAGCTCCGAACCCACAGCCCATATATTTCCTGCAAGAACTCCCCACAAATTCTGGATCACTGCAAGGCATGCAGAAACACAGTGGAAAAGATCTCTGTCCCAGAGAGCCCTGGAGAGCCGTCCCCAGGGTCCATCGTGCCCCAGAAAGTGGAGTCCACCCCAGTGCTGCCCTGGCCATGCCAAGATGAGCAGATCCGAGCAGGAAGGTCCCTCCGCCCATAGATGCTACAGGTCAGTGAGAGAGAGGTCTGGGCTGGCCGAGAGGGGAGCAGGGTGTCTCCATGGCTCGGGCCCCCTCAGGAGGCAGCGGCGGAGGCAGTGGCGGAGGCAGCGGTGGAGGCAGCAGAGGAGGCAGCAGCGGAGGCAGCAGAGGAGGCAGCAGCGGCAGTGGAGGCAGCGGCAGCGGCAGAGGCAGCACAGGAGGCAGTGGCGGCCTGGGACTCCTCGAGCAGCCACAGGATCTCCATTACTGAAGGTCTCTGCATAAAGCCCCGGAGGGAACTGAGCCTGGGAGGTGGTCCTGCCCCCACCCAAGCACCAGTACTTAAGCTCACATTGAATAGCAGCCGCACCTGCCACAGAAAGCCCTGAGTCTGGGAAGGAGCATTTGAATCTCAGACCCCAAGCACTGGCTGGGCAGATCTAGGCAGGGGTGGAGAGGAATCTCAGAAGTCAAGTAACTGGCTGGGAAAATGCCCAGAAAAAGGAAACAAAATAAGACCATAGAGAGTTACTTTATTGGGGAAGAGATGTTCCTTCCTCCCTTCATTTCTGATGAAGAGGCACAATGCTTGCTATCAGGGAAGGACATGGAGGTCGGGGCCTCTCTATCCCAGACAGCTGAGGTGGATGTCCAGTGGGCTCAGGCCATGGAAGAGTTCAAAAAGGATTTTGAAAAAAAAATCAATATATTTTACATATCTAAATTCCAATTACTGTAATTGGACCTGATAAATTTACCATTTGAGAATGATGCATTAGGTCGAAAAAATTATCAAACATGTAAAATAAATGAGAACCATTTCTATGCATCTCTATTGAACCAATCAATCAATGAAAACTGTATAGTGGATGAAAAGAATGAAGTGCTTACATCCATTACATATAATAAGATAAAGAAAAGGACACACCTATTTTCCCTGGACATATTTGAGGGTATTCTAGTAAGAAAGCAAAGACATTTCAAAAAGTGTTTCAGGAGTAATTCTTTGGAAGTGATTGATAAGACAGGGATCTTATATCTGTACAAAGGGTAACAAGGAGTTGGGGAAATGAGAACAATGAGACCCTTATCTCACTGATTTTTGAAATTTATATATTGAAATCTATTGGCATATAGTGCCAGTGATTTTTCCACTGCACCAGTGTCCAGGAGCCTTAGATTAAGAACAGACATTTACAACTGAAAATAAGAAAGGACAAATTAAAAATTCTGGAAAGGTAAGATTATTTCATCCAATGAGCTCAGGAAATTTGATACCTGAAGATGGAATGAATTAGATTCAAGAATTTTCTAGACTTCAAGTTGCAGAGGAGACTCTTTGAGACCTCAGAGAAGGAAATATGGGACTTCCATCCAATTAGAAGTTTTTTTTTAGCTCTTTGCTACATATATAAAAATCAGCACACTCATCCTTGGATTATTGTGTACTTTAGGAACAGTGTTCTCTATCTCTTGTTTGGTCAAAAATTCTTCTGTTCTTTATAAATCTGATAGGTAAACTATTTCTTACTCTCCCTGTTTGCTTATAGAATCAGCTTTTGTTTCCAAACCATGTACCAATTTTTACTTTGCTTGGTATAGAGTGTAAGATATTGGTCTATGCCTAATTTCTGCTCTGATATTTTCCAGTTTTCCCAGCAGTTTTTGTTTAATAGTGAGTTCTTATCCCAGAAGCTGGAATCTTTGGGTTTATCAAACATTAGATTACTATAGTCACTGACTACTGTGTCTTGTGTACCTTTCCTATTCCGCTGATCTACCACTCTATTTCTTAGACATAACAAGTAATTTTGATGATTTTTGCTTTATCATACAATGTAAGATCTAGTGCGGCTAGGCCACTTTTCCTTATATTTCTTTTTATTAATCCTCTTGACATTCTGGACCTTTTTTTCTCCCATGTGAATTCTGTTATTTTTTTTCTAGCTCTATAAAATAAGTTTTGGTAGTTTGATTGGTATGACACTAAATAAGTAGATTAATTTAGGTAGAATTGTCATTTTTATTATATTAGCTCAGCTTATCCATGAGTAACTGATATTTTTCCAATTGTATGAAAAATGTTTTGTAATTGTGTTCATATAGTTCCTCAGTTTGTCTTGGCAAGGAGACTCCCAAACATTTTATAATGTCTATTGCATGGGGCTATCCCCCCGCCTTGGTCGGGCTTCCTAACCCCGACCGTATCCCACCGGGCTACCCCAGCCCGGTCTTCGCTTGCTTACCTGCCTTCTGGTCTTCGGAGGTCTTCCGCCCCTGCCATGGGGCCGTGTGGCCTAGCTGTGCGACAAGGCTATCCCCTCCTCCACGGAGGGGACAATGACTACACACGCACCCGAGATGGCCAGTGCACTTCACTTTATTGCTTACATCCCTCTTCCGATCCCTCCCGGACAGCTGCTTATGTCCCCAGCCAGAGCCCCTCCCACGTTCCTCCCTCAGGGCAGAGCCACCTCCCGAAGGGTGGTCCCAGCACCCAAAGGTGGTCCAGAGCTTGGCCCTTAACAGTCAATGGTAAATTTTTATGAAATTTCTATCTCTTGCTGCTGGGCTTTGTTAGTATGTACAAATGCTAATGATTTATATGCCTTTATTTTATATCCTGCAAGTTTGCTAAAATTGTTTATTATTTCAAGCAGTTTTTTACTTGATTCTCCAGGATTATTTAAGTATATCATTATATCATCTGCAAAGAACAATAGCTTTGTTTCTTCTTTGTCTATTCTAGTTTCTTCAACTTCGTTTTCTTCTCTTTTTGCTAAAGCTAATATTTCTAGTACATTATTGAAAAACATTGGTGATAATGGATATGCTTGCTTCACTACTGGTCTTATTGATAAGGTTTCAAGTTTATGCTCATTACACATAATGCTTGCTTTTGGTTTTAGGTAGATAGTATTTATCATTAAAAAGAAGATTATGTTGATTCCTATGCTATTTAGTGTTTGTTATAGGAACGGGAGGTTGTATTTTGTCAAAGACTTTTAATATATAATCAACTGATATTTGTTGTTTTTATTATTGAAAGGATAATAACATGATAGTTTCGTAATGCTGAAGCAGTCCAAAATTTGTAGTATGAAACTGTCTGTTCATACTGTATGATCTTTATGATATATTGTGGTCATATTCCTGCTGTTATGTAAAATTATTGCATCATTCTTCATTAAGGGAATTAATCTCTAGTTTTCTTTTTCTGTTTTTCCTCTAAATAGTTTAGGTATCAGAACCACATTTGTATTATAAAAGGAATTTGGTTAATCCATTTGGTCTTAGAGATATTTTTTATATATTAATTTTATTTATTTTTAATGTTCTACAATAACTACCATAAAACTTAGATATTTTTTCCCCTTACCTACACCCCATCACCTCCCTCCCTACCCAAGATGGCATACAATTCTATACAGGATCTACAAATATATTCCTATGGAATACATTTTCATTATAGCTATGCTGTTGTAGAAGAACTAAAATAAATGGGAGAAATCATATAACAAACCAAAACTTAATACACACACACACACACACACACACACACACAAAATGATCTGCTATATTCTGCGATTGATTTTTATAGTTCTTCTTCTGAATGTGGAAGGCATTTTGCCTTAGAAGACAGTTGGGATTTTTTTTTTTTTTTCTGTCCTTGTATTGCTATGAAGATCCAAGTCTACCAGAAAAATCTCTCACACACCGTGGACTTTGTTGTGCACAGAGTTCTCCTGGTTCTGCTCCTTTTGCTCAGCATTAAATCATATAAATATTTTCAAGCCTCTCAGAAGTCTTCTTCTTCTTCATTTCTTATGGTGCAACAGTATTCTATTACATTCATATACCATACTTTATTCAGCCATTCCCTAATTGATAGTTATCCCTTTGATTTTCTATGAATATTTTTGTATATGTGGGACCCTTTCCCATTATTATGATCTCTCTTTTTTTTAAACATTTATTTATTCATTTAACTTTTTACATTCGTTTTCACAAAATTTTGGGTTCCAAATTTTCTCCCCTTTTCTCCCCTCCCCCCACCCCAATACCCCAAGCAATCTAATTTTCCCTATCTCCAATCTGCCCTCTCTTCTGTCATCCCTCCCTTCTCTTGTCCCCATCTTCTCTTTTCTCCTGTAGGGCCAGATGACTTTCTATTCCTCATTAACTGTATGTCTTCTTTCCTAGTAGCAACAACAATACTAAACAGTTGTTCCTAAAACTTTGAGTTCCAATTCTCCCCATCCCTCCCTCCTCACCCATTCCCTTTGGGAAGGCAGGCAATTCAATATAGGCCATATCTGTGTAGTTTTGCAAATGACTTCCATGATAGTCGTGTTGTGTAGCACTAACTGAATTACCCTCCATCCTATCCTGCCCCTCATTGTTTCTCTTCTGTCTTTTGATCCTGTCCCTCCCTGAGCGTTGACTTCAAATTGCTTCCTCCTCCCTTTGCCCTCCCTTCCATCATCCTCCCCCTTGCTTATCTCCTTCTCCCCCACTTTCCTATACTGTAAGATAGATTTTCCTACCAAAATGAGTGTGCATTTTATTCCTTCCTTTTATCAAATGTGATGAGGGTAAACTTCTTGTTTTGTTTTTTTTCTCAGCTCTCCTCTTTTTCCCTCCACTAAAAAGTCTCCTACTTGCTTCTTAAATG
Source organism: Bettongia penicillata ogilbyi (assembly GCA_023548195.1). Classification (NCBI taxonomy): domain Eukaryota; kingdom Metazoa; phylum Chordata; class Mammalia; order Diprotodontia; family Potoroidae; genus Bettongia; species Bettongia penicillata. The sequence continues at coordinate 2,512,486 of JAJHZJ010000744.1, read as the reverse complement.
ACATATAATTACCCCTTTCCAATTCACCCTCTTTCCTCCCACTACACTTCTCTCTCACCATTTACCTTAATTTCTTTTAAATATGGTCCCATCCTATTCAATTCACTCTGTGCTCTCTGTCTCTGTATGTGTGTGCATGTGTGTATGTGTGTGTGTGTGTGCATGCATGAGTGTACATGTGTGTGTGTGGACCCACCCACTACCCAGATACTGAAAAGTTTTAAGAGTTACAAATATTGTCTTTCCATGTAGGAATGTAAAGAGGTCACTTATGGTAAGTCACTTAAGACTTCTCTTTGCTGTTTCCTTTTTCATGCTTCTTCTCATTCTTGTGTTTTAAAGTAAAATTTTTTTTTTCAGCTCTGGTCTTTTCATCAAGAATGTTTGAAAGTCCTCTGTTTCATTGAAAGACCATATTTTCCCCTGAAGTATTATACTCAGTTTTGCTGGGTAGGTGATTCTTGGTTTGAGTCCTAGTTTCTTTGACTTCTGGAATATCCTATTCCATGCCCTTCGATCCCTTAATGTAGAAGCTGCTAGATCTTGAGTAATCCTGATTGTATTTCCACAATACTGGAACTGTTTCTTTCTAGCTGCTTGTAAGATTTTCTCCTTGACCTGGGAGTTCTGGAATTTGGCCACAATGTTCCTAGGAGTTTCTCTTTTTGGATCTCTTTCAGGTGGTGATCGATGGATTCTTTCAATACTTATTTTGCCCTCTGGTTGTAGAATGTCAGGGCAGTTTTCCTTGATAATTTCATGGAAGATGATGTCTAGGCTCTTTTTTTAATCATGGCTTTCAGGTAGTCCCATAATTTTTAAATTGTCTCTCCTGGATCTATTTTCCAGGTCAGTTGTTTTTCCAATGAGATATTTCACATTCTCTTCCATTTTTTCATTCTTTTGGTTTTGTTTGGTGATTTCTTGGTTTCTCAGAAAGTCATTAAACTCCATCTGTTCCATTCTAATTTTGAAAGAACTATTCTCTTCAGTGAGCTTTTGAACCTCTTTTTCCATTTGGCTAATTCTGCTTTTGAAAGCATTCTTCTTCTCATCGGCTTTTTGAACCTCTTTTGCCAATTGAGTGAGCCTATTTTTCAAGGTGTTATTTTCTTCAGCATTTTTTGGGGTCTCCTTTATCAAGGTATTGACCCATTTTTCATACTTTTCTTGCATCTCTCTCATTTCCCTTCTCAGTTTTTCCTCCACCTGTCTAACTTGCTTTTCAAAATCCTTTTTAAGCTCTTCCAGGGCCTGAGCCCACCCGTCACCCCCCTGGGGTGTCTGGGGTACTGAGGCCCCACCCTCCACGTCTTTCCCTGGTGGCAAGAATACCTCTTCGTCCTCGCCATCAGATCCGAAGGTCGGGATCATTTGCATCTGCTCAAAAAAGCTCTCTATAGTCTTATTTTTCTTCCCTTTTCTAGGCATTTTCCCAGCCAGTTACTTGACTTCTGAGATTCCTGTCCACCCCCACCTAGATCCGCCCAGCTAGTGCTTGGGGTCTGAGATTCAAATGGGCTTTCCACTGCAGGTGCGGCTGCTATTCAGTGTGAGCTTTAGTTCTGGTGCTGGAGTGGGGGCAGGGCCACCTCCCAGGCTCAGTTCCCTCAGGGGCTTTATGCAGAACCTTCAGTAATGGAGCAGGTGGGGCAGGGCCGTCTCCCAGGCTCAGCTCCTTCAGGTTGTTTATGCAGAGACTTTCAGTAATGAAGATTCTGCCTGCCTGCTCGGGGACTCCCAGGGGCCGCTGCTGCTGCCTCTGCCTCCACCGCTTCCTGCCCCTGCCCCTGCCTCTGCCGCTTCCTCCCGAGGGGGCCCAAGCCACGGAGACACCCTGCTCCCCTCTTGGACAGCCTAGCCGTCTCTCTCACTGACCTGTAGCTTCTGTGGGTGGAGTGACCTTCCCGGCCGCAGGAGCTTCCGTTCCCCTAAGCCTGCTCGGATCAGCTTCTCTGGGGCCGCGGCCAGGGCAGAGACAGCTCTCCAGGGCTCTCTGGAACAGAAATCTCTTCCACTGTGTTTCTGCACATCCTGCAGTGATCCAGAACTTCTGGGGAGCTCTTCTTACATTAAATGCATGGGCTGTGGGTTCGGAGCTAGTATACAGTGAGTCTTTCTACTTCGCCATCTTGACTCCGCCCCTCCTATCTAGTTTTTTTAACATAATTTCAAAATAATTGACTTAGTCCTGTACCTTTTATCTTTGAAGAATACTTAACTCTGCCCTAATAATGATAAAGTTCTTCACAATGCTAAAGTGAAAGAAGTTACATATATAATTATCCCTTATGGCAAGGTAAGCATTTTAACCTTATGGAGTTCCTTATAATTTTTCTTTCATGTTTATCTTTTTAAACTTTTCTTGATTCTTCTGTTTGAATGTCAAAATTTTTATTCAGCCCTGGTCTTTTCATCAGAAATGTTTAAATATCTTCCATATGATTAAATATATGTTTTTTTCCTTGAAGAAATATACTTAATTTTTCAAAGTAGCTTATTTTTGGTAATAATTCCAAGTTTTTTCCCTTATGAAATATCATATTTCATGATTTCAGCTTCTTTAATGTGATAGTTGCTAAATCTTTTGTAATCCTGACTGTGTCTCCAGGGTATTTTGCTTGTTTTTTTTTTTTCTTTTTGTCTACTCAAAGTATTTTTTCTTTGACTTGGAAGATATAGAATTTGGCTATAATATTCCTTGAAGTTTTCATTTTGAAATGTTATTTTAGGTGATGATCAGTGAATTCTTTCAATTTTGATTTTATCCTCTGATTCTAGGATATTGGGGAAGATTTTCCTGATAATTTCCTGAAATATAATATCCAGATTCTTTCATCATGGCTTTAAGGTTGTTCAATAATTTTAAAGTAATCTTCCCTTTATGTATTTTCCTGGTCAGTTGTTATTCCAAAGACATATTTTACTTTTTCTTGCAATTTTTTCAATTCTTTTCACTTTCTTTTACTGTTTCTTGATGTATCTTAAAGTTATTATCTTCCCCCTTTCCAATTCTAATTTTAAAGGAATTATCTTCTTCAGTAAGGTTTTATAACCTCTTTCCCTGTTTAGTCACTTCTACTTTTCAAGTTCTTTTCATCAACGAATTTTTGTACCTCTTTCCATTTGGCCAATTCTGTTTTTTTTTAGCTTTTTCCTAAGTGTTTTTAATTTTGCCTTTTCTACCGAACTGTTAATTGTCTTTTTCATAATTTTCTTCTTTTGTTCCCATTTATTTACATATTTTCCTCTACCATCCTTGTTTTTGAAAATAATTTTATCTCTTTAAGTAATTCTTGTTGTGTTCAATTTACAAATTTTTTGGGCTTTGCTGTAGTTTTTTTTTTTTTTTTTTTACTTCATCCTCTTTTAATATTTGGTCTTGATCTTTTCTTCACTGCGGTAGATTGTTATGGTCAGATTCTTTCTGTTGTTTGCTCCTTTTCTCACCCTATTTCTTAATTTTAAACTTCATGTCAAAGTTGGACTCTGTTCCTGTTGTTTGAGGAGGAGAAGAACTTTCTCAAGTTTCAGGCTGTTTCATACCACTGTCTTTAGAGCTAGTTTGGGGGATTTGGAAATTTTTGGTGCTTTTAAGTTGATGTGATCTGAGGTGAGGTGTGGTCACTCTTCTTGTCTGCACTTTGGTCCTTACCCATGAAGACACTCTGATATCTTGGGACTGCAATTGATACTACTTTCTCATGGCCCCTACTCCCTTCAGATACAAAGTTATACTTTTCTTCAGAGTCCCTGATCCCTTGTGTCCAAGCAACGATGACCCTCTAGTCTTATACGCCTTCTTGACTGAAAGTTGTCCTCTCTGTCCCTGAACTGTCACTCAGAATTGGGTACATATAATGGAGTTGCTAAATAGTATCTAGTCTTGTATCCAGTGTGAGTACTGTTCTCTGTAATCTTTCTGATCATTTGCCAAAGTCACTTTGTTATCTTCGATTTCGGTTCTGAAACTGCTCTTGCTTCTGTTATCACCTGATCTTACCAATGGTGTTTCATGAACATATTCTCACAGATCTATGATTCTGATTTCTTAAATTGTCTTGGACTGAAAGAATATCTATTCTGATCTTCTGTTAGCTCTGCTATTCCAGAATTCAATTTGAGGCATTATTTTACACATTTTTTTAGAGGGGACTGTTGAGGGTGTTTTCTCTGTCATTTTGGCTGCATCCTTAGCCACATGATTTTGATTTATTTTAGTAGGTCTCTATATCATGATTGCTTTTTTTTATGGTTCTTAGAGATAATCAGGATATGGCATCTCAACATCTATTACAAACAGTTTAAAGTTGATATGGATGAATGTTCTGTCCAGATATTCAGAGAAAAAAGTTACTTCTCTAGTAAATATCATTATAATAGAAATTTTGGGGGGCATAATTTAAAGTTTTAATTTATAGGATAAGGATTCAGTACTTGTTGGTTGATGAGAAATAGCAAACTTCTGACTGTTAATGTAGCCAATAGGGCATGTCTTCCTAGGCAATCTTTAGGAACCAAATGTTCATCACGTTCAGTAATGTAGCAAGTTTCTTGTGGTAATCTGTACTGAATAATATGGTCCATTAATTTGTGAAATATTATGACATATCAATTAATTTTAGAACATATAGGTTCTTTTTCTATTTCCCTTTGGGAATAGACATGGTAGTGTTATAACTGAATCAAAGGGTGCAAGCAGTTTAATAATTTATTTTATGGTGCAAAGCTCTATTTGTATCTATTCAAACAAAGAAAATAATTTAGAAGCAACTCCTCCAATTATAGTCAGATTTAACTCTATCAAATGTTAAGAAATTGTTATCATTACAGGTTTAGCTCTGCGTCACTGTACATGAGGACAGAAACATATTTTTTATAGGGGATAACATAATGGATCATTTATAATAGAGTAACATCTCTGCCTTTTATTTGTTACATTTTTGTTTCACATCCAAATTGAGCCTCATAGGTATCTCAAATATCTCATTTTATATTTAATATGCTGAATCACAAAAAGTCCTTATCACTAGCATGGTCAATAAAAAGGTTTTTTTGACCTCATATTGATTAGCTTCAAAGATCATTCAAACACCATTATGAGTTTAAGTATATAGCATTTTTATTTCACTTTCTCCAGAGTTCTTTTTTCCTTTTCAATTGTGAAAAACATTCTCTTTTTCTAACCTATTTTTCTCTATTTCCTATAAAAAAAAAAAAAAAAAACAATATCGAAGCCAAAAAAGTGCTATGGCTTTTAAAAATTCATAACTTGTTTGTGTCACTACCTGAATCACTGACAAAGTTGCATTTTGCTCATCTATTTTCCTCTCCTAAAGCCTAAGTTATATATTACTGTTTCTCTTCATGTTTACCAAATCAACTTCATAAATTAGGAATGCTTTGTTTTTGGTACACAGAAAATAAATCTGAAGAGGAAATGATTATGAGCTCCTACTATATTTTATTGCACTTCTGAGAAATCATGACTTCATTAAATGTATGAATTGTATTAGCATACAAATAGTAATGAATTGAAAGTCTGCCTCTGTTGTTCATTTGCTGTATGTGTGTGTGTGTGTGTGTGTATGTGTGTGCTCACATCTAGTTTCCCTCAAATCTTAATTTCATTGACATGGGGACTCTTAGCCACAGAAACTCCGCTAATTTAGATTAAAATTCTATGGAATAATGCTTTCTAAAAACTAATGAGATGAAGGTGTATGATTTACACAGGTAGATACAGTTATCAAATGTCAGAGGTAAGTCCTAAATTCAGATTATTTCTCTACTATGCAATGTATTTTGTGTGTGGATTTGTCTGTGTTGGTGTGTGGGTATGTATCTGCATGTGTACACCCCAGGGCAAGGTAAAAATCTGTGTTATTAAAGTAAGCACTAATATATTTTACTGATGTGTGTCCTCTCCCTGAATGTAGAGATTACATATCAACAAATCTTCTCATCCTGTGTGATTCCTCTCAAATATCCTAGAGAAGACAGTATAACCCATGTGCTGGGGACTATCAATTTAAAGAAATCTCTTAGCAAAGCTAAGTTTTCAACCATTTTAATGATGTGAGGAAAAATGTTAAGTAGTGTTTTCAAAAAAAAAATTGGTTTTAATTACCAAATACTGTGTTTCGTGAATTTTGGAACAAGATTTGGAATATATATGTATTTAATTCATTCATAACTTCTCAGATGTAGTTATTATCTTCAGGATTCTTCCTGTATTTGTGACTATTACCCCCACTCTGGGAAACAATTAAATAAACTCATATTTGTACATCAAAGTTTATTGAGAGCCGGTGGTGTGCATGTTACAATTCAATGTGAGAGATAGAAGTCTAGATTCTGAGTCCTTCAGTTCAGATTTTCTGCTAAAAAACAAAATGCCATGAAAATGATAATAAGAAAAAATATCATTCAGATTCATAAAATATGGATAAAATTTATAGGTTTTTTTTTCATTTTTTTAAAGGAGAAATTTTTGATGTGAATTAGAACATTTTCAAACAGATACTTTTAAAATACATACATTATCATAACATACTTTGCAAAAAGGTAAATAAAACATTGTATTTACCCTCAAGGGTTGATTCAATACTCTCATGAAAAGTTATTTAAATGATGTTCTAGAGTGACCCCAGTCTTCACTCAATTTATTATTGTCTCTATATTTATATTTTACTTGCTCTCGAGAATATTAAAGGAACAATTTTTTTTCATCATTTATCACCTCTCAGCTATATACTTGAGCTATAAATCCTTTTATATCCCACTAACTCTGGGAACTTGCTCCCGATATTATCCCTATTTTGAATTTCTGTTCAATATCATTTTCATACATCTCATTATAATTCTCTACAAATTCATTGGATGAGATGGTTTCTCTCATTTTCAAGACTAACCTATAAAAATTCCCAAAGTTCCTCCCTTTTCCCTTCTAGCATTAAAACTATATTCTGATCTCTGTTCTTAGCATTACTCCTCCTCCTCCTCCTCCTCCTACTACTACAATACACTCACATGCACATACACTTGCATATGCATATATACCAAGACACATATGCATACATACATATGTATGTACATATATATGTATACATACATATATATGTGTGTGTATTTATATATATATATATTTATCTATATATATATGGAGAGAGATTCCAATGAAAATCTCTCAAAGATCAACAATGACATTTTAATTGACAAATTGAAACTCCATTTCTTTAGCATTATATAATACTGATCATTATTTTCTTGAAATTTTTTTCTGTTATTGAATTCTCTATCACTCTCATTATTTTTTACACTCTGGAATTTTTTCTTGAGCTTCAATTTATTTTTGCTGCTCTTTACTGGGTATTCTCATTGCATATATGCTATGAACCTCAAATCCATTGGGTTCCATTCTCAAAGAATCTTTAAACCGAACCCAAATCTGATTTCCCTCACTAACTTACATGTCTCTTTTGATTTCAATTTCATTTGCCTAATCAATGTGACTTACAACCTCATAATTGCCATGGTACCCCTCCTGCCCCATAAGCTCATGCAAAGAGTTGCTAAATCTTTTTGATGCCCTCTTTGCAATATGATTTTCATCTCTTTTTTCCTTATTGGTCACACTGCCACAACCCTACTTGAAAGCTTTATCACCTTTTGCTTGGACCATATTAATAATCTTACTGGTATACCTGGGTAAATTCTATAATGCTCTGTTACACTAATGCCAAATTAATCACCCCAATATAATCTGATCACAATTACACCTCTAATAAAACAAAAACAAAATAAAACAACAACATCAAAAACTTTCGTGGCTCCTCACAGACTACAAAGTACATGTTTTTAAAATCTAAGAATTCAAGTTCCTTCATAATCTTTCTATCCAGACATTTTTTTTTCATACAATTACTCCCTTTTGCCCTATGTATCCTATCACAACTAGTCATTTAGCAATTCTGTTCTTCTCTCTACTATCATATGTATTCGGTCCAAATAAAAATTCTTTCCACATCTCTTTTGTTGAAATTCTTTGGTCTCCTCTGGTTTCCTCTGAGGAATATCTCAGTTTATTCTTCCTGTATTAAATCTTTTTAATCCCCCAAGGCATGCATGACTCCTTCCACAGGTCCCTAACCCCTTCCTACTCTACATCTTTTATGCACTTGTTATTGTGTGTGTCTGTCTGTCTGTCTGTCTCTCAATTGGATTATATAATTCTTGATGGCAGAAAAAGTTTTTTTTTTTTTTTTCCCTAGCTTTTTATCTGCAGGACTTAAGATTCTAAATGGCCTCATTCTTAGATTGTTCTATTATCCCTTCACTTCAGCGATGCCACATCTTGATATTTCAACTTCTTCTCAGATGGTTTCTTTTTTTTTTTTTTTCATTTTCTTCTCTGGCTTCTCATTGTCTTTCTGTAACAGTCATACAGGTTTTCCATGGGACATATCAAAAATCTACACCTTTTTCTTCATTTCATTCTGTCTCCAAAATCTTATTCACTCTTCTATCACATCAGCTACAGTGTTTTTCTGTATGATTTTCACATCTTCTCCATTGTTAAGTTCACTTCTAAGCTCCACATTTACAAGTCAAAAGTGCTATTGGGTATTTACAATTAGCTATATCACCATTGCTTCCATTCATCATGTCAACATTTTGACAAAATTTGATTTTGTTTGACACAAAACAAATGTTGTGAATTCTATCACTACAGCACCTTTTGTACATGTTGTCTTCTCTTGGTTGATGTTACTACCAAAATAATGTAGTCTCTCATTATCACCTGCTTGGACTATTGTAAAAGGTCCTTTATGATGATTCATAGTCTCTGCTCTCTTATCTCTCCAATCCATCATTGATAATGTTATTAAAAGACTCTCTATAGAGATACTCTTGTCTTTATTCTTCTCAAATTGTGTGCCTATTGTGCAAGAAATAAAGTTCAGATACTTTTGTTTATCTTTCAAGGCCCTCTGTAATATGTAGTTATCCTATTTTTCCACTCTACCTCCAATCACTCTTTTCATATACCTGATGCAACAGATATATAATACTACTCCATACTATTCAAGCACATCTTATGTTTCTGTTTTTCTTCCTTTCTTCACACTGTCCTGTCTTCCTACTCTTTTCTACTCTTTAATTCCTTTATAGATTAACTGAGATGCTACCTCCTTTAGGAAATCTTTTCTTTTTATACTCAGTAATAATCATTATTTTTAGGTTATTCTTATTAATCAATTTTTATTTTTCAACATTCATTTCCTTGAGGTTGAGTTCCAAATTTTCTCCCCATCTCTCCCCTCCTTCAACTTGATATAGCAAGCATTCCGATTATCTCTTTCTCCAATCTTCACTCCATTCTACCCTCCTCCTCCCATCCTTGTCCCCCTTACTTTCTTGTATGGCAAGATAGATTTCTATACACCACTGCCTATATATCTTATTTCCCAGTTTCATGTGGAAACACTTTTTAACATTTGCTTTTAAAACTTTGAGTGCCAAATTCTCTTCCTTCTTCCTTTCCCACCCACCTTCATTGAGAAGATAAACAATTCAATACAGGTTATATATGTGTAATTATGCAAAACACTTCCATAGTAGTCATGTTGTAAAAAACTAACTGTATCTCCCTCCATCCAATCCTGATCCCCACTTACTGTATTTTCAACTTTGCTCTTGTCACTTTTCAGAAATATTTACTTCTGACTATTGCTTTCCCCAGTCTATCCTCTCTTCTGTCATGCCCCACTCCTTCTCCCATTCTCCCTTATTTTCCTGTAGGGTAAGATGCCCAATTAAATGTATATGTTATTCCCTCCTTCAGTTAAACCTGATGAGAATAATGTTCATTCATTCCTTATCACCTCTCCCCTCTTCTGGTAAAGCCTTTTTCATTTATGTGAGACAATTTACTCCATTCTATCTCTCCCTTTCTCCTTCTCCCAACATACTCCTCTGCCATCACTTAATTTTATTTTTTAGATATCATTCCTTCATATTCAACTTACTCTGTTCTCATTGTCTATCTATCTATCTATCTATCTATCTATCTATCTATCTATCTATCTATCTATCTATCTATCTATCTATCTATCCCTATTCCCTCCAAATATTCCAATACTAAGCAAGGTCTAATGAGCTACAAATATCATCTTTCCATGTAGGAATGTAAACAATTCAATTTTAATAAGTCCTTTATGATTTTTCTTTCCTGTTTACCTTTTCACATTTCTCTTGATTCATGTATCTGAAATTTAAATTTTCAATTAAGCTCTGGTCTTTTCAGCAAGAATATTTGATAATCCTCTTTTTCATTGAAATTCCATTTTTCTCTTGAAGTATTACACTCAGTTTTGCTAGGTAAGTGATTCTTGATTTTAATTCTAGCTCCTCTGACTCTAACATATCATATTCCAAGCCCTTTGATCCCTAAATGTAAAAGCTGCTAGATCTTGTGTTATCCTGATTGTATTTCCACAAGATTTGAATTGTTGTTTTTCTGGCTGCTTGCAATATTTTCTCCCTGATGTAGGAACTCAAATTTGGCTACAATATTCATAAGATTTTTCCTTTTAGGATCTCTTTTAGGAGGTGATCATCAGTTTCTTTCCATTTCTATTTGACCCTGTTTTTCTAGAATATCAGGGCAGTTTCCTTGATTATTTCTTGAAAGATGGTGTCTAGGCTCTTCTTCTAAATCATGACTCTCAAGTAGTCCAATAATTTTAAAATTGACTCTCTTGGATCTATTTTCCAATTCAGTTGTTTTTTCCAATGAAATAGTTCACATTGTCTTCTATTTTTTCATTCTTTTTTGGTTCTGTTTTACAATTCCTTGATTTCTCATAAAATCATTAACTTTAATTTCCTCCATTCTAATTTTGAAGGAGCTATTTTCTTCATTGAGCTTTTGGAACTCCTTTTCCATTTGGCCAATACCCCTTTTAAAGACATTTTTCTCCTCAATTACTTTTTTGGATCTCTTTTACCATTTGGGTTAGTTTATTTTTAAATTGTTATCTTCTTCTGTGCTTTGGAGGGTTCTCTCTTAGCAAGCTGTTGATTCATTTTTCATGATTTTCTTGGATCACTCACATTTCTCTTACCAATTTTCCTCTACTTCTCTTGATTTTCAGAATCTTTTTTGAGCTTTTCCATGGCCTTTGATCAACTCATATTTTTCTTAGAGGCTTTAGATGTAGGAGCTTTGATTTTGTTTTCTTCTGGTTGTATATTTACATCTTCTTTGTCACCAAAGTAAGATTCTATAGTCTAAACTTTTCCTCTGTTTGCTCATGCTTCCAGTCAAATATTTGACTTTCTAGCTCTTTGTTAAAGTAGGACCCTGCCTCCACTGAGGGTGGCAGTGGAGGTGGATGCACTGTCTCAGGCTTTAGGGGTTTTTTACCAGCTGCTCAATCCCCCATCTGTGATTCTCAGTAATGATCATTATCGATTGGATCTTTCATAAATATTTTATGTGTAACTCTGGCTAAGGAAAGTAATTGATATAGGGACCACTTTTATATTTTTTACAAATGTAGCCCATTCTCATGTAAGAACATTTTCTCTATAAATGGACACTTTTACCTTTACCTTTTCTGCAACTTATTTTCTTAGATTGTTACTTAGAACACAGGAAAGATAAGTGGTTTTCCCAGGGCAGCTTACATGTTCAAGAATCTAACTTTTGAATACAATTAAAATGTAGTGCTTTATGTCTTGGTATGTTATCCCTGTGCTAGAATGAATGAATTAATGAATAAAGCATTTTCAACTACTAATGAAATCCTAGCTCTCAAAGATTTCACATCCTAATGTAAGAGACAATACTTAAGTAAGGTTTTTAATTGCAAAGCAGATGGAAGATAACATGTTCTGTAAGGTGAAGTAATAGAGAAATGTAAATGTAACATCTTCAGAGTCATTTCCATCAGCAAAATCATATTACTTTTCACTGATGTACCACCTGACCTTGTCATGGATCCTCGTCACAAGAAATTAACTCACTGGGCTATCATTCGCACTTGTTATAACACCTACAAGGGTAATTGCTTCTCTGGATTTCCCCAGGAGTTGCCCCATGGGATAATTGCTGAGGACACTATGCTTGAAACAATGAAATTCCTAAGTTTCTTGCATTCAGGATCTAGGCTATCTCCATTCAACGACAAAGGAAAGACTGTGGCCTAGGAGGTAATGGTGATCCAACTTCTAGCACATGCCACCACCTCTCTCTTCCTAAGGGAACCTTGCTCCTTTAGGTAAGCTAGCCTGTACATCTAGTATGTGAGAGCTTTCTAGTAAGTGAAAGACCTTCAGTCTTTCTCTTAAGGGACCTTATTCTCTCAACTAAATAGTATGGTTATGAAGATAGAAACTATATCCTATCTAAACCTGAGTTTAGAATAGTGATCTACTTAAGATATTTAATAATTGTCATTGAATTGATGTTCAAAATACTTTACTGTATAAATCTTTCCCTGGTTTAGTGAGCATATATGATATCTATACACTCTCATGGTTCCTAGCTCCCAATAGAGCAGATGGATACCTACAAACTTATTGGCCTTATTTTTTCATTCCATCCCCACATATGTTTAGGTTTCCAGAGAAGTACTGCCACCACAGTTATATTCAACTTCTCTAAGGATCTTAAGGTTAACCGTCTTGTGGGAGAATATACTTCCATGTGTCACTTTAACTTTTGAGCCCTCATCAAAGCATTTCTGCTCATACCCACAAGGGATTGACAATGATGACACTAAAACATAACCATTTCTTTGGCAATATGACAAAATAAATAATAAATTATTGCATCACAGATTCATGTGTTAAATTGGAATAAAAAAATGACATTGTAATCCTCAAAGAGGTTTATGACACACTCTCCCATGAGTAAATTCAATATCTGTGGGGGAAAGTGGACACATACTTATGGGAACTTGACAATGAAGCACTGAATGAAGAACACCTATATGCTCAAAGTAACTCTCAACTCTTCTCTGAGAACAGATGTCATTGGTCTGTTCAGGAATATCTCTACCATACCAAGTCCCTTCTCAGATATTTGACTTCCTTGTTTATCCTTAATACTCTCTAGTTGAGCAAATTATTTATCTTCAATTCTTAAATCAATGAAGCATTTGCAACCTCTTTCAATCTAAAATTTCCCTTAAAAATACATTGAGAAAATATTGAGTTAGTCTTATTTGAGATATCAGTTCCTCTTAAGCTATAGAATTTCAAAAGTTTTCAGGCTCACTTTTTCTGATAAATACAGATTAAATTCAATCAATTTTTCATTCCTCAGTGTGTAGTGATTTGTTGGTAAATATTTAACAACTGACTTGCTTGAGGGGAAAAGAATGTACACCTTATACTTGTGTATGTATAAACCTGCATTCTTATAATTTCTCCATAATTTTTTAAACCTAGACAATCAATAAAGCAACAAATCATATCTTCATTTATAGTGTTTGCTAATTTCTGGAGCATAAAAGTTTATTATGAAATTTTAATAATTAATGCTCCCAATGGAGTTTGTTTTCCAATCAAATTGCAGCAAATGACGTCCACAAAAACGTTAAGTTCAAGCTGACTCTTTAGGCAAGGGAAGCAAACCTATAGAGCTCTTCACTTACAAGAACACTAATCTTCATTTCTTACTCAGCCAGTTTGGAACTAGGAATCAAAGTCTCCTTAATTGATAGCTGCTTTTGCTAGGTTTTTTTTTTTTACAAACAATGCCTGTCCCTTCTTCAATTATTTCCCCACCACAGTTTCTCGACTTTGGCCTCCTACCTACTCATGGAATAGCGATTTATATCACAACCACCCTAAACAGTGACTCACCTTCCACTTCTGTGTCCATTCTTAACCAAATTTTCCATCTAAAATTTTCTTCTGTTACTTATCTTTATTTTCAAATAATTATAGGATTCTATTGAAGGGGGAGGGGTCTTTAAAACTACACCCTTAAGTCTAAAAATATGTATAGATAACATGCTGAAGCATTGATGATGCTCTATAGTTTTAGCCTCATATTCTGTGTCCATCAAACTTCATTCATACTCATATATTTTCTAGTTTTTAATAAATAAAAATTCTTCCTTGCTATCTCCATGCTTTTTCACTGTCTATATCCTATACCTGGAATGGTCTTCATCACCCATGATTTCTTTGACTTCTTTTAAGTCTCTGCTCAGATCTCAACTTCTTCAAGAGGCCTTTCTTGATCTCCCCATCCCATCCCAGGACCATCACTTCCAATTACTTTTCTTGGAGCTATATCTTCTATACATATTGTTGTTTGCACACTGTCTGTTTTATTAGAATGCAAGGTCTTGTGATCAAGAACCATACATTTATTTTTTTTTTCATGGCTAGCTCTTAATAATATGTCTAACACCTATTAAGAATTTATTAAATGTCTGTTGACTTCTTTACACCATCAAAACCTTCACATAGATAGGAGATGCCACTCTATTTTTTCCACAAAATGATTGAAATTTATGTATACCACAATTCATTTTTCTCCAAAATTGTTCAAATAACATCAGTTGGGTTTTATTACATGTGGATTTTATTAGTTTTCCATTAGAATGTTAATTAATGAGAAAGGCAATATCTCAAATCTATCAATAATCAATATAATTTATTTCTTTTATCTAAAAGTGCTTCTTTGACACTAACCTTCTTCATATGAAAGGATAGTACATTAAATAGACTACACTTTTATTCAAAACTGTCTGTGACTTGTCCCCAACCTCTCCTTTCAGAAATTTTCCATTATTCTTTTATATGATTCCTACTCTCTAGTCATATCGTATTCCTGACAATTTTTCAAACATGTCTTAGACTTTTCTGACCCTGAGAACATTTTGATACACGTTTTTGTCTGCATTCCCAATTTTCCCCTTATCTATACCAATAACAATCTGTCCATTCTTCCAAAATTTGCCATTCCTTTCACAATTCCTTTCCCAGTCTTCCTGATCAAAAGTGATATCTTCTATCTTTGAATGTCTATGACATATTTTATCAGGCATAAAAAATTATAATCACTTTTGCTATATTTAGTTATACATGCCTTCCCTTCTCAGTGAAACTTCATACATCTCAAGAAATTGGTTAAAGATTATACATATCCAGATTCTTCTCAGGCTCTGAATAACTGCCAAAACTTCCTAACTGCTAAATCTTCAGATGTATTCTAGCTACCATGTTCAGGACTGATTTTTAACTTTTTGGATTGAAATGCAAGTGCCTTAAATGAGTATGTCTTTACATTTGTTAAATGTAATTTCATATGCATTTGATCATTGCTAAGAATCATATAATTTTAGAGTTAAAAAGGACCTTAAAGACTATTGGGATAATAGAAAGGAGTCAGCTGGTGTCAGAAGATCAGGATTCAATGCAGCCTTGCCACATACTAGCTATTTGACTTCCCAATTAATTTCTTCTTTTTTACCTCTAGTTCTGAAAGAATTGGATCTTAATTCTTTTCTTGTTATAAATCCTATGATCCACCATAAGACTTATTTTACAGAGGGAGGAACTGAGACAACAAAAGTTAAAACTCTGTGCTATGCCATGAGATCACATGTCATTAGACATCTTGTACACTGTTCTAATGCAATACTTACACTATGACACCTAATGCTTAGTTACACTTTGAAGCACCAAATATGATTTGAGTTCTACAAAGATATGCATTTATTTTATAATCCTGAATTATTCAGATAACATTTGACTATAATTAGAATGATCTGTTCTATTTTTCTCCATATTTCTGTAAACAAAAGCTAAAATGTAAATTTACCCTATTTTTTTATGGAAAGTTAATGGAAAAAATGAAAATATTACGTATCTCTGCTTTTGTAGGGTAGAATTGGAAGATATGAGAGAGGTATCAGAAATCCCCAATTCTTTTAGCTACCAAACTTTGTAAATGATTCATCTCAAAGAAATGCTAATGATGAGGTACTACCTCTCATAAGAATTAAACATCCTGATGTGAGGCATTGTTAGAAGTAACATTTTCTGAAATGTACAAGCACATTTGTCTACAAGTGACAAGCTTTCATATATGACATCCAAGATATCTTTTTATTATTTTATCTTATTTTGTTATTTTTATTATATATCTTTTTATTATTACTATTCATTGCTATGAGTTAGAGTTATTTAAGGTTTGTTACGTGCTTTCATTTCCCTTACTCTTCCAATGTCGTAAAATATAAGAAGGGGCAACTGGCAAAAATCACTATAATTCTTGACACATTTTCTATTTGTGTTGATAAAATTGCATTTGGACTCTAAAAAAGAATGGAACTAAGCCTTGGATACCTTTAGAAGTAGATTTCCTACATATCTTTAATGATTTGTCATTGCATGCAACTGACCTAAAGATGTATCAGAGAATAAATAATATAAAATGTGTTATTTCTCTAACTATACATAAAATACTAGAGTGTGGGGCTATTTAACTCTATTGTAATTGCTTTTACTTATAATCACAACCATTATAAAAATAGCTGAGCTGGTTAAAGGCACCAATTCTAATAATCAGACTATGATGGGTTGGAAAAACAGCAAGTTATTTTTTTATTCCAAAAAATGTATTCTTTCATTCTTCTGGATGATTAGTTAACAATTTCTGATTGCCTCAGCTGGCCTTTTTTTTACTTGAGATTTGATGTATTTGTTTGCTTGAAAAGATCTCACAATTATATCTTATGTCTTGCTAAATGGAAACTGAAATAATCTTTTAAAAAGGTTTATTATATTGAACTCCTGCGAAATGCTAGTAACCAAGAGATAAATAAGCAACAATGTCCTATGCCAAAGGGAAATATTTAATTCGGACTAATAATTGGCACTCCAATAGGGTAACATAAATCTATTTTTTGGAAAGGAAGGGAAAAACTAATTGTATTTCTAAATATTAATATATTAAGTCAGCTAAGCTATTCATACTGTTTTGTTCTTTGTTTTCTTTTTTCTCTCTGGGGAGTTGGGGAAGATCTTTGCCTCCAGTTCCAACCTATCTTAACTGGCAACTTATGTATTAGTGTCCAGGAAGTGCTGAAGGCAAATATTTACTACAATAACATTTTTGCACACTAGTTATTTAGATATCTAGATTTCACTCTGAAATGAAAGGCTTGTTTTGGAGACACAAGGTAATCAATCATTCATTTGTGTTCACTTAATCAGGTTACATTCCGTAAGAAAAGTGAAAATTTTAAAACTTCAACATTTTATAGTTTTTGATATTAAAAATACACTGATGTTTCTAGCTACTACTGTACATAACCCTAGATGGTCATAACTCCTAATTACTTAAAATATTGCTTAGAAATAAAATGTCATATCTAGGCCACAATTGTATTCAATCTATAGCTTCACTTCAGAGATTCTAAACAGAACAAATACCAAGTAAAAGTACCAGTGTATCCAAAAGTATCCATTGTCTGATCTAAAGTTTCCACTCAAGCAATTATAATGATTTCCTGCTTTTACTTTGTTGGATAACTAATATATTTCATATGTTTCTTCATGTAAAATGGTAATTTTTCTTCTAAAATCATTCCATCCAACTTCTGTTTTTCATTTTCTCTGAGAAACTGAGTAGATTATAGGCCTGTTTCATGACTGAATTTTAAAATGGACATTTTTTAATCCTTGTGAAATGAAACCTTTTTTGGCAAAGTACAGAAAAGGAAAAAAAATTACACATGCACAGAAACACACACGAACTAACAGTGAAGGATGTCACTGAAGAATAATGATCTAGAAGGAATTTTGCAGAATCATAGACTCTCAGATACCATTTCACCAATCTGATCCTAAGTATGATTCCACTTTTTTGACAGACCCTAGAAGAATTTATTCAGCTTTTGTATCTAGTTGCTTCAAACAATATTCACATGTCATTGCACCAACATTCTCTATTTTTGACAGTCTGATCAGGACATGCTCTAGTTTGTCAGAATTCTTCCTAAAAGGTGGCACATTGTGTAGAACTGAAATGAATTTTCCAGATCTTATCTCAGGAGGCAAATTGCAGTTGGAATATCAGAACTGGGTCACTGTTTTAGCAACTGCTTTATAATCTTATTATCATACATTTCCTCATTTAGCAAAACATTAATAATGATAATTTCACAGATCAAACTTTTGAGCATGCCACTATAGCATAATCTATCCTAACTGTTCTTTTTTCCTGGTAAATTTTGGAATTTGATCATTGAATTAAATAACACATGTTGGTGTTTACATGAAAACAGTTTAAAATGAATCAAATAAAGATTCTTGGAATCTGCATTATTCTAAGCAGATTGGACACAGTGATGAACTTCAGTCAAACCCATAAAGTCAATGGTAGAAGAACTTGCCAATTCTTCGAATATAGTCTGAGTAACAGCTATTATTGAGCTCACTTACCATAAACCAAAGAAATCTACCATTACACACAGGCAGAAAAAGTGAGAATCTATCTGAACTGATTTGAGTGGAATTCTTAGAAACAATATCTATTGATAATATTTCCTCTATAATACTCACTCAATATTTGACATTTCCATCATTAAAGATACTTTTCTGCATGAATGTTGTTGATATTGTGTAATTATTTTAAACTCTTTATGACCCTATGTGGGGTTTTCTTTTATTTCTTTTTTAAATTTATTTATTTATTTTTAGTTTTCAACATTCATTTCCACAAGATTTTGAGTTCCAAATTTTCTCCCCCTCTCTCCCTCCCCACATCCCATAATGCCTTACATTCTGATTACCCCTTCACTCAATATACCTGCTTTTCTATCACACCCCACCTTCCTTACTTCCATCTTCTCTCTTGTAGGACAAGATAGATTTTTTTACCCTATTACTTGTATTTTCTATTTCCCAGTTGTACATAAAAACAATTCTCAACATTTGTTCCTAAAACTTTGAGTTCCAACTTCTCTCCCTTCCTCCCTTCCCACCGATCCCCACTGAGAAGGTAAGAAATTCAATATAGGCTATACATGTGCAGCTTTACAAAAGACTTCCATAATAGTCATGTTATGTAAGACTAACTATATTCCCCCCATCCTATCCCACCATCCATTTATTCTATTCTCTCTTTTGATCTTGTCTCTCCCTAAAATTGTTTACTTCTAATTACACACTCCTCCCATTTTCCTTCCCTTCTGCCATCCCTACCATCCTACTTGTCCCCTTCTCCCCTACTTTCCTGTAGTGTAAGATAGATTTTCACACCAAATTGAGTGATCATGTTGTTGCCTCCTTAAGGCAAATGAGAAGAGAGTAAGCTTTACTTTTTTCCTCTCACTTCCTCCCTTTTCTCCTCCATTGAAAAAGCTTTTTCTTGCCTATTTTATGAGAGATAATTTGCCCCATTCCATTTCTCCTTTTCTCCTCCAACATATTCCTCTCTCACTTCTTATATTTTTTAAGGTATCATCTCTTCTTATTCAACTCAACCAGTGCTCTCCGTATATATATATATATATATGTGTGTGGCAGCAGCCCTGGGTCCAGACATTGCTCCCCTCTGGGAGAAGGAGTTTTCTCACTGACCTTTAAAACTGTCTGTGATGTCCATAAGCTGAGCAGTCTGGGAACTGCTGCAGCAAGTGGTTCCCTGAAGCCTGGTCTACGTCTTGCTCCTGCTGCAGCATTCAGCCAAAGTTGGACTGTGCTCTGCTCTGCACAGGTGTGATAGAGTCTTCCAGGCCTCCAGGCTGTCCTGAGCTGGAAATCATCTCTTTCGCTCTGTCATTCTGTGACTTCTGTTGCTCTAGGATTTGTTTAGTCATTTTTTACAGATATTTTATGGGCTGTGTGGGGGAGATTCTACAGGTCTCTCTACTCCGCCTTCTTTGCTCCACCCCCCATGTTGGGATTTTCTTGGCAAAGATACTGAAGTGGTTTGCCATTTCCTTCTCCAGTTCATTTTACACATAAGGGACTATGGCACACAATGTTAAGTGACTTGCCCAGGCTCCCAGAGACAGCATATTCGTGAGACCAGATTTGAAATCAGGAAGATGAGTCTTCCTAACTTCAGGCCTGGTACTCTATCCACTGCCCCCTCTTAAAGAATTATAGATTTTATGCCTGACATAGACTTTACATCTTATCTAGTCCAATCCTCTCATTTTATAGGGGGGGGAGAAATGTGACTCAAGAGATGAAATGAATTTCCCAAATTGAAATGATAAATTTATGGCCAAGATAAACACTACCTTTTTCTTTGCCTTTTACCTTCAATCCAGAAATGTCAGGAAAAAAAAAAAACAGAAGGAAATTCAAAAACATTACATAGACAACCTATCACTCATATACACTTTTAGAGGCATCTGGGCAAATAATATATTCATGTCAGTGAAATTGCCAATCCACTTTTCTTGAAGTTGGGCTAAGGAAAAAGAGATCCAGCCACAACATAGGCAGAAGAATGCTTGAATCTTGGTGATGCTACTTTAGAATTTGTTATTGACCCACTGCAGTTATAATTAGTACATAGGTGGAAGTGGCCTTGAGTTTGGTTTGGGGAGGTTGGGGAATTGAAAAATGATTTCTCTTATGATTATTTGCCCTGTAAGAGTTACTTTGAAGCCACTCCATTCCATTTTAGCCTTGATATCTTAAATGAGAATGTTTTATTTAATCAATCAGTAGTAACTGCGAAAAGATCTTTAAACTGGATTGACAATGCATAAGAATTGTGTTTTAGTCAACTGATAAAAACCTTCTCCATGCCACCAAACTGAGAATGGATTGATTTCCAGAAATAGGAGTCAGTATGACTTTTTGGTAGAAGCCTGAGAATGACCCACTTGGAGTGAAGGGAAGGCTTTTTCCAGGTATCTTTCCTGCTGCTTTGGCTAAAGGAGAATATTTGGAGTTTCAAATGTTTTGCATGATATTAGATTATCCATGTTCCCATCATCATTTTAAAATCATGTCCTCCACTTTGCCCCAGGACAGCTAAATCTGTTTGCAATGTCTTCATTGGGAGCCAATGGCACACCTGAGTCATAACTCTGGAAGGGGCCCAGTAAAGAAATTATATTGTCCCTTGAGCTCCTTATGAGTGGGAGAAAAGGATTTCCAGTTCCCAGTAAGCTACTTTTTTGACATATGTGCTCTTTTGGCTTCCTTCCACTGTCTTTTTTTAAGACTAGTTAGGTGAACTGAGTTCATAATGGGAGGACAGGAGAAAAGAAAATCATAACCCTAACATAGCTGTCTAAAATCTTGTGGTTTAGCCTGTATTCTGAATTGATGAAAACCTTTTGTACTTTAGAGTAACATGGTATCTCAGAAATTCTTTTAAAATAGTGAAATTCCTATTATTTTATGTGTCATTAATATGCTAAATGAGTCACTTAATACAAATTTGAAAGAAAAGGATGAGCATATTGTTTTCTTGAATGAAAGGCAAGGGAGAGTAGGTCAATCTAGAATTTCAAGTGCTACTTAGTGTGTAGACCTAATGGACAGCATAAGGGGAGGCAATGAAAACCTATGATTTGGAGGGGAAATGCTTTGAGAAGAAAAGGAAAATAGGAAATATAGGAAAATGCTGAAAAATAGGAAAAAGCAGGAAAACATGGAAGATTTATTTTATCTTGCTTAATTTTTTCCACCTGTCATTTTCTTTAGAAACTGTTCATGTTGAATATATTTGTGAAGTTTGACTACCTTCCCCAAATAATTTCCCATGACTTCAAGTGTCTTAATCATTAAGTCAGCCACCTTATTATTAATCAATGTCCAATATGTAGAACATTTAGGAGAAATTAAGTGTGAAAGAAAAGATATAAATTTTGTCCTCAAGAAACTTACTCTAACAATGGATCATATTTTTCTTTAAAAAAATGTATCACTGGACTTAGAGTTAGAAGACTGCACTGAGAATTTTGGGAACACTTTATTTGTATAAATATCTGTAATTTCCATCTCACCATCTTCAATTGGCATATAAACTATAACAGGTAGAGTCTACGTCTTTTATCAGTTTCATGTGCTTAGCACCTAGAACAACCCATTAGAATGCCTTATATTTATTAAATGACCATCTGACAGATTTTAATGAATCAATAAACAAAGAAGGGTAATGAGAAATATAGAACTGTACAGTTCAATAAAACCCCATTGCGTACCTGTCACTGTTATGCCATTTTTGGGATGGAACAAGCAGCTAGATGATGCAGTGAATAACGCGCAGGGGCTACTACAAGGAAGCATACTCTTCATGAGTTCATATCTTGCCTCAGATACCTAGTAGTTGTGTGACTCTGGGCAAGTCATTTAGCCCCGTTTGCCTCAGTTTTCTCATCTGTAAAATGAGCTAGAGAAGAAAATAGCAAATCCCTTCAGTATCTTTGTCAAGAAAATCCCAAATGCAGTTGGCAAACACTGGGGAGAAGAAAAGGTGAAAATAAAAGTGAAATCAGTGTTTTGTTACTCACAATGATAGTGGTTATTAATCATTAATATTTGTTCAGTACTGGACACTTCTATCTTTTATTTGTTGATTTAATATGATTAAGATTACCTTTATAGCTTATATTAAGTTAGCAATAGTGGATGTTCATGTAATGCTTCTTGTTGATAAAGGACTTTCCTCACAATAATACTTAGAAGTTTTTTTTCAGGCCACATGCTGTTGTTTTCAGGTCCATTTTATAGATATGGAAAAGAAAACTCCAGTAGATGAGGTCACTTACCCAAGGTCACAAGGCTATGCAATTTAAAGGCAGTTATTCATTTAAAAATATGTTCTATATCTAAGGCTTTCTACTACATACTATTAGTTTCTAATGAATCAATTATCCTCAACCTTCTCAGTAATTTCTACATTAAATATTATATATAGTCATATGAATCAAATTAACAGAAGAAAAATGTACAAATACAAATGTAAAATCATTGACATACATGTATTTACACATATATACAAGTATATGTATAATAAACTTAACACTCAGGAAACTAGAAATGACATATTCTATTATCACTGTAATCTAAAATTATTTACTTTGGGGCTCAAAAGCATTCTCTTTGACCTCAAAACTGAAGTCAAAATGGACAAAAAAATTATATATTTATATTTCTTGTACCTTGTCACATCACTTATGGTGTATTACTTAATGATAAATAGTGTAGTAAATGCAATTGCATGCTATAAAATATCATAATAGAATAAATAAAATGGAGAACTCAGATGGGCTCATTTTATTTTCTTTGAACCATTAACCAAGCATTGCTATTATCTTCAGTGACAGAAGCAGGTAATGACAAAGGGTTTGCAGTTTCTGCAACTGAGCTGAAAACATAGATTAGGAAACAGGCTGATTTTCCTCTTTCTGATGGACAGACAATAATTCTGCTTTTTCCAGATGTGATTAGCTACAACATTTTGCCATCTAGCAAGGCAAAAAAGATCATTCCATTTGCAAGTTACAGAATAGCAGCAGCCTTCAGAAATTATTTAATCATGTCCTTTGCCTCCCAGCATGACCACACAAACAGATACCTGTTCACCTAAGCTTGATGTTCTCCTATTTTACCTTAGTAGCCTGTTAAAGAATATTTCCCGAGACAAAACTCTTAATAATGCTCAACTTAAAATCCTCCCTCAGAAACTTGAGATATTTCCTTTGTTACTAATTATGGGGATGGAAATCAAACGTACATACACTTTTTGAGTATTTCTTTTCTTTTTATATTTTATAAATATCTTCTAAATCACTAAAGCCCTCCATGTCTTCACTATTTTGTCTTAAAATAAGTATCTTCCCATGGATTTTCCATTTATTGGCTATTTAATTAATGACATTTCATCAGGAATCAGCATAGATTTTAAGGACCTATTTTTTTTCTTTTTGAAGGATGAAATATCATCTTTCCAGTTTTGATTTTTCTCTTAAACAGTGACAATAACAAATAGTTCCCCTGTGATTCAGCACCATTTGCCCCCTCAGTGTTTAAAGGCATTAAGCAAAAACAAATCTTTGTAGATATTTTTTCACTAAGAATTAAAATTTCCAGGGGCAGAGTCAAGATGGTAGAGTAACAGCATGGACTTTCTAGAGCACACCCCCAAGCCCACCTACAAATACCTACAAAAAATGACTCTGAACAGATTCTGGAGCTACAGAACCCACAGAATGACATAAGGAAGTAAATCTCCTGCCCAAGAGAACCTGGAAGGTTGCTGGCAAGTGTCTATAATGCCACATTGGGAACAGAGAACAAGCCAGCATAGGTCATGCTGGCACAGAAGGGACTTGAGCAGGCCTTGCAGGGACTGAATCTCAGCCACCAGTGGTGGATTCCAAACTTCACGACCCCAAAATGCTGAGGACAAATTGGAAAGTCAGTAGAAAATACCTGTGAGACCTATGTGAGAGAGCCGAGTGGTCAGGCCCCAGCCCCAAGGTAATAGAACAGGGAGAGGCCAGAAGCACCTGCTGCAGCCACAGCAGAATCAAGGACAGCTACAACCACTGTTTCTAGTGCTCTAGGCTCACAAGTTGTGGGGAAATCAATTGACTGACTGTATATCCTCTACCCCCACAGGAAGCAGAGAGCTACCTTGATAAGGAGCTCAAATCTAAAGTAAATGCCTAGGGAAATGAGCAAAAATCAGAAAAAGAATCAGGCTGTGGAATCTTATTTTGGTGACAAGGAAGACCAAAGCATGAGATAGAAGAAAACAAAGTCAGAGCTCCTCCATTTAAAGTATCCAAGGAAAAATGAATTTGTCTCAGGCCATGGAAGAGCTCAAAAAGGCTTTTGAAAATCAAGCAAGAGAAGCAGAGTAAAAATAGGGAAGAGAAATGAGAATGATGCAAGAAAATTATGAAAAATGAGTCAACTACTTGCTACAGGAGACCCCCAAAATGCTGAGGAAACACTTTGAAAAACAAACTAAGACTCGGTGAATGAGTTTGAGCTTAGGTGGCCTGTGATCCCCGCGCAGCTGCTGCCACTGCAGCAGTATCCTTGCAACCCACTGGTCCTCTTTGACCCCCAGAGCACCCTCACCTCCTGCCATCATGCCATTCTCCAATAGCCACAACATGCCGAAGTCCTGCTACCCGCAGAGGAGGTATACCGACCTCTCCTCGCACAAGTACATGGCTAGGGTGCTGACGCCTGAGCTCTATGAAAAACTCCGGGATAACACTACATCAGGCGGCTTCACCCTGGATGATGTCATCCAAACCAGTGTGGACAACACAGGGAACCCATTCATCATGACTGTGGGTTGTGTGGCTGGAG
Organism: Bettongia penicillata ogilbyi; assembly: GCA_023548195.1. Taxonomy (NCBI): domain Eukaryota; kingdom Metazoa; phylum Chordata; class Mammalia; order Diprotodontia; family Potoroidae; genus Bettongia; species Bettongia penicillata. The sequence continues at coordinate 2,487,151 of JAJHZJ010000744.1, read as the reverse complement.
ATGAAGAGAGCTACGAAGTGCTCAAGGAGTTGTTTGATCCCATTATCGAGGACAGACATGGAGGCTACAAGCCTTTGAATGAGTATAAGACTGATCTTAATGCTGACAATCTGCAGGGTGGTGATGATCTGGTTCCAAACTATGTTCTGAGTTCCTGTGTTTGAATTGATCGGAGCATTGGAGGATTCGGCCTGCCTCCACACTGTAGCCAGGGAAAGAACCATGCCATAAACTGTCTGTGGAAGCTCTGGCCAGCCTGGAAGGTGACCTGAATGGGAATGCTTTGAAGAACAAGAGCGAGTAGGAACAGCAGCAGCTGATTGATGACCACTTCCTCTTCAACAAGCTTGTCTCCCCACCCCTCTTGGTTTCTGGCATGGCCTGAGACTGACCTGATGGCAGGGGCATTTGGCACAATGACAATAAGACCGTTCTGGTGTGGATCAATGAGGAAGATCACCTAAGGGTCATCTCCATGCAGAAGGGAGGTAACATGAAGGAAGTGTTCACACATTTCTGCACAGGGCTTAGCCATATTGAAACCCTTTTTAAGACCAAGAACTACAAGTTCATGTGGAATTCTCACCTGGGCTACATCTTGACATGCCCCTCCAACCTGGGCACAGGCCTACATGCAGGTATCCACATCAAATTCCCTACCTGGGCAAGCATGAGGAGTTTGGTGAGGTTCTGAAGAAACTGAGAGTGCAGAAGAGGGGGTCGGGGGTGTGGACACAGCAGCTGTGGGTGGTATCTTTGACATCTCCAATGTTGACAGACTGGGATTCTCAGAGGTGGAGTTGGTGCAGATGGTGGTGGATGTGTGAAGCTGCTCATTGAGATGGAGAAGAGTTTGGAACAGGGCCAATCCATTGATGAACTTATACCAGCTCAGAAATAAGCAGTTGGCCCCCTGAATTCTGTGCTTCCTAATTTATTGGATGAATGAATATCCTTCCTGCTTGTGGCATCCTGGGGGCTCTGGATGCAGCCTACCTAATCATGCTGTAAAGAAGTCTTCCTTCCATCCTTCGGTGTTAGAGTTTTATTTTTGATGGCTGGGATGTTGCTGAATGCTGAAATAATGAAACTATTGTTTTGGCCTGACCAAGGTCTCAGTGCAAACCCCCCCCCCCAAAAAAAAGAAAGAAACTCAAACAGACTAACTCAAAGGACAAAAGGGATCTGAAAAGACAGTGAGTAGAGGAATGCCCTAAAAAGCAGAACGGGTGAGATGGAAAAGGATGTCCAAAAACTCACTGAAGAAAATAATTCCTTAAATATTAAAATGGAGCAGAGGGAGGATAATGACTTTATGAAAAACCAAAAAAATTTATAAAACAAAACCAAAGGAATTTAAAAAGAACAGACAATGTAAAATATCTCATTGGAAAAATAGCTGACCTGGAAAATAGATCCAGGAGAGACAATTTTAAAATTATGGGACTACCTGAAAGCCATGATCCAAAAAGAGACTAGACATTATCTTTCAAGAAATTATTAAGGAAAGCTGCTCTGATATTCTAGAACCAGAGAGTAAAACACACAGTGAAAGAATTCAGCAATCCCCTCCTGAAAGAGATCCTAAAAGGAAAAGTTCTGAGAAGATTGTAGCCAAATTCCAGAGCTCCCAGGTCAAGGATAAAATAATGTAAGCAGCCAGAAAGAAACAATTTGAATATTGTGGAAATACAATCAGGATAACACAAGATCTAGAAGCTTCTATATTAACTTATTGGAGGACTTGGAATATGATATTCCAGAAGTCAAAGGAGCTAGGATTAAAACCAAGAATCACCTGTCCAGCAAAACTGAGTATAATACTTCAGGGGAAAACATGGTCATTCAATGAAATAGAAGACTTTCAAGCATTCTTGATGAAAAGACCAGAACTGAATAGAAAATTTGACTTTCAAACACAAGAATAAATGGAAGCATGAAAAGGTAAATAGGAAAGAGAAACCATAAAAGATTTACTAAAGTTGAACTTTACATTCCTGAGTGGAAAGATAATATTTGTAACTCTTGAGATTTTTCTCAGTATTAGGGTAGCTGGAGGGCTTACATGCATATAGACAGAAGGCACAGGGTGAATTGAATAGGAAGGGATGATATTTAGAAAGTAAAATTAAAGGGTGGGGGAGGAATATATTAGGAGGAGAAAGGGGGAAATAGAATGGGACAGATTATCTCTCATTTAAGAGACAAGAAAAAGCTTTTTTCAATGGAGGGTAAGAGGGGAGAACTGAGAGGGAAAGAGAACCTTACTCTCATCACATTTGGCTTTAGGAGGGAATAACAGACAATGTGCTATGAAAATGTATCTTACATTACAGCAAAGTAAGGGAGAAGTGTGGTATGGGGGGAATGATAGAAAGGAGAGCGAATAGGAGGAGGGGGGTAATTAGAAGTATACACTTTTGAGGAGGGATAGGTTCAAAAGAGAGAATAGAAGAAATACGGGAGAGGATAGGCTGGAAGGAAATATATTTAGTCTTCCCAACATGACTTTTGTAGATGTGTTTTCCTTAACTGCACATGTATAACATACATTAAACTGCTTGCCTTCTCAGTGAGGATGGGTGGAAAGGAGGAAGGGAGAGAAGTTGGGATTCAAAGTTTCAAAAATTAATATTAAAAGTTGTTTTTATAGAAATCTATCTTGCCCTACAAAAAAGTAGAGGAGATGGACTTGAGGGAAGGGAGGGGTGTGATAGAAGGGAGGACTGATTGAGGGAAGGGGTAATCAGAAAGCATGCTCTCTTGAGGTCAGCAGAGGGGAAAGATGGGGCAAAAGTTTGGAACTCAAAATCTTGTGGAAATGAATGTTGAAAACTACAAAAAATAAATAAAATTTTAAAAAAGAATAAAAATTTCCCCTTATATTTCATTTTCAGGGTTTATTGTTCCTAGCATTCATAGTACAGTAAAAACATAACAAAGCAAAAATTAAAAGGCTCATTTTGAATTGAAAATGTCTCTTTCCCATATTTATAGTATTCCTTGCCCTTTTAGGCCTTGATTATTTTTTAGAGCTCCTTAGGCAAGCTAAACATGCAGGAATTCAATCATCAGCAGATCTGGTTTATCTGTCTTAAAATGATGATCTCTCCAGACATGAATCTGTCATTCACTTACACAAGGTCCTTATTTCTGACACACAGAGCACATTTTGATGTGTCACAATGAATTACACATGTCAAATTACCAACATCACTTCATTCTATTTTACATAAAATTATGTCAGTACAAATCATAAAGGTTTAATTTAATGTCACAGAAGGAGGATTGGGGGTGAGAGGGTAGCATACAAGAAGTTTTCCATAATGAAAATGACCTCTTAAACAACCCTATTCCTTCATTACTCCATTAAAGACCCTACTCTGTTTCTAGTCTAATACCACTGCTGTAGGGGTGTGTCTTGTACTAGTCATTATTCTTTCTGGGGAAATTTGTATTTAATAGGTAACCCTTGAAAACTACAAAATTCTTCAAAACTGAAAAGAATAATAAACGTTCAGTCTGATGAGGGGAAGTAGTAGAGAGAGGTTCTGCAAAATCACTCATATCACACCATATATGCAACTCTGGGTATGGAGCGAAGTCAACCTGAGTTTGATTCTGACTTCTGACACTCACTAACTGTGTGACCTTGGATAAGTCACTTAACCTCTCTGTCTCAATTTCCTCAACTATAATATGTGGATAATAATAACATTTATCTTTCCAGGATGTTGTGAGACTCAAATAATATAATATTTGTAAAGTGTAAAGCAGTAAAATATAAAGTATTTCTAAAGTAGCACAACACATGGAGCATAGTACGTGCTACATAAATACAAGCTACTACTACTACAATGATGATGATGGTTCCTGTTTGACTGTATATACACATACGTGCATACATGCAAAAATGTGTACACATATTCAACTATGTATATTCATATGCATATGTACTCTAAATGAAGGAATTTATTTTGCTCAACTATGCAAATTTTGTGAGGGGACTGTGTTTTCCTTTTCTGTCTCTTTCCCAGTGGGATAGGATGTCTATTACTATTACATAGTTTTGAAGTTTTTTGATGGGGTGTAAATATAAGTGATCTAAGAATAAGTGTTATCTTGTTATTGCTCTTTTATATTTCTATTCTGTGAACTGTCATGCAAGTGAAGGAAATGATTGCTTTTTATAACTCAATTAACATATTGTGATGCAAGTTCATATTTTTAGAGATTCCCTAAAAGAGTATTTGGAATTTTTCTAGTAACATACAAGATTATGTGGATCTTATATTTTCCCACATTATTTGAATTTGTTCCACTAGGTTTCTATATTTTGAAAACAATTCAATTTATACCTTTTTGAGATTATATCTATCTGTAATGGCAATATCTATTAAAATATTTTTAAATTTTCATAGATCAACGTGATATACTAGAGTGCAGGTAAGATCTCTCTGTGTAATGATTCCCTTATTCTAGCAAAATTATTGCTTTTTTCTGAATTCTTTGGATATTTTGAGACTTTTATTTTTATTACAGGGATTTGTTCTCTGTTAATGAGCTTCCAGCATATACTTATAACCACCTGATTGAATTTCTAGGTAGCTGGAACATGTTCATTTAAATAAAAAAATATTGCATGATTTCCACCATTTCCTTGTATCATTTGTGCTGATCAATTGGTATTTGTAGTAATATTTGCATATATTCATACATGCACATGTGTGTTTATAAATATTTTATATGCATGCACACACATATGTGTCCTAATATGTTAGTAAATGTACTGTATACATATATATATATGTTTCTATGCATGTGTGTGTCAATATTTCTGTACTCTAAATCTATCACTACTCTGTCAGAGGGAAGATAATACATTTTATCCTTGACCTTCTTGAATCATTGGAATCAGGGAAGATCCTTCTATTGATTTTAGTTCTTACTGTTTTCAAAGTTTTTCTTCAAAGTGTTGATTTTGTTTAAGTTATTGTGCTTCTGCTAATATCTTTCTTGATCAGTTTAAAAACATATTTGAAATTTTTGTTTTTGCAATACTGATGGTAGAATATAAATTACTTCACTCTGAATTATTTCATATAAATCTTTCAATATGTCTTTCAAGTCATTCATTTCTATATTTCTTACAACATAATAATAGTTCTTCACATTCATATACCATTTCTAATTCACCCATTCCAGAATTTCTCTGTTTTCTTGGTTTTTTTTCTGCTACTAAAAAAGATTGTATAGATATTATCATAGATATTTTTCTTTGGAGATTGTAGATATATTGCTATTTCTTTGACCTTCTATCAGTACTCTACAGGTCTAGGAGTGGTATAGCTGGCTAGGAGACAATTTTAGCAATTTCTTGTAATTAATTCCAAATTGCCTTCCAAAATGGTTGTACCCATTCAAGGGTCTTAATCATTGTTTTTCAACAGCCCCATCAATATCTATCATTTTCTGTTTTTGTCATTGTAACACTAACATGATATTTATAGTGCCTACAGCAGCCATGAGTATCCCAGGGCAATTGCGAATTGTGAAATGCAATGAACTCTACACATGGAAGGCAGACCCAAAACATTTATTCAGATACCAGAAGGCCAAATCCAACAAAATCTATTTACAATGCAATGCAGAAGACAACATCATCCCAAGCCTTCCTCCTGCTAGGTTTCCCACAAATCTGCTCCATTAAACAAATCATAAACAAGCTCTTTGAGAAAATGGCTATGAGATTTCCCCTCCCATTTTTTTTCCCTTTTAATCTTATCCTTATCAAATATATTTGTGCAATATATCTTTTAATTTTGCATAATTAAATTATCAATTTATTCTTCAGTAATCCTCTCTATCCCTTGTTTGTTCATGTGCTCTTCTCCCATCAGTAGTTCTGATAAGTAATTTTTCCTGTTTTTCTAAATTGTTTTTTAATATTATTGAGGCAAAAGGCTTGTTACCTACCCTACGGCAACTCTTGAAAGATTATAAGCTTCCTGCTAAAACTGAATAAGAAGATTAATTGACATTCTCTGAGTGCATATTATAATTGTGATATACACACCTTTGAATTTATTAGATACAGCAGAAAGTAGTTCATTTACAAATGGAGAATACAAAATAACTGAGATCTGCTAATGTAATCCTAGTAATTTCCAACGTTAACTTAAGCATGAACTCAACAACCATGTTGAGAAAGAAGCTTGCAACAAATGGTTAGGTCATGTTAGTTTCTTTGCAGCAATAAATGGGTTTATAGCAGCAACATAGTACCTAAGGTACATCACCAAAAGTTACAGAGTTATTCTCAAGGTTCTCAAATTTAGTGATATGTGGACAATACTTTAAGAAAATTCATGGAACCATGCAGCAGGTCACTGCAGACTACAAAAAATTAGTACCTACAAACCACAACCTTATAACAGAATTGTAATCAAAAGTTTGATGCCTTTCATGGATTGAAAAGGGGCAGATTCTCATACTAAAGACAAAAACCTTAAAATATCCTTAAGATCCCAACAAATCAACTCTGTTTAACTGTAATATTATCAAAAGCAGAGAGGCCATGGGATTTTCCCAAGAATTCATATTTTGTTAATAGCAAAGACAAATCAAGGACCCATGAATGATTATCACATTACGGATGAAAACAGCTTAAATTAAATATCAGACACACCATGGTAGCTCAATATCTTTTGAAATTATGATTACATAACCAGTGCAGACTCAGTCATAGTGGAGTGGGAATGGCCTGGAATGGATTGAATCTGAAGCGGTAGCATGGATTCTCAGACCTCTCAACCTAGAATGGGAGTTCAGTGGAACTGAGTGAGAGGGAAGTGCAGGGCCCACAGTAGCAGCTGCAGTCACCCCTGGGCTACTCCGTCCAAATATTAAATGTTTGAAAGTCACCTACTTGAACTTCTGGGAGACAAGATGTCAGAGTAAATTGTAAGTGCTCTCACTCTCCCCTTGCTGACCTTGAAAAATCCAGAGAATATTTCCCCAGGAAAAATCCGTGAATAGTGGAACCAGTAGAAGGGGAACAGCAGTCTTTCAGCTCAGGAGACTAGGGAAATCAATGGGATGAGTATCTCTTGCTGTGACTGAAGGAGACCAGTGAAGGACTGGAGGAATCCTAGAAACCCTCAACTCAGTTGACCAAGAGGAGATCCTGAGCCTCATGTGGGTGGAAAAAGTAAGTGCCAACACCAAGACTCTAGGAGTACTTTAGCACCTCCAGGGGAATTGGACAGACACCAGTGTGGATGGGGTTTCAGCAGCCACTGAGCCTGCCTGTGCTCTATCTCAGCCTTAGGGTATGAGGAGATCTCCTGTGACCAGATAATCCCTACTCCACATCTCACATTCTGAGCTTCAATGGAACCCTGGGGATACTTAGAAAGACTTTAACTGGCCTCAACCTTGACACACACAAGCCAGCTCAGCACCACATAAGTTACAGCATTTTATATCTTCTAGCTGAAAGAACCAGAGGCAATAATATACAAAGCCAATAAAAAGGCCTCAAGCTTCCAGCACAATAAACATGGAACAGAGTCCCCTATGCCCCAGAAACAGAGATCCACTTTAAAAGCCAGGAAAAAGGCAATCACCATGAGCAAGAAGGAAATCAGAAAAGCAAAGACCATAGAATCTTAGTACAGGGAAAGGAAGATCAAAATACTAATTCAGAAGAGTACAGAACTGACAATATACCTGTATCTGAAATCTCAAAAGGGAAGATAAACTGGTTTCATGTCCAAAAAGCAATCCTGGAAGAGCTCAAGAAGGATTTTAAAAGCCAAACTAGAGAGGTAGAAGAAAAACTGACCAATGATTTTAAAAATACAATTGACAAAATGAAAAAAAGAATTCACTGAAGAGAACAGCTACTTAAAAAGTAAAATTGGATAAAAATGGATAAGGAGTAAAAAAATCTAACTTGGAGAATTGGACAAACGGAAAAGGAAGCATAAAAGCTAAATAAAGAAAATAATTTGTTAAAAATTAGAATGGACAAGTAGAAGCTAATGACTCTATGAGATATCAAGAATCAGTCAAACAAAATCTAAAGAATGAAAAATAGAAGAAATAAATGAGAAAAAGAGCCTGGAAAACATCTTCCAAGAAATCATGAAGGAAAGGCCCTGGATTCCAAGGAAAAAATAGTTATTGAGAGAATCCACTGATCACCTTCTGAAAGAGATCCCAAATTGAAAGCCAAGGAACAATGTTGTCAAATTCCAGATTTTCAAGTCAAGAAGAAAATACTGCAAGCTGACAGAAAGAAATAATTCAAATATTGAGGAACTACAGTCAGGATCACAAAGGACCTTGAAGCCTCTACATTAAAACATCAGAGGAATTGGAATATGATATTCTGTAAGACCAAGGAGTTTAGACTACCACCAAGGATACAACCCAGCAAAACCAAGCATAATCTTTCAGGCAAGGAGATGGACATTCAATGATATAAGGGATTTCTAGACATTTGTAATGAAAAGTCCAGAGCCCAACAGAAAATTTGACCTTCAAATGCAAAACTCAAGAGAGGGATGTCCTTTATCACCACTACTATTCAATATTGTACTAGAAATTTTATCTTTAACAATAAAAAAAGAAGAAATTGAAGGAATTAGAATAGACAAAGACATTAAGTTATCACTCTTTGCAGACAACATGATGATATATTTAGAGAATCCTAGAAAATCTAGCAAAAGTTACTTGAAATATTAAACAACTTTGACAAAGTTGAATGATACAAAGCAAACCCATATAAATCATCTGTATTTCTATGTATTACTAACAAAAGCCCAAAAGCAAGAGATAAAAAGAGAAATTCCATGTCAAGTTAAGATAATAGTTAAGACACTATAGTGTCTTAACTATATAGTTAAGACACTAAAATATTTGGGAGTCTATCAGCCAAAATAAGGTCAGGGACTATACAAACTTAATTACAAAACATTTTAAAGACAAAGTCAGATCTAAGTAATTGGAAAAATATCAGTTGCTCATGGGTAGGCTGAGATAATATAAGAAAAATGACAATTCTACATAAATTAATTAATTTATTCTGTGCCATACCAATAAAACTACCAAAAATTATCTTCTAGGACTACAAAAGTCATATTGAAATTCATCTGGAAGAACAAAATTTCCAGAATATCACAGCAATAAATGAAAAGAAATGCTAGGGAAAGTGGCCTAGCCATACCAGATCTCAAATTGTATTATAAATCAGCAATCTTCTAAACCACTTGGAAACAGCTAAGAAATACAGGGGTAGATCAGTGGAATAGGGTAAGTATACAAGGCACAATAATCAATGATTATAGCAGTTTACTGTTTGATAGACCCAAGGACCCTAACTTCTGGTAAAATAATTTACTGTTTGATAAAACTGCTGACAAAACAGGAAAATAGTGTGGCAGAAACTAGGCATAGAGTAATGCCTGACACCACATAGAAGAATAAAGTCCAAATGGGTACACTGTTTGGGTATAAAGTCTAATGGTAGAAACAAATTAGGGGAGCAAGGAAGGGTTTATTTGTCATATTTATGGAGAATGGAAACATTTATGACCAAACAAGAAATAAAGAACATTATGAAATGCATAATGTGTAATTTTGATTACATTAAATTGAAGTTTTTCCATAAACAAAGTCAAAGCAACCAAGATTAGGAGGGAAGCAGAAAACTGGGAAAGAATTTTTACAATGAATGTCTGTGATAAAGATGTCATTTGTAAAATATAGAGAGACCTGAGTCAAATATACAAGAATAAAGGTCATTCCCCAGTTGCTAGTCAAAGGATATGAACAAGCCGTTTTCAGAGGAAGAAATTAAAGCTATCTAAAGTCATATAAAAATGCCCTAAATTACTATTGATTAGAGAGATGCAAATAAAAGCAACTCTTCATGAGTTCAAATCTTGCCTCAGATACTTAGTAGCTCTGTGACTCTGATGAACATCACACCTATCAGATTGGTTAACATGATAAAACAGGAATATGGTATATGTTGGAGAAGATGTGGGAGAGTTGGGACAGATCCAACCATTCTGGATAACAATTTAGAACTATGCCCAAAGGGCTATAAAATATGCATACCCTTTGACCCAGCAATATTGCTTTTAGGCCTGTATCCCAAAGACATCATACAAATGGGAAAAGGACCCATATAGCAGCTCTTTTTGTGGTGTCCAAGAGCTGGAAATTGAGGGAATGCCCATTAATTGGGGAACGGTTGAACAAGTTTCACATATGAAAGTAAAGGGATATTATTGTGCTATAAGAAGTGACAGGCAGACTTCAGAAATACCTGGACAGACTTATGTGAACTGATGCTGAGTGAGGTGAACAAAACAAGGAGAACATTGTACACAATAACAGCCCCAGAGTGTGAGGACTGGTTTTGATAGACTTAGTTCTTCACAGAAATGCAAGGACCTAAAACATTTCCAAAGGAATCTTCATGCAACATGCCATCCACATCCAGATGTAAAGAGCTAAAAATTTGGAATACAGAATGTAGCACACTATATTCTACTTTGTTAGGTTTTGCTTTGGCTTGTTTTTTCTCATCTATCTTTCCATTCATTTTAATTCTTCTATGCAACATGACTAATGTTAAAATGTGTTTAATAATAATGTATGTGTAGAACCCATGTGTTTAATAATAATGTATGTGGACAACCCATAAAAGATTGCATGTTGTCTTCAGGAGAGAGGTGGCAAAAATTTAAAATTTATGGAAGTGATTTTTGGAAACTGGAAACAAATTAATTTTTTTAAAATAGGTTATATAATTTCTAACTGTATACAAATTCAAAATTTTGTGTTTTAGAACAAAGTGGTAACAATATTAAATATAATGAAATTTTATTAATATTATCCTTAATTTGCTCATATTTGGCATTTTCATTTTTCTTGTAACAATTGCTACTTTACAGTTGGCCCCATGATAAGGCACAGATTTTGTGAGTTATGAAAAGTGATTTTTCTGCTATTTAATATAATAATAATAATTGAATTTTAATAATCATTGTAATATACCAAAGATTATGGAGAGATAAAGATAAAAGAGAGAGAAAGAGAGAGAAAGAGAGAGATAAAAGAGAGAGTGAGAGAGAGAGAGGAGAGAGAGAGAGAAAGACTGAGAGACAGAGAGAGAGAAAGATAGACAGTGACACAGAGAAATTGGCCCTCACATCAGTACATAAGCAGAGCATAATATTGATGTCCTCCATGGCATATCTCTATGATCAATAAGGATCACCTCTCTCTGTACTGATCATTTGTTCAATTGAACAAATTGTTCAGTAACGAGCAGTGAGAAAGATACTATATGCTTTGATCTGTGCTGGCCATTTTGTCAGAGAGAGACAATCTCATTTTCAACAATTAAACTCCATTACCACTTAGCAGGATAATTCAGGTAAATTTCAGTTTTTGCTAAATGAGTTTGAGTTTGAGAAAATAAAGTTAGGTTTACCACAGAGAACTACTTGGACACTCTCTGCATGGCATAAAAAGATACTATTCTGTAATATAAAAATGTAGATCTCATGTGTGTATAACTGTTAAAAATGTGTTATTTGCCATATGTAAAAAGTGTATGCTCTCTACTGGGTTTTAATTTATGGAGAATTTATCAACAAGCTAATTTTGGTAGATTTTATTTTAAAAATTAATGTTTCATCTTGTTGATAATATACATGTGCGAAAGACTGACCTGTCTGGAGACAACATCTTAACCCAAATCAATTATTTTAATGTTGTGAGTTTCAGGCACTAGAAAAATTGGGGAAAAAATTCATAGAATGCTTCAAATACCTATTCTATCTGTCCAACATCCCTATTGGTTGCTTTGACAAATACATTTTAATTCTTTTCTCTCTTCCCCAGAACAATAATCTTTTTCTTGTTTCCTATAACCCTTATTTACCAAGTTTTAAATATTTCTACATTTTCTCAGAAAAAGTCTCTCATTTATTTTAAAATGGAATCAATTTGAAGAGTCAAATAAAATGTAAATATAGGCTTGATGTAACAAATTTCAGAGGAATGATTATTAATTCCTACATGGAAGTTAACAAATTAAACAATGATGTATAGGGGAGACATAGCTAGGTATTTCATTTAAAGATATTTATGATGGTTGGGCAACTGCGAATTCAATATGAACCATCTAATATGGTTACATACAAAGCTAACTTGTCCTTCATCTGTATTAGCAGAAGCAAGCTTTCCAAAATGAAGAAAGCAATAGTTCCACTATTTTCTGCAGTAGCTCAAGTTCATGTGGAAATTATATCTGGCCTCACATCCTAAAAGGGACACTCACAAACTGTCTTCATATAGATAGAAAGCTGGCAGGTGTGGAAAAAAAGAAAAGGAAAATTAATACTATGTATAACTTATGTATAATTAATACTATGTATTAATTATGTATAATTAAAACTATTAATACTATAATACTATTATACTATTAATACTAATAGTATAATATACTAATTTATACTATGTATAACTTGAAATAACAGAACTAGCAAAGGAAAAGGAGAGAATTTATGCAAATTCTGATTTTGGCTAATCTCAAAATAGAACTTTTTATTAAATATGGATTGCAAATATTCAATGAAATAATGATGCAGATTATTTTATATAACAAATAATATTTTACAATATATTACATCATAATATATTACAACATATAAGTATATATATGATACGATAATACATAAATAATAATTATACAGATTATAATTATACACATCTCCAAATACAGATTGGGTGACTCAAGTCAGAGTAGAGAGATTTTATAAGAGGTTCATTTATTGGGTAGGGATCTAGGCTAGAGAACTTCAAAGAGTATTTGGAATATTCGTTTTTGGCATTCGCCCTTAGGCATCAATAGACATTTTTTTCTGAATCATATTTTATTTTTTTTCCAATTACATATAAATATAGTTTTCAACATTAATTTTTATAAAAATTTGAGTTTCAAATTTCTCTTCCTCCTTCCCCAACCAGTCCCCAAGACAGCAAGCATTCTGATATAGGTTATACCCGTACGATCATGTTAAACATATTTCCACATCAGTTATGTTGTGAAAGAAGAATCAAAACAAAAGGGAAAAGCTGTGAGAAAAAAAAAAGCAAAAGAAAGTGAAAATAATATGCTTTGATCTGCATTCAAACTCCATTGTTTGATGTGGTTAGCATTTTCCATCATAAGTCTTTTGGCATTGTCTTGGATCGTTGTATTGATGAAAAGAGCTAGGTCTATCACAATTAATCATTTAGCAGCAGTATCTTTAGATTTTTAAATAACTGAGCCGGAATTCTATCACCTACACTATTTTGATTTTGAATCATGCTTCCTGAGGCCTACATGAATTTAATTTATAGGAGGTCTCACTCTAGATCAGCAAGCACACTGTCATGATTATTAGTGATGTTAAAATTTTTCTTGCCTAGTTGTCTTGTGTAAGCTTGCTACCTCTTCTTCATCTCTTCTGTTTCTGCAAAGTTTGCACAATTTTTGTCTTTTGTCATACCCATTTTTGCATGATACATTTCCTTATATCTCTAATATTCCTCAAGATATCTCTTAACTTTCCCATTATATTGTTATCTTCTATTTATTTGCATTGATCCTTTAAGAAAACCTTATATCTCCTTGCTGTTGTCTTGAATTCGGCATTCAGTTGGGTATATTTTCCCTTTCCCTTTTCTTCTTTCCTCAGCATTCAGGATAAGAGGAAATGATTAAAAGAGGGAAGGCACCAGAATTTAGAAAGGTTAGAGAAGACTTCTAGTAAAAGGTGAAATTTTAATTGGGACTTAAAAGACATTGCCAGTAAGTGGAGCAGAGGAAGGAGAATGCCCTGCGTATAGGGGAAAGCCAGAGAAAATGATCAGAGCTGAGAATGGCATCCTGTTTATGGATTTGCCAGCAAGCCAGTTTCGTAGGATGGAAGAATACATGGCAGAGAGATAGGTATAAGAAAATTGGAAAACTAGGAGGTGACTTAGGTTACAAAGAGCTCTTAACACTAAACAAAATATTTTTGTATTTGCTCTTGGAGGCAACAGGAAGTCAGTGAAATATAGTGAATGTGGGGTGGAGGAGGAGGGGTGTGTGTGTGTGTGTGTGTGTGTGTGTGTGTGTGTGTGTGACATGATCAGACTTATACTTTAGGAAAATCACTTTAGTGATTGACTTCAGGACATATTGGGGGCAGTTAAGTGGCACAGTGAATAGAGCACTGGGATGCTAATCAGGAAATCCCATCTTCCTGAGTTCCAATCCAACCTCAGACACTTGCTATGTAGCACAGTAGATAGAGAACCAGGAGTCAGGAAGGCTTGAGTTTAAATATAGTCTCAAACCTTGGACAAGTCATTTAACCCTATTTGCTTCAGTTTTATGAACATAAAATGATCTAGAGAAGGATAGGGCAAACCATTCTAGTACCTTTGCTAAGAAATCCCCAAATGAGATCATGGCAAGTTGGACATGCCTGATAAATGAACAACCACAAAAGAGGGTAAGTTGAAATGGACAGAAACTTGAGGCAGGCACACCCACTGGCAGGCTATTGCAACAATCCAGGCACTAGGTGATGAGAGCTTACTCTAGAGGGAAAACAGTGTCTGAGAAGAAAAGGGGAAAGTTTTGAAAAACGTTATAAAGGTAGAATCAAGAGACCTTGGTTCCAGATTGTACATGGGGTGATGGTGAGATACAGTGAGAAATTCAAGACTACTCCTAGGTTACAAGCCTAAAAAGAATTGTTTCGATTATTCTATCATTTCAGTTTTTTTTTTCCTGATTATTTCTGACTCCATTTGGAATTTTCTTGGCAAAGATACTGGAGTGAATTGTCATTTTCTTCTCTAGTTCATTTTACAAAAGAGAAAACTGAGGCAAAGAGGGTTAAGTTACTTGCCTAGGGTCACAAAACTCATAAGTTTCTGAGGCTAGATTTGTACTCACAAAGAGGAGTCAGACTTGGCACACTATCTATGGTGCCATCTAGATGCCCTGAACCTAATTTAATACCTAGCTCATCTATTAGTAAGACAAAAAAATGTTTAGCTGTAGATACATTTTGGAGACTCAAAAAAACATAAGAAATGGAGATAGTTTATAATAATCATATCCCAGGTTTCTCTTCTCTTGATCATCTCATATAAATGTTTACTTTGTTCCTTTTATGAACTCTAATAAAATAAGTCCCTCAACCAGAACTTTATTAAATAGATGTACGTTATTGGTTTTTTGATGGATTTCAAATAATATATAAATGATTCAAAATGTTTTCAGGTATTAAATCCTCCTGAACACCAATTTTGACACGTTTAACATAGAAATATTTTCACATATTATTTTTTGCCCTGAAAGTTATTTATTTTTATGTGTAATATTTTGAACCCTGATTGAATTACAAGTAATTTATATTAAGTATATTTCTTAAAGTTTTAGGTTTTGCATCTTTTAGATATATTTTACACTGAGTTCATTTTCATTTTATTAATGGGGGAGATTCTGAAAAATATTTATAATAGTTAATAGCAATAATATTATATTTTAATCATTAATTATCATTAAATGATTTTCAATAGACTGGAGTAGCCTATGATGATCATAAAGTTTAAAAGTTAAAATTTTTAAAATATACTTTTAATAATATGTTAAAATTAAAAATTTCCATCCAGTAATAGAAACAAAAATCTCTCTGGTGTTAGTAGAAAGTTCACTGGAAAGGGCAAAAATATAACTAATCTAGGTTTAATGTGAATTAGCCCCTGGGCCTTGGCATGATAGGAGGATAGACATATCCAACCAGAGGAGACCATCATTCTCAGTCCTTTCTAATTTCACTGTGAAATTTTGTCAGTAAACTATGCAGCCAACCTCCAAGCACCAAACTTACATTTCCATTGTCATGATCTGATTCTTGGGGCCTGCTATACCCTCCCACCCAGAGAGAGGTTAGGACTATATATCTTGTACAGTGGAAAGCATACTTTCATCTAATTGTTTTTGCCCCAGGTGAAAAAATTCCAAGTTAAATCCTGTCAGTTAAATTACTAGAAATTTTGATTACAAACATCCTAACAGTTCAACTTTTCAGTCTATCGACATTTTAAATTTCTCTCATATTTGCTTGGGAGCTATTACTATCTTCATCTTCATACCTCAAATAATCACTGCACCATCACACTTTAAACTGAATAAACTGCTTTCAAATTGATGTTACCAGCCATCTACAACTTCTAGACCAGCCTTTTCTCTTAACCTTGAGAAGGGAAAGGTTACGAATATTTGTAACAACAATAGTTGAGAATATGAGTGAGTGAATATTGTTTTGGTTCAGTAGAAATAAGGAACGATAAGGAGAAGGTGAATTTCATTTAACTCCCAAGATCTACCAGATTTCATTGATCTTGTGCCTTTGTTCTGATGTCTCTATATCTAGAACATAGGAAATATTCAGTATATAGATGGCTCTTCAAAAGAGATATCAATGAACTCCCCATTCCATTCTAGCTTATTGTTGCTTTATCCACCCTCAAATTATCTTACACTAATCTAATTGTTTACATATTACATTGCTTCAGAGAAATAGAAATGCTGGAATGCAGGGAATTTTTCATTTTTGTCTTTGAATCTCTTGCCTGGAGTGTAGTAGACATGCCATAAATTAAATTGAATTCTTAAAGAGGAAAAATAAAGTAAGATTTTACTCATGAGACTGTTAAGTAATTGATGCCAGGGATCATTCCTTATAATGTTTGTATTTCCCACAGGCTTTGCACATAAGAGGTCCTCAAGAAATATAGATTATTGAAATTTAGACAAGCAATAGAATTTCAAATGATTCTAATTTACTTAAATGTAGCAGTAATAACATTTTATTTAACATACTTAAGAAATAAAAAGTTTAGATATTATTTCAACAAACAAAAAAGACGAGAACTGGGACTTTAACGAAGTAGGAATCTCTTTTTTGCAATTATCTCAAAGAATAAAAATTCTACATATTTCAATGGAATTTTGAGAAATCAGATTTATATTTTGTTGCAGGATGAAATAGAGGGAAAACTTATAGAAATGTGTTTGTAGGATTTATTCGCACTTTTATGCAAATTCTTTATAAATGATTTAACAGCTAAGGTTCTCACAGTAAATAATTTACTTTCCCGCTATATACTTTATGTGAGCTATACACACACTTTATCAGTTCACAATAAAATGCAGTAGGTTTCTTTATTTGACCTCCTCATTTCATTCATAGAAGTGACACATACACCAATTGCAGCTTCAAGAGAAAATTCTATTTCCCAGTAATCCAAATCGAACAGTTTGGAAAATGAAATAGTCTGCTTAGTGAAGTATTCAAGCACAATTCATGGTAGCATTCAGAGGTTAGGCCATATGAAAGGTGGCTACTATGTTGAATTCATGATTACTAAAGTGGGCACTCCTAAAGGGGAAGCTTAGAAGTCCTCACTTTTGTATATAATTCCAATAGTCAGTTAATAGGCATAAGTAGCTCAAAGAGCAACTTAAAGCAAAGGAATTTATTAAAACAGGAGAGTAAGAACAGTAGCAAAAAAGTGGAATCAAGATGATGAATGTGGAGCAGGTCTTGCCTGAGTTCTCCCCCCAAATCCTACAAGTACCTTTAAAAATGACTCTAAACAAATTCTGAAGCAGCAGAACCTACAAAAAGATGGAGTGAGACTAATTTCCAAAATAAGACAGCTTGGAATTTTTGCAGGAAAGGTCTGTTGCAACAGGATGAGAGAGCAGCACAGTTCAGCACAGGTGGTACCAGGGTCAACTCAGTAAAGCCAGAACGGTGATGGGATCACTGGTAGCAGTGGCTGTCTCCAGACCTCTCAGCCTACAGCCAACAAAGACAACTTAGAAGATTACTAGGAAAGGTCTGTCACCCTTGTGTGAAAGTGGAGTTCAGTCCAGTACAGACAATACCAACACAGCCCCAGGCACAGAAAACCAGAAGCAGGTCTTGGGAGTGATGGAATCAGCAGTGACAGTGGCTGCTGAAACAACTACTTCTAGAACTTTCAGGCCACTATTGGTAAAGGGGTCAAATTACTGGTAAGAAAGAGAATATAGGGGTCTCTTTTGCTAGCACTGAGGCAGAACACTGTGTATTTGCCTTCACTCACAGTCCTGGATGGCAGCCACAGGGCAAGGAGGAATACTGGCACAAGAGAGCTTGTGGTCACACTGTAGTAGGGACCCTCCTAACAGTTCCAGGGCAGAAAAGAGTATTTATGGTTGCATACAAAACAGAGCACAGGTTAAGAGAGTAGTAAACATCTTTTCTTAGATCATGCCACCTGGAAAGAATGGAAAACATATAGCTCCCTAGAAATATCTCTCAAAATACCCACACAAAATCTCTGAAGTTTGAGACATTGCACTCTCCACTCTGTAAACAGAATCCTACTTTAACAAAGAATTAAAAGTTGAGTAATAGACTTGGAAAATGAGCAAACAATGACAAAACAACTCTGACTGTAGAAATTTACTAAGGTGGCAAGGAAGATCAAAATATATGTGCAGAGAGAAAGGGAACAAAATCAAAGCTCCTACCTCCAAAGCCTCCAAGAAAAAATATCAACTAATCTCAGGCTATTGAAGAGCTCTAAAAGAATTTTGAAAATTAAGTAAGAGGGGACAGAGTTAAGACACTAGAGAAAAAGTAGGTACCTTCTAGAGTTCTCCCCCAAAACCTAGCCAGATACCTGTAAAAAATGGCTCAAAACAAATTATGAACCTGCAGAACCCACAGAATGTCAGAGTGAAGAAAATCTCCAGCCCAATATAGGCTGAAAGGTCAACTGGAGGTGTCTATCATGCCATGCTGGGAGCAGACTGCAGTCCAGGATGGGATACCCCAGCACAGATGGGACTTGAGCAGGCATCAGGAGGACTGAATCTCTGGCACTTGTGGCAGTTTCTAGACTTTGCAATCCTGAAATGCTGAGGAAATATTGGAACGTCAGAGGGAAAAACCTCTCTGACTTGTGTGACAGTAGAATAGTCTGGCCCCAGCTCTAGGGCAGTAAATGAGACTGGAGAGCTCACTGCAGCCACAGCAGCAGCAGCAGCAGCAGCAGCAGCAGCAGCAGCAGCAGCAGCAGCAGGAGCAACAGAAGTTGTTTCTGGAGGGGATCAAGTGGCTGGCAGTATTTCTCCTCACCTGAACTGGAAACAGAGAACTATCTTGACAAATAATTCAAAAATAAAGTATATGCCTGGGGAAATGAGGAAAAAATAGAAAAAAAAAAATAAGATTATAGAATCTTACTTTGGTGACAAGGAAGAACAAAATATAGACACAGAAGACAACAAATTTGTAGTTCTTACATCCTAAGCCTTCAATAAAAACATGAATTGGTACCAGGGCATGGAAATCTCAAAAAGGATTTTGAAAGTCAAGTAAGAGAATTAGAGCAAAAACTAGGAAGAGAAATGAGAGTGATGCAAGAAAATCATAAAAAGCAAGTCAACAGCTTGCTAAAGGGGACACAAAAATGCTGAAAAAAATAACATCTTTAAAATAGACTAACCCTACTCAGCGCAGTAGTAGCCCTTCTTTCTCCACATTAGTCAGTTATGACCCCCAACTCCCCACCAACCATGTCAAAGGGACCCACAGTTGGCATTGGTCTTGGCACCACTTACTCCTGTGTGGGAGTCTTCCAACATGGGAAAGTGGAGATCATTGCTAATGACCAAGGAAACAGGACCACCCCCAGTTACGCCTCCATCACTGACACAGAATGTTTAATCAGTGATGCTGCAACGAATCAAGTTGCAATGAACCTCACCGACACAGTTTTTGATGCCAAATGTCTGATTGGTCACAAATTTGATGATGCAGTTGTACAATCAGACATAAAGCACTGGCATTCTACAGTGGTGAATGATGCAGGCAGGCCTAAGGTCCAAGTGGAGTACAAAGGTGGAGACCAAAAGTTTCTATCCAGAAGAAATGTCATCTATGATCTTGACCAAAATGAAAGAAATTGCTGAAGCTTACCTTGGGAAGGCCATCACAAATGCTATTGTCACAATACCAGCCTATTTCAGCAATTCTCAACGTCAAGTCACTAAAGAAGCTGGAACCATTACTGGTCTCAATGTGTTCTGAATCATCAATGAGCCAACTGCTGATGCTATTGCTTATAACTTGGACAAAAGGGTTGGTGTGGAGAGAAATGTGTTGATCTTTGACTTTGGAGGTGATACTTTCCATGTCTCCATTCTTATCATGGAGGATGGTATCTTTGAGGTCAAGTCCACAGCTGGGGACACCCACTTGGGTGGGGAGAACTTTGACAACCAAATGGTCAACCATTTCATTGTGGAATTCAAGCAAAAGCACAAGAAGAACATCAGTGCGAACAAGAGGGCTGGTTGCCCTCTTCACATTGCTTGTGAATGTGCAAAACCACACCCTCTCTTCTAGTACCCAGGCTAGTATTGAGATTGACTCCCTTTACGAAGGCATTGACTTCTATACATTAATCCCTCGATCTCATTTAGAAGAGTTGAATGCTGATCTCTTCTATGGCACACTGGACCCTTTGGAAAAGGCCTTAAGAGATGCCAAGCTAGAAAAATCATAGATTCATGACATCATCCTGGTGGGTAGTTCCACTTGAATTCCCAAAATCTAGAAGCTTTTGCAAGACTTTTT
The DNA here is from genome assembly GCA_023548195.1 of Bettongia penicillata ogilbyi. Lineage (NCBI taxonomy): Eukaryota > Metazoa > Chordata > Mammalia > Diprotodontia > Potoroidae > Bettongia > Bettongia penicillata. The sequence continues at coordinate 2,466,380 of JAJHZJ010000744.1, read as the reverse complement.
CAATGGCAAGGAGCTCAACAAGAGTATAAATCCTGATGAGGCTGTTGCTTATGGTTCAGCTATCCAGGCTGTCATTTTGTCTGGAGATAAATTTGAGAACATGCAGGACTTGTTGATGTTGGATATCACTCTTCTTTCCCTTGGAATTGAAACTGCTGGTGGAGTTATGAGCAAACGTAATACCACCATCCCCACCAACCAGACACAGACATTTACCACCTATTCAGACAACCAACCTGGTGTGCTTATTCAGGTTTATGAAGGTGAGATGACAATGACAAAGGATAACAACCTGCTTGGCTAATTTGAGCTCACAGGAATCTCTCCAGCACCCAGAGGTGTTCCTCAGATTGAAGTGACATTTGACATTGATGCAAATGGCATTCTCAATTTTTCTTCTGTGGATAAGAGCACAGGAAAGGAGAACAAGATCACCATCACCAATGATAAAGGACATCTGAGCAAGGAAGACATTGAGTGTATAGTCCATGTCGCTGAGAAATACAAGACTGAGGATGAGAAGCAGGGAGACAAGATGCCTTCCAAGAATTCTCTTGAATCTTATGCTTTCAACATGAAGGCTACAGTGGAGGATGAAAAACTGAAAGGCAAAATTTGTGATGAAGACAAACAGAAGATCCTTGAAAAATGTAATGAAATAATCAACTGGCTGTATAAGAACTAGACTGCTGAGAAGGAAGAATTTGAGCATCAGCAGAAAGAGTCGGAGAAGGTCTGCAACCTCATCATTACCAAGCTGTACCAGAATGCAGGGGGCATGCAAAGAAGCATGCCTGGTGGATTCCCGGGGGACGTAGCAGCTCCATCTGCAGGTGCTTCTTCTGGACCCACTATTGAAGAGGTGGACTAAACAGCAGAAGAAAGAGCATTCCACACAGCTTCTCCAAAAATTGAAGGATTTAAAATTTGTAGCCAAGGCAGAAGAAGTTTAAAAGTAACATTTAAGCTACTGTGGAAATCTGGGCATTCTGAATACTTGAATGTGTGCAGAGGGAGAGAAGAGAACAACATTGCACTTTATCAGTACTGTAAACAAGTGAAAACCCAATTTGTGTCCTGAAGAATAAAAATTATTTAAATTTGACACCATGAAAAAATTGACTAACCTAAATAGCCAAAGAGATCCAAAAAGTCTATGAGGAGAAGAATGCCTTAAAATCAGAACTGGTCATATAGAAAAGGAGGTCCAAAAGCTCACTGAAGAAAATAATAACTTATAGATTAGAATGAAGCAGATGGGAGCTAATGATGTTATGAGAACAAAGAAATTATAAAACAAAATCAAAGGAATGAAAAAAAAATAGCAGGTAATGAGAAACATCTCATTAGAAAAACAACTGACCTGGAAAATATATCCAGGAGAGATAATTTAAAAATTATGGGACTGCTTGAAAGCCATGATCAAAAAAGAGCCTATATATCATTTTTCAAGAAATTATCAAGGACAATTGTCCTGATATTCTAGAACCAGAGGGGAAAACAGATATTGAGAGAACCCAATGTTTATCCCCTGAAAAAGATCCAAAAAGAGAAACTCCTAGGAATATTGTAGGCAAATTTCAGTGTTCCCAGGTCAAAGAGAAAATATGGCAAGCAGGCAGAAAGAAACAATTTCAGTATTGTGGAAACACAAACAGGATATCACAAGATCTAGCAGCTTCTACACTGTTATTGAAAGACTTGGAATATTATATTTCAGTGGTCAGAGGAGTTAAGATTAAAACCAAGAATCACCTACCCGAAAAACTGAGTATAATACTTCAGAGAAAAATTTATCATTCAATGAAAGAGAGGACTTTCAAGCATTCTTGATGAAAAGACCAAAATATAGTAGAAAAATTTGACTTTAAACACAAGAATCAAGAGAAGCATGAAAACGTAAACAGGAAAGAGAAATCATAAGGGACTTACTGAAGTTGAACTGCTAACATTCCTATATGGAAAAATAACATTTGTAACTCCTGACACTTTTCTCCATATTAGGGTAGTTGGAGAGATTACAGACATATAGACAGAGTGCACGGGATGAGTCGAGAATGAATTGATGATATCTAAAAAAATAAAATTAAGAACTGAAAGTGGAATATATATTGGGAGAAGGAGAAGGGGAGAAATTAGAATGAGGTAAATTATCTCTCACATAAAAGAGGCAAAGAAAAGATTTTTTCAATGGTGGGAAACGGGGGAGGTGAGAGAAAAAGAATGAACCTTGTTTTCATCGAATTGACTTAAGGAAGGAATAACATTAACAATCATTTAGTATGAAAACCTATCTTACACTACAGCAAAATACGGGGAAAGGGGAATAAGTGGAGGGGGGAAGATGAAATAAGGGAGGGCAATTGGGAGGATGAGGTAATTAGAGTAAACACTTTTGAGAAAGGACAGGGTCAAATGAGAGAATAGAATAAATGGGGGCCAGGATAGGATGGAAGGAAATATAGTTAGCCTTTGACAACATGACTGCTATGGAAGTGTTTTGCATGACTACTCAAGTATAACCTATATCAAATTGCTTGCCATCTCAGTGGGGATGGGTGGGGAGGGAGGAAGGAAGGGAGAGGAGTTGGAACTCAAAGTTTTAAAAAACAAAGTTAAAAATCGTTTTTACATGCAAATGGGAAATAAGACATACAGGAAATACAGTATAGAAATATATCTTCCTCTAGAAGAAAATAAAGGGGATGGGATAAGAGAAGGAAAGAGTGTGATAGAAGGGAGAGCAAATTTGAGAAAAGGGTAATTAGAATACATACTGTCTAGACATGGGTGGAAGGGAGAGATGGGGAAAAAATTTGGAACTCAAAATATTTTGGAGTGAATGTTGAAAAGTAAAAATAAGTAAATTACTTAAAGAAAATCAAGTAAGAGAGAGAGGAAAAAGTGGGAAGAGAAATGAGAGTGATGCACAAAAACCATGAAAAGTGTGTCTACAAGTTAGTATATGGTCAAGGTATAAAAGCTGATACTACAAACAAATTAGGCAAGCAAGGACTACTTTATTTGTCAGGTTTATGGAGAATGGAGGAATTTATGACCAAATGAAAGATAGAACAATTTGAAATGCAAAATGGATAAATTTGATTACATCAAATTGAAAAGTTTTTGCAAAAATAAACCCAATACAACCAAGTTTAGGAGGGAAGCAGAAAACTAGGAAAGAATTTTTCCATCTAGTGTCTGTGATAAAGGCCTCATTTCCAAAATGTAGAGAGAACTGAATCAAATTGATAAGAGAATAATTCATTTCTCAACTGATAAATGGTCAAAGGACATGAACAGGCAGCCTTCAAAGGAATTAATTAAAGCTCTCTATAATCATATAAAATTGCTCTAAATCACTATTGATCAGAGAGACATAAATCAAAACAACTCTGAGGTAGCACATCACACCAATAGGATTGGTAAAATGACAAAGTAGGTAAATGATAAATGTTGGATAAGTTGTGGGAAAGTTGGAATACTTATTCATTGTTGGTGGAGCTGTGACCTGATCCAATCCTTCTGGAGAACAATTTGGAATTATACCCAAAGGGCTATAAATGTGCATACCCTTTGATCTAGCAATATCACTTCTAGGATCATAAAGAGATCATAAAAGTGGGAAAATGACCCACATCTACAAAAGTATTCATGGCAACTCTTTTTGTGGTGGCCAAGAAATGGACATCAAGGGAATGGCCATCAATTGAGGAATGGCTAAGCAAGTTGTGGTATATGAATGTAAAGGAATACTATTGCACTAAAAGAAATGACAAACAGGTGGACTTCACAAATGACCGGATAGATTTACCTGAACTGGTATCGAATGAAGTGGGCACAACTAGGAGAATATTATATACAATAATAGTCACAGAGTACGAGGACTGTTTTTGATAGACTTAGTCCTTCCCAGCAATACAACAACCTAAAATATTTGCAAAGGACTCATGATGCAAAATGCCATCCATATCCAGAGAAAGAACTATGGACTCAGAACACAGAATGAAGCAGACTATTTTCTCATGTTTGAGTTTTTTTTTTTCAGTTTTACTCATGCTTTCTCTCATTTGTTTTAATTCTTCTATGCAACATGACTAATGTGAAAATGTGTTTAATAAGAATCCATGTTTAGAGATCATATAAAACAGCATGTCACCTCAGAGAAAATTTAAAACTTATGGAAGTGATAGTTGAAAATTGAAAAAAAAAATAAATTTGGAGGAAAAAGTAAAATGAAATAATTAAAAATGCTATGTACATTTGTTATGATTAGTGTAAGGTAGGGATGTGCCAGTAAATATTTTGAAAATTGGGTTTCAACAATAAAAAAATGAACATGAGACATTTGTAATTTTAAACTACATTATTATCATTTTCTTAATGACTTCATTGGATCTAGAAACCAACAAAATAATAAATCAAGCCCTGATTTGCATAATTTGCCATTTTCCAAGGTTTAAATGCTCACATGGGTAATTTAGCAATTGAATCTCAAGAGCTATACTAGTTGGCTTGAGAACATCACTGGTAAAATATAAGCATGAAGTTTTGCTCAGGGCAATCACAAATCAATTTGAGGCTACTGAGGAAAATCTCAGATCTGTGTGATACACTCCCCCTTCAACCTGATGATCTTACAAATAATGGTCTTTTATACTCATCTCTGGGATATTTCTCAAAGGAGTTTGGTTATGCCCACTGGCCCCTTGCTAAAGAAGACACTTAGAACTATTGATGATTGTCTAAGGATCAGGAGAACAGTCTAAGAAGGGATGCTACTCTTTATAGTTTATAAAATTGAACTTCCCTACCAGCATATTTTCATCTTTTTTTTTTCTTTTCCAGAATTTACGATTGCTGTTCATAGTGGTGAAATTCATGCTTAAAGATGACACACTTCCATCCTGACATACTCAGTCACACCCTTTTCTGGAATACATGGTAATCAACCCAATTCACCTTTCAAAGCCTCAGTTTCCTCATTTGTAAAATATAATATATATATACTTGTATTTTCTTCACAGGTTTTTTTTTGTAAAGGTCAAATATGATCATGTAATGAGATAATATTAATCACTTTGCATACTTTATTGGGCATATCAATGTATTACTATTGTTGATATTATTAATAGTCCAGCCTTATGCAGATATGCTCTATCAATGTGTCAATTGTAATTATTCTTTTTCTGCTACCACTCCCAGTATGCAGATGAGTATATCTAAAAAATTCTTTGGTTTTTCTTGGTTTTTCTTGAGAATAGAAACATGCGAAATACTAAAAAACAGGCTTAATATCGAATGAAATATACTCAACTGAATAGATATACTGAGTTTAATTCCTAGATCATCCTTAATATCTTCACCATGTTTATTTGGTTTTCCACTAGAATCATTTCAGGGAAGTAAAGAGAGCATATTATTTGACTAAGATACTAGTGAATTATTGGTTTTAATTGATGGCAACTGGTCATATAGAACAATAAATCCTTCTGCACATGACATATAACTTTATTTAATATCTGCTCCCGAATCATCCCTAAACACTCATATACATACCTCCTACAGCTATAGATATCAGAGCCCTATTCCCTGTTCCTACTTCCTCACACCTAGGAACACTTGGAAGTTTTATAGTGCATTTGCCTATGGACCTTGAAAGGGATATCCTTTGTTATCACCAATCTTTAACTTCACCATAATTTTCATTTAAGAAATTCCTTCATTTTTCCATAGATACTATTTAAGTATATACAAGGTAATATGTTAATAGGGAACTATCTCAGATGGTCTGTTTATTTTTTAAGTAAAAAATAAAACTGTTCCTTTGGGACAATAATTTTGGAGCATATTTAAAAGCTGAAATTTCAGGCACCATAACAGGTAATTCTTTGAGAAAGCAACATTTGAAAGGTTCATGGAAGCGAGATTTCCTATTATGGAAACATTTTAGATATCCCATAATAATAGTATCTAAATATCTAAATGGAAGTTACATAGTACCTAGTGTATCCCAGGGTCTGTATGAAATGTAAATATTAAGTCTTTTAATCCTCACAATAGCCCTGAGGGACAGGTGTTATTTTCTCCATTTTACAGCTGAGGTAACTGAAACAGTTTGAGGTTAAGTGACTTGCTCAGCACAGCCACAGCTTCCTCACTCCAAGCCTAGCTCTCTATCAACTACACCACTTACCTGCTTATTAAATGATTCTAATGGCATAAATAAAACTTTAAAGTTCAGAAAATATTCTACATAAATGACTTTCTCATTTTCTCATGACAGCAAATACAAGAAGTGAGTTGTGCAAGTTCTTTTATCCCCATTTCACAGGTAAAAAAATGGATATTCAAAGAGGTGAATATGTTTGCCCAGTCACACAACTAGCATATAGCAGAACCAGCATTCAAATCTGTGGCCCATATGACACAAACTATAGAGTTCCTTTCAATATGCCATAACCATCTTTGTTATTTTGTCTGTGAGAAAAATCAACCACTGATCAGACAGAAAAAGTTAGGAAAGCATGTTACCAGGACTCACTAGAAATCTGCTCACTAATGGGAGGAGATATATTTTTAAGAACTTTTATTCCTTAATTTAAGTGCAATGAAAATAGCTCCTCTGAAGTCTGATGTAAAAAATTTAGTGACTTTTTGGGGTGAGGGAATAATATATTGTGGTTGATACAGAATGAAAGACTCCTGCTAAGCAAACTTCTTTGCTATGTGCTATATTGTATAGATATTCAGGTTTATGTATTCACTTCATGGAGACACTGCTCACAGAAATATCTATGACACCCTAAAATATCAAATGAAATTCTCAAAAAAGCAAACTTTTAAAAACTTTTTTATTTGTCTGCTTTAGCTTTGTTCCTTTCTCACCCCCAGAAATCTACCTAAGGCAGATTGAATCCCAAAGATAAAAAAGAATTCATTTGCAGAATACGTTAAAAGCTATTAAAATAGCTTTTAGAAATCTATTTTCTGGTTACATGTCACTTTTTCTTATCATTTTACAAATGTAATGTTGCAAAAATGTATTGTGTAGCCCAGGGCTCTGGAGGACAGGATTGGAAAGTGGCACATAACCAGCTTTGAGGTGTGCACTGTCTATGTGAGGTTCAGTTGAGACAAGGAAAACCTAGAAGGTTAAAGTTTGCATGTCAGAGAAGATGGAATATCTGGGATAATGGTATAAATTGTAGAAATATGAAGGATATATTATATAGTTAATGAAAAATTCTGTGTTTCTCCTATGATAGAGGGATCCTTGTACTTACAAAGGTCTTTGGATATAAGACTGGTTAGATAAATTCACTTACCATTCAACCCAACAAAAATTACAGTGCAAATTGAACCTGAACAGTTCCAGAGAGTACAAATAAGGTCCTATAGCCTTTATCATAGGCAAGGAATTTGTTTCTAAAATAGAATGAATCACAAAAATTCAGCCCTGCAGGAAGCTGAGAATATTGAACCAAACCACCAAAAGGGTCATAATTGAACAGTCATCCATAAATTCTATCAGGATTTTGTTTGGAGGAAGAATTTATTTGCCAAGTGAAAAGGAAACCCATATAACATCTTGAGTTGGTTTGTTTTCTTGATTTTTCCCAGAGGATAAACTATAACAATAGTTTATTTTACTTTATTTTAACAAAACTGGGCATAGTGAAAATCATTCCCAAAGTAGGAAATGCTTTGTTTTCTGTGAAGTTTTCTTTAAAATTTGCTATTGCTGATCTTATTGGGGAAGATACTGAAATATGGGAGAAAGTACAGCTTGTTTGGAGAAATGATAGCAGAATGAAAGGTAGCATCAAATAGACTTCATAAATATTTTTTTCTTGATTTTGCAGGGTTATTACCTTCACAAAAGGCACTTAGCACACAGGTCATGATGACCCAAATGGAGGCTATTTTCCTTGAACTAAGAAACTACTTTTTTATCCTCTTCAAAGAGTTATTTATGTATTTGGCTAGGTTGGGAAATTGAGGAGGTGAGACAGAAATAAAAGATAGTCCTTGCTTTAAGGAATGTATATGTTGGAACAAACTAGACATTCTCGGAAAACAGGTCATAATGTGAAAGGTTTGACTGACTGAATAAATGAGAAGAAGGAGGAGAAGAAAGAGGACGAGGAGGAGGAGGAGGGTAAGGAGGGGAGGGTGGGGGAAAGGGAATGAGGAAGAGAGCTTGAACAAGGAGGTGCGAGTAGATTATGGAGGGCTTTGAAAGTCACTGTAGCCTGGTCAGCCTTTTGTAAATGTTTTGCCCAATTTAGAATTTTGCTCTTTAAGTAAGATATCAATGACATTTAAAGCTCCCCACCATCTGGCCCAAAACTAACTTTTCAGCCTTATTTCACATTGTTAGACTTGTACTCTATGTTCTAGTCTGACTAGCCCATATATTATTCCCAAAATATGGCACTACCTCTCTTTCCTTTATGACTTTTCTATTCTCCTTCCCTCCCGCAAAATATTCAATTGCCTGGAAAGGTGTGGAACATCTGAAATTTTCTTTTAATTTACAAAAGTTACTTATTTTTTAAAGGTTCAACTCATGTATCATTACTTCTGTGAAGCCTTTCTTCTTTTCTGTAATTTTACTTTATTTTATTCTAATTGTGCACCTGTCATATACATCTAGTATATTCCTTGAGAGCAAAGACTGGCTGCATTATTACATTCCTAGAGCTGAATTCATACCTAGTACACACTTAATTACTGTTGATATGTGTGTGTGTATGTATGTGTGTAGTGAATTGAACTTAGAAAACTTGGACCATCAGAAAAGATTCCTAAAGCCATTCTTCTGATAAAGAAACTGTATTTCAAAAACAAATTTCTTTTTCTGTTGCAGGAAATTCAATTACAAGGAAATTCAACCTCCCCCCAAAAGGGAGAGTCAATAGGTCACTTCAACAATCATTGTCAAAGCACATTTTGTGTGCATTGAGAAGTAGTAGTGCAATTGATGAAAAAAGTTCATCTTTAGTCTCGGGAAGACCCTGGTTCTAGTACTAGATTTACCACATTATAGGTCAGAACCTACATACAACTTTTTAAACCCATGAATCCCAGAGCAGTTGAGAATCTGCTTAGTAGAGGAAATTTGCTAAGTTGGAGTTCCCTACTCACAAAGATGTGCTAGGTCTAGGCAGTAGGTGGGAGAGGATGGGGAGGGAATAAGGCTTGTGAGAAAATATCCTAGAACTGAAGATAGTGGAGTAGGAGGACAGACTTGTGATAGCTCTCCCACCACAGCCCATAAAATACCTGTAAAAATGACTGTAAACAATTTCTAGAGAAGCAAAAGGAAGTAAACGACAAAGTGAAAGAGATTTCCAGTCCAAGACAACTTGGACAGCTGATAGGAAAGGTCTATTATACCGGGCTCAGGCCGGAGGAAAGCCCAGCCTTGGCAGCATGGTGTGGCAGGGACAGATCTAGAGCAGGCTTCTGGGCATGGAATCATGGCTAGCAGCTGCGGGTCTCAGATTCCTCATCTCACAAATGCCAAAGACAGCTACAAAGGTTAGTGAGAAAGCTCTTTCATATGGGTGAGAAGGGAGCAGAGTTTGTCCATATCCCTGGACCCAGTGGCAGCCATTGTGGAACAGCATCCATTTGTTAAGTCCTTGGCCTAAAGACCTTGGGGGAATTGAGCAGGTGATCTGGGTCCTGACCCTGAGTGGTGGTCCTGGAGTGAGGAGGAGGGCTGGCTTGTGTGGTGGAGCTGGAGGAGGCTCTGGAAAGGGATTTCCACTCACAGATCCTGGGCAGAAAAGCCTGTGGTTGTTTCCAGACCAGAGCACAGGCCAGGAGAGGAGAAAACTCCTCTCCCTTGATTGTGTCATCTTGGAGGAACTGAGAACTTACAGGTCTCTAAATTATATCCTCCACTTGACAAAAGACTCAAAAGTCAAGTAACAGGAAGGAAAAATACCCCAAAAAGGGAAAAAGAAATGAGACTATAGAAGGTTATTCTCTTGGTGATCAGGTATTCTCTTTCACCCTTTTGGATGAGGAAGAACAATGTATACCCTCAGAGGAAGACCTAAAAGTCAAGGTTCTGCAGCCAAAACATTGAAAATAAATATGCAATGGTCTCAGGCCATGGAAGAGCTCCAAAAGGATTTAAAAAATGAAGTAACAGAAGTGAGGGAAAAATTGGAAAGAGAAATGACAGTGATACAAGAAAATCATGAAAAGTGAGTCAAAAGCTTGCTAAAGAAGACCCCAAATATGCTGAAAAAAATAATACCTTGAAAAAATAGGCTAACTCAATTGGCAAAAGAGGTTCAAAAGCCAATGTGGAGAAGAATGCTGTAGAAAAGTAGAATTAGACAAATGGAAAAGGAAGTTTAAATGCTCACTGAAGAAAATACATCTTTGAAAGTTAGAATGGAGGAGATGAAAGCTAATGACTTTATGAGAAAACAAGAAATTACAAAACAAAACCAAAAGAATGAAAAAATAAAAGACAATATGAAATATCTCACTGAAAAAACAACTAATGTGGAAAATAGATCCAGAAGAGACAATTTAAAAATTATGAGACTCCCTGAAAGTCATGATCACAAAAAAGAGCCTAGACATCATCTTCCATGAAATTATCAAGGAAAAATGCCCGATATTGTAGAATCAGAGGGTAAAATAAGTATTTTAAAGAATCTATCAATCTCCTCCTGAAAGAGATCCCCGAAGAAAACTCCCAGGAATATCATAGCTAAATTCCAGAATTCCTAGGTAAGGAGAAAATATTACAGACAACCAGAAAGAAACAGTTCGAGTACTGAGGAGGTACAATCAGGATAACACAAAATCTAGCAACTTCTACATTAAGGTATTGAAGGGTTTGGAATATGATATTCCGGAAGTCAAAGGAACTAGGATTAAACCAAGAATGACCTACTCAGAAAAACTAAGTATAATACTTCAGGGGAAAAAATAGTCATTCAATGAAGTCAAGGAGTTTCAAGCATTCTTGATGAAAAAAACAGATATCAATAGAAAATTTGACATTCAAATAGAAGAATCAAGAGAAACAAGAAAAGGTAAACAGGAAATAGAAATCATAAGGAACATACTAAAGTTGAATTGTTTACATTCCTAGATGGAAAGATAATGTTTGTAAATCTTGAGACTTTTCTCAGTATTAAGGTAGCTGGAGGGGTTACTTGCATATAGACAGAGGATACGGGGTGAGTTGAATAGGAAGGGATGATATCTAAAAACATAAAATTAAGGGGTGAGAGAGGAATATATTGGGAAGAGAAAGGGATAAATAGAATGGAGTGGATTATCTCTCATATACAAGAGGCAAGAAAAAGCTTTTTCAATGGAGGGTAAGAGGGGAGAGGTGAGGGGGAAAGAGAGAACCTTACTCTCATCACATTTGGCTTAAGGAGGGAATAACATGTAATTTGCTGTGAAAATTTATCTTACACTACAGAAAAGGAGGAGAGAGGGGGGAAGTGTGGAGTGAGGGGAATGATAGAAGGGAGGGTAAAAGGGAGGAGGGGTAATTACACATATACACTTTTGAGGAGAGATAGGTTCAAAATACAGAATATAATAAATAGAGGAGAGGATTGGATGGAGGAAAATATATTTAGTCTTTCACAACATTACTTTTATAGATGTGTTTTGCTTAACTACATGTATATAAGGTATCAATTTGATTGCCTTCTCAGTGGGGATGGATGGGAGGGAGGAAGGGAGAGAAGTCTGAAATCAGAGTTTTAGGAAGGAATGTTGAGAATTGTTTTTGCATGTAACTGGGAAATAAGAAATACAAGCAATGGGGTATAACAATCTATCTTTCCCTACAAGAAAAGAGAGAAGATGGGAATAAAGGAAGAGAGGGGTGTGATAGAAGGCAGGGCATATTAGGGGAAGGGATAATCAGAATGCATGGTGTCTTGGGGTGGGGGAGGGGATACATGGAGAGAAAATTTGGAACTCAAAATTTTGTGGAAGTGAATGTTGCGAAACAAAACAAATAAATAAATAAAAATAAAATATGCAAACACTGTGATACATAATGGCCATACAAAACCACACAAAAAAGGAAAAAGAAAAACACCCTTTCCCTCAAAGAAACATTTTAATAAGAGATGAGAATTTTTAACTCATCCATGAAGCAGAGGCAAGAAATTTGGCTCAATTTCCTCCTCTGTCAAATTAAGAAGACTAAAATTTGTTCCATTTCTAAAATTCTATTTATCCTTTCTTGTCACCTCCTGGTATGGGTACTTCCTTCCTCCTCCAGATGCCATGACCCATTTCTCTCGAGTTCCTTGAGTACAAGACGAGAACATTCTAGGTTCTCTCCTATTGATATATTCACAATATGACCCAGATGTAAGGGTGGAGATCTCCCCTAGGACTGACCTAGTATATAGGATCATCACATCCTCCTGCTGCTACCCCAGAGATAAGACAACTAGACTCTCCTACCTCCACATGGACTATTAAAGGGGGATTTGTTTTTAGGGGACTTATTAATTAACTATCACTCTGGAGGGTTAGAACATAAATTGGAAATGAACACAGAATTATAAAAACTATGAATAGATGACTGATAGGAAACTTAATGTGGTCTTCAGTTGCTATGTCTTTATGGCTACTAAGCTGCTCAAGACACAGTCACATCTCTTTTAAACTTTAGTCAAATTCCACAGACTATATCACACCATGAAGGAATATTCAGAGGATTTTTAGACAAGGGTAGATTCAGTTTATTAATTAATTGAATACTATGTATCTTCATGCTCTCAGGCAACATGAAATTGAGATCTCTAGGTTTCAAACTGAATAATGAGGATATAGTGCTTCAGTTCAGTTATAGTCTAGTAATGTGTAATGTGGACAGTTTTCATCTGTCACTGAAGAGAGAACTTTTCCTCAAAAAGTGATGAAAATTTGTAGGGAAAAGTATCATATGTGATATGTTATCAGCTCTCCAAGGCACTTTCCCAAGCATTCTGGCTCCCAGTGTTGTGTCTATTGCCTCTCCTATTGTGACTCTCAATTTTCATAGATAAGACAGAGGAAGACAGGGAGGGGGTGAAAGAGAGAGAGAGAGAGAGAGAGAGAGAGAGAGAGAGAGAGAGAGAGAGAGAGAGAGAGAGAATATAAAATCTTTGTGGAGATTTGTGTTATGATTGCTTAGCAAAATGCCTAACAGATCATAAGCACTCCATAAATGATTTTTATTTCCTTCATTTATTCATTCATCAACCTAAAATTCAAAAGAAAAAATAGTCAAATGCAGAGAAAATGTTTAAAAAATTGATTTTAATAGGGTAATAGTAGAATAAATATTGAAAATATTTTTTTAAATCTCTCTATATCTCAAATTCAGAAATCTAAACTATACGTTTCCACATCCCCTCAAAAACATGGTACTTTATTGGTTTTTTAAAGCACCAGGACCTAGAAAAAACTAATAATTTCTCCCTTCAAAGGAAGAGATTTTTAAAACATATTATGCTAGGAAGTAACTACACATTTTTGGAAATGCAGAAGAAAAAGAGTATAAGGATTCAAATTTATGAGGGACTTAGGGAACAAGACAAAGTATTTTTCAAAGCTATTTTTGATCTAATTTAAAAATTGTGACACCATAGAAGAATGCAAAGGACCTGGATAAATATATAGGTAAATAATTTACCATAAGGTTCACAGAGCTAAAAGCGAATTAGTCTAGGAGGATGGTAATATTTTCTCTGTAAATGTCATCATTCCCCTCTCCACTTTCATGTGTGTGTGTGTGTGTGTGTGTGTGTGTGTGTATGTGTGTGAAAGATACAGAGGCACCTATGAATTGGAATAGATTCACAAATATATGTATATGTATGTGTATATATACATACATATATACCTGTGTATATACATATATACATACATATATACATATATATGTATATATGTGTGTGTATGTGTGTGTATATATATATATATATATGGAGAGTGGGTAGAGAGGGAGAATGAATTCACTTTGTGGAGAAGTTTTCAAAAATGTATGTATAGCTTTCTCTGCAAGAATATGACAAGAATTGACTGTTATTCTGTAGGGTTTCTTGCCTGAAGCAGCTATTAGTACTATTATTTTGGACATCTTTGGTGAGTTCTGCAATCACATTGTAACTTATTTTTGCATGGGGAGTCTTAACTTCTGAGGTTTCTTTGTAGACCATTTTACTTGTATTCTATGGTAACGCCAGAGGTGTAAATAATTCTTTTTCTCCCGTGGCTCTCTCCTCATTTACACAAACGATGCCTCCAGTTATTATTTTCTGGTAGATCATTTTCAGGCATAGGGAATGGAATAGCAAGAATATTTTGACTAGATATGGTTCTGTTTTTCAGGATCTTTTGGTACAAAAATAATCTTATTTTCTTGCTACACTACTTTCTCTCACTCTCTGTCTCTCTCTCTCTCACACACACACACCTCACTCTAAAGCGCTTTGATGCTTAAATTAAAAAAAAAAAAGCTTCATATGGTAGATAATAAATAATTATATACATACAGTACATCACAAGATTATAAATCATAACCCTATATATAGGGACCAGGATCTTTATGATTTATCAGGACACGAGGAACAAGCATCATATTCAAATAACTTCCCTAGGGGAAAAGAATGTTAGGTAAGATGTACAGAAGGCAAGTAGACAAAATGCTTCAAGGAAAGTTCAGAATGCCAAAGATATCACTAATCTGGTTCTTCCCTTGAAATCTAGTAAAATCTGCCAATTTTGAATGACTGTCATCTATTTCCTCCTATAAATTTAGAATATGGTATCTACCAGACACATTGGCTACTTTCCATGAGTTCTTTTCATGTTGGGCAGGTACTAATTGATTATAGGATCTGACCATTGCTTGCTCTTACTATGTAGCCATCTGTTTTCACATCAACAAAAGCTTCAGGGACTTTTCCCAAATCTTTTCAATCTTTCCTTTTCTTTTTTTTAATAATATAAATTTATTTATTTAAACTTTAACATATATTTTCACAAAATTTTGGGTTCCAAATTTTCTCCCCTTTTATCCCCTCTCCCCACCCCAATACACCAAGCAATCTAATTTTCCCTATCACCAATCTGCCCTCTCTTCTGTCATCCCTCCCTTCTTTTGTCCCCATCTTCTCCTTTGTCCTGTAGGTCCAGATGACTTTCTAATCCCCATTAACTGTATTTCTTATTTCCTAGTAGCAAGAACAATATTCAACAGTTGTTCCTAAAACTTTGAGTTCCAACTTCTCCCCATCCTTCCCTCCCCACCCATTCCCTTTGGAAAGGCAGGCAATTCAACATAGGCCATATCTCTGTAGTTTTGCTAATGACTTTGATAATAGTCGAGTTATGTAAGGCTAACTATATTTCCCTCCATCCTGTTCTGCCCCCCACTGTTTCTATTATCTCTTTTGATCCTGTCCCTCCCTAAGAGTGTTGACTTCAAATTGCTCCCTCCTCCCATTGCCCTCCCTTCCATCATCCCCCCCACTTTCCTGTATTGTGAGATAGGTTTTCATACCAAAATAAGTGTGCATTTTATTCCTTCCTTTAGTCGAATGTGATGAGAGTAAACTTCATGTTTTTTTCTCAGCTCTCCTCTTTTTCCCTCCAGTAAAAAGTCTCCTGCTTGCCTCTTGAATGAGAGATAATTTACCCCATTCCATTTCACCCTCTCTCCTCCCACTACATTTCTCTCTCACCATTTACCTTAATTCCTTTTAAGATATGATCCCATCTTATTCAGTTCACTCTGTGCTCACTATCTCTGTGTCTGCCTGCATATGTGTATGTGTGTGTGCGTGCTAACGTGTATGTGTGTGCGTGTGTGTGTGTGTATGTGTGTGTGTAGTCCCACCAACTACCAAGATACTGAAAAGTTTTAAGAGTTACAAATATAGTCTTTCCATGTAGGAATGTAAACAGTTCACCTTTGGTAAGTCCTTTATGACTTCTTTTTGCTGTTTACTTTTTTATGCTTCTTCTCATTCTTGTGTTTGAAAGTCAAATTTTCTTTTCAGCTCTGGTCTTTTCATCAAGAATGCTTGAAAATCCTCTATTTCATTGAAAAACCATTTTTTCCCCTGAAGTATTATACTCAGTTTTGCTGGGTAGGTGATTTTTGGTTTGAGTCCTAGTTCCTTTGACTTCTGGAATATCTTATTCCATGCCCTTTGATCCCTTAATGTAGAAGCTTCCAGATCTTGTGTTATCCTGATTGTATTTCCACAATACTGGAATTGTTTCTATCTGCTTGCAATATTTTCTCCTTGACCTGGGAATTCTGGAATTTGGCCACAATGTTCCAAGGAGTTTCTCTTTTTGGGTCTCTATCAGGCGGTGATTGGTGGATTCCTTCAATACTTATTTTGCCCTCTGGTTCTAGAACATCAGGCAATTTTCCTTGATCTTTTCATGAAAGATGATGTCTAGGCTCTTTTTTTGATCTTGCCTTTCAGGTAGTCCCATAATTTTTAAATTGTCTCTCCTGGATCTATTTTCCAGGTCAGTTATTTTTCGAATGAGATATTTCACATTCTCTTCCATTTTTTTCATTCTTTTGGTTTTGTTTGATGACTTTTTGGTTTCTCATAAAGTCATTAGCCTCCATCTGTTCCATTCGAAATTGAGAGAACTATTTTCTTCAGTGAACTTTTGAACCTCTTTTTCCATTTGGCTAATTCTGCTTTTGAAAGCATTCTTCTCCTCATTGACTTTTTGAACCTCTTTTGCCAATTGAGTTAGCCTATTTTTCAAGGTGTTATTTTCTTCAGCATTTTTTTGGGTCTCCTTTAGCAAGGTATTGACCCATTTTTCATGCTTTTCTTGCATCTCTCTCATTTCTCTTCTCAGTTTTTCTTCCCCCTGTCTAACTTGATTTTCAAAATCTTTTTTGAGCTCTTCCATGGTCTGAGCCCATTGGATATCTATTTCGTATGTTTGGGATACAGAAGCCTTGACTTCTATGTCTTTCCCTGATGGTAAGCATTGTTCTTCCTCATCAGAAATTTAAGGAGGAAACATCTGTTCACCAAGAAAGTAATCTTCTCTGGTCTTATGTTTTTTCCCCTTTTCTGGGCATTTTCCCAGCCAGTTACTTGACTTCTGAGATTCCTCTCCACCCCCGCCTCACCAGTGCTTGGGGTCTGAGATTTAAATGCTGCTCCCCAGCCTCAGGGTTTTCAGCAGGGGGAGGGGCTGCTATTCAGGGTAAGATTAAATTCAGGTTCTCAGATGGGGGCAGAGCCACCTCCCAGGCTCAGTTCCCTCAGCCAGTTTATGTGGAGATCTTTAGTAATGGAGCTGAGGTCCTGTCTGCTCCAGGAGCCCCTGGTCACCACTGCCTCTCCCACTGCCTCCTGACGGGTCCTGAGTTATGGAGATAGACACCTTGCTCCCCTCTCGCCTGGAACAGAAGTCTCTCTCATTGACCTGTAGCCCCTGTGGGTGGAGGGACCTTCATGGTCGCCGGAGATTCTCTCCCAGAAGCCTGCTCAGATATGCTCCTCTCAAGGCTGCAGGCAGGGTAGGGCTGGGATACGCTGTCTGGTGTGCGACGGACCTTTGGTGCCGGTTTTTCAGGGAGCTCTGGAATGGAAATCACCTCCACTGCATTGCTGTGTGACTTCCACTTCTCCAGAATTTGTGGGGAGTTCATTTTCCAGGAAATTTATGGGTTGTGGGTTCAGAGCTAGTATATGTGAATCTTTCTACTCCACCATCTTGGCTCCCCCCAATCTTTCCTTTTTCAAGATGCCTTAAACATGTGTGCTGTAGTACCTTCAAAACTGTGTCTGCTCCAGTATAGACAGCTTTTATGTATGTTTTCTTTTACCATTTATGTTTTTCTCATAATTATTTTTACATTCATTTTCATTATTTCTTGAGATATATGGTCATTCAGCTGTACTTATTAGTGAAAAGAGATTACTGTAGAAATCTTTATATACTGTTTTCATCATTAATCTTTATTTTCCTGTTACATTTTCATCTTTAGTGACCTTTGAGTAACTTTCTTATTCATTTCTTAACTGGCCTCTTATAAACTTCAAAAAAAAAATATCATTGTGCACTGATACAAGAAATTCTACTGCTCAAACCAAAAATGTAAGTATCTTGAGGGAAGGGAATCTCATTTTATTTTATTTTTTTCATTTCTAGCATCTAACACAGTGATTGGCATGTAAAACGCATCTAATAAATGATTGTTGACTATCTTTCAATATCCTTCTCCATAGGATTTTACAAATGAACTAATGCTCTAAACCCATATATCCCTTGACTATCATAGTTCTTGGTATAGGAAGTAATTTAAGTATATGTTTGTTTTTGTCATTGTTTTCCTTTTATTTGTGTTCTCTCTTTTTTGGAATTGATTTCTGAATAAAATTTTTATAATTACTGTTCATTTTTTTCTTAATCTTTTCCCTACATTGGAGCATTAATAATATATTTAATTAAGATGGAATTATTGTAATTAGGCATCATATATTTTCAAATTTATTCTACTTTTGATTTAGTATTTATCTGTCAATTGTTTGACTATATATTTTAGAGACAACTTTCAGGAATGACTGTTATATGAGCCGTGTCTCTTGGATTTTACTTTATAATAAGATTTTGATGCTTTATGTCCACAGTTGTATCAAAAACAGTAATTTTTTCTTTTTAAAAAATATTTCTATTTCTAAATTCTGTCTCTCCCTCTATTTTATCCACAATCCATTGAGAAAGCAAGAAATATATTATAAATATGAAGTTATGCAAAATATATGTCTACATAAGCCATATTTTTAATAAATAAAAGAAGTATAAAATGCTTCTGTCTGCACTCAAAGTCCATCAGGTTTCTCTCTGTAGTTGAAAACTATTTTTCATTCAAGGAAGGTGCTATTTAAGTATGCGTTGATTTAATTTGGAGGAAATTTTGAAGTTCTTAAGATAAATTCTCTCTCCATCTTTTGCTACAAATATTGGCATGAAAGTTACTTTTATTTTTGTAGTGGTTTTTCTGCAAATGCTTATCATGACCACTTTAATATGAGATAAACAAATGTCCTATAAGAGAATGGATACATGCTACAATAAATTTTGCCATCTCCTTTACTTGACTTTGTAAAGAGATACTGTGAGTCATATTTCCATTTAGTTACAATTTCCTTCTACCTTCTAGTGTCATTTATAGTGAGGATTTGCAAGATTGATAAGATTCATTTGTTCCATTAGTATATCCATTTACTGGATATACATGTGACCACATGACAAGTATCTTACATTTAAAATATCAAAAGCTAAATTAATATTTATAGTCTTAAATCTTGATAATCTTTATAACATCTTACCACCATTGTTACAGAAGAGAACCATATGGTACTGAGGGTCATTTTATATTAGTCTATGTTCTGTAGGTTGCCATGAAAAAATAGTTCATTACTATATGACTAGACAAGTGGAAATTAGTGTTTCTATACATATCTGTGCAGGTTCTCAGAAAGTAGATACTTTCACTTCCCCAGCTTTGTCAATGGGTGATAAATTCCTTTGTTTAACTGATAGAGTACAAAGTGGGAGCAAACACACACTCATAGACATGTGCACCTTCCTTTGATTGAGGTCCAAAGCAAGACTAAATGACCTAAATTGTTCTAAATTTATTCTTATGCCTTTGATTCAGTTTTTATCTTTATTAAAGATAAAATTGCTGTGTTATATACTATAAACAGACAACTATTTCAGGAATGATTCATATATGAGTCATGACTCGAATTATATTTTACAATACATTTTGATAACTTTATGCTCACATTTTTATCAAAAGGACTAAATATTTTTTCTTTTTAAAATTTTTATTTTTCATTCCAAATTCTCTCTCCCTTTTCACCCCTTCCACAATTCATTAAGAAGGCAAGAAATATAATACCCCTTATACATTTGAAGTCATGCAAAATATATTTTTACATTAGCATATTGTAAAAAAATAAAGGAAGTAAAAATGTTTCAATATCTATTTCTATCTCCCCTACAATCTTGCCAGCTTTCCTTGAATTTCCAAACTCAGCTCCTCAATTGGCTTTGAAATTCAGTCTGAAGTTCAAGGAATGGCAGGTGGGAACTTCCTGTGAAAAGTTTACTGCTGGCATAGAAAGTGAGGAGAGCTCATAGTTCATGAACTTATTTTAAAAGGACTTCCTTTTTTTTGTCCTCTTATTCCTTCCCTGCTTTTGTCTCCCTTCCAAGGCCTTCTGTAACAGAAGTATGTATTTTATGATCTCTAGATATTTCTTCTTTTTAAAGATACTTTATCTTAGAAGGTGAATTGCCATAGGCAGCTCTAGATACTTTGGTTAGTTAATTTTTATAGATTTATCTTGTATAAGTTTCTTGAGGGCAGGAACTGGCTGGTACAGTTCTCAGTGTTTAACAGGTGCTTAATGTATGCTTATTATTGTGAATAACTGGCACTGAGTACATTAAAGTTTGAAGAACCCTTTATATATAGCCTTACAAATGCTGAGCGAAGTAAGAACTACAAGAACACATTCTCATTTTTTTCAGATGAAGAAACAGGTTTACAGGAAGGACAGAAGAGAAGAAGCATTTATTAATGCTTTATTATATGTTAGGAATTGTACTAAATTATTTAAAATGTTATTTTAGTTGATACAAGAACTCTGGAAATTGGCATTATTCTTATTATCATTATTAATCCCCATTTTGCACTTGAGGAAATGGAGGCAACCAGATTAAATGACTGACGTGGTCGAAGGGTGAGAAAGTGTCAGAGGAAATATATCAGACTAGCTATTCCTGACAGAAGTCAGAAAGCTATCTGGGATTTCTTGTTGTTCCTTAGCAATGTGAACATAGATATTCAGCACGCTGTCCAATCTCTTTTGTAATTACCATGGTGGTACAACATGTGTATGGGCACTTTCTATGTAATTGTTACCCTAAAAGTGGTGGGTATCAAAGATATTCTAAATTAAATATTCATAATAAATGATATCAAAACTAGTGTTTATTCAAAACATTGACTCAAATAATCTATGACCCTAAGAATCAATTTGGAGACTAGGGTCTTAAAGGAATCACAGTGAATCTTATGAGAGAAAAGTTCAGCCTAATGACAGTTTTATCACGGGGCAGTTCTTTTTTTATGTCCTTTTATTACTTTTTGGCTTTCATAAAATTCATTAGTTTGTAATCACTTCCAGGACAGTAAATATATTTGTTACTTTTATATATACCTTCCAATGATACCTACCATAGTTTTTTCACGCACAGTAGACACTCAATACATTTGGCTGATTGACTGACTGACTGATTTCCTGATCTGTCTCTTAAATCACTGAACCATCAACCGTTTTTGGTTGATTAGCTGTTGGTGGTGGTGGTGGTGTTTTTTCCAGCTAATATCTCTGGATAGTGGAGCAGATTGAGCATGAGGTCAAACCAATCTATTTGCTATAGCAACTTAAAATGCTCAATTACCATTTTTGTCTATATCTTATATTTGTGATCACTGAAACACTTGTTTCAATGATTTAATTATTGTTTACTTCTTTTCCTCTCTTCCTTTTCTTGTCCCTTACTTCCTTTATTTCTTTTTTCAATCTCTTCTCTTTCTCTCTATCCCTTCCTCTTGTCTTTCCTGCTTCCCTTTTCTGAATACCCTTCTATTCCTTCTTTCTCTCTCTGACCTTTCTCTCCTTTCCCTTCCTCCCTACTCCCTCTCACTGTTTCCATAACATTGTCTGTCTTCTCCCCTCTACCTTTCATTTCATTTTCTTCTGTGTCCTTTCTTCTCACTTTTTCCTTCTTATCTCTCTTCTTTCTTCCACTCTCTGCCCTCCAACTTTGCCAATTTTTCTCTAACTTCCACACCTAGTTCCTCATTTGCCACTGAATCCCATAGGCATCTGAATTTCCTTTTTGGATTATATTTGTACTATCTACTCTGGTCTCATTCTTGCAATATGTCATGCGTAACCACGGGCAAAGCCCTTTCTGTCTCTGAATCTCCAGCAAAATAGCAGTAAAATACCAAGAGTAATAATATTTTGCCTTTATATAGTGCTTTAAGGGTTGAAAACCTTTTTATACATTTTCTCATTTTTAAAGGTTTGAAAATATTTTATGTATTTTTCTCATCTGATTTTAATAATTCTGTTAAGTAGGTGCTATTATTAACCCCATTTTGTAAGAAAGGAAAATTAGTCTAAGAGATGTCATGACCTTCCTGCAGTTATATGGCTGTTAAGTACCTGAAGCAGGATTTGAACACAAGTCTTCATTATTTCAAGTCCTCCTATCCATTACACACTTATTTAGTCTACTTACAAGGGATATGGATGATATCAAATATCTTTTCTAACACCTGGCATTCTATGATCTATGGTTGAACTAGAACATTTTGGAGTCTCTTCCAATTCAAATCCTATCACCAGTATCATAAGAGAAATGAGGATTAATCAGAAAATAGCTAATAATGGCCAAACTTTACATAGGTTTTTAACATTTGCAAAGCTTTTTAAATACATTTTCTCGATTAAATCTTCACAATCCTGTGAGTAAAGTGCAGTTTTATCCCCATTTTTCTAATTAGGAAATAGAGGCAGAGGGGATTTACAGACTTACAGCTAATAAGTATAATAAGTATTAGAGACATGATTCAAATTCAGGCATTCTTATTCCAAGTCCAGTACCTTATTCATTATCTCACTCATCTACCTAAAGGTACTAGAGTTGTTTTACTAAGGGAAGAAAACATGTATTCCAGAGATGACAGATAATACATTCAAGTACTGAAAGGCTCTTCAAAGGAGGAAGGGCTAAATTTAAACGGTCTGAACCCACAGCACAAACAAGGAACAATGCACTGAAGTTGGAGATTTTCATTTGCTAAGTACCTGAGTAGCTAAGTACCTGAAGATGTAAAATGGTGAAATAGGTCATTTTAAAATATAATAATTTTCCCTCAGTACAGATCTTTAGTGGAAGATGCATGACCACTTGCCAACTATGTTTTAAAAAGACTAGTTTGTTTAGGTATAGTTTGAACTGAGGTCTCTTTTAACTTTGATTTTGTGAGTGTCTTCTAGATTAAGAAACTAAAGACCCAAAAAGAGTAACTGAGAATAAGATCAAGTAGAAATACTTTACTGAAGATATTAGGGATTTTTATTTTTTTTAAAAAACCTTATTCCTATTGTTTCCACCATAAAATTCCCTGTCTTGTGAACAAATTATCATTTTGGAGAAATGTCAAGTTTGTGTTCTCTTTAATTGCTAGCTCCTCGAATCACAGAGTCACCTCAGCCCCTCCACTCAATTCTGTGTTTTGTTCTCACTATATACATATTTCAAATCTCCCATCTCCTCCCCTCATGCATATTCACATGAGGAGGAGAGGATGAGTACATGATGAAGCATTATTTCATATGTAATCTCCTTTCAAAGGTTTGGAAAAGAATTTCTTTACCGAATTTTCCCCCTTTGATTCAAGGGGTACAGGGTATGTGGGGATTCAGGGTGCAAAGGGTTGTGTATAAGACTGCTAGTGTTATCAGAGTGAACAGATGGTGCCAGCCCTTAAGCTCCAATTTTTTTTTTTCTGTAGAAGCTCTTCTAACTCTTCTAAGAGTTTGCTCAGCAAAGCAGAGGCAGGGTTCAGGGCCCACAGCAAAGTGTTCTTTTCTTTTCATCCTGCGAGGTTGAAGTATGGCCCAGGTAACACTTTTTCAAGATTTCAACAACTACAGAGAAGGCTTATTAATTTCTCTCACCTAAATCTGATTTCCAGGAACTTTAAATTAATTTTCTTTAAATGGAAAATTTCAACATGATGTGGCAAGATAGAGTTAATATATTTCCCCAAATGTTTCTAAAGGAATACACACACACACACACACACACACACACACACACACACACACACGCACACCAGATATAGTGTAGCTAAAGCTGAATGTGCCAGGCAAAAAACTCACGAGTACCTCAAATGGTAAAACTCTAACGCAATAAGATGGAGTTGACTGAAATATAGGTGCCACTCAGCATCTCCATTCTCAACCCATGCTGCACACTAGATAGAGACAGAGACAACCACCTCTTGTTGTCCCCAGACAGAATGACATGGTCTTCAAATTCTACTCACTCAGAAATAGAGAATAATATTTTTGGAGGGGCAGAAGATGAAGCAACACAGTTTCAGCTAGAAAAGAGGGAAATTGTAATTGTGGGAAACAGAAAAAAGAGAAGATCATTTGGTCCTCTCACAGTGAAGAATAAGAAGAAGAAGAGGAGGAGGAGAGGGAGAAGGGAAAAAGAAGAAGAAGAGGAAGAGGAGGAAAAGGAGAAGGAAAAGAAGAAGAAGAAGAGGAGGAGTAAAAGGAGAAAAAGAAATAGCTCTCCTCATCTTGTTTGATATAATTTATAAAGAAATAGGCCTAGATGTTGAGACTATATGATTTTTTATTTTTAATATTGCAAAAATAAAATTGGCAACTTTATATTTTGTAGAAGATTAAAAGTTATTAGGACGTAAACTTCTGTAGGTTCACTAAAAGTATCTACATTAAAATTTTATTATCTAACAGGATAATCTATCAGTCAATATTTGTTAAAGACCTACTATATGAAAACAGAGATAACATGCATCTCACCCTTTTCTCAAATGATTGATTTCTGCCATGTTTCTGTACTTTTGAGACCTTTATTTTCCCATATAGCTTGGAACTTATGGACATTTGATATGGCAACATTAATTTAAAAAAAAGATATTAATATTTAATGAAGCAAAACTATTCCCAGGTGATGGGGACAACATTTCAGTCGGGGGTGATGTTCTCATTCCAATACAGAAAATTGCTGAGTTTTCCAGTATGTTTTGATATATATGTGTAGCATTGGGATATGCCATCTGTTCATTCACAGGTATTAGTCAGCTTCTGTTGTATAATTTCAGTTACCAGGTCATGTCTTGCTAGGTATTCATTAAATGCTAATTTATTACACTGTGCTGTGTTAAGTTATCTACTTTTTTACTACTACCTTGAATAATTTTCATTGCCTGTTATGGGGATAATCTTTTTATATTTTCTGGTGGCAATGCTCTAGACATTAACTGTCGTCATAAATGTCTTCATATGCTCAAACAAATCCACATGACTCATTTATTTGTTATTTCTTAGCATATTATTGACTGAATTCATTTGGAGATATCAAACTTTGAGGGTCTTTTAAATCCTTTCTTAGATCTTAACTGTTTTGCAACATCCATTTATAAATAAAATCCTATTGGTTATACTAAATAAATCCTGATGCATGAACCTGTTATCAGCCTTACAATATTGTTCTCTGAAGTAATATCTGCTTATCCCAAAAGTATTTCTGCATATTTTTAAAAATCGTTTATCATGTGTTTTAAGAATATCTTTCATTCCTTTTCCTCCTCTTGGGGCAAGAAGTATTAGACTTTCTATTCCTGACTCAAAGAGATGAGTCTTATGTTCCTTTAATATTTATAGATTTTTGTCATGATATTTTCTAAATCTTTTGAGGTTCATTTTACAGTAGAGAAAATATATATTAAGATTAGTAATATATATATAAGATTTAATTTAAAAAAGATGTTCTTCACATTCCACTTTGTTTTGGAATGCCAGTAAGAAGGAGTATGTTGGTAAATGAGAACTGGCCCTCAAAAAGAAAGAAAAGTACTGAGGGCACATTTTTAAATTTAATTTGCTTTATTAACATCTCTATCACTTTAAGTGTAAAACTCAACAAAAGTAAATAAATAAAGTCCAGATTTTAGCCTTTGTTAATTTCTCAGATGTAAATGCTTACGTTGAATATTTGACAATCAACTCCCTCAAGTTAGCTCAAGATGGATACAGAACATTCTGCCAAGTAATCTCTTCACATATTCAATCACAATGTTTTTGTTGACAAATTTATGCATGATATTTTGCCTAAAGAATGCAAAATTATCTATAGATATTACTTTTTTATTTATTAATTCTTTATAACTTCTAGATACAAGCTTTAAGCCTTCAGTCTCTTCCTTTATTGTAAATATTTTGAATATCATTGAAAAAAGATACCATGAGATGGAAAATAAATAATTTTTTTATGGCACCACAAAGCTTGAATTCATTCATATACCCAGTGTGATTAATAAGTTATTTTGGTTTAATTAACTTTAAATTGAAATACCAGGTTATACATGAGAATTAATGATTTTAAGTCTAGACAGTACCATAACAAATTCAAACTGCCCTCTACCAATAATGTTACATTTTGTAAAAAAAAAACAAAAAAAAAAAACAAAACTTATTTTGTTGAGGGGATATTTTAAGTAGATAACAGTTTTCCATGGGAAAATAATCTCATATGTTTAGTATATTTTATTTCATTCTTTATATTTGTAGCATATAAATAAGATGGAAATTTAGGAATGAATCAAAGGCTTTATCATAACTAATAGAAGCAATATAGATATTATGGCAATTTGGAGTTACTTAATCAATAATTACTGAGGTGATAAGCTACTTTTTTCACTACAGGAATTGTTTAGGCAACTTTTTTTTTTTTTTTTTTTTTTTTGCTCTGTAGCCAAGATGTTATCTTGTGTGTATAAACTGTTTGGGGCAGCTAGTCCTTGACACAGTTTATAAAGTGCAGGACCTAGAGACAAGAAAATCTGAATTCAAATTTTACTTCAGACACCTACAGACTCTGACTCTAGGCAAGTCCCTCAAACTTTATCTGCCTTGGTTTATTTAATCATGGAACGGAGATAATGAACAGAAACTGCCTCATAGGATTGTTAGAATAAAATGAAACAATATTTGTAAAGCACTTTGAAAGTGCCCATTTGTCACAGTATAACACATAAAAAGGATTAATAATTTATAATTTATTTATAATAATTTATAATAGCAATCTTGTGCCCCACAACAATCTGTGAAAGGGGTTGTAAGAAGTAAAAACATATGTAATTAATCTACAGTTGGAGTTACTGATTTTGGTTTCTGATTTTGAAGTAGTTATATAAGGCTTTCTCTAAAGAGAGTTGAGATCATCCTTATGTCTTAGAGGACTATGGGAAAGTGCTTTCCTAGTAATTTATTCACTACTATGAAATGTCTTAGCTAATAAAGCAGGCATTATGTCCACCTATTTTTAGCTACTTTATCCATATTGTTGTTATCTTTATTCTTATATTTCAGAGGTGAGGATCCAAATAGAAACAGTTCTAGGGGAAATCCCTAACCTGTTTTTATTTCTTAATATTCAACATTCTTTTGAATATTTACTTTCAGCTATTTTTTCAATGAATAAAACATTTTAAGTATAAATGTTGTAGACTCGCTGAAAATGTATTCAATACAGATCTAGTAGCACATAGTGTGATGTACTATATGTGTCTCTTCCTCTTCACATTTTTTTTATTTCTTTGGTAATATCTCTATATTTTGATTTTTTTCTGTCCCATATAACTTAGAAATTATGAATACCAGTTGTAGTGAGATCTATTTAAACAGTCTTCTTAAGTTCTAATTTCTTGACACATCTATACGATTATGTATGATAGTTTTCCCATTGTAGTATAGCATATTTGTTAAATTGTCAAAGATATTTGAGATCTGTATTTGTAGTACAGGAATTTGTTTACATGTTAGTTTATGAAAAATAGGAAGCTTCTGAAATAAAATTCAAGTTATCATGATATATATTGGTAGTTATCTACTAGATTCTAATTTGATACCCATAACATTGTATTGCACATTTCCTTGCCCCATCTAGATTGATGATTAAATCTAATAGATAATTATTAGTAGTAACACGTAATTGAAAGTTTTCCCCCTGAAAAACTGACATAACATAACATTTATATTACATTATAACATATATATATATATATAACATAACATAAGAGATAATATCAGAGTGGCATATTGACTTACCATCCATATCTACTATCTATTATCTAGAAAAAACAAAATAATTAGCAAGAAGCATCCATTGAAAGCATCTTCAATACAGACCAAAAGACACATACACACTTGACAGAGACAGAGACACACAGAGGGAGAGAGAAAGAGAGAGAGACAGAGAGACAGAGAGACAGAGGGACAGAGAGAGTACATGGGAGAGATCAGCTGCAGGATAGATGTGATATGCATTGTGCTAAGCATCTTACAAATATTGTTTCATTTGGTCCTTGCAACAACCTTCTAAGTTTATACCCATTTTCATACTGAGGAACCTGAGGTAAACAGAAGTTAAGTGACTTGACCACAGTCACACAGGTAGTAAGTTTCTGAGGTCAGATTTGAATTTGTATTCTTCATTCCAGGCCCAGTACTCTACCCACTGTGCCACCTACTTGCCTGTAAAGGAGAAAGAAGAGGGGACACTTCATGCTGAATGGAATTTGAGATTGCAGCTCAGTTAAATTTGAGATTGCAGCTCACTGAAATTTCAACTAATGTTATGAGTCATTTGCAGGGGCATAGGAAAAAATCACTTAAAGGAGTAAAGAGGTACTCAATGAATAAAAATACTCCCTTGCTAAGCATATATGAATACAAATGCATTATTAATACAATTAATGTTAAAAAAACCTTTTTTTTATTACATATCATGAGTATCAGATGTTTTTTAAGAAGAAAATTGAACATCCTTATGTGAGCTCTAAAATAAGGCAGGTTATAACAATCTTACTCTTGGTGGGGGTAAACATAATGCAAAGCCATCATGGAAACTATTTACTAGAGAGAAACTTCCTAAACATGAGGTCAGATGCAAATCCAGATTTCTTGGTAAGGGGGTAGAAGTTACTTAAACATCACTAACTCAAATAACTTCCTGCATGACTAAGAAACTTTTAGGATGTGTGAAGACAATTACTTAGAAATGACCAATTTAAATTAGTAGTGAATATTCAGGTGACTTCTTTTCAACTTACATGCTTAGATCTATAAATCTTACTATAGATTATATATGATAGTTGATAAATAATGAGGTTATTTCTGCTATCCAGGAGTTGATGTCTAGCTTTCATAAAGTGTCAGAAATAGTCTGTTAGATTGGTAAAATATTGCCCCCCAAAGGAAAAGAAAGCAAAAAATAAAACATCTCTACTTCTTCCCTTATGTACTATTAACAGAAACAAAATGAGTATGTTCATGTCTATTGCATGTTCAAATATATAGGCCTATATAGCCATATTTGGATGATTGGGATAAGGCTATAGAGAAATCCCTTGCCCTAAGATGCTATTTGACCTTCTAGGCATTCCATGAGAAAAGTTGAAGTAACCTCTCAAAAGCCACACTGTTCTACTACTTTAAAAAAGAAAAAAATGCTGGAATTCTTAGTTATGCCTTTATAGATTGATTCTCTTATTCTTAGCATAAATTTGAATATTGGTATAAGGGCTAATATGCAGTAAGATAGAGGAGGGGCTTCTTCATGCTCAGGGACATGTAAAGAAGAGAATCAAGTTAGGGTTAAATATTTTTACTTGTTACCCTTCACTTTGTTATCTAGTATTCTCTGCTACTAGAAGAGGTAAAACATATTCACTATGTATATACTCTTTCAGTTGGAATGTTCAAATTAGAAATATATTAATTATACAGACTTTTAATGAATAGGTGAGTGGAATTTATATGTTTGACCTTGGGAAACAGCTTTTCCAATGATTCATTGATATATCTAAGAACAATGATACCAAGCTATCCTTCTCAGACTTATAGCTAGAGGTCCATTCATAAATTAAATAAGAATTAGGTGAATTTAATGCTAAAGAATATACATTAAAATATTATTGAGAGAATCATGAAATACCTTTTCATACTTCTAGACAAAAGGTATTAAAATGACTTGCTTTCTTTTAATGATACTCATATCTGAGAATATGTATGCATATCATAGTCTATATATCTTTCATTCCAGGCATTTATTTATAAAATAATTGTCATGCTAAAATATCCATACCCCCAACCTATAGAGTCCATTGCTAGGCATAGAACCCAATGAGATCAATGGCAAAATGAAAGGTCCTTCATACACCAAGATATTTACAACAGCCCTTATTTTTGCCGTATGAACATACAAGAAACAATAGAGGCTTAACAGTTGGAAAATGGCTAAACAATTTGTGGTACATTAATTAAATAGGATATTACTTTTCTACATGAAACTGTGAAGATAAATACAAAGAATCATGGAAAGACATGAATGGATGCAAAGCAAATTAGCTTAAAGCATCTACATGAGGACTATAGGAACGGAAATGGAAAGGACAAGGAAACAGCAATCAAACCTGTATGCTGCAAAAGTATGATGAACAAACTTGGCCTTCAAGAAGAGATATAAGAAGATATTGAGGTCCTCTTCTTTGCAGAGGTAGAGGACTCTGTGTAAAGAATGCTATATGTACCATTACTTCCCAAAATATGTTTACTTATACTGAAGAACAAAGTATAACTTTACAACATAGAAAAATGTTTTTTATATTTTTATATTTGAATATATATCAATAATTCCAAATTATGTTTTCACATCATTTCCAGCTCCTCTTATTTTTTCTTAAAAAGTCATCTAGATTTGTAAGCATGAACCTTTTGTATGGTCAATGTGCTATTTGGCTTTCATGTCTTACTATTGAATTATATGTTAAACATATTTTCACCATTTTTATCTATGTCTACCTTTGTGTAGAAGTTATTAAGTATTAAAGTTTATGTTGATTTAATTTGGAGAATTTCAAGTGTTTTTTTAATATAATTTGTTTTCCTATTCATCCACTATGATTTTCACATAAACTGCAGTTCACTATAAAATTTGAGATTTTAGGGATTCCAATGACCATGCAATCCAACTCATGCTTCCACCTAATCCTACCTGTAATATCAGTGAAGTGGTCATAAAATTTCTACTTTAAGACTTCTAAACAAGCAGCCCATTTCGTTTAAGGATCCTTATTTTGAACAATTATTTTGTTTTTAATTTTTATTGAAATTTTCTGTTTCTAATATTATCATAGCTATCCCCTCAATCATTCCCCACCCCTTCAAATAGAGTCATCCCATATAACAAAAAAGAGAGGGAAGAAAATTCATCACAGATGAGCTATACATTGAACAAATTCAAAATAGATGAAAGGCGTTACACCTACATACCTCCTATCTCCATGATCGGAGTGTTGGAAAATGATTTGTTTGTGGTGGTCTTTTCGCATATTTGTATCATTAGCAACACAATATAAGATTACAAAATTTCCCATTAAATTATATTTTTCCATTTCAATTCAAAATAGTATATTCTTGTTACCTTCTATCCTGCTTTGACCCCTCTATCAGGGTGTCAACAGAAATACAATTAGTGATCATTGATGGCTGATATCTAATTGAAACACAATTTCAATTTATATTACATTCAAATAAATTGCCTATTAATTTAACAGGTAGCTACATGGTGTATACACACATTTAATACCTAATCATGTGTATTTGTGTACATATAAATACACATCTATTCACATATCCACACACATATATATATGTATATATATATATATATATATATATATATATGTATGATTTCTGTGTGTATGTACATAGTAACCCTCACTTATTTCAGAGAAAAATATGAAATCCAATAATTGGACAATACAATACTAAATGAAACTTTCAATTTTCGTAGTCTTTCCCTTTAGCACATTTAACTTAACTTAAACTCATAATGGTTTCTTTTGTGTTCTTACTTTAGCATGCTTTAACAATTGTACCTTCAGAAGCTTCTAAGGAGAAGCTTAATTGCCCCTGAGGAAAAAAAAGGTTTTGATGATATTCAGAAAAGGACATTGTATTTTGAAAATGCCTAGGATTTTTTTTTTCTTCTGCCTCCCCAAATCATCAAAAGCATTAATGGCCTTTCTTGAAATTAGCACTTTTTATCTTTAGATATACTTCTACTGGAATGGATTAGCACTGCACATAGTACTGTCATGGATTATGGGACTACAAGGTCAAATAACATTCATAAAAGGACTCAGCCAAGAGATGTGTTTGAGCACCACCTGCCAGCACCATCAGGTTTTCATTCTTCATCTATGGGCATCATTTTTTTCAGAAAATTATCTTAGGAATCAAAAATTCATCAAGGACTTAAAATTTCACAGAAGTATAATTATATGTACTTCAGAAAAAAAATCTACTTTGAGAGTCTTAGAATAGTCAGAGTATTTTTTTCAGTTTCTCTGTTTCTATATAGTTTCTATGTCTATGACATTTATTCTTTTCTAATACCCACACTCAAAGAGTGAGACAATGAGAGAGAAAGGGGGGGGGGAGGAGGGAGACAGACATAGAGACAGAAAGGGAGAAACAAAGAGACAAGGAAAGGAAGAGCGAAAGATGGAGACACAGAGGTATAGAGAGACAAAACACTGAAACACAGAGACAGAGAGATAGGGGGATACACAGAGAGAAAAAGAGACAGACACAGAAACAGAGAGAGAAAGAAAAAAGAGAAAGGGAAAGAGAGAGAAAGATAGGGAAAAATAGAGAAAGGGAGACTGACAGGAACAGGGAGACAGAGAGAAACAGCCAGAGACAGAGACAGAAATATAAAAAGATTCAAAATAAATTAAACTGGTAGTTTAATTTTGGTACAGTGCTTATAGGTATGTATTTGGAAATCTCTAGACAGTTTATTAGATGTTCAATCTTTATGCTAGGTAGTACAATGGATAAAAAATTGGGTCTGAGTTCAAATCCGGTCTCCCTTCTCTTTCCTCTTCCCTTTTCCCTTTCCCTTCCCTTCCCCTTCCTCTTCCCCTTCCCCTTTCCCTTTTCCTTCCCCTTTCCCTTCCATTTTCCCCTTTCCCCTTCCCCTTTCTTTCCCCTTTCCTTTCCAAAAACCTTAAACCTACTGCACTCTGAACCTTGGATGCCAATGAGCCCCTGCCTACGGCTTCTTCTGACCCTCTTGTCTTTAGAGTGATTATCAATAGTATCTGTTGCTGTTTCCCTCTCAGCCTGATGTCTTTCTTTTTCTTTGCCTCATTAAAGGGGCCATGCCCTGGCTACTTCTTAAACAGGCCTATTCAATGAATGGGCATTACCTTACCCTAAGTGAGTACCTGCGAAGACTTTGGTATAAAGGAGTCAAGGTATCCAGTGCACCCTGGATCATCTCCAGTCATCCTGATGAATATCTGGTCACTGGATTCAGATAGCTCTGGAGGAGAAGTGAGGCTGGTGACCTGCACAGCCTTCCTTAACTCAAAACAAAGTCAAGTGCAAATCATGCCATCATTTCTCTGATGACATGGTTTTCTTTGGCAACGAAGGACGAACATAACAGATTGATTGCGACCCCATTAAGCAACATCATTGCAATACTTTTAAAGATGAATTACGAAGAAAGCAAGTAAGCATGCATAATGAAAATATCTATTCGTAGTTTTATTTTGAGCAATTTTTGGGAAACAACTCCATTTCAATGATACCACCACAATCCTTCTTATATTATGCTAGTAAATCAAAATGGTACTGAAATTAACAAAGATAGAAAGAACAGCTGAATCATACCAAGTATATCAAAAGAATACCCATATTTGAGTTAAAACAGTTTTTAAGTGTACGGACATTTTGGTAGTTAAGACATTTTAAAAACTGGAAAATACTGTGTGTGTATATATATATATATATTCATATATGTATACATATATACATATACATATATACATGCATATGTATATATGCATATTTAAATCACCAATGATGTTACTGTAAAAAGCCTGTGGAGAGGACATTAATAACTAACCATCCACATATGTTCTAATTTTCTTATCAATACAAAAAAAAATTGAGAATAATCTATACCTGTAGAATCAAGATAATTTTCAATGAAAATAGAAGAACACAGTCAAATTTCAGAAACAATATTTTGTAACAGTCTTCATTTTTCTAAGGCTTACAGTTGACTGAAGGGTTTCAAGAATATAATATTACAATGTTTTTCTGTATGTTTTCTTAACAAATGAAGGAGAGCAAAATGATGCCTTAAAAATATTCCTCCAACAAGGTTTCATGACCTCAATTGTATTTAACCAAAAGTCAAGGGCAAGATATGAACATTGTAAGTTGATCATAGCATATTTTAGATTCTGACTTCCATCAGAGATATACGCATGAAGGATACCATGAAGGACATGTTTGATCAGAAAAGGAGGAAGATATTATTTTTTATCAAAAATGAAATGTGACAGCATGGGTGTCATGTTAGTGCTCTGGAATTAACAAAAGAAGCAGAGGTAAGATTCCAGTATATTTCATCAATCTTATATGGAAGATTTGTCAAATGGTTAAAATAAATAGATTACAAGAAATGACACAAAAGAATTACTAATTGTATCTCTAGGAATAATGTCAACACCAGGGAAGTTGCTGGCCATCAGAATATCAAACTGAGTAATAAATTGAAGGATTCATTTTTGTGAAAGCTAAATGTTGTAGTAAAAAATAGCAAGTAGCTAAATGTTGTAGTTAAAAATAGCCAGTCATAAAAAAATTCCCAATTTTCTTTTAAGACAAAATGCTTTCCACATCCAGAGAAAGAACTATGGAATTCAATCACAGAATTTAGCACATTATTTTTTTGTGTGTATTATGTTTTTGTTGGTTATATGATTTCTCCCATTCATTTTAATTCTTCTATACAGCATCACTATAGTGAAAATGTATTTAATAGGAATGTATGTATAGAACCTATATAAAATTGTATGCCATCTTGGAGAGGGAGGGGGAAGGGAAGGGGAGGAAACATAAGTTATATGGTAGTGATTGCAGAACACTGAAAATAAATGAAATTAATTTAAAAAATAGCAAGTCAACTGACTATGTTTATTTTAAAATTTTTTTATCTTCTAAGTCATTGTAAGTATTTACTGAGTATCTTCTGTGTACCAATTAACTGGTTTTAAATATTTTAAATAAATTTTATTGATATTTTCTAATTTTTACTTGACCATAGTTTCCCATTTGTCCCTGTCCCTGCCTCTGTGGGAGCTCTACCCCATATGAAAAAATACTTTGCTATTTTTAATTATTTTAACATTTTACCTGTTTTATAGATAATAAAAATAAACCTATTACAAATAATATAGATAATAAAAATGAAACAAAATAATTTAGAAAGCTTTTCAAAGCCAAACCATAAATTAGTAACTACAAAAATAAAAACTCACAGATGTTATCATTCCAATCCATTTCTTAAACTTTCTCATCCAGAAAGCTTCTTTTACTTTTGAAATATCTAGACATGAAAGGTTTAACCAGATGAAGATATATCATGATATCAACCTTTATTTTGATGAATCTAAAGAACAAAAACCATCTCATTCAACTAAATCCAATAATTTATATAATGAATACTTCTCATTCTCTGTGCACCTGTTCCCTCTCGTTATATCTGAAAATTTGGTATTCTTCCAAACTGCTTTGTAATAGGTTTATGTAAGCAATACAGGTTAAAGAAATACTTCAAGGACAGAACTTAGCAATACTCAAAGCAATGAAAAATTACTAGATAGCAAAGGAGCAATAGGGACAGACAATGACAGCATATATGATTTCAAGATAGGGAGTTACTATTTCATAGCATATC
The DNA here is from genome assembly GCA_023548195.1 of Bettongia penicillata ogilbyi. Lineage (NCBI taxonomy): Eukaryota > Metazoa > Chordata > Mammalia > Diprotodontia > Potoroidae > Bettongia > Bettongia penicillata. The sequence goes on along the minus strand of JAJHZJ010000744.1, from coordinate 2,430,650 downwards.
ATGCTTCCTGTAATGAAAGATCCATATTAGATATGATGACTGCTATTTAGAGTTACTAGTCAAAAGATTGTACAGGAATTTTTGTAAAGACAAAATTTAATCGACATACCCATATTTTGAACCACTGATAATTACAATTTCCTAGTGAAATCAACATTGATATTTTCCTATAAATAAAATCATATTTATTTATTTTATTAATTAAAAATTACATAATTAAATAGATTACCATCTCAAGCTGCTCCCTATTACATTCCATCCTTCTCTCAACGATAAAAATTGATTTTTCTAAAGCACAATTCTGATTGTGTCATCATCCTATTCAATCAACTCTTTTTGCTCTCTATTACTTTTAGTATAAAGTATTTTTTTTTTTTGGTTTTTTAAAGTCTACCCCCTTCCTGCCTCTCTAATCTTCTTACTCCAATCTTACTTACTCTACATATTTTATGACCTTATGACACTGGACTCCTTCTTACATACAATACACCATTTCTCAGCTCTAGCCATCTGCTATGGAACCGTTTCCATCCTTATCGCTGCTTCGTGGCTTCTTTGGCTTCCTTCAAGTCTTAGCTTAAAGCTTACCTTATGCCAAATCATTTCTTCCAACCCTTTAATTCCTTTCCTCTGTTGATTATCACTGTTTTATGCTGGGTACATCTTCTTTGTATATAGGTGTTTGCATATTTTACATCCCATTATATTGTGAGGTCCTTGAGAGTAGGGACTGATGTTTTTGCTTGTTCTGGGTTACTTTTTTATAACTGATAGATTATAGCTTTCATATAAAGTGACATGGACTTGTAACATTAAAATTTTAATGTCAGGTAGACTTCAGAAAAACCTGGAAGGACTTATATGAACTGATGGTAGGTGAGGTGTGCAGAATCAGGAGAACATTGTACATAGTTACAGCCATATTGTGCTGTAACTTTGATAGACTTAGCTCTTCTCAGCAATGCAAGGCATTAAGGTGACTCCAAAAGGTTCATGATGGAAATGCTATCCACATCAAGAGAAAGAACTATTTAGTTTGAATCTACTAATTCTGAATATACAAATTTAGTTGAAGTGTACTATTTGCTCTCTCTCTCTCTCTCTCTCTCTCTCTCTCTCTCTCTCTCTCTCTCTCTCTCTCCCCTCTGTTATTCTCTTTCATTTAATTCTTCTTTCTCATGGTTCATCCCATTGGTTATGACTCTTTACAACATAACCAATGTGAAAATTTGTTTAAGATGAATGTATAATAGAGCCTATATGAGATTGCACACCATCTTGGGGAGGTGAGAGGGGAGGTAGACAGAGAAAATCAAAAGCTCAAAAGGCTGTGGAACTGAATGTTGAAAACTAAAAATAAATAAATTAATACAAAAAATTTTATGTGAAAATCATGTAAACAATTGGTTTTGTCTAAGTAGCACAGATTGATGTAATTTCGTTTACTGAATTAGTCATTTGCAATTGAAATTGAATGTACAGCCCTATCATATTCAAAATTAGATTAAAATACTATCTTATTTGATTTATCAGCATTCAAATGCTGTCATATATGCTACTTATCCTAAAGGTGTGAATCAGAGACCTTGCAACATAATTAAAATGCATTATAATATCTAATTAAACTCCAAACTGAAAATGGGTAAAAGATGAAATATCCTAAGTTCAAATAACAATTTTTATTAAAGCAGATAAAATGTAGTTGAAGGGAGCTTATCCTTTTTATTCTGAAATGCATTGAATGCATTTGGCACTACCTTGTGCCATTACTCTTATGCATTACATATTTCTTTCTGTTTAACTCACTTCTATGTATCACAAATACCTTTTAAAAGTCACCTGATAGCAAAAATGCTGCCCCAGAATATTTAAACAGTTCTCTATGAAAATTGGCTCTCAAGGTTTAATGTCAGCATTTTGTGAGACTACTCACTTTCAACCATGACAGAAACTGTCGGAGCTGAGGATTCTTAAAGTACTAATAGGCTGCTCAGGAAGCTAAAATCAAGTTAAACTTTTAAAACTGATTAAAAAATAATTTTAACTTAATTTATCAACCTTGGAAAACCACAAAGATAAATGTGTGTCTTTTTTATATTGCTTTGCCAGAGTTGTTTAAAAGTTTAATTTATTGCAAATAAGTAGAAGGTAAACTGAAACACCATCATTTTCTTCAGCTGTATGACATTGAGGAAGTCATTTATCTATCTGGAAATTTTTTGCTCATTTGTTAAATGATGATAATACCTTACCTCCTTGAAAAGTAGGGTGTTGAATTAGATAACCACCATAGGCCCCCTTGTCAAGCTGAGGGCATATGATTCTATCCCAGGAAGATCTGAGTCATAGGACAAGTAATCCATGAGATACTATGTTTTTCTTTCATTTATTTGAGATTTACTGATATCCACTAATGGATTTAGAAAAAGAGATATTTTATCATAGCTCCTGACTGCCTCAAAATGAATTAAAATTGGCTTATATTATCTGTAAGGTAAAAATGTTTTTAACTCCCTAAAATTTAAGGGAAAACTTTTTATAATACCATTAAAATAGATTTTTAATAGACAACAACATTAATTTGATTTTTTTATCATGCTGAAGATATTGTACAATTATTAACCTTGTTGAAAACAAAACAAAATACAAAAAAATAGTTTCATTAGTAAGATATCTCCACAAAATGTCTTTGCAGTTGGATTATAAAGCAGGTTCTACAAAGATGGAAGTGCTTTGAGTATATAATTTCAACAGCAAACTTGCAAAAGAGACATGTATCTCTGGAAGTTTTGGTGTTAGATAATGACTACTGACTCATTCTGTATCTGTAGAGAGTGCTATAGAGTAACTGAAAATGGATGAGAGAGTTCAAGAATTACATGAGTAATGTGCACCATATAAATATTCACTTAGCTCTTCATACACATAATGTGAGTTTATTTTCCATTGATCAAGGATTTGAAGGCATTGAACCTTCAGTACTGAAGATACTGAAACTCATCCATAGTTGTCTTCCTGTTATAACAAGGATAAGAGGTTGTTTTTTTTTAAGTCTAAGTAGCAGATCACCTCAAATGTTTCTCCATCAAAGTTGAGTAAAAATTGGTTTCCTTCATGTTCCCAAAGGCACTAGAATGGGATACTTGCTATCACTCAAAATGCAATTTCAGATCCTTAACCAGTGGCTCTTTTAAAAATAGCCAAGTTAAAGGGAAACAGAAAGCTCTTGACTTAATGTTATGGACTTTTGACTAACCATTGTGTTTTCGTTGTCTTTGAGAGTTTAATGTGAGAAGTGGTCAGTAATGTGATGCTCTAAATAGAAGAGAACGTGAATAGGACTCTAGGAGATTTTAGTTAGTAATCCCACTTAAGTGATTTCTGTAATTGACTACTGTGCATTTAAGCTGTCTTCCATAGTGGAAATAGGGCTTGCTTAATATCATTCCTAATTAATTTAGTTCAATTCAATTAAACAAACAATTTTAAAGGTACTACTATGGAAACATTGGGTGGTAGTATCAAGGGACAGAAAATTGAATGGAGGGTTCTACTTCAGAGAAAAGAAAGATAAAGACATTACAGATTTCTCATTAAATAGAGCAACCTATGCATGCTACTTTATCCCAAAAGGCAGACAATATTTTAGATATCAACCAAGAATTGAAAATAATAGAGAATATTATCTTAGAGGAAGCTGGTGGTTTAATATATAGAATATTGGACCTGGAGCCTAGAAGATCTGTGCTTAAATCAAGTCTCAGATATTTAATAACTGTGTGTCCCTGGGCAAGCCACTCACTTTGATACAATTTCCTCAACTGTGAAAACAGGATAAAATGCCATCTACCTCTGGATTGGTATGGAGATCAATTAATATTTATAAAGCACTTAGCACAGTTCCTGGCACATAGTAAGCCTTATATAAATGTTAATTCCTTATTAGCTTTCACTTTCCTTGATTGAAAAACATATATATTTTCCTCTGGATTATTATCCTAAATGTGGACACCATATTTCCAAATGAGTGTTATAGAGCAACAGCCAGGGCAGAAAATTCTGATTAAAATTTCAAGATAACTGTATAATATCTAGAAGGAGATAAAAGTACCCACTCCACTGATAAATTCTGAATTCTCTATTTTAGGAATACAATTAATAAGCCAAAGAATAATCAGTTGAGGGCAACAAGAATAGCAAAGATTTGTAAAAAAAATGCCAAATTATGAATTTTTGAGGAACCGAGAAGCGTTAGCCCAGGGAAGCAAGATTTCATGATGCTAAGGAAAGGATTGCCATCAAGTATCTGAAGTGCCACCTTTTGGAAGAGGAACTAAAACTGCTCTGATCACCTCTAGAAAAGAGTTGCAAAAGAGATGGATAGACTGTGGAAAGAAATAAAGTTATGGTTGCAGTAAGGAAAATAAACACATGTGCGCGCACACACACACACACACACAAAATACACAAAGCAACTAAAGGAACAAACAAACAAAAACCTTCCTAGCTAATATTGAAACTATCCATCTATGGAATGTACTATTTCAGGAATATTTTCCCCCTTCACTGAGTTTTCGAGAAAAGAATGAGTGACCATCTGGTTATGTTTTAGAAGGCATTCTTTCATATGTGTGGGTTAGATTCAATGACTTTTGAGTTCCTTTCTGACAAAGGATTTTTTTTGTGATTTTGTCATTCCATAAATTAAGTAGGTATAGAACAAATAAGAAGTAGTATTTTGTCAAGCAGGTAATCAACTTTTAAAATTAATTAGTAAAAGAACTAGTATAAAATTCAAACATTTTGTGCAACTTTTTCGCTGGTGGGATGATAAGTGACTCCTGGAAGCTAGACTGAGGTTTTAAGACTGAGATAAGAGGGAACAGTCACTCTTTTGGTTTGGTATACAATGAAGGAATCAGTGTTACGTAGTTCTAGTCCAAGATGACAATTCTAATTTTCTTCTGATTTTAACAGGAGTTAAAAGGAGAAACAGGAGTTTCTATTTCTATTCACAAGTTTCTAGATATGGCTAATATTTCCAATTATCACCATAATAATTTCAAATGCCACAGTTTATGCTCATAATTTTTAAGTTTGGAAATTATGCTGTTACCTCCTTATATGAAACTTTCCTTCATCCTAGTTAGTACACTATATTTGAGAGACCTATGTAAATAATAGATGATAACTAGTTAACAGGAAATTAGTGTCTCATAAAACAAAAAAAAAATGAAAAACAAGCTTACTTAATTTAAAAAGTTTGATGGATGTCCAATGATGCAAGGAACCATTAATCCATATCAACCACTCTATTTCTCATTTATATCTTCCCATTAATTGACTATAGGGGTTTCATTCAATTTTTTCTGGAATCTTCCTTTGAATTGTTTGACATGGTTTCAAGAGTATTGTCAAATGAAGGATGACCACTGGCTTTCTTTCATTTTGTTCAGTGATCAGTTTACCTTTATTTCTGTCAATGTATTTATCTGACAACATGGTTTATATAAATTATCCTGTGGAATTTCTAATTTATTATATATTGCGATTTGGTGATATCTATCATAATCCTCCATATTGCTCTTAGAGTAATGTTGAACTTCATTTCTTTAGTAATTGTGATATTTCATAACTTACAGCCATATAATAACCTTGTAATAATGTTGGTACCAAAAAGGATAGACCTGGATATCAAGGAGAAGTTTAGGTTTGCAAATTTTACTACACAGTTTTTCACAGGTAATTTAGTATACCCATTTCTAGCTCAGGTGTGTTCTTAAAAATTTCAGCTCTTGAGCTCTTTCTGCAAGAGAAATTTTTATGTGGTCCTGGGTATATAGATATAAATATAGGCATAAAATTAAATATTTACTGATAATAAATCATAAACAAATTGTTAAAAATAATACTTTGGAATACATATAATTACATTTATTAAAAATAAAAGCAAATTTTCATACTGAGATGGATGTGCTTGTTTATTTTTAAATAAAAATTAAATCTTCATGGAATATTTGATACTGTAGGCTGTGAAGTATTTTCATTGTTTTTCAGAGTTGATCCATATTTTGGATCATATAACTGCAAATGCTGAGAATGCCACTTCATATGAATTATGCTAAATGGCAGAAATTTGTTTAGGGCCACTTCAGAAATTGTTGGAAATTCTGATCTAATTAATCCCAAGCCAAAATTCTTTCAGCGATTTTTTAGTAAACTCCAGTTTTAAACCTCTGTCACCTGATAATTTGGCAAATTCTTCTTGAACTTTTAATTGCAGGTGACTGACTTTTTTTATTTCAGTTGAGTATGATTTATGATCCCAACTTAGTTTTTTAGAATCAAATTTTGAAGGAAAATATTTCTGAAACTGTTGTCTCCAGGCACTTCAGATGATCAGCTAGAACTCTTACAATTAAAATTTTGGGGAGGTAATTTTCAATTATAAAATCATCTATAGCTTTATACATTTACAAAGAATGATTTTCTACTCGATTCTTCCATATGTTAACTTTTTAATAAAACTTTCAATTTTTCTTTTAATATAAATATGTTACATTTTTCTTGAAATAGCATGTTTAAATAATTGATTTTTTTTAAAAATATACAACAAATAACATACTTTTGGTAGGCATAAGTAACTATGAAAAAAAGTAACAAAGTCTGACATGGGCTCAGTCAAAAACATAACAACTTTATCTTTCAATTTCAATAATGCATTTAAACTGCACCCTCAAGTGAAAGTCACCTTACCCCTGCATGTAGTAATGAGCTTTTCTAATGAGATTCCATCTCTTTTCTAAGGTTTGAAAAGAAATGACTGTTAAGAGCATGGATTTTAATGAATTTATTGATTTTGATAGGATAGTGAAGCACATCTAACTGGTGATATTTTTTGTCTATGAGTGCCTCCTGATGGATCATGCAGTGAGTCAAAGTGTTTTGTTCATTGCCCCCAGTTTTGACTTTTGCTACAAATCCAAGTCTCTCCCCTCATTGTCACACATAATCAATTTAGGCTCCAACACAATTTGTGCACAGTAAACAAACTTCAATTTGTGAAAAATTCACAAACTTTAACCTATCTATTTTCCCCTCTTGTGTACCCTTCCAAAGGGTGACAAAGCAATAATTCCTCGGGTATGCTTCCTTCATAAACATATATTACATAAAGTAACAACTGTGCCATCTTAGAAATATCAGTCATTTCATCTAATTGAATTGATAACTTTTCTACTGCCCTTAATCGTGGTAATAGCATGGTGAATTGGTCATTACTAATTTCAGAAATCCTTTTGGAAACGGTATCATTCAATAAAGGAATTTTATTAATTTCATTCCCATACTTTCCCCCATGAACTTATTTTAACATTTTAATAACAACAGGCAACCCACGATCTTCTCCTATTGCACAGGGTTTTTTACTGCAATTAAATAAGAAGTTTTAGATGCAAGTCAGCACTTTTCATTGACAGTAACAATTTCTCAAAACTTTTTTTCTTTATTTGAAGATTTTAAATATCATCCAAAATATTCCTTTGGTTTATGGCAGTCTGTTACATGCCTGGTAAAACATGTCATTTTAATTTGGCTGGTTTGATTCTCTCCATAGTTAAAACTTCATTAGAAATTAAGCAAAGAGGATTTCCCATACCATCATCATTATTAGAAGTAAATACACATTGCAAAAATAATTCAATATATTTTCTTTTTTTGTCAATTTATATGTACTCCAACCTGGTAATGAAGACTCTGCCACATTGTAATCAGTATTTTCACCTCTTTGTCTAGTTTTAGTCACTTATCAATAAATGAAAAGTATTTTTTCCTAAAATATAAATCAATATTGTTAATAATTTATTAAATATATACTAGCTTAATTTATGTAACTATATTTGCTTATACTTAGCTTAAAAAATGATGTTCACATCTTACAAACTTACATAAATATACATAAGTGATGGTAGCGAAATATGATTAAAGGGATTTTGTCTTTACTTGCTGCAATTAAACATGTTTTTATAAAAGAAAGTGATAACAGTAAATGAAAAAAATCGAACACCCTAACATAATACAATCCAAAGATATATTAATTTCATACTTATATGCTGAGGAATGATATTAAATGTCTTTGCTTTCCAAAACTAAATCATTATGCTTCTGTAAGAGCAGAAAACTTTGGATGTACAACAAAAGTACTGCAATTCATAACATACAATAATTTCAAATCTCAGCTGAGTTGTTTGTGGTTGTGTTCATTGGTGTCTTGTGGCATAATGGTAGGCACAGTTTAAGAAGCACTGTTCTGGCTGATAAATTATGCTTTCAGCCCAGATATACGTTCTCTTCTCTGTGACCAATAAGGGTTTCCATTCAACCATATGTCACAGATAATCTTAACAACACATGTTTTAATCTACTGAGTTTTTTTATTGTTCTGTTTGTTTTTGTCGGTGGTTAGGCTACAGTTTGTGAGGTTAAGAATCTCATTTTGGTGGCTCTGTAATATACTGTGCTTAACGCACATTCAAAGACCATGAATGATTCCCACCACTAATAGAATAAATTACAAACTCTTCATTTTGTGGTCTTCAGCTCCACTAGAGCAATGCAATAAGAGAGTGAGACTTTATCCCATAGATGATAAGTAGTTATCAAGGGTCACTGAGTAATTATATTATTATCCTTTCCTCCATACTCCCAGTCATTATCCAGAGCAGCAAATTTTTTGGAGAATGTGTCCACTAGCTTCACTCTCACTACCACCAACTGCCACCTAGGCTAGTAAAAAAGCCTAACCTAGGGTCAGGTGGATTAAAGGAAAAAGCATAATCTTGGTCATCACATTCCCTCAGATCATTGTAGAGACAATCCTAAAGTACAGAACCCAAAATTCATGGGAAAAGTAACGACAATAGACAACCACAGTAATCACCATAGCATTTCTTTTATCTTGCCCTCTTCAGACATCATGGAGAAAAATAATTGTTGAGTTGCAACTTGGCCATTGTTTTCATAGGATCTATAGCCAATACTTGCTAAATACCCAGACATATTGAAGACCTGAAAAAGAAAGTTATCACCACCAAATCTTTGGCACTGTCAAACAGTTTATCACCAAAAAAAAAAAAAAATGATTTTTATCAGTGGAAATGACAGTTGAAAATAAATGGCCATCTTCTTTTCTATTGAACTCTAGGTTCTATTGGATCTTTCATCTGACCTGCAGCTGAAACTTTCTGTGTGTTGTTTCTGATTATTAGACTATAAGCTTCTAAAGAGGGAGAATTTTTTTAATTGTATCCCTGGTGATCAGCACAAGGCTTAGACACAGTCATCTTTTAAGAAATTAATTTATATTAATTGATATGAGGACAATATATTTAGTGTTAAAATAATTCAGAAGGTGACAAGTGCTTGAAATAGGTGAGAAGAAAGGGAAGAATAAATTTGAAGAAATTATTGTCAGTGAAAAACTGTGATTCAATGTTTATGAGAGTTCAAGAGGATAGAGAAATAAATATAAAATACTGTGAAATATTTAACAACAATGATTAAGATAATCATGTGATCTTTTACAGAAGCATGGAAAATCATGAAATAGAACTAATCTTAGAGGAAAGATGATAACTTCAATTAGATTCATGTAGGGTTTATAATCTTGTTGGGACATCCAAATGCGTATGTTCACAAGCCTACTTCATACGGGTCTGGAGATAGATTGGGAATAGAAATACAATTTTTTAAGTCACATACAAAATTTAAAATTGATTATATGAAATGAAATTTCCAAGGGAGGAGCTATAGTAAAAGCAGAAGATTACTCAGGATTGAACTTTGGAAGAATAAAGCTTCTTTGGGCAGTTATATCAATTCAAACAGCTTTTCTTGAGGTAGTTTTATCAGTTTTAAAATCACATTACTTTTGTATTGCTCATTTGATTTTACACTGTCCTTATCATCCCTGGAAGGTTAATCACATTCTTTTTTCTTTATGTAATCATGCATCATTCCCAGATAGATTACTTTTTTTTCATTTAGTACCAGCAGAGAATCCCCAAAGATCAAAGAAAGACAGTATTCTTTCTATTTTTTGGCACATTCATTTTTAAAGTGCAAAAATTATCATGTCTCCAAAGAAAAAAGAACTTGTTTTGCCCCATATGATTTGAGTTTTGCAATACTCCATTTTCTAATCATCAATTGCTGTTGTGACTCCATCATTTGTCATTGTGTTTTCATAGTAAATAGCTGGTTAACTCTAATGAGAGAACCAATATTTGAATTCATATACACTCCAGAATTATGCAAAATTTGAAAATACATATTTTTATTACTTTCATGTGCATCAATACAAAAACCAGTTGCAAAGTACTGAAGAATGCAGATTTTGCTTCAACCCATAGATAAAAATGGGGATTTGTGATTTACATTTCAAAATGATTTGTGGTTACAGCTTAAGTTGTGTGTATAAAAATGAGTCCTTCTAAAATACTAGAAAATAATGTATTCTTTTAAGTCAGTAAACATTCCTTGGCAACCTTTAGAGTATTAGTCCCTATTTTTTCCTTCTTGATGGAATCAAAGCATATTCTAACTTGAACTCTTTTTGAATTATGACAAATTCAAATGGATTATATATGGTATCTCTGTTTCAAGAGGGAAAGGTTTGTACAGTTCTTACAGTAACCATATATCTTGAACTGTCCAATACTTTTATTTAAAAACTGCATAATTAAGTCTTGGCATGAGGAATAGTTTTTCCAGACCATTTATCCTGATTTTAGTTTAGATATTATGTTCATCATAATTATTCCATGCATGTATGTATTCATGATCATGCTTTGGTTAATGATAACATTTTTATTTTATAAGGGAGGGATGAAATGACAGAAAAAGAGCACATATTCAAAGTGAAAAACAAACTATTGGCTGACTGACCAACACAAACAACAACAGACCTCAGATGTCTTCAGTGTAGGGAACTTTTTTGTTGGGCTTTCTTCATGACACAAGGGTGCTTGCCTAGCGTCACACACCGAATGAATGAATGAGGCAAGATTTCAAACTATAGTTTCATGACTAGGCTTAGCACTTTATCCTCCGTTCCATGAAATCATGTATATAACAGAAATACAGATCCTTAAAAATACAGTAAGTACTCTCTCCTTATTCTTTTTCTCCTCCCTATTCATAATTCACTACTGAAGGATGGCATGTATCTACTTGGAAATCAATAAGGGGTAATACAATATGGTGGACATAGTCCTGGCTTCAAGCCCTAACTCTACTATTAACTGTGGGAATGACCTTGGGCAAGTAACTTAACCTCTTTGAAACATATCTGAAAATAAATTTCTTTATCTTGAGATTAGACACCCAATTTTGTACTTTTTTTCTCTTTTAATGAGTATCAGTTTCTTTAATATCATATGTTCAGTGAATATCTATTGACTGACTAATCTCTCATATTAGTAAAATTCAACTAAAAAAATATTAATCAGGTACCTACTATGATAAGATACTGTAAGTAACAATCAAGATACAAGGTTCAAAAAAATGTAGTCCCTTCCTCAAAAAGCTTACTATTTACTAAAAAAGTATAATGCAAAAGCAGAATGTGATAGGGATGATAGAAAGATCAAGACAAACTATTATGATGACTATTTAAGGATGGAGCAGACAGCAGTCATTTTCAGGAGGATGGGAAGATATGGCCCTTAAAAAGAGAATGTTTTATCAAGTAGAGATGCAGGTGGAAGCCATGAAAATAAATCAAATATGTCTCAGAAATACACTTAGACACCTAGATCATGGTGGAGTTATGGTCTTCCCCTGCTCTAGAGTCATTAACTTCCTTGTGCAACCATCTCACACTGAAATCATGAGGAGAGAACCCCCTTCTCAATGGCAAGGATAGGAAATTAATTCCAGTAACTAAAAATTCAAAGATCATGTCTCTCACTAGCTAGGACCACTGTCTCCCAACATCCTCATTTGAATCTTAGGAAAAATTGGTAGTACTGCCAAAAGATAATTAATGACTTGCCTCAGTAGGTCTCTTTGGCTATAATTAATGAATCCCTTTGCTAGAATCTGTGGTATATTTGCATTTACATAACAATCATTTCCCTAATTTTGAACGCTAATGATAAGATAAAAAATTGCTTCATTATGCTGGTAAATATGGTGTCTCTACAGCTTTACATTGAAGTTTCTGATAAGAGACTTAAAGGAAAAAAAATGAAAATCCTAGTTGTATTACACTAACCTCTCATGTCAGCTAAGGGCACATTTATCAGTTCTCTCATGCCCATCAAAAAGTGTGCAAGATATAAAAGAAAAAAAGTTTTGAGCCTGAGATCCTATGGGATCTGACCCAATTTAAGCCCTGCCAACACTGTATACTCATACCAGTAAGGTGAGTAGAGAAGTAAGGGCAAAAAAGGAGAGCAGTAGAAAGAGATCAGTTATTTTAAGCTTATTACTGGGAGCAAGGATATAAACTTGTAATAAACTCTCCAGAATCCCTTAGCTATGCAACCAATGCTTGCTTTCTGATTTAATAAGAGAAAGTTGGTCTTACTATTCTGCATAAGGTCACCTGATTCTCCTTGTAATATGTGAACCATACTACATTAAAAAAAGGGAAAAAATAGTGTCTGGTTGGCATGTGAAGAATAACTTTTGACCCTCTCCCAACAAGCCAAGTAGTGACACGAAACTTAATCAAGGTCTGAAATGGCAGACAATGCAAAATATAATTAGAAGGAGAGAGGATCTCTCTTCTAAGGGTAAAGGAGTTAGCCATGAAGGAGAAAGAAGATGAAAATAAAACTTTAGGAGACTGTAAGCTCCCTCTCCAATATTCTTCTCTCAGCTCACTGCCACTGCTTTTATTTTTATGAGATGGCTTACTCGTTACCCTTTTCTTTTGCTTTGACCCAGCACTATGTGTGCTGTTCACTGAAGTTGGAATGTTATCAGAGTACACAGTTGATGGAAATCAGCTCCCCATTTCTCACACTTCAATTAAGATCAGCTACATGGATTTAATTAAAGTTCTAGATGAGAGAACTCAAAGAGTTCAGATCTATTAGAGAAAATTGAAATATACAGAAAATGAGCAAGAGTACTTTGTGAGGAACACATTAATTTCCAAATGTATTAAATCATTATCGTATTGTGATTGACCTTGTGAGTGTGCCATGCTGCCTTCCAGAGATCCTCAATAAAGAGATTCTTAAATGGATCAGTGCCATGAGTATTACTGAGCAAAAGCCTAGAAATGTATCAGAATTATTCCAGTTTCCTACTAAATTTGTTTAATCATAACAGGATACTTTCTAGAGGTAGGAGATATGTGCCACTCTGATTATTTTTCCCAACATTTGGTATATTGTTAGGAATATGAAGTAGTACCTAATGGCATCATGTTTAAAATTACTTAACTGTAGAAATTTTGAGCTCACATTATTTTCTTATACAAACTACATTGACACTTTTGATATTTCGGGGAACATTTTGTGCAAGGACACTTTAGCTATTAGGGGAGATACAAAATTTAGTTAAACTGTAGTGTCTGCCCTTGTGGAACATGTACTTCAAATGGAGAAAAGACCCATGCACAAATAATCATGGTACAAGAAGGAATATGATAGATGCAAGAAAGGTGCAAAGTTTCTAATGCCCTGAAGAATATAAATCAGTGAGCATCCAGTAGCATAATTTCACATGTAAAATGAACTAGGAAGGGTCATGACCATCTTGGAAGAGCAGAGAAAGGTTTATTAATGATGTGGTTAAATTAACTTTAGAGGATAGATAGGAACTCAACAGGCTGAGTTGGGAAGGGGGCAGGAAGGTATTTTAGGTGAAAGGTTTCATGTGAGCAAAAGCAAGGAGATAAAAATTCCTGAGTTTTCATATTTGGATTACAAGTAGTCTAGTTTGGCTACATGAGAATATATGAAAAATTATAGTAGAAATCTAGAAAGGAAGCATGGTGGCAGATTTTAGACTTGATTGTCAGGTGCAAAATCATTCTCACTTAATTTGATAATAAAAACATGCTATTGTATAATAATAATCACAAATGCATACTATATAAAAATATGTACATAAACATATATATACATATATTTATATATTATGTTATTTACTTCAAGTCATATCACTCTCACTGTACAGTTAAGGAAAGGCATATTCAGAGAAAATAAATAACCTGTTCATGATCAGTTGATGTTAGAGGTAGAGCCTGATGACACATATACTGATTAGAACTCCTGTCTACCTTTTAAATCACACTTATAGTTATTGGAAGATGATGGACAAGGGGTTGAGTTGACTGTAAAAACACATATAAAAGATTACTGTGTCATCTTTGCAAAGAATGGAATAAAGACGTGAAGGCCTGTCAAGAGATTACAACAGCAATCTAGGCAGGTAATTAATAAGGTTTATTATGCTAGAGTCATTGGGAACAGATGAAACAGATAGATGTGAGACACATCCATAAGAAAAAATGTCAAGAATTGGAAACTGACCATATATGAAAGGTGAGGGAGAAGAGGCAAAGTGAATTATAAAGGTCTAAAACTTTCAGACAGTGATACGATGCTGGCACTGAAGGAATATCCATGTCCCAATGAGAAATAGATTCTCTTGAGTAAAATAACTGGATCATAGGATCCCAGATTCAGACATGGGATGGATTTTCAAGGTCATTCAATATCATTTTTCAGATACTGTACCTCAGGCCAAAGTATAAGGCTTTATTGTATAAATTATTTTCTACTGACATCCAGTCTTACATTTCCAAATGTCTATTAGACATTTCAAATTAGATGTCCAGTGGACAAAACGGAACTCATTATCTTTGCCCCAAACCCTCCCTCTCCCTCACACTTCCCCATCACTGTTAAAGGCATCACTGTCATTAGCATCCTAGGATCATAACCTAGCTGTAATTCTTGATCTTTCACTAAGTTCTGATATCAAATATGTAGCCAAGACCTGTTGATTGTGCCATATCTTAAATATTCCCCCTTCTATTTTCTGATATTGTTACCACCAAAGTGCAGGCTCTCTTCTCTTCATCTCTGGATTATTGTAATAGCCTGTTGATTACTCTGCTATAAGTCTCTCTCTTCTCCAGTATATCCTCTATTACCCCACCAACTTCAAATCTGACCATTTCACTCAACTTGCCTAATAAATTCTAGTGACTCCATATCACCTCTAGGATCAAATACAAAATCCTCTGTTTGGCATTCAAAGTTTTATTTCCACATCTTCAGTCCACTTAGATCTTAGATCCTTCACATAACTCTTCTATCCAGTGTCAATGACCTCTTTGTTGTCTCTTGAAGAAGACATTCCCCCACTCAGCTCAGCATTTTCACTGACTGGCTCCCATGTCTAGAATACTCTCCCTCCTTTCTACCTGCTTATGTCCCTGACTTGCTTCAACACTGAACAAAAACAATATTTTATAGGAAGTCTTTCTTAATCTCTACTAATTCTAAAACTTTCCAACTTATTATCATTATATTCATATGTGTATATGCAGAGAGAGAGAGAGAGAGAGAGAGAGAGAGAGAGAGAGAGAGAGAGAGAGAGAGAGAGAGAGAGAATTCTTTGTACAGTTTTTGGTATGTCATCTCTTTCATTAGATTGTGAGTTCCTTGAAGTCAAGGATGGTCCCTGCCTTTCCTTGGCTGTGTAATACTGTAGCGCCTGGCACCCAATAGGCGCTTAATAAATCTTTACTGAAATGATTTGAAAGGACCAAGAGAATTAATGACCTCTTCATGGTCACACAATAAAAGCCAAAGCTAGGGATTTGGAGATGTGAGGCTTGAGTTAAAAAAGAAGTCAAGGTTAAAGAAATAAAAATGTGGGATGCATCTGAGTAAAAGTATTACATGAAGAGATGAAATAGGATTGCAAAGGAAGAAAGTAGAGAGAGGGAAGATATTCAATGACAAAATCCTGGAGAAAGCCCACATGAAGGGCTAAGGTCAAAATATATCCTTTCAATGATATCTAATTACTAAATGCTGCAATGATTAGGAGACATTCCATTGCTTTCCTAACACATAAGTTTTTTTGTTTTATTTTTTCCTCTATAAACTTCTGAGTTGCCACACAGACCAGTTAAGCACTAGATGATACTGGGTCTGGAGTTACTAACTTTTGAGTTCAAATCTAGCTTCAGACCCTTACTAGCTATGTGACCCCAAGACATTAATGTCTTTGCTTCAATTTATCTATAAAATGGGGATGTTAAAAGTATCTTCTTCCCAGGGCTGTTGTGAGGTTTAAATGAAATATTAATTGTAAAGCACTTAGCCCAGTGCCTAGTATATAGTGAATTCTACATAAGAGATTGCTATTTTTGTTGTGTTTGTTGTGTTTTGTTGTTACTAGGATGGTATTTTGCCATCTTTTCGTTAAATCTTGAGCTAATTCTATTTCTAGAAATTCTAAAGTAGTTACAGAAACTTGAGAGTTCTAATGAAGATGGTTTTAGCTTAGAAATCAGAGTTGAGAGAATTTACTTAGTATTTACAGAGTGGTACAGTGGGGAAAAGATTGGTTGCTGGATTAGAGTAGGAGGATGTGGGTTTGAATTCAGGCTCTGTCTCTTAGTCCAAATGTGATTTGGGACAGGACACAACCTCTATGGACCATTCCTTCAAATTTAAAATAGAATGGGATGAATGTTTTACTAGATGAGATCCTTGCCACCTCAAAATCCTACACTTAGTCACAAACCAAACCGATCCAAATGCCCAAGTTAAACACCAAGTGTTTTTGGATTCCCTGCCATCAAAAAACAAAAAAAAAAAAAAACAAAAAAAAAACCTTTCTAAAATTGCCTTTTTCTGAAGTTCCAAATTGTCTAAACTATGCATCTAGAAAACAACAACTCAGTTTTCTGCCTATCCCCTAGACTTTGATGAGATGCAGCAAATGAACAAATTTCTATCCTTTTGCTTTTTGCTTATCTTTTTCATTTCCACTGAAGAATGGATAACTGTCAGTGGTTACAAAATTCAGAGGCATGATAGGAAGAAGATGTGACTTGGAGACAACCCATCCTTTCAAATTCTCTTCCCTCTATAGGTTACAGTCAAGTTTCTGAGTTGCATATGTGAAAAGAGCTCACAACTGGAGATCCCTATTCTGATGAAATTATATTTCAGACCACGTTCACTCTCCCCCACCCCACTTTCACATATTTTATTTCATTTGAACCTCACGTCTACTCTACAAAGTAGTAGTTTCTTTAGATTTTATAAATGAGGCAATGGAGATTTAAATATATAACTACTTTTCTCAGGGGACACAGTAAGACATAGCATCAAAACACAAATTCATGTCTTTTCAGTTTAAAGCCTAAGTTATTTTTACTATGATACACTAGAACTCATGGACTGATACTGCATTTCCTAAATCAATACGAGGGTTAAAGATTACACAAAACTTATTTCGTATTCTACATAAGGACATTTGTATTGTAATTATACTACAACAATGTAAATGCTACAGGGAAGGACATTTGATTATGCAATTCTATGTATTATATGCTTAAAAGGAATTAAAAAGCACAGCTAGAACAGGGCTAAATTGGAAAGTGAAAGAATGTGAACATGGTAGAAGAATATCTGTTTCTAATGATCATCGCAAAGCATCTTTTGCCCTCAATAAAAACATGTGCTAAAGAATGCATAAAAATCATCAATATGGCTCTGACACTTTTTAACTTAAAGAGACTATCCAGAAGTTTTTATATTTATTTATTATTTATTTAATTTTTTGTGAGCAATAATCTTTTTCTTTGCCTTTGAATGGGGGGAGTGGATATGATCTTTGCTGCCATGGCATATGCTGCTAAAGGTCCTGCTGTTCTCTGCCTCATTTATATCCACCACAGCATTTTTTTGCCTTCAGGCCAAGCTATTGGTCTTAATCATAAATTGAATACAGGAGGAAGAATAATTAAGGAGCCAACTGTAATTATGAGCAAGATCCAAAGGGACGAAAACTAACATTGAGCATAGGCCTTAAGACTCCTATTAGTGCATTTAGGATTAGCTATAAACAGTCTTGCTAAACTCAATTAAATAATTCATTAGAAAGATTTTTCTTATTAGTACTTAAGGAAAAATTTTACTTCAAACCATGTTGATTTTGACTTCCAAGTATTTCCCTAATACTGAATTTGAGCAAGTTGTGCATAGTGGATCTGCAGTTTCATAAATAATCATGTTTTTATTGTACTATGTCATAAAATTGCTTGTTTTTTTTCAAAATTATAAATGAAAAGACATTTTCAATATAAAGAAAAAAACTAATAATATTTTAATACGTTTCTGACAATTCTGTCCTAGGACAGAGAATCAGGGGAGTTGGATTATCGTCCTGATTTTGCCAGTAATAAACCAGATGGCTTAATCTCTTCTGGACTCAGTTTTGTTCCCCATAAAATGAAAGGATTAGGCTAATGGATTGCTAAAACATCTTCTTGTTTTCCTTCTGTGATTCTCTGATGTTGATTCCCAATCATCCTTTTGTCTTAAACTGCCAGATTACTAGCAAGATAAGTTTCGATTAGCCACTTACAGTAGGTTTTTTTTAAAGGTGAAGGACACATTATGCATATATCCTGCCCCAATTTAGTTTATAGGTGCCACTTTTCCCCCATGTTCTCCCTTTTTATTTTACCACCAGGCATGATATCTATTCATTAGTGTATGCCCTCTCAGAAGGATGCTTTTGAGCATGTAATGCAACAAAATGATGGTGAAAGACCATGTAACCAAGCTGCTAGCTCTACCTCACCAGATAGTTATACTGCTATTTCTTTTTTTAAAACAAAATTATTTATTTAACTTTTTACATTCATTTTCACAAAATTTTGTGTTCAAATTTTCTCCCCATTTGTCCCCTCCCCCCACCCCAATACACTGAGCATTCTAATTTCCCCTATCACCAATCTGCCCTCTCGTCTATCATCCCTCCCTTCCCTTGTCCCCATCTTCTCTTATGTCCTGTAGGGCCAGATAACTTTCTATTCCCCATTACCTGTATTTCTTATTTCCTAGTAGCAAGAACAATACTCAACAGTTGTTCCTAAAATTTGGAGTTCCAACTTCTGCCCATCCCTCCCTCCCCACCCATTCCCTTTGGGAAGGCAGGCAATTCAATATAGGCCATATCTGTGTAGTTTTGCAAATGATTTCCATAATAGTCGTGTTGTGTAAGACTAACTGTATTTCCCTCCATCCTATCCTGCCTCCCATTGCTTCTATTCTCTCTGGATCCTGTCCCGCCCCAAGAGTGTTAATTTCAAATTACTCCCTCCTGCCATTGCCCTCCCTTCCATCATCCACCCCTGCTTATCCCCTTCTCCCCCACTTTCCTTTATTGTAAGACAGGTTTTCATACCAAAATGAGTGTGTAATTGTATTCCTTCCTTTAGTCAAATGTAATGAGAGTAAACTTCATGTTTTTCTCTCACCTACCCTCTTTTTCCCTCCACTAAAATGTCTCTTGCCTGCCTATTCTATGAGAGATAATTTGCCCCATTCCATTTCTCCCTCTCTCTCCCAATACATTTTTCTCTCACCGCTTAACTTCATTTTTTAAAGATAAGATCCCATCATATTCAATTCACTCTGTGCTCTCTGTCTCTGTGTGTGTGTGCGTGTGTGTGTCTGTGTGTAATCCCACCAACTACCCAGATAATGAAAAGTTTCAAGAGTAACAAATATTGTCTTTCCATGTAGGAATGTAAACAGTTCCACTTTAGTAAGTCCCTTATGACTTCTCTTTGCTGTTTACCTTTCCATGCTTCTTTTCATTCTTGAGTTTGAAAGTCAAATTTTCTTTTCAGCTCTGGTCTTTTCATCAAGAATGCTTGAGAGTCCTTGATTTCATTGAAAGACTATTTTCTCCCTTGAAGTATTATACTCAGTTTTGCTGGGTAGGTGATTCTTGGTTTGAGTCCCAGTTCCTTTGACTTCTGGAATATCCTATTCCATGCCCTTCAATCCCTTAATGTAGAAGCTTCTAAACCTTGTGTTATCCTGATTGTATTTCCACAGTACTTGAATTGTTTCTTTCTAGGTGCCTGTAATGTTTTTTCCTTTTCCTGGGAACTCTGGAATTTGGCCACAATGTTCCTAGGAGTTTTTCTTTTTGGATATCTTTCAGGCAGTAATCGGTGGATTTCTTGAATACTTATTTTTCACTCTGGTTCTGGAATATCAGGGTAGTTTTCCTTGATAATTTCATGAAAAATGATATTTAGGCTCTTTTTTTGATCATGGCTTTCAAGTAGTCCCATAATTTTTAAATTTTCTCTCCTGGGCCTATTTTCCCGGTCAGTTGTTTTTCCAATGAGATGTTTCACATTATGTTCCATTTTTTCATTCTTTTGGTTTTGTTTTGTGATTTCTTGGTTTCTCATAAAGTCATAAGGCTCCATCTATTCCATTCTAATTTTGAAAGAAGTATTTTCTTCATTGAGCTTTTGGACCTCCTTTTCCATTTGGCTAATTCTGCTTTTGAAAGCATTCTTCTCCTCATTGGTTTTTTGAACCGCTTTTGCCAATTGAGTGAGCCTATTTTTCAAGGTGTTATTTTCTTCAGCATTTTTTGGGGGTCTCCTTTAGCAAGGTGTGACCTGCTTCTCATGCTTTTCTTGCATCTCTCTCATTTCTCTTCCCAGTTTTTCCTCCACCTGTCTAACTTGATTTTCAGAATTCTTTTTGAGTTCTTCCATGCTCTAAGCCCACTGAATATTTACTTTGAATGTTTGAGATGCAGAACCTTTGATGTCTATGTCTTTTCCTGATAGTAAGCGTTGTTCTTCCTCATCAGAAAGGAAGGGAGGAGATATCTGTTCACCAAGAAAGTAACCTTCTATGGTATTATTTTTTTCCCCTTTTCTGGGCATTTTCCCAGCCAGTTACTTGACTTCTAGATTCTTTTCCATACCTACCTTGCCTCCAGATCCACCCAGCTAGTGCTTGGGGTCTGAGATTCAAACGCTGCTTCCCAGCCTCAAGGCTTTCAGCAGAAGCAGTGCTGCTATTCAGTATAAAATTAAATTCAGGTGCTCAGGTTGGGGCAGGGCTGCTATTCAGTGTGAGATTAAGTTCAGCTGCTCGAGTGGGGGCCGGGCCACCACCAGGGTCTCAGTTTGCTCAGGGAGTTTATGTGGAGATCTTCAACAATGGATCCTAGCTCCTGTCTGCTTTGAGAGCCCCTGTCTACTGCTGCCCGGGCTGCTGCCTCCCAAGGGGGCCTGAGTTATGGAGACTCCCTGCTCCCCTCTGGGCCAGCCTAAAAAGCTCTCTCACTTAACTTTGCACCTGTGGGTGGAGGGACCAGCATGGCTGCTGGAGATTCTGTCCCTGAAGCCTGCTTAGATTTGCTTTTGTTGGTGCCGCATGCAACCAAGGCAGGGCTGGGTGATGCTCTGGGTCCGGTGCACAACAGACCTTTGGTGTCAGTTTTTCAGGACTCTCTGGAACAGAAATCTCCTCCACTCCATTGTTCTGTGGCTTCTGCTGCTCCAGAATTTGTTTGGAATTCTTTTTTACAGGTATTTTATGGGCTGTGTGTTAGGAGCTAGCATACGTGTGTCTTTCTACACCACCATCTTCTATACTGCTGTTTCTTAACTCAATGTTTCCCTTAGTTATGGACAAAAAGACACAATGCATTTCTTCCTTTTCTTTTTCAGCAACTTTATTTTTAAAATTCCAATCATTAAAAATCTCATTACTCCTGAGTCCTTATGAAGCAGATAGGGAAACTATCTTCTGTCCTGACAATCTTCTAGATGAAGAATTTGGTTTGTCTTTTTCTTTTTCTATCATGTGTGTCATCATTTTCCCTCTTTCACACTCTTCACTCACAAATAAAGAAAAAGAAAAAGACAATTATAATAATTTATATCTTTATCTAGGCAGGCAGTGGTTTAATTAAAATATGTTCATGAAATTTCAAGAAAAAATGGAATCAGTGAAGGGATGTGCTGGTAAATGTTTAAAAACCATCTTTCTGGGGAGCAAGTGGGGAATTACCTATACACACTTAAAATTACTTTGTATTATTAACTTTTTCTTAAGTCTAAACAATCGGTATCATCAACAGCAATAAGAAAATGACTGAAATTCTGATTTTGGGTGTTTGCTGATTTATGAGGTATAAATGCTCAAACTAAACATTTAGCAATTGACCTTCTGAGCCTGTTTCAGCTGACTCCAACACATTCCTGAAATAAGTCATGTCTCTGTTGACAGAGAGAGTACAAGGGAAGTCAAGCACTTTTCCACCTCCAAGAGTTATTTCCAAGGGGAAAGTTCTCTAGGACCATATATCTCTCTTGTCAGTGCCCTATACATGCCTCTTCTGAATACTATGGATCAAGGCAATTTCCAGAGTCCTTTCCATAGTTCTACAGTCAATGCAATCACTTTTCTTTATGCTTAATCTTTTTCAGTATCTCAACCTGTCTTCACTCAAGTTCTCTAGTTTCTTTCCTTGTTGCTGGACTCACCAGACTAGTAATGAAACTGAAGTAACCATCTACCGTGAAAGCACTCAGTCTACAATCTTCATGTATTTGCTTACTAAGTCTCATAAGGTTTTCTTTCTTCTCTTCCTCTGGAAGGAAGAACAGACCATCTTTTCCTAATACAATCCCAGCTTCATTATTAAAAGATACTCATGCAGAGAGTTGCTGAAAAACTTACTTCTGCTTGCAGAAAATGATTTATAAAATTTATAGAATGATTGAAGGGGAAATGAGAAATGTTGGAGGCATATGGAAAAACATGGGGCACTAATGCATTGCTTTGGAATTGTGAACTGATTCAACCATATTGGAGAACAATCTGAAATTATACCCAAAGAGTAATTAAAGTACCAAATATACCCTGTGACCCAGAAATATCAACACTAGGTCTATTTCCAAAGATGATTAGGGAAAAATCAAAAGAATCTATATGTTCTAAAATGTTTATAGTAGCTCTCTTTGTGGTGACAAAGAATTGGAAATTGAGGGGATGCCTGTCAATTAGGGAACAGCTGAACAACCATGTAGTATATGATTGTGATGGGATACAATTGTGGTTTAAAAGACAATGAGCTTAATAATCTTAGAAAAACATGGAAAGACTTGCATAAAATAATAAAAAGCAAAATAAGCTGAATTAAGAGAAAACATTGTATATAATGACTGCAATATTGTTTTAAGAATGATTTTGACTGAATACATTATATTGGCAATTATAGAATACCCAAATTAGCTATAAAGGACATAAGAAGAAAGATTCTATCTGCATTCAGAGAAAGAACTTATAAATAGAAGTATGTATAGATACACACACACACACACACACACGGTTATATCTAAGGTGGGGTAGAGAAAAAAAATTAACATAATAATTTTGTTGAAAGGGATGGCAAGTTGTGCATAGTAGTTCTGCAGTTTCATGTACAATTAACTTTTTTAATTGCACTGTTGTGAAATGTTTATTACAGAAATATATAATAATGTAATAAAAATAAAATGGAAAATATTTGAAAAAATAAAATGGTTTACAAGTATCTCATTACATGATCTTTAAGATTAACTATATTTTTACTCTCTCACTATTTAGAGAATAAAATTTGAACGCATTATAGTGGCCAATTTGGAACTCCCAAGGCATTAATATGTAAGAAGTACTCTAGTCTCACTATCCAGACGCAAGTCAGCTATTTTTCCTCCTCAGGATACTAGGAGTACCCTTCAGGGGTTGGGGATGACTTTTTTCTGATGCTGTTGGCTCAGTCTCCAATTATAGAGGTGTCCTCTTCAATACTAATCATTAGTAAGGCCTAATTGGATTTAACCAATTAACATTAATTAGCTTTTATAAAAGAATACTAACTTTGAACATACAGTGTGAACATCAGTGTCAATATTTTCACCCAGTATCTTGGGGGTGCTCTTTTCCCTAGGAGACCTCAGTCCCAACAGAGGCTTAGACTTAACACAATTTCTACTTTTGTTTTCTTTTTCTTTGCATTAGCCTCAGTAAATTCATGCCATAATGTTACTTCGCTGCTGAATGAGCCTTTGTCTCAGCCTTTGTCTTTCTACTGAAGATGACTTTCTTTCCTGATGTTAAATTCCTTATTTCCAAAATAGAAATATGAGACTACTTAGGGAGGTGAGGTAACTTGTTCAAAGCCACACATAAATGACAGGAAGAAATGCTCAAATGAAGGTCCTCTGACTCCCAATTCAGGGTGTTTGTGTATACTGGAGTTTGCTGGGGATTGATTCCTCACAGTAACTCTTGGCTTCTCAGAGCCTCAAAGCTAGCCTGACTACTTGCGAAACTTAGTATGGACTCCATTCCTTGGCCACGGGTCTTTCAAAAGTTGCACATTTGTAGCCCATGATCTTCATCTTAAAACCCAAAAAACACAATTACACTCAATGATGCTAATTATATGTTCCTGAGGTTCAAGACCCTCACATGAATATAAATGATATAATCTCAGTGCATAAACTATAATTTGGAGAATATATCCTGAGACAGTGAAGAAAGAGTAGTCTTCATGAATTTTCAGCTTCAGAGGGGGATGATCTAAGACCCTTCCCCTCCCAGTATTATCTCTTTCATTTATCAGAAAGACTACCAGGAAGAAAATAGTTGAAGAAAATAAAAATTGGGGCTGATTATTAGATTTGAAAAGTCCCTCTCAGTTATACTTCCAAAGAGGGCCCAATTCACCATGTAGTTAGGAGACTTGAACCAGTTACAGGGTGTCTTCATATTCTAAAGTCCACTTGAGAACCATGTCACATGAGAATTTTGCTACACATTGTGCAGGTTGATATGGATTGAAATTATTAGCCAGTGTTTTCCTTTATTTTATAGTATAAGATTAGGTCACATTCATCTAATAAACTTATTAGTGAATATAAATTTTAAAGTTACTGTTATTTTTAATATATCAAGCCATTAAGTCATATCTTAGCAAACTCTTTTCCAGTGTAGTTATGCAAAACTTAAAAATTACATGATTAAACTGCATAGAAAGTAAAACATGTTACATATTCTACATCCAGAAGGCATAGGTTAAATGAGATGTCATTGAAATATATATATATATATATATATATATATATATATATATATATATAAAATTAGAGAAAAAGAGATGGAATCTGCTTCTAGTCCTTTATTGTATAGATGCTAAAAAAAAGTCCAGAAAGGTAAATATATCTTTCCATTTTTACAACATGAAATATT
This sequence comes from Bettongia penicillata ogilbyi, assembly GCA_023548195.1. Lineage (NCBI taxonomy): Eukaryota > Metazoa > Chordata > Mammalia > Diprotodontia > Potoroidae > Bettongia > Bettongia penicillata. The sequence continues at coordinate 2,405,316 of JAJHZJ010000744.1, read as the reverse complement.
CAATTTTATTTTTTTAGTATTTTATTTGTTTTTAGTGTTCTGCAATCACTTCCATATATCTTAAATTTTTTCCCCTCCCTCTCCTCCTTCCCTTCTACCTCTCCACTTCCTCCCTGAGACAGTATACAGTTTCATATAGGTTCTACACATACACACCTATTAAATACATTTTCATCTTAGTCATGTTGCATAGAAGAATTAAAATGAATGGATGACATCATAAAACAAACCAAAACATGATACAAAAGAAAATGATCTGCTTCATTCTTCTATCGAATTCCATAGTTCTTTCCCTGAATGTGTAAGGCATTTTGCCTTAAGAGACGATTGGGAATTATTTAAGTCCTTGAATTGTAATGAAGTACCAATTCTACCAGAAAAATTCCTCACACACTGTGGTTGTTGCTGTGTACAGAGTTCTCCTGGTCATGCTCCTTTTGCTCAGCATCAGATCATATAAGTCTTTCCAGGCCTCTCTGAAGTCTTCCGGTTCATCATTTCTTATGGCACAATAGAATTCCATTACATTCACATACCACAGTTTACTCAGCCATTCCCCAGTTGATGAACATTCCCTTGATTTCCAGTTTTTGGCCACCACAAAGAGAGCTGCTATAAATATTTTTGTACAAGTGGGACTCTTTCCTTAATTTTATTTTTTTATGTGGCTAAAAAACTCAAATCTCTCTGAATTACAGTTTTCATTGGCATTGAAAATATGTTTTCCACAGTGGTCATGTTTTGAAAGAAGAATCAGAACAAAAAGGAAAATCCACAAGAACGAAAAGACAAAAACCAAACTTCATCATGCTCAATGGATTTTAAAGGGTGAGGGGCCATGCTTTCTTTGAAAATTAATTATATTATCTGCAAACATAATAATAATAATGATAGCAGTATTAGGGAAAGTAGCAATTAAACTTTTTCAAAGCATTCTATATGTGTTATCTCTTTTGACCTGTATAACAACCTAACAACATGATGCTATTGTTATTTTAATTTTACAGATGAAGAAAGTGAGACTGACATGGCTTAAGTAGTTGCCAAGATTACATAGAAGATTTGAATTCAGGGATTCCTGACTTAAAATCCAGTTCTCTCTTATTGTGCCACCTACCTGCCACAGAAAACAGTCAAATAAATTCAATATCCTGATGATCTTGCCATCAAAAAAAACCACTTGCTTGCAAAATAAATTTTGATTGATTGTAATTCATTTCAAAGGACAAAACATCTTTCCATTGTATTAGATCAGCTCAGCAAAATATGGATTCAAATAACCCTTTTGATATTTAATAATTATGTGGCAAGGGACAAATCATTTGCCTTCTCTGAATCTTAGACAACTCTTTGATTATGTTTTATGCCTGGGTATGCTCTGTTTTGCTGAAGGATATCCCAGTATTTTTGCATTTAATGAAGTTTATCATATCTTCTTTACTATTAATGACAATTATCCACTCCTAATGTTCAATTCCTTATTTCCAAATTAGAAATGTGAGACGACTTAGTGAGGTGAGTTCATTTTTTCAGAGTCACATGTGAATGACAGGAAAAAAATGATCAAATTTAGGTCTCCTGACTCCCAGTTCAGAATTCTTGGAAAGCAAGAGCCAACTTAATTTCATCATGTATGTTAGTTCTGATAATCACCAAGAGTTTGCAAACACAGTCTGGATGAATCATCTTTGTTACAGTTTGCTTTTAATCATAAAATAATGAAGCCGTAGGTTCGGTAAAGCTGGAGAACATCTTTATGAATTAGGTGTCTTATCTCAGATCATCCTCAATTCATGAAAAAAAAATAATGCATCATTATTTTGAAGTATTATCCTGCAGTTCCTAGGCATAGCAAAATGAGCCCTGAGAAGCAGTATCTGAATGAAAATCTATAAAACTTTCAATTTCCAAAAGTCTCAAACAAGAACAACACTTTTGGTCTAAGTCTAATTTTAAAGTTACTTATAATTTACCTTAATAAGCTTAACACTGGGTTAATATGACAGAAAGGGAAAGTGATGTGTTAAAAAATATATGGGAAAATTGGGACACTATTGCAGTTTTGGTAAAGTTGTAAACTCAGTCAACAGTTCTGGAGAGCAATTTGGAACTATGTCAACAGGGCTATAAAACTGTGCATGTTCTTTCATCCACCAATACCACTGCTGGGTCTGAATGCATATTAAAGTATATTATTTTCACTTTTTTGCTTATTTTTTTGTCCTTTCTTTCTTGTGGTTTTTCCCTTTTGTTCTGATTCTACTTTCACAACTTGACTAATGTGGAAATATATTTAACATGATTGCACATGAATAACCTGCATCCGATTGCTTACTGTCTTGGAGAAGAGAAAGGACAGAAAGGAGGGAGAAAATTTTGAAACCCCCAAAATCTTACAAAAATGAATGGTTATTACAATCTTCACATGTAATTGGAAAAAATAAAATATTATTAAATGTTTAAAAAACTGCTGTTTATCACTGCTAATAGTTTTCATTCCTAGTTCTAGGTTAGAAGTGATTAGTTTCCAAAGTATGAATTAAGTCCCCCAATTAAGAACCTGAAGAAAATAAATGTTTTTAATTTTGTCTATGGTCACAAAAATTTATACATGAGTAAATTTCAAAATTTAAACTTTGCCCAGAGCAAATCCCCTATGAGGGATAGTTCCCAATAAATACTTGCATTTGGAATAAATACTTTTTAAAGTGAGAAGCTGATATATTTTATTTTATGTCCACAATAAACAAATGTATAGACTATGTCTTTGCATACAGAGTGAAAGAAAAGAAGCAGTTCTCCCTGTTTTTCCTCTGTCTTTATAAACAGACACACACAGAGCATATCAATACATACATATATACAAACATACACACATGTACACCTATGTATATATTGTATCTACATGTGTATTTATATGAATGTAGGAAAAGGAAATAGCAAACCATTCTGGTATCTTTTCCAGGAAGACGCCATGAACAGAATGGTCCATGAAGCCATGAAGAGTCAGACATAAGTGAATAGCTCAACAACTCTACAAACATCCTATATAGGTATATATATAGATATAGATATATATAGATATAGATATATATATAGATATAGATATATACACACACGCATTTATTTATACTAAATACATATGTGCACATGCATGTATATATACATTTATATATGCACGCACAGACATACATATATGTATGTCTGTGTGTGTATTGCTATCAATATTGACATCATATACACACTCAGGTGCAGCAAGTTGTTCAGAGTCACACATATTGTAAGTAAATGGCAGAACTAAGTGTCCAAATCCAAATCCTCTTCCTCTTAATTTAGTGATTTTTGAAAGAAAGGACCCAATTGCTTTCATCTTGAAGTATAGATCTAATACTCACCAAGGGTTTTCAAACATAGCTGGAATGACAGTCATTTTTGTTGTTCATTTTTAATCTCAATATAATGAATCCATAGGTTCAGTAAAGCTAAAAACATCTTTTCAGATTGATTTTTTTTCCTTAAATACACACATCTCAAGTCTTCTGTTTCAGTGAAAGGAGAATTGAGAACATTGCATTAACATGTTTCTAGTCTTTCATTATGTTTGCTAACTTAATCCTTTCCAAGTTCACATATGACATTGAACTGCCCTGGATCACTTACTTGAAGCAAAGTATGGTTCTGCTCAATTTGATCCCTTCACAGTCTTGATATCAGTAAAATTTGTTTCACTTGGCAGAATCTCTTGCTCCATGGCATAATACTTTTGAACCAGTTTGGGAAATCCTAATTATTTATATATGAGCTGATATAATCAATGAAAACTCAGGGATTCTCAGGGATGAGAACTTATTCTTATGATGATAAAATGAAATTAAGTCCATTCTGATGCTCTTGTTCTGTGGTACCATTTCCCTGGTGGGAATGACTGTACACATAGATAATTCAAGGAAGTGGCATCAGCTTTAATAGTGTGCTTTGCCATGACTTTCTAGGAGGGATGCAGAGTATATCAAATATTTTACAAATCAATGAAGTAATCCTTGTACTAGACACTGAGGAAAACTGATTGTTGTAACAGACTACCTCAAGAGTGATTCTATCAAATCTGACAAAGCGAACTTGTAGAAACAAATTTCACCAGCTTACATAATTATGGCTAAAACAATCACACAGTTATTTATAAATGCAAGAGAAAGCAGACAATTTACACAGTCTTTATTGTCCAGGGTCATAGAGTTGGAAGCATTATATTGAGCTTAAGGCAATACCCTAGCTACAATAAATAGTGATGATGACTTACTTCATAAACAATGTACAATACAATTGCTAATTATTTAGCGAATTTTGCATGCAGACTTGAAATTAGTAAAATACAGAGTAAACATGCCACTGTCACTAAAAGAATTCACTATTAGTGCTACTAAAAATTCAAGTCCAAATCACTAGATTTCTACATAATTATATTTGAAAATTGAGTTAGCTCAGATAATTGTCATCGTCACTTACTATTTCTAAAGCTCAGCTAATATGTCATTTTGATCCTTGACAGCAAGATAATATAAATCAATAAATTTCTGTATTTGGCCATGACTCTTTTGCATACTTGGGTATCATACACTATAAAAACAAGATAATGAGAGAAGTGGGCATCTTAGATCACATGGAAGATCTGAGGTCTGCTTCAGTAGAGGGGACTATAGATTTTTTTAATAAAGTGCCATGGGTTCAGAACTTTGCCTCAATCTCTTTTATTGTAGGTTGGACAATTTTAATCCCCATCGGGGTCCCTGAAGAAGGACCATCTCTGATCCACCCTCATGGTCATCCATTGCCTAGGCCTAAACAGTGTGGATATCCACAAAGATGGGAAGGGAGAGGCAATCAGGAACTATGAAAGACTTTTGAGAAGAATTAGATAGAACTTTCAAAGCTTTATATTTTTTTTTACATAAATTAGAAGCAAGATCAACAAGGAAGAAAACTTGCATTTGTAAGCTAAGAACCAAAAGGGGTAACAATACTGTGATTAATTTGGATTATTTAAAATTATATGATAAACTGAAAAAGATAAATTTCATAGAAATATTTGTTATTTAACTAGTTTGGGGTATGATTAGGAAATAAAGTGCTCTGTTCCTGAAAGACCTTTCCAGAGTGTATTCCCCAATCTTTAAAACCTCATGAGCTCCAAAACAAAGGAAGGGGAATGTAAAGCTGGCACTTGGAGCCTCTCCCTATCTTTTGCTTGGGGTTAAAATTTAGAAGCTTCAGGAAAGAGAATGTAAGGCTAGAATATGAACATGAAATGAATTGAATTGGTCTCTGGGGGGATTTTGAAAAGGAAAAAAAAAATTGAAGTATGTGGAAAGGGAAAGTGCTTCAGCCAACTTTTGAAAATGAACTTATTGTTAATTCTGGGCTATATATTTTAAAGCACAGGAATCTAATATGCCTGGAAAATAGCGATTTTGATTTGTGGTTATAAATCTATATTTGATTTAAGATTTGTCCTGTAAATAAATTACAATGTGGTGAAATGTGTTCTTTTATTAATTATATCAAAAAGAAAAAAAGAAAAAAACTGGAAAAATGCATGGATCAGGGATATCTGAATTATATTCTACTTTCAGAAATTTTCAGCTGTGTGATCTTAGGCAAGTTATCTTATCTTATCTTAAACTGAGCCTACCTCAGTTTCCTGATCTGTAAAGATGAAAAAAATAATGAAATAATAATGTTACCTACCCTTTAGGGTTGTTGTGAGGATCAAAATGATATATGATTGTGAAGTGTTTGACATGTGGTAAGTATAAGGTACATGGTAAGCACCGTATAAATGTTGATAATATTATTATTATTATTATTATTATTTATCTATTTGAATGTAACTCTATACTGGACTTCAGATGTAAATAGTATAAAATGCTAAAGGTGATAAAATGAATGATTATTCTTTGTAAGATAATTTGAAAATGTATTCAGCTGAATTGACAACATCTGGTTCTTGTTTTATATACATGCTGTGTCACAAATGCTGTTAGAAACCGTTGTATCAGAAATGTTAGAAATTATTTCCCTTTATACCTGGATAGTGCAGGATTATTAATTGAGCTATTAGAAGAATATGATAAAACAGATTTTAAAAACAAATATTTAATGAGGCATATTTGTTTTAAAACAGATAACAATATGATAAAGATGATGATGATGACGACGATGATGATGATGGTGATGATGATGATGACAATGATGATGATGGTGATGACGACGGTGATGATGGTGATGATGATGATGATGGTAGTGGTGGTGATGATGATGATATATGGTTGGGTAGAAAGTTACACAGAACTTTTAAGTTGTCCTTGTTTGTCAGATCCCTTGAGAATCTATAGCCAGGTAGTGTCATGAGATCTTATCAACCTTACTGACCACATATTACAAAGTCTAAAGTAATGATATTTAAGAATTTAGAACTGATCCCCTCTCCCTCTCATCTTTAAAGGAGGGTAATTTATAAGTTCAATATAAGGAAGAGTGAGTTTTACTTTGAAAAATTTTGGATATCATTTATAAAAATTACAAGAAATATTTAGGAAGGTTTAAAGATATATCTTCAAAACATTAATATGAGTCAACTGTCAGGTATTCACTATATTCTGAAACCCAGAATATGGTTAGTTTTAACACAGTAAAGAATAAATAGGGCAGCTAGGTGGTAGTGTGGATAGCGTAATAGCTGGAGGTAGAAAGTCTTGTATTTCTGATTTCAAATTGGGCCTCAGATAGCAAGCTTTGTGACCCAGATCATGTCACTTTGCTCACTGTCAGTCACTTCATCACTGTCTTAGTTTCCTCATCTGTAAAATGATCAGGAGAAGGGAATGACAAACTATTCCAGTGTTTCTGCCAAGAAAATCCCTATCAGGGTAACAAAGAGTTGGATATAGCTGAAAAATTACTGAACAACAAGGAGAAGAATAAATGACATGTAACTTTTAGGGGAGCATGAGAAAAGTAACAATATTCAAAGTTATGGTAAGTGAATTTTGGTATTTGATATAAAAACTCTTGTAACTGTTATTTATTACTGTTTTGAGTTTTGATTACAAGCATTGTTCTCTGAATTGTCATGAAGATCATAGTAGAAAATATCTTGTTCTCAAGTCTGAAAACTGCTCCAAGGGCATGTCTACTCCTGGGAAAAGATGAGTGGATGATCTTGGCATGGTCTAAGATCACTTCCTTTTCACATTGGTGACCCATTGTTTTATTTCCTCTCTAAACAGGGAAATTTCCCATTTGTTACTCCTGAACTTGGCTTTTGACACCTTGTGAATAATGCAAAATTTTATTATGTGATTGGTGGTCAGATATGAGTTGTACCTGGAATCAAACAGAGCTAACGGAGTTTTTCTCCGGTTATGCTATACATCAGGTTGACCTATATACCCTTCGAGGGGAAGAGATTTGACACTGTTATCATTATGTTCCTCCTTTACCTGTCATAGAAATTTTCTATAATTAGGGCAGGTAAGCAGTAGAAATTCTGTAAAGTAAATCTGTTGATTAATAGATTGGTATTATTATATATTATTGCCAAATTACTGTAATAGGATGCAAGTATGAAAATCTTTTAATTTTAATCTGTATTTGTGAACAAATCATTATACAGGAATGATATCTTCTGGGGGAAGTGGCAGTGTGGATTAGAAAAAAATAATAAGACAGATATATAACTAAAAAGTTTTCTAAGTAAGTGAAATAATAAAATTTTAGAAAGCAACAGGATTAGACTATTTTCTCTAAGAACTATATAAATATCTATATGATTGACTTCCAAAAGCATCTAATATAGAAATTCAGGCTTTGATTCTATTTTATCAATAATTTCTCAAATTGGATTAAAGATTTTGCTATACATTCAACTGATAATTGCAAAGAAAGTAAAATTATTTTCCCACTTTAAAGAATAGGGTTGATAATTTTAAAAGACAGAAGGGTTTATTATATAGATTAGACCTTCATGATTTTTTCAGATCCTTATATCAGGTATATGGTTTAGAGTAAGATAAAATTAGCAAGTAGTATATAAAAACTGAAATTCTCTGAAGTTATAGATGAATTATGATTTCCTAATTTGATGTTTTTCATATAGTTCTATTGTTAATTAGATCAGAAATTTAATACTTGATATGATTTTCTCTGCATGAACCAGTTGCTGGAAAACCAAATTTAAGAGATTTTACTAATTCGTATTAAGGGTTGTTAGTGATACATTTTAGCAGAATTATCTAGTAATGTACAAATAATTCAGAACTAGAAAGGCAGATATTCATTCAGAGCTGTCTTGAGAATATGTCATATTCCAGGATTTCCAAGAGAAAAAATTTCAAAGGGCTGAAGGACTACATGGGATATCTGGCATGCAAAACAAAATGTTCTGATTAATTGGACATGGGGAGTGGGTTACTAGGATACAAGGATACTTGATGTTATTTAGTACTGATGACCCTCACTGCATTGCTTTGGCCTTTTGATTCATGGTGTTCATTTTTGTTGAGTTTTTTCCAGTTACCTTGGTGACATGTAAATTTTACCTCTCAAAAATCAATTCATTGTAAGTCCTCTAAATAGCCAGACTTACTTTATCTATAGAGTCTGTTTGAGAGGGTTTGTATATAATCAGTAGTGTTCTCTGGCTCTGTTAGCTATTTTATTGAACTATGTGAGATGTTTTCCAGTAGTCCTTTATTGGTATATATAATGTTCATGGTGAGAAAGGCACATTAAAAACCTTATATATTTTACTAAAAGATAAATGATATATGGGGGTGGGGGAAGTGGTATTATCCTCCTCATGAATTAAAGTGGGGAATTGAGGGAATTGTGAGAATTGTGCAAACCAAACTAATTCCATCTGATTACTTAATCTGGGATCTAACTCAATTCACTTTCTATTTAATTTTAGATCTAATTTAAATTCTGTATTATGAGAAAACTTTATTGCATTGTTTGAATATAACATTACATGGCTGAAATGCTAGGCCACCTCTACTTGTTGCACGGTAACTCTTACACCGGCACCTAGGTTATACTGACCAGAAACTCAGTCAGATCTGAAGGTTGATATAAGGAGTTTTCTCACAATTATACATCCTGTAGAACTCATATATCTTATCTGAAAGCTGATCCCATGCTAGCCATTCAATTACCATTTGTTCCTTCGCTTGAATGAAGACACTTGGGATTGGAGTGGAATAACCATTTTTCTAATTCCAGGTTATTGTACCTGTGTATTTACCCTATCTCAATCTGGAAAATCCATCATCTTCCTTTAACTAGAAATCAGATTACTTAATCTTGAATACTGGTTTATATCCTGTTATTTGTTTTCTTTTAATTCATAAAAAATTCTATCTTCCTCTGTACTTAGGGATCCAGTGCCAAGTTGAGGAGGCCTGTTCCCAATTTGTTACATAATTGGCAAGCATTGCTTATTTAATCAATATGCTTTGAAGCTTGAAACTAAGTTTCTTCAGTTATTTCAGATTTTAACCATCAAACATTTTTATTTCCATTACAGTGAGATTCAATTTCAGTTTTTCAAGACTATAGCATTCTATGAATTATAGGCATGCAAAAACACTAAATATAAGCTAGTATGAAAAATAGAATAGGGATATTTTGGTTCAGGAGAAGGTTAGGATTATTAAAAAATATATACTTTTGAATTTTCCAATTCATTCAACTCATTGCTTTCACGTCGTAATAAGTCTAGTTCAATCTGAAATATTGTATTCATATTTACATGTGTGTATTTATACATATGCATTTGACATGTATATAGACCTTTATTCCATTATTGTATGTTTATATGCATATATGTATGTGTGTATATATGTGTACACATTTGCGTGCGTATGTGCATGTGGGTTTAAGAAAGAGAGAAGGAGACACAGAGATAAAGACAAAGAGAAAGAGATGTTTCCTCAGTGGTCAATCATTATTGATTCAATGACCTCTTGTTGGTGTCGTTATGGGAACAAAGGAATTACGGCATCATCCCCAAATACTTCAGTGTTCACTCCATATGTGCCTGAAAATAGCCATAGTCATCACAGCTCTGTACATGCTCTTAAACACCATTAAAACTAATTTTATATTAAAAGGAATTAGATAAATTTGACACATGCATAGGATTTAGTGTTTTGGGGAAGAAAGCCCATGAGGTAGACTTTTGCTCAACCAAGTGTGTTTGTGTATATATTTAAAAACAAAAAATTCTTAAGTTCAAAAAGAGATTTTCTATTCTATATGTCAAAGGTGTTAAACACTCCTATATGTGACTCAAAACAGATTAAAATGTAATTAGAAAAATTTAATAAAATAAAAATACAACAAAAATAGAGAATAATATATTTTTTATTTTTTATTTCTTTTTGTTTTTAAAATATTATGAATGCAAATAATTATTCATAAACTTAAAGATTTCCTTTTACAAAGAAGGCCAGATTGTACAACACTGTGAACTGATTACATAAAGCTTCTTTTCTTTGATGTACATTCAATTGAATGTGATAGTACCAACGTAGCCCTGACTATCTATGTTCTTCTCTGACCCTCCTTGTGATCTCTTCTATACTTCAAATGTTTCATTGAAATTATTTTTTTCTTCTCTGCCTTTCTTTTTACCTCTATCACTGCTCCTACACACACTTCCCTCCTTACTTTCCTCTTCGCCCTCCTTCATCTCCATCAAAGCCCTCCTTTTGTAACAAAAAATATATTCAAATAAAAGAACTTGTATTGTAATATTTGAGTCTGGACATATATCATCTATAGTCCAGAACCTCTCAATTAAAATTGTGGGGCATACTTCATTATCAGTCTGGTATTATGACTGATCAGTGCATTGATCAGCTTTCCTAAGTCTTTTGAAGTTGCCACAATGTTATTATAATTGTATAAATAGTTACTATACTTTCAGTTCACTTTGCATCAGTTCATGCAAGCCTTCACAGGTTTCTCTGATTCTGCCCCCCTCATTTCCTATAGCATAATAATATTCTATTATATTGTTAAATCATAATTTGTTCAACCATTCCCCAATTGAAGAGCCCTCACTTTGTTTCTAGTTCTTTGTTAAAACAAAAAGCACAGCTGTCAATGTGTCTATACAAATGGTTTTGTCTCTGTGTCTTTGAAGCATTTATGTTGGCATTGCTGGATCAAGGGGCATTCAAAGTTTCATGGGGTCCTCGTATAATTCCAAATTTTTAGACAAATTCATGCCTTCAATAATAGAACATTTAATGAATAGCATACTGTCCTCCGACAGCCACTCCAATAATTCTTCTTTTCCTTATTTTTCATCTTTGCCAACCTGAAAGATGAAGTGGAACTTCAGAATTGCTTTAATTTTCATTTTGCTTGTTATTAGTGATTTGGAGTATTGAATATGGTTATTAATAACAAGTATTTCTTCCCTTAGGAACTGGTTTATCTATAGAGAAAGGTTCTTGATATACATGTGTATCAACTTTTATATCTTGGATATCAGATGTTTATTAGAGAAATCTACTCTAGTGAACTATCCTAATTCTAGCTATATTGCTTTTGTTTGTGCAAAAACCATTCAGTTGTACAAAATTAAAATTTTCTGATAAGTCTCTTGTGATCCTTTCTATCCCTTTATAAGTCAACAACTCTTCCCTATCTGTAGCTGTAAGAGGTACTGTCTTCCATACTCCTATAATATGTATTCCTATATGTATTGAGAACTTAAATTAAAAAAAGACTCAATTCACAAGGCATGATACAGAAAAAAGATTCTACATAACACAAAGAATCTTCCTGTCTACATGTCATTCTCAAAATTATTTGCCTGTCTTTGCTTCACTTTTAATTGTCTTCATTTTTCTACATTAAAAATACGTTAAAATGCTCCATTTTGTATCAATGTTACTAACCCCTCATACTTCTCTGAATCCTACCTCACTGTTAAATAAAATAAATAAAGGAAAATAAACTTTTACAAGAAATAAACACAGTCAAGTAAAATACAACTGGATATGGCTATTGTGAGACCTATGCCTCAGTCACTGTGACTCTGTCCCTCCATCTTCCCTTTTCCACTGTCCCTCATTCCCTACACTAATAGACTATTTTATGAAAGAGAAGGATATAGTAGACAATGCATCAAGTCCAGAGCAGAGAGGGATAAACACAGATGGATACAAATCCATAACCATCCAAGGGAGGAAGTAGCTTCAGAGTATGAACACACATCCCTTCTAGAGACAAAGAGAATGTAGCCTATAAACTTCAGAAAAGTAACAATTCTCAGACCCCAGAAGAGAATTATAGTAAGAGACAATACACGAGGACTCTGCAAAGGGAGAAAACAGTTGCCAGTACCAGGAATTTCAAAGTAATTTTTTGCTGCAAATGTTTCTACATGCATGTCTTATTACCTTTCGATTTTAAATTTGAACCCACTCTTCCAAGGGACTTTGTTGAGGGGGAGCCTTACTTAGGTGACATGAGATGTTTTGCACCAACTTTTCCTCCTAAGATTACTTTAAGTGTAGTTTTGTAAAAAACAATTTGAAACTAGTGGCTGATAATAAATGGGAATTGCACTGGTGGGGACTCATGAGTGAAGAGAATAATATATTTTAAAGCTAAGCTGATAGGTGGTCATCAGGGATCCTTGTGTAAGGATTATTGACCTTATTTATATTCGAGTTTGACACCACTGCTCTACAGTTGATTTTGTAATGAAAATGTTGTGTTATTGTATAGAATTCAGTTTCCGCAAAAAAAAAAAAAAAACAGATGATACATCTGCTTCAATTATTTTCGTGATTTTTATCATAAAGAAATATTAAGTATAAGAAAATGACATGAGCAAATGCCCCATTAAAAAATCTTTGGACAGTAAACCATCTCTACCATCTCCTTTACTTATTTCTCTAAGAAGCTGTGAGCCTTCCTTCCACTTAGTTATCATTTTCTTTTCCCTTCTGGTTTCATTCATTTATGCTGAGGATGTCAAGGTTAGTGTGATTCACTTCCTCCAAATATATGTATAATCTCATTGTATGGATCTCATTTTTAGAGTACTGGAATGTGAGATAATTTTATAGATGGTCTAAAGACCATAATTCTTAGCACTGTCTACACTTTTCTTTTTCACTTCACTGTCACAGCAGAAGTGGACATGGGCTAGAGATGACTGAGGGACATATTATATTTTTCTTTGTTTCACAGGTTCCAGTGGTCAGAAATTCATTACTAAGTAGTCAGTCTACAGATTATAATCTCCCCACATTTATATGAGATAGATAACTTTAGTATAAGTAAATGCATGCTATGAATAGAGAGAGTGATAGAGTGAACAGAATATTGAGCTGAGGCAGAGGACCTGGTTTAAAATCTTATTTCCACCTCATATCGCCTGTGTGAATCAGGGAAATTGGCTCATATTAAAGCCTCTTACTTCCTTTTAAAATTTAAATTTAAGATATTTTAATACTATATACAATATAATTGTAAAAAAAACCTAAGTAGTATATGAAGTTTGGGGTGGGAGGAGGTCATTAACAATCTGTTTCCTTTCTGCTAATTGCTTAAATAATTTATTTTTGGATACTTAAATTGTGAAATTTGTGTATGTTGGAGTTTGAAGCAAGAAGCTTTTTAATTTTTTTTTTTCTGGAGGTGTCTGTGAACTATTTAGAGTAAAGTTTTGTTTTCTGTATTCCAAACTTATAGGTAGTTTTCCTTTATCATTTTTGCATTAGGGTATTTCCATTCCATCAGTCGTTTCTTCATTTCCACAAATTCTATTTTTTTTGTTCATACCTAACTTAGAGGTTTCTAGCTCTGCAACCATGCTACAACATATTAAAATGGTTCCATGCTATCTTGCAAATGTTTCTGTTTCTCATATTGGTTGAATTTCCTTTGTCTTACAATATATATTGAGATATTTGGGAAGTAAAGATGACTACCATGAATTTTAAAAGACCACAGAGCACCTAAGGCCCCAGCACAAAAATCCAGTGACCAGTCCTCTAGGTCACAGCCTTGGGAAAGGGCCCTCATGAACCAGGAACAGAGCTCAGCATTACAAACCACAAAATAGGCAAAAACCAGAGCAAGAAGTCAAAAAGAACCTTGATCATAGATAGCTTCTATGGTAACAGGGAAGATCAAAACACAAATGCAAGAAAGGACAATACGTAATGCCTACATGCAAAACCTCAAAGGAGGAGAATAATTGGTTCCAAGACCAAAAGTCTCCTCAGAAGAACTCAAAAGGTATTTTGAAATAAGAGAAGTGGAAGACAAAACAGAAAGAAAAATGAAAGGTATGCAAGATGGAGTCAATTGCTTGAGAAAGGAAGGACAGAAATTGAATAAAGAAAATAATTCCTAAAACATACAATTGACAAAGTGGGGTGGGGGGTGGAATCCAATGAAGCAAACAACTGCTTAAAAAGCAGAATTGACAAAATGGAAAATGAAGTCCAAAAAACAACTGAAGAAAATCATTCCCTGAAATTAGAACTGGGAAATTGGAAGCCAATGACTCTATGAGACATCAAGAATCAGTCAAGCAAATTCAAAAGAGAAAAAAAATAGAAGAATATGTAAACCAGCTCATGGAAAAACAACTGATCTGGAAAATAAGTCCAGGAGAGATAATTTAAGAATAATTAAACTACCACAAAGAAAGCTGGGACAGCATATTTCAACAAATTACCACAAAAAGTTCTCCTGATATCCTAGAATGAGAGGGTGCAACAGCCATTGAAGGAATCCACTGACCACATCATAAAAGAGATCCTAAAAGAAAAACTCCAAGGAATATTGTAACCAAATTCCAGAATTATTAGGTTAATGAGGAAATACTTTAGGTAGTCAGAAATATGGTAAATATCATGGAACCTACAGTCAGGATAACACAGGACTCAGCAGCTTCTACAATGTAAAAGCAGAGAGTTTGAAACATGATGTTCCAGAAATCAAAGGAGATTGAATTAAAACCAAGGAAAAACAAACTCAGCAAAATTTAGCGTAATCTTTAAGGGAAGGAGATGGATATTCAATGAAAGAGAGAGCTTTCAATCATTCATATTGAAAAGACAAGAACTGTAGAGAAAATTTGGTCTTCAAATACAAGACTCAAGA
The DNA here is from genome assembly GCA_023548195.1 of Bettongia penicillata ogilbyi. Lineage (NCBI taxonomy): Eukaryota > Metazoa > Chordata > Mammalia > Diprotodontia > Potoroidae > Bettongia > Bettongia penicillata. The sequence continues at coordinate 2,390,118 of JAJHZJ010000744.1, read as the reverse complement.
GAAACATGAATAGATCAACAAGAAAGAATGAACAAAACAAAGCAACAATAACAACAACATGATATTCAATAAGGTTAAGCAGTTTACATCCCAACCTGAGAAGATGATACTTGTAACTCTTGAGAAATGCATCTTTATTAGGGCAGTTAGAAGGAGCATAAATAGACAAAATTTGTGGGTATAAACTGATCTTGATGTGAAGATTTAAAAAAAATTAATTAAAGAGTGAAAAAACTTGTGCAGGGAGAAGAAGAAAGAAGGAGGAAAATTGGGTAAATTATATCGAATGAAGAGGCACAACGGCAGGAAAAGGATACACGGAAAGTGGCAAGCATCATTTGAAACTTACACTCATTGGATTTCACTCAATGAGGGAATAATAATATGCATTCACTTGGTTATAGAAATCTATCTTACCCTATAGGAACTAGGATGAAAAAGGGGAAAGAAAAGTAAGGGATGTGTATACAAGGGAGGGCAGATTGAGGGAGGAAGAAGCAAAACACTAATAAGAATAAAACATAGAAAAAAATGAAAAAAAAAACATAAATGGGAGGAAAATACAAGAAACACATTTGATGGTTCCAGGAACCAAGATGACAGAGTGATAAGTAATTGCTCTCTCCCTTCCCTTGTTGATCTTGAAGAAACCAGAAAATATCTCCCCAGGAAAAACCCTAGAAGAGAGGGAGGAGCAGCAGAGGTAAATAGCATTTTAGCCTGTGAGGCTAAGAAAATCCCTAAGGAGGGTCTCTCTTGCCATAGCAGAAGGGGACCAGTGCAGGACCCAAGCTGTCCCAGACAGCCCCACCTCTCCAACCCAGGAGAAGATCCTGAGCACCAGGGGGTGAAGCCCACAACCTCCAACACCAAGACATCAGGCCTGCCTCAGCACACCAAGGGAAAAGGGAAGACACTAGTGCAGATGGGATCACCAATCACTGAGTTGCTGATACTCTAGCTCAGAGAAGGAGACCTCCTGTGGCCAGATCAACCCTCCCTTACACCTAACACAACTTCATCTAGGGTAACTCTGGGGATATCAAAACCACCTCAACTGACCTCTGCTTCCCAACAACAGTCAGCTCAGCACCAGGTAGGCTGCAGCATTTTAGCTTCTAGCTGAAAGAACCAGAGGCCACAACACACAAAGTCTCAAGTTTTAAGAACAAGAACTGTAGGACAGAGCTATCTATATTCTGGACACAGAGATCTACTTTAAAAGCCAGGAAAAAGGTGACCGTCATGAGTAAGAAGCAAAGCAGAAAAGAAAGCACCATAGAATCTTTCTATGGAAACAAGGACCGAAACACGAATACCAAAGAGTTAATTATTGAGACTGTACTCCCATCTGAAACTTCAGAAGTGAATTATGAACTGATCTGAAGCACGAAGATCATTCTTGGAAGAACTCATGAAGAATTTTAAAAGCCAAATTAGAGAGATAGAAGAAAAACTTTCCAATGATTTTAAAAATATGAAAAAAAAATCACAAAGGAAATTAAAAATGAAAATTGAATAATTTAGAAAAGGAAGTAGAAAAGCCAACTGGAGAAAATAACTCCTTAAAAGGAACACTAGGACAGATGGAAAAGGAGATGCAAAAGTTAAAAGAAGAAATTATTTGATAAAAATTACAATTAAGCAAGTAGAAGCCAATGGCTTTATGAGACATCAAGAATCAGTCAAGCAGAATCTAAAGAATGAAAAGATAGAAGAAAATGTAAAATATCACATTGGTAAAACAACTGACCTGGAAAATAGATCTAGGAAAGAAAATCTGAGGATTATTGGTCTACCATAAAGACATGATTGAAAAAAGAGCCTGAACCATACCTTCCAAGAAATTATCAAGGAAAAGTGCCCAGAAATCCTAGATACAGAATGGAAAATAGTTATCAAAAGAATTCATCTTTCACTTCCTAAAAGGGATCCCAAACTAAAGACATCAAGGAATATGCTTTCCAAATTTCAGAACTATAAAGTGAAGGAGAAAATACTGCAGGCAGCCACAAAGAAAGAATTCAAATATAGAAGAGTTACAGTTAGGATCACCTAGAACCTTGCAGTTTCCACATTAAAAGATCAGAGGAATTGGAACATGATATTCCATTAGCAAAGGAGCTGGGACTAAAACCAAGGATGAATTACCCAGCAAATTTGAGCATAATATTTCAGGCAAGGAAATGGACATTCAATGAAATAAAGGATTTCCAGAACTTCCCAATGAAAAGGCCAGAAATCAATGGAAAATTTGATCTTCAAACACAGGTCTCAAGAGAGGCATAAAAAGGTAAATGGGAAAACAAAAACAACTTGTTACTTAATATGGGCAATCTGTTTATATCACTATAGGGGAAGGTGATACTTATTAATCTTGAGAATTGCATATTTATTAAGATATATAAAAGGGATTATATACCTAGAGGGAGCAGCATCAAGTAAATAATGTCATGATGAAAACGTGATTGAAGAGTGCAAAGGGACTGTGATGGGACATGTGAAGAGGAGGAATCAAAAAAATGTAAGTTAAATCACAAGAAGAGGCACAAAATTATATTACAGTAGGGCAGAGCCAAGATAGCAGAGTTGAAAGATGCATATACTCTAGCGCTTCCCTGACAGCAGACAAAAATACCTGTAAAAATGATTGTCAACATTCTAGAGTAGCAGAAGCCACAGAATAACAGAGCAAAAGAGGTTTCCAGCCAAAGGTAACCTGGTAGGCCAACAGGAAAGATCTATCTTATGGGACACTGAGAAGAACAGAGCCCAGCCATGGCCACTCTGCACTAGGAGGAAGAGGACCTGAATAGACCTCAGGGACAGAATTCCCAGCAGGGAGGGTCCCAGATACCTCAACCCACAAGCAACATAGAAAGCTCCAAAGGTCAGTGTTCCAGGGCTTTCCCAGCTGAGCAAGAGGGGAGCAGGGCCCTTCTAGCAGAGAGGGTGGCAGCAGCGGCAGCAGCAGCAGCAGTGGGTGGCAGGCAGCAACAGTGGCTGCAGAAGCAGCCTGGGTCCATTGTCCAGGCATTTCAGCTTAAAATCTCTGGGGGAATTGAGCAGCTGATCTGAACCTCAGCCTTGATTGTGGTATAGGGAGGAGGAGGAGCGCTATGATCTTACTCCTGAGAAAAGATTCAGAAGTCCAGTAACTGGCTGGGAAAATGCCCCAAAAAAGGAAAAAAAAAAAAAAAAACTAAGACCATAGAAGGTAAATTTCTTGATGAACAGGTGTCTCCTTCCATCCTTTCAGATGAGGAAGAACAAGGCATACTGTCAGAGGAAGTCAAAGCTTCTGACTCCAGTACCTCCAAAATGAATGTGAAATGGGTTCAAGCCATAGAAGAGCTAGAAAAGTGAGAGTCAGTAGCTTGCTAAAGGAGAACCAAAAAAATGCTGAGGAGAATAACATCTTCAAAAAGAGGCTAGGGGGCAAAGCCAAGATGGCGGAGTCAAAAGACACACATATGTAGACTCTCCCCACACAGCCCATAAAATACCTGTAGAAAGGGACTCTCAACAAATTCTGGAGTAGCAGAAGTAGAGAAAAACAGAGTGGAGGAGATTTCCAGTTCAGGGTGAACTGAAAGGCTCAGGGGAAACATCTGTTGCACCTGACATGGAACAGAGCCCAGCCCAGCCTTGGCTGCGCAGCATGGTTCACAAATAGCCCTTGGGGAAGAATCTCCAGGTGCGGAATCCCCAGTTGCAGCAGCAGCAGGTTTGCAGATCCCTCAACTCACAAGTATTTTCAGCTGGCTGGGAAGGGATAAGGTCCTTCCCTTAGCTCTGGCCTTAGGCAGTGGCCACAGAGGCCACATTGGGCAGGCAGCAGTTTCCATGGCAGCCTGCCTCCATTGTTGGATAGTAAAACCCCTAGGGGCACTGAGCAGCCCATTATTACCTCAGCCCTGTGTAGAGACCTTGAAGGAACTGGTCTTTATCTCGTACTGATTGGTGGCCCTGCCCCCACAGCTTAACTGAATTTCAGGCCCCCATTGATGACTTAGTGGAACTGGAGGCCAGGTGGCTATGGAGAGGAAACTCTGCTAAGCTTCTGGGCACAAAAATCTCTCCCTGCTCCCAGATCAGTGCTTGATTATGTGCTTGATTGTGCCACCTAGGAGGAACTGAGATCTTAAAGATTCCCAGAGTACACCCTACTTTTGACAAAGGCCCCAAAAGTCAAGTAACTAGTTGGGAAAAATGCCTAAAAGAGGGGAAAAAAATTAAGACTATAGAAGGTTACTTTCTTGGTGAACAGATATCTTCTCCCATCCTTTCTGATGAGGAAGAACAATGCTTATCATCAGGGAAAGACATAGAAGTAAAGGCTTCTGTATCCCAAACATCCAAAATAAATATTCAATGGTAACAGGCCATGAAAAAGTTCAAAAAGGCTTTTGAAAATCAAGTAAGAGAGCCGGAGGAAAAATTTGCGAAGGGAAATGAGAGAGATGCAAGAAACACATGAAAAGTAGGTCAACACCTTGCAACAGAGACCCAAAAAAATGATGAAGAAAATGACACCTTTAAAAAGAGGCTAACTCAATTGGAAAAAGAGATCCAAAAAGCCAATGAGGTGAAGGAGGCTTTAAAAATCAGAATAAGCCAAATGGAAATGATGGTTAAAAAGCTCACTGAACAAAATAGTTTTCTAAAAGAGAGACTGGAGTTCAGGGAATGTAATGACTATGATATAAACCCAGAAGTTAAAAAACAAAACTAAAAGATTGAAAAATTTAAAGACAATGTGAAACATCTCATTGGATAAACAACTGACCTGGAAAATAGACCCAGGAGAAAAATTTTAAAAATTATGGGACTACCTGAAAGCCATGATCAAAAAAAGAGTCTTGACATTATCTCTCATGAAATTGTCAAGGAAAACTGCCCTGACATCCTAGGTCCAGAGGGCAAAATAAATATTGAAAGAATCCACCCATGACCTCCTGAAAGAGACCAGAAAGGAGAAACTCCTAGCAATATTGTGGCCAAATTTCAAAGTTCCCAGGTCAAGGAGAAATTATTGCAAGCAGCTAGAAAGAAATAATTTGAGTATTGTGGAAATACAATCAGGATAACATAGGATCCGGCAATTTCTACATTAAAGGATAAAGGGGCTTGGAATAGGATATTTCAGAAGCCAAAGGAACTGGGATTAAAACCAAGAATCACCTACCCTGCAAAACTGAGTATAATACTTAAAGGAATAAATGGTCATTCAATGATATAGAGGACTTTCAAAGACTCATGATGAAAAGATAAGAACTGAATAGAAAATTTGACTTTCAGATATAATAATCAAGAGAAGCATGAAAAGGTGAACTGGAAAGAGAAATCATAAAGGACTTTCTAAAGCTGAACTGTTTACATTCCTACATGGAAAGATAGTATTTACAACTCTTGAGACTTTTCTCAGTATTTGGATATTTGAAAGGATCACACACTCACACACACACACAGACACACAGACAGACACACACAGACATGAGTTGAATCAGAAGAGATGATATCCATAAAAAAATTAAATTAATGGGTAAGAGAGGAAAATATTGGAAAGAGAAAGGGAGAAATGGAATGAGGCAAGCTATCACTCATAAAAGAGATAAGAAAAATCTTGTTCAATGGAGGAGAAAAAGGAGAAGGGGGAAAGTGAAACATATGGCTTAAGGAGAGAATAATATGCTCACTAAATTTGGTATGAAAATTATCTTACACTACAGGAAAGTAGGGGAGAAGGAGAGAAATGGGATGGGAGGATGATAGAAGGGAGAGAAAATGGGAGAAGGGAGCAACTAGAAGTAAATACTTTTGGGAAGGGACAAGGTCAAATGAGATAATAGAAAAAAGGGAGTGACAGGGTAGGATGGAGGGCAATATAGTTAGTCTTATACAACATGACTATTATGGAAATCTTTTGCAAAATCACATATGTATAGCCTGTCTTGAATTTCTTGCCTTCTCAGTGGGAATGGGTAGGGGGGAGGGAGAAGGAGAAGTTGGAATTCACAATATTAGAAGAGAATATTATTATTGTGTGAAGTACAGGTAATAGGATATAGAAATTTATCTTGCCCTACAAGAAAATAGAGAAGTTGGGGATAAGGGAATGGTGGGGTGTGATAGAAGGGAGGATTCACTGAGGGAAGGAGTAATCAGAATGCAAGGTGTTATGGTGGGGGGAGGGGAGAGATGGGGAGAAAAATTGGAACTCAAAATTTTGTGGAAATAAATATTGAAATCTAAAAATGAATTAATTAAAAATATATATTCTAGTAGAGGGAAAGAGGGGAGGGAGATAAGATTTGTTTGAGAGTTACTCTCATCTCATTAGTCTCAGGTCAGTATAGAAATACAACTAGCTCTATAGGTAGTAGGAAGGGAAGGGGGAAAGAAAAGGGAGGCGAGGATAAACAGGAGAAAGAAGTAGTAAGGGAAAAGGGGATTAAAAGAAAGGTGGGCTGAAAGAAGAGTTGCAGGACTGAGGGAGGCAGTGGTCAAAATTAAAACTATTGTGGAGGGGAGGAGAAGGGGAGAAATAAAATCATAAATGAGGGGAAAGGATGGAAGTAAAGACAAAGATAGTAATCATAACTGGGAATATGAATGGGATGAACTCTCCCATAAAATGAAGATGAATAGCTGAATGGATTAAAAACTATAATCCAACAACATATTGTTTACATGAAATACATTTGAAATGGGTGCATACACACAGGGTAAAAATAAAAGGTTGAGCACAATATACTGTGCTTCTGTTGATGTAAAAAAGCAGGTTCAGCAATTCTAATCTCAGATGAAGCAAAAGCAGAAAGAGATCTAATCAAAAGAGAAAAGGAAGGAAAAGATATCCTTCTAAAAGGCACTATGCATAATGAAGTAATTTCATTACTAAACATATATGGTCCAAGTGGTATAGCAGTAAAATTTTTAGAGAAAACTTAAGGGAGTTACAGGAAGAAATAAACAGCAAAACTATACTAGTAGGGTACCTCAGACTCTTCCTCTCTGAACTTGATAAATCTATCCTCAAAATAAACAAGAAAGAAGTTAAGGAGGTGAAAAAAACTCTGGATAAGGTACGTATGATAGGTCTGTGATGAAAAGTAAGTGGGTATAGAAAGGAATATACCTTTTTTCTCAGTGATACATGGCACATATACAAAAATTGACCATGGACTAGGTCATAAAACCTCCAGTACAGAAAGGCAGAGATAGTCAATTCATCCTTCTCAGATCATAATGCAATATAAATTATATGCAATCAAAGGTCATGGAAATATAAACCAAAAATTGATTGGAAACTAAACAATCTAATCCTAAAGAATGAGTGGATTAAACAACAAATTATAGAAACAATCAACAACTTCAAGAGAATGACAAGAATGAGATAACCTACCAAATCTTATGGAATAGTACAAAAGCAGTTGACAGGGGAAGTTTTATATCTTTGAATGCTTACATGAATAAAATAGAGAAAGAAGAGATTAATGAATTGGTCATGCAGCAGAAAAACTCAAAAAAGAACATACTGAAAATCCCCAAGTAAATACCAAATTGGAAATACTGAAAACCAAAGGAGAGAATAAAAAAAATTATAATTAAGAAAACTATTGAACTAATAAATAAAACTAATCCTTGGTTGTACTAAAGAAACAATGAAATTGATAAACCTTTGGTCAATTTGATTTAAAAAAGAAAGGAGAAAATCAAATTACCAATATCAAAAATGGAAAGGGTGAACTCACCCCCAAAGAGGAAGAAATTAAATAAATAGAAAAAACTTTGCCCAATTTTAAGCCCACAAATCTGACAATCACAATGAGATTTTTTATTATTTAAGAAAAATATAAATTACCAAGATGAACAGGAGAGGAACTTGAATACTTACATAACCCAATCTTAGAAAAAATAAATTGAACAAGCCATCAATGAATTTCCTAGGAAAAAATCTCCAGGGTCAGACCGATTTATAAGTGAATTTATTTAAAGTGAACCATTTAAAGAACTGTTAATTCCAGTAATGTGTAGACTATTTGTGAAAGTTGGAGGAGTCTATCAAATTCTTTTTATGATACAAATATGATACAAATTCTTTTTATGATACAAATATGGTTCTGATCTCTAAAACAGGAAGAGCCAAAGTAGAGAAAGAAACTTACAGACCAATTTCTAGATGCAAAAATTTTAAGTAAGATATAAGCAGAAAGAGTGCAGCAACTTATCATGAGAGTACTACATTAAGAACAGGCAGGATTTATACCAGGAATGCAGTGCAGTTTCAATACTAGGAAGACAATCAGCATTATTGATCATATCAACCACAAAAGTAACAGAAACCACATAATTATCTCAATATATGCAGAAAAAACTGTTGACAAAATATAATGCCCATTTCTATTGAAAACACTGGAGAACACAAAAATAAATGGAACTTTCCATAAAATAATAAGCAGTATCACAGAAATCCATCAGCAAGCATTATATGCTATGGGAACAAGCTAGATGAATTTCCAATAGTATCAGGGGTGAAACAAGGATGTCCATCATCACCCCTGTTATTCAATATGGTATTACAAATTCTAGCTATACCAATAAGAGAAGAAAAAAAATTAAAGGAATTAAAATAGGCAAAGAAGAAACTAAGTTATCTCTCTTTGCAGATGATATGATTATATGCTTTAAAGATTCCCAGAGAGTCAAGTAAAAAGCTACTTAAAATAATGAACAACTTTGGCAAAGTTGCAGGTTACAAAATAAACCTACATAAATGATCTGCACTTCTATAAATTACTAACAAAGCCCAACAGCAAGAGATAGAAAGAGAAATCCTGTTTAAAGCTACAGTAGACACTATAAAATATCTGGGAACCTGCCTGCCAAAACAAACTGAGGGATCATATGAATACAATTACAAAACACTTTTCACAAAAATAAAGTCATCTAAATAAGTGGAAAAACATCAGTTGCTCATGGATAAGCAGAAAGAATATAATAAAAATGACAGTTGCACCTAAATTAATGTACTTATTCAGTGCCATACCAATCAAACTACTAGATAATTATTTCTAGAGCTAGCAAAAAAGCTGGAAGAAAGGGTCTAGAATATCTAGGGAACTAATGAAAAGATATACTATAGAAGGTGGCCTAGCCCTACCAGATCTGATATTGTATTATAAAGCAACAATTATGAAAACCACTTGGTACTAGCTAAGAACAGAGGGGTAGACCAGTGGCATAGGTTAGGTACTGAAGACACAATAGTCAATGAATATAGCAACCTACTCTTTGATAAACGCAAGGATCCCAGTGCTGTTTGACAAAAATTACTGGGACAACAGGATAACAATATGATGAAAACTAAGCATAGACTAATACCTGGCCCTGTACACAAAAATAAAGTCCAAATGGATACATGATCTAGGTATAAAGATTGACACTATAAACAAATTAGGGGAACAAGGAATAATGTATTTGTCAGATTTATGGAAAATGGAGAAATTTATGACCAAACAAGAGATAGAGGATATTATGGCATGAAAAATGGATAATTTTGATTACATGAAACTGAAAAGGTTTTGCACAAGCAAACCCAATACAACCGAGATTAGGAGGGAAGCAGAAAAATGGGAAAGATTTTTTGCAAATAGTGTATGTGATAAAGGTTTCATTTCTAAAATATATGGAGAACTGAGTCAAATGTACAAGAATGTAAGTCATTCTCCAATTGATAAATCATCAAAGGATATGAACAATCAGTTTTCAGAGAAAGAAATTAAAGCTATCTATAATCACATGAAAGAAAAAATGATCTAAATCACTATTAATTAGATAGATGCAAATCAAAACAACTCTGAGGTACAACATCTCACCTATCAGATTTGCTCTCAAGACAAATGAAGAAGATGATAAACGTTGGAGAAGATTTGGGAGAATTGGAACACTAATTCGTTGTTGGTGGATATGTAAGCTGATCCAGTCATTCTGGAAAGCAAATTGCACCTATGACCAAAGGGCTACAAAAATGTGCATACCCTTTGAGCCAGCAATATTGCTTTGGGGACTCCATATCAAAGAGATCATAGAAATATGAAAGAGTCCCACATGTACAAAAATATTTGTAGCAGCTCTCGTCATGGTGGCCAAAAACTGGAAATCATTAACTGGGGAATGGCTGAACGAGTTGTGGTATATGAATGTAATGGAATAGTATTGTGCTATGAGAGACAATGAACAGCAAGACTTCAGAGAAGCCTCAAAAGACTTATATGAACTGATGCTGAGTGGAAGGAGCAGGACCAGGAGAATTTTGTACGCAGCAACAACCACAGTGCATGAGGAGTTTATCTAGTAGACTTAGTACTTCATTTCAATGCATGAACTTAAAAAATTTTCAGTGAACTCTTGAGGCCAAATGCCTTCCACATCCAGAGAAAGAAGTATGAAACTGGATTGCAGATAGAGAGAGACCGTTTTCTTTTGTATTATGTTTTGTTTTGTTTTATGGTTTCTCCCATTCATTTTACTTATTCTGCACAATATGTACTTAATAGGAATGTACTTGCAGAACCAATATTATATAGAACCAATTGTATGCTGTGTCAGGGAGGGAGTGGGGAGGAAGAAAGGAATGAGGGGGAGGGAGGGGAAAATCTAAGATATATAGAAATTAGTGTCGAACACTGAAAACAAAACAAATAATTTTATTCAGAAAAGAGATACATTTGAAGCAGAGGGATGCACAGAGTAAAAGCAAAAGGCTGGAGCAGAATATATTATGCTTCATCTGAAGCAAAAAAAAGAAGGGATAGCAATCCAGATCTCAGACAAAGCAAAAGCAAAAGTAGACCTATTTGAAAGAAATAAGGAAAGAAACACCATCTTAGTAAAAGATACTATAGACAATGAAGCAATATCAGTACTAAACATATATGCACTAAGTGGTATAGCATCCATATTCTTAGAGGAGAAGTTAAGTGAGTTACTGGAATAAATAGAAAACAAAACTACACCAATGGGGAACCTTAACCTCCCCTCTCTAAAAACTAGATAAATTTAATTACAGAATAACCAAGAAAGAACTTAAGGAGGTGGATAGAATTTTTAAAAAGTTAGATATGATGTACCTTGGGAGAAAATTGGATGGTGATGGCAAAGAGTATACTTTTTCTCAGTGGTATATGTCATCTACACAAAAAATTGGTCAAATACTGTGACATAACCATCTTGCAATCCAATTTAGAAATGTAGAAATATTAAAAACATTTTTTCAGATAGTGATAAAATAGAAATTGTGTATAGTAAAGGGTCATAGAGAGATAGACAAAGAATTAATGGGAAACTAAATTATCTAGTCCGAAAAATGAGCATATGACACAACAAATAATACAATCAATAACTTCATTAAAGAGTATGACAATAATGAAACAGCAGAGCAAAACTTATGGGATACAGCCAAAGCAGTTCTTAGGGGAAATTTTCTATCACTAAATGTTTACTTCAATAAAACAGAAAGAAAAGATCAATGAATAAGGCATGCAACTAAAAAGGCTAGAAAAAGAATAAACAAAAATTTCCTCATTAAATGCCAAATTAGAAATTCTGTAAATCAAAGAAGAGCTGGTCTCAGGGGGACTGAATCTATGGCATCCGTGACTGTTTCTAGACTACACAAATGCAAAACGCTGAGAACAAGTTGGTAAGTTAATGGAAAAAATCTATCTGACCTGTCTGAGAGAGTAGAGTGGTCTGACTGCTGCCCCAGGGTGCCGGAGCAGTAGAGAAGTGTGCAGAAGCCTCAGAAGTAGCAGCAGGGACAGTTGCAGCTACTGTTTCTGGAGTGCTAGACCCATAGATTGTAGAGTTGGGGAGGGAGAGGAAGAGGAGCTGAACACCACCACCCCACTGAAAGCAGAGAACTACCTTGACAAAGGGAACAAACGTCAAGCAAATGGCTGGGGAAATGAGCAAAACCTGAAAAAGAATCATACTACAGAAACTTATTTTGTTGTCAAGGAAGATGAAAACATACAAACAGAAGACACAACAAAGTTCTTATATCCAAAGCCTCCAAGAAAAATATGAATTGGCCTCAGGCCATGGAAGAGCTCTAAAAGGATTTTGAAAATCAAATAAGAGTAGAGGAAAAATTGGAAAAAGAAATGAGAGTGAAGCCAAAAAATCATGAAAATCAAGTCAGCTGCTTGTTAAAGGGGATCTAGAATTACTGAAGAGAAGAACAGCATAAAAATAGACTAACCTAAATGATAGAAGATATTCAAAAAGCCAATGAGGGGAAGAATGACTTAAAAAGTAGAATGGGCCAGATGGAAAGGGAGGTCTAAATGTTCACTGAAGAAAATAACTCCTTAAAGATTGAAAAGGAGCAGATGGAAGTTAATTATTTATGAAAAAGCAAGAAATTATAAAACAAAACCAAAGAAATGGAAAGAATAGCAGACAATGTGAAATATCTCAATAAACAAAACAACTGATCTGGAAAAGAGATCTAGGTGAGAGAATTTAAAAAATTGTTGGACTGCCTGAAAGGCCTGATCAGTAAAAGAACCTAGACATCATCTTTCAATAAATTATCAATAAAACTTTCCTGCTATTCTAGAACCAATGGGCAAAATAGATATTGAATGAATCCACTGATTATTTCCTGAAAGAGATCCCAAAAGGAAAACTTCTAGCTGAATTCCAGAACTCCCAGGTCTAGGAGAAAATTTTATAAGTAGCCAGAAAGAAACAATTCGAGTATTGTGAACATCATGATGACACAATATCTATCAACTTCCACGTTAAGGGATCAAAGGGCTTGGAATATGATATTCCAGAGGTCAAAAGAGCTAGCATTAAAACAAAGAATCATATACCCAGCAAAACTGAGTTTCGTACTTCCTGGGAAAAATGGCCAATTAAGGAAATAAAGGACTTTGATACATTCTTGATGAAAAGACGAGAACTGAATAGAAAATTTGATTTTCAAACAGAAAAATCAAGAGAAGCATGAAAAGGTAAACAGGAAAGAGAAATAATAAAAGACTTATTAAAATTGAACTGTTTACATTTCTATATGGAATGATAATGTTTGAAACTCTTGAAACTTTTCTTATTATTAGGGTAGCTGGAGGGATTGCATATACAGAGGGCACAGGGTAAGTTGAATAGGAATGGAAGATACCTAAAAAAATAAAATTAAAGAGTGAGAGAGGAATATATTTGAAGATGGAGAAAGAGAAAAATAGAATGAGGTAAATTATCTCTTGCATGAAAGAGACAAGAAAAAGTTTTTCAAAGGAGGGGAGGTAGGGGAAGGTGAGAGAGAAAGAGTGAACCTTAATGTCATCAGATTTGCCTTAAGAAGGGAATATCACACACATTAAATTCAGTCTGAAAATTTATCTTACACCCCAGGAAAGTTGGGGGTAAGAAATTAAGTAAGATTTGGGGGATGATAAAAGAGAGGGCAAATTTGAAGAGGGAGTAATTAGAAGCAAACACTTTTGAAGAGGGACAGGGTCAAAACAGACAATAGAATAAATGAGGGGCAGGACAGGTTTGTGTTATATATATATATATATATATATATATATATATATATATATATATATATATATATATATATATATGTATGTATGTATATATATGTATGTATATATATATAGTTATTCTTTCACAAAATGACTATTAATGCAATGTTTTGCATGACTATGCATATATAAACTATATCAAATTGCTTATCTTCTCAATGGAGGTAGATGGGGAGGGAGGAATGGAGAGAAATTGGAACTCAGAATTTTAAAAACAAATGTTAAAAATGCTGTAGCTTTTTTCATTTTTTTTTCATTTTTTTTTTTTTTTTTTTTTTGTGCAACTGGGAAATAAGACACACAGGCAATGGAGTAGAGAAACCTTTCTTGCCCTACAAGAAAATAGAGGGAACGGGGATAATAGAACAGAGGGGTTTAATAGAAGGGAAGGTATATTGGGGTAAAAGGCAATCAGAATGCATGCTGTCTTGGGGTTGGTGAAGGAGAGAGATGGGGAGAAAATCTGTAACACAAAATTTTGTGGATGTCAACGTTGAAAACTAAAAATAAATTAATTTTTAAAATAGAAAACAATTCTCTGAAACACTATTGATTAGAGCAATGCAAATTAGTACAACTCTGAGCTACCACAACACACCTATTGTATAGTCTAACAGGACAAAACATGAAAATAACAAATTTTGGGGAAGATGTGGGAGAACTGAAATACTAACGCATAGTTGGTGGAGTTGTGAACTGATCCACCCATTCTGGAGAGCAATTTGAAAAATATCCCAAAGGGCTATAAAACTATGCATCCTCTTTGACCCAGAAGGTCTGTGTCCCAAAGATATCATAAAAAATGGGGAATGTATCCACATATATGTAGAAGGTCAATCCTGATGAAGTCTGGAAAATGAGGCACTGTCCACGTTTTACTTGAGACTTGTACTAGCATGAGGGCTGATGTTCTCAGGAAAACTGGTTCACCATCCCATTCCTGATATGCAATGATGAGAATTCCTAATCTGGACTGTGCACCCCGAAGTTGTTACACAGAAGGAACTAAGATAAGGAAGTAAAAGAAGTAAGTGGAGGAGCCAAGATGGCGGAGTAGAAAGATTCACATATGCTAGCTTCAAAACTACAGCCCATAAAATACCTGCAAAGAAGAACTACCAACAAATTCTGGAGTAGTGGAAGCTACACAACTTTGGAGTGGAGGAGAGACCTGAAAAACTGACACCAAAGGTCCATCATGCAACGGACCCGGAGCAGAGCCCAGCCCTGCCTTGGCCAAGTATGGCATCAAGAGGAGCAGATCCAATCAGGCTTCAGGGACAGAATCTCCAGTGGCTGCACAGGTCCCTCCACCCACAGACATCAAAGGCCAGTGAGAGAGCCTGTTTGTCTGGCCAAGAGGGGAGCGGGGTGTCTCCATAACTCAGGCCCCCTCAGGAGGCAGCAGCAGAGGCCACAGAGGACAGGGGCTCCCAAAGCAGTCAGGAGCTCAGATCCATTGTTGAAGATCTCCATATAAACCCCCTGAGGGAACTGAGCCCTGTGAGGTGGCCCAGCCCTCACCTGGGCAGTTGAAATTAATCTCACACTGAATAGCAGCCTCGCCCCTCCCAAAAGCCCTGAGGCTGGGAAGCAGCATTTGAATCTCAGACCCCAAGCACTAGCTGGGAGGATCTGGAGGTGAGGCCAGGGTGGAGAGGAATCTAAGAAGTCAAGTAACTGGCTGGGAAAAATGCCCAGAAAAGGGAAAATAAATAAGACCATAGAAGGTTACTTTCTTGGTGAACAGATGTTTCCTCCTTTCCTTTCAGATGAGGAAGAACAATGCTTACCATTAGGGAAAGACATAGAAGTCAAGGCTTCTGTATCCCAAAGATCCAAAATAAATATTCCATGGGCTCAGGCCATGGAAGAGCTCAAAAAGGATTTTGAAAATCAAGTGAGAGAAGTGGAGGAAAAACTGGGAAGAGAAATGAGAGAGATGCAAGAAAAACATGAAAAGCAGGTCAACACCTTGCTAAAGGAGACCCAAAAAAAATGCTGAAGAAAAGAACATCTTGAAAAATAGGCTCACTTAATCAGCAAAAAAGGTTCAAAAAGCCGATGAGGAGAAAAATACTTTCAAAAGCAGAATTCACCAAATGGAAAAGGAGGTCCAAAAGCTCACTGAAGAAAATAGTTCTTTCAAAATTGGAATGGAACAGATGGAGGCTAATGACTTTATGAGAAACCAAGAAATCACAAAACAAAACCAAAAGAATGAAAAAATGGAAGAGAATGTGAAATATCTCATTGGAAAAACAACTGACCTGGAAAATAGATCCAGGAGAGACAATTTAAAAATTATGGGACTACCTGAAATCCATGATCAAAAAAAAGCCTAGTCTTCATCTTTCTTGAAATTATCAAGAAAAACTGTCCTGATATTTTAGAACCAGAGGGAAATATAGCTCCCCTAACTCATCTAGATTTAGGCTTCTGGATTATAAAATTGCTATAACAAGTAGATCTTAATGATAATAGACTTGGGTACTCTAGCAGATTCAAATTCAAATGATTTTTAAAGTAGAAAGAAGGGATCTCTATGTAAAAGATTACATAACTGGACTTCTAATTTTTCTAAAAATAAGTGGGGCCAAGAAAGGCTAAGTCTGTTGAACAAAAGAGCAGACTTAGGATCAAATCCATGACCTTTGACAATAAATCATAGATACCATCAAATTAGTATGTCTGAATTATGAACTAAGTTCATATCTTTTTATATGAATATCTTTTTATATCGATGAAAAATGTATATGTGTGTATATACGCACGCATGTAGATATGTGTGTATGTTTGTCTATCTATCTATCCATCTGTCCAGTGAATGGGAGGTATTTATGTATTTGGAAAATTTGAATTATCTGTAGAGATATTAAAATTCAACTTGATTGCTTCCCTTATTAAGAATAACTACACTTCAGGTAGAACCCTCAAGCAACAGGCATTGGTACACAGTACAGAATTACTTAAAATAATAGAATATGCCTCGTAACTAATTTCCATATCTGATCTCCATGTACTTGGGTGTGCTGCTATGTGCTTTTATCAATCAGTCTTAGCAATAATGCTTAATTATTTATAACCTTTCCTTGAGAAAAATGTGATTAAGTAATTTCATTGATAGTTATTCCAGAAAAAAAAATCAATATACAATTAATTGTGTTCAGTGTCAGATAAATTCATTTTGTTTTCCTTTGCGCACAATCACACTCAGTGACTGAAGTCAAAATGAATCACAATAGCATTTGGTGAGTTATAGTGACAGTTTTAAACATGCTACAGTATATAACTGGAAGAAAAAGACTGAAGATGGTGATTGTAATATAATTCAAATGATATACAATGGGAGTTAGGTGAATGGGTCAGAATATAGAAATCATTGTATAGAGGTTGAAATAGAATCTCAGATTCAGCCTGAGAGGTCTGAAATGAGATAAGTATTTCTTATTATAGAGATGGTGAGGCATATAGGGATTTAAAGGGAACATAATACACACGTCAGAGCCAAAATAGAATTTTAGCTTTTGCATGCATTTGACTTGTATAGCATTGATGAGAGCATCATGCTTCATACTTGCCAATGCTTTATTCTAACTTTAAATTCGGTACATTTATGAAAATTGTTCCTATGTGGCATAAACCATTGGGTATCTCTAATATCTAGGATGATTAACAATGGGTCGATTTTGATTAAAAGAAAACTTTGATAACTATTTTGATATATTTTTTTCCCTTGTTGGAAGACATATGAGTGATAATAGATGAGGAGAAATGGAGTTAAGAGGGAGCTTTAGGTGAATACTATGGCTTTTTAAATTTTTGGTAAAGTATGAGGCAAGGGGTTTAACTGAAAGAGTGATTGTGTCATGGAAGACTTTAGAAGGAATGAAAAGGTTTGAAATAACCTCTCCAGGATAGGAGGGAATTTGAGGAAAAAATAGGAATTTATACACCATCTACTATGTGCCAGGCTCTGTGCTAAGCATTTCACAAATACTGTAGTATATTTCTACCCCCTTTCTAGCTAAACTCCTTGAAAAATCCAGCTACATATGCACTTCTCATCTCTCCTCTTAATTGCCTACAATCTAGTTTCTGATGCCACCTTTCAACCAAAAGTATTCTCTTATATTATCCAGAATTTCCTAAAAACAAATCCAGTAACCTCTTCTGGACCCTCTGTTCGCCATTGTTTTCTCATGAATATCATCTCCTCTATGTGTTTGACTTTAACTTCCTTTAATTTTCCTCTCATTTGTCTAATGGAAATCTTTACCCATGTCACTACCATTAACTGGTGCACTACAAAATTCCCTTTTATCTCGTCTCTTTTCTTTATATATTATTTATTTCTATAGGTTCAATTGTCATCTCTATACAGGTGACTCCAAGATCTGTATGTCCAAAATCAATGCCCTATCCTCACCAATCGACTCTTGTGCATTTCTAACTAGATAGCCCTTGGCATTTCATGTGTAATATACACCAAATAAAACTCACTAAATTTTGCTTTAAACCTATCCTCTTTTTAACTTTACTCCAGAAAGGCTATCATTATTCCATTCTCCTAGTTTCACTAACTTAATGCTATATTTGACTCTTCACCTTTAAATGTCTAATAAGTTGATGAATTATTTCTTACCTCTTAACATCTTTCTCATACCCATTTATTTTTTTCTTCTCACCCAACCAGTACTCTAATTCACACACTCCTCATGAATTTCCTGTGTGATTGCAAGAGACTTCCTTAAAGCACGTCTTATCAAGTCATATCTCTCTGTTCATTAAAATCCAGTGGTTCCCTATTTTTTGTAGGTAATATATAAACTCCTCTTTTTGATAGTTCAGCATCTTTACAATATGATTTATTCCTAATTTTCCAGTCAATTTAGTCTTTACTCGTGAGATTAAAGTATTTGATTTAGTCATTGTAGACCACTTCCCATTTCAGATTCAAAATACTCCATCTCCTGTTTCTGAGATTTTTCACTAAATGTCTCTGCTTCCTGAGATGTACTCCTTCCTCAATTCCACCTTTTGGAATCCCTGTTTTATTTTAAGACATGGTTTGAAGATCACCTTTTATATGATGATATTGTGGTTTTTCCAGGTGCTTAGTGCTCTGCTCCCCAAAAGGACCTTTAATCATTTAGTTTGCTTTATGTATTCTTATATATGTTCTGAATTCTTCCTCCAAGTTGAATGTAAGCTGAATACAGGAAATTGTTTCATATTTGTATTTTTATCCTCAGATCTTATAAAAATGCCTGGCAATACTAAGCACTTATTAAATCCTGACTAAATTACTGGTAAAGTAATAATCATCAAACTTCTTTGGTCTGAACTAAAACAAAAATAACAAATAAAATAAATAAGCAGAGTTGACTGCATAGCTAAAACCCAGAATCAATCAACATAGTATACTAGTTCTGGCACACCAAATAATATTGTGGCATTAAAAAATTTCTAGAACATAATTTATTTTTTAGTCATTTTATTAATGTGCCAGCATCTTCATAAAAAGGATAGCTGTTTTTCTTTTAGACCAAAACAAGTAGGGCAGTGGACTAATGACTTATATGCCCATTGGAAGAGGGGAGGGATTTCCTGAAGGTCACAATAAATTCTGATTGGTTAACAATTAATGAATGAATATTGCAATGAAGAGTTGAACCTATACAAATGAACTTTATGTAAGCCTTATGCAATATAGTCAAAGAATTTATTACCACCCAAATCTGAATATAGAACAGTGATTTCCACACCAGGGTAGGATCTGGATAGAAGAGAAAGTTAGCTCAACTTTTAGAGACTGAGCCCTTGAAAGGAGGATAAAAGAAAGAAAGAGGGAATATAAATCCCCCCAAATAATTGGTTAATAATAATAATTTCTCTCAATTTAAAGAATGGAGTGGGGGAATTCCTCTTCAGTAAGAACTCTTGGGAAAACTAGAAAGAAGTTTGGCAGCAAATGCTTTGATCATCAACTTATACCAACGATCTATAAACGTATATGCTTGAAGTATAAAAGTTCATATCACTGAGACAAAGAGACAGAGACAGAGAGAGAAACAGAGAAAGACATTGAGAAACAGAGACAATCAGAATCAGACAGAGACACAGGGAGACAGAAATAAAGTGTCAGAGGGGAATCTTTTCATACATAGAGCTAGAGATGGACTTCTTAGCCAAATTAAGAATATAAGGGTGATCTAAAGACAAAACTGAAAATTTTTATTCCATATATTTAAACAGTATTAACCAAAAATAATTGCAGCTAAAATAAAATGGTTTAGGAAAGAAATCTTTGCATTAATGTAGCCCAATATAATCTTATAATCCCAGATAATTAAAGAATTCATCACTTATGAGACCCAAGTGATTTAACAAGCGATAAGTGATATATTAATATTTTTATATTAATATGTTAATACTTTTCTAAAGGAAAAAAATCAACTATCAACATACATTAAAAAATTACCCAAAATTTCAAAATTCAAAATGAAGTAAATCTAAATGCTGCCCTCCCCACCCATCTTATCAGCAAAGGAGATTAAAGATGGAAATTGTCAGTGTTCATTTATCTATGGGAAGGCAAGTGCAGTAAGAGATGAATTGTTCTAAATATTAAATGATATAATTTGGAATCATACCATATACAAAAATGCATTCAATTCTTCATTTTCTTTGCTCTGATTCTCTAGTATTTGACATATACTCTAAAAGGTCAATAAGAGCAAGAAAACCCATATATCACCAAAATGTTCATGACAAAAACAATCCAAACAAAAACAGGAACCAAAATATGTACCCATCAATCCATAGAGAATGATTGAATTAATTATATTATAGGGATAGAATAGCATATTATTGCTTAGCAAATTACATCAGAAATTCAGATATATGAAGGCTTCAATTGTATGTTTTAAAGTAAATAAAGGAGTAGATAATACACTTCAAAATGGTTCTAATAAGTGAAAGCAGAAAAAAAAAATCTCAAAAGGCTGATGAACTCCTCATGCAATGACCAGATTTGATACTGCAGAAAATTATGGGATAACACTTTCTTGGCTTCTTTAGATAGTGAAGTGTTAAGACTATAGGTGTAAAATGCTACCTACAAAGTCATATTTGGTTGTTTTGTCTATAGGATTTGTTTAAATGCTTTTCTTAGTTATAATGAGGGTTCAATGGGGGTACTATGTGGAAAAGAAAAATAATACGTTTTGAAAACCAAGTTGCAATAAATTTTTCTTTTAAAAAAAACTGAGTTTAAAACTTGCAAATACCCAACTAAATGCAGTTGTCTCTATTTTTTTTTCAAAAAAAAAAATCAATGAAAACTTACTTTCAGCAAAAAACTCCAAAAGATGCTAATAAATGATGTACTTTTGGTATACTTTTGCTTTGTTTTAATTTATGGCCAAAAGTTTTTAGAAGCTTACTGAAGAAATAAACATATAAACAACAAATGCTGATTAAATGCCTACAGTGTGGCAGGAACTATGTCAGACAATTGAGATAAAAATACAAAGAAATCACTCATCACTAAAGAATGAAACAGTGATAATTATCATATGTGTGCATATGTAAGTGCTATGGGAATATAGAGGAAGAGCCGACTGCTTATGACTGGGGCAGTGAGGTGGTACTGTGGATAAAATAGTATCTCAAAAATCAGTAAGAGCTGAGTTCAAATCTGTCTTCAGATACTTAATAACTATGATCCTGAGCAAATCACTAAACTTCTGTTTACATAATTTTCCTTAACTGTAAAATGGGGATAATAGTATCTATTTCCCCAGGTCACTATGAAGTATCTAGCACAGTGCCTGATCAAAGTTGGCACTATATAAATGTTTACTCCTGTCCCTCACTTCCCCTATGTATACATGTATGTATACTATATCTCTAGCTCTGCCTATATTCTAGTTATTATTATTATATAATAATAATTATTATTATATTATTAAATAATCTCCATATTCACAGTTCAGTGGCATGGAACAGAAAATCAAAATACAGGAGTCTGATAATGAATTATTTATCCAGCTTCATACAGTTTTTGATATTAACAAATTTATTTTCCATTATAAAACTGAAGCATTTTTTTTGCCTTGAACTATGTCCTAAAAAGTATTACTATTTAAACCACAAATTGTTGCTAAGATTTTTTTTTACATTTAATGAATAGACCAGATTCTCTTAGCATTCTTAATTATTCACAATTATCATTTAACCAACATAGTATTTTCTCATCGTGGTGATAAAGATTATAAAAATTTGATACTGTCTTTACTTGAGAATAGATGGCAAAAAATCTTGACTCCTAGGCAGAATACTGTTTGAATGCTATGTTTTTGGAGGATTGTGCTGATCTGGCTTCTATGTGTCTGAATATAAAGAAGGAATGCTCTTTTCTCAAGCTCTGATTTCTGGGTGGCAGCTTCACTTCTGGTCTGGAATAGAGACTTGATTGAATTGCTGAGCTGTTTTCATTTTATATAAGGGCTGTCCGTAGGACTTTGATTTCCTGTGGCAAGAATGCTGGCGCACAGCTATTTAGGGCTAAAATAGCTTACATGTCAAAATGTATTGAGATGAAATACAGTATGTACATAGATGTGGGGCTGTATTTTCTGAGTACTGCTGGACTGGATGAGTGAAATTCAGTTATCGGTTTCCCTAAGCTATGTATTTTAGCTAGTTGACCTCCTTCTGCTGGACCAACCAATGTATCCAAGAAGTAAAGAAAAAGTTATTTTCAAATGGTGGAGGAAAAAAAAAAAAACATGTTCATTTTTAAGGGTAAGATTTTAGTAGATAAATAACAAGAGGAAATTTGTATTAAGAATGAGTATTGTTCTACCCTTCCTTTCATCTCCCTATACATGGCCACCCATGAAGTACACACACACACGCACACACACACACACACACACACACACACAGAGTAGATCCAGTAAAACAGAATTCCATCTTTTCTTTCTCAACGAAATTGTCAATGTTTTCACCCACGAGCTTTTACTGCATTGCACAAAGATGGTTATACAAAGCAAATCCCAAGATAGAATATGGAATAAATTTCTGCTTGTATTTTTTGTCATTAAGGTAGGACAGTAACTGCCACTAAATCCTACCTCCACTCTGGTTTTACCTTAATTTAAAAAAAAATAATATTGAGTCACTTGTATTAAGTTTAATTTTTGTTTTGTTTCCATCTACTATTCTGAGATCAGCTCAAGGGTTTTCACTGTCCACTCATCTTCCAAAGTCAAATACAAACTGCTGATACCACTCTTTAGCTGTCGGGAAGCATTTTTAATAAGGACATCACAAAAATATACAACCCACTCTCCAACTAAATGGATTTTCCTATCTACACTTACTTACAAGGTTAAAAAAAAGGCAAAGGAAGGCAGGCATGACTAAATTCTATTTTCCAGCAGCAGATATTGTTTATTCAATATTTAGGAAAATATAAGGTTTTGTTTTGTTTTTTGTTAGAGTAATAAAAGTTTTTGATTATGTCTCCACCTTATAATTTTCTTGGTAAATACCTTTTCATTTCTATTCCAATACACTTTTAGTATGTTAGTCAGGTAAGATGCAAATTGTAGTATATGATTTCATGTTCAGTTGGGAGACTTTGCATATCTAGAATAGGCACATAATTGCATGAGAAACTATGAAATCTATTGTGAAACTATAAATAAATAAAAATAATTAAATTTATAGTTGGAAACTGTAAAATGGAATTGTCAAATATTTGAAATAGCTTCTGGTTCCTGTGATGATTAAATTTGCTTTGGCAATAATTACATACTGACTTACCTTTAATTTTTCATTACTTTAAGTAATATTATTTTGATTACTTTTAGTAATATAGGAACAATTATTTTCTTTCAGATATCCTTTATCGACAATGTCAACATCAAATATAAAGGGATGCCTATGGGCTAAATATTGATTTAGAAAA
Source organism: Bettongia penicillata ogilbyi (assembly GCA_023548195.1). Classification (NCBI taxonomy): domain Eukaryota; kingdom Metazoa; phylum Chordata; class Mammalia; order Diprotodontia; family Potoroidae; genus Bettongia; species Bettongia penicillata. The sequence continues at coordinate 2,366,532 of JAJHZJ010000744.1, read as the reverse complement.
CCACAAATTAGCATCATCTATGTAAATATACATAGACATACATATATATAAATATGATATGCACAATGCATACATTTATGTATATGTATGTATGTGCATATGTATACATATGATTTATTTTGTCAGATATTTCCAATTATATTTTAATATACATAATTCCAAATTACATAATGGTTTAATGAGTTCACAACTCCACCAACAGTCCATTAGTGTCACAATTTTCCCATATCCCCTCCAACATTTGTCATTTTGTTTTTCTGTCCTATTAGCTAATCTAATAAGTGCAAAGTAATATTTCAGTATTATTATAATTTCCATCTCTCAATCAATATTGATTTAAACATTATTTCAGACAGCAATAGATAGTTATGATTACTTTGTTGCTGAACTGACTTAATATCTTTTGTTCAATCAATTGTGGAATGACTTAATTTTATAAATTTGACTCATTTCTCTATACATTTGAGAAATAAGGCCTTTATCAGAGAAAATTCCTTCAATTTTTTTTCAGTTGTGTTTGTTAACTATATTTCCTTCCATAATAATTTCTTTCACCCTGTCCCTCCTCAAAAGTGTTTTGCTTCTAATTACCATGTCCCTCTTGCCCTTTCTTCTATAAGCATTTCCCCCATTTGTTTTATCTCCTTCCCCTTGTACTTTCCTATAGTGTAAGATAGAGTTCTATATCCAACTTAGTATGTATATTATTCTCTCTTTGATTCAATTCTGATGAGGGAAAGAATCAAGCATTCACTGCCACCTTCTAATTCACTGTAAAAACTTTTTCTTGCCTTTTTATGTGAGGTACTTTACTCCATTCTACTCTCCCTTTCCCTTTCTCTCATTGCATTACTCTTCCTTAAATTATATATTTTAGATATGATCCTATCACATTCAACTCACAATGGTTCTCTCTCTCTGTCTCTGTCTCTCTATCTCTGTCTCTATATATACACACACATATATATATACATATATGTGCACACATATGTATATATGGATTTATATATGTATATACACACATATATATGAATATGTGTATATACATGCACAGACATATATATTCCTAACTACCCTAATAATGAGAAAGTCTTAAAACCTACAGGTACCCCCTTTCATGAAGCACTGTTTAAATTTAACTTTAATAAGACCCTTATGATATCCCTTTACTGTTTTGCCTTTTTATACTTCTCTTGAGCCTTGTATAAAAAGTTAAATTTTTCTACTCAACTCTGGAATGCTTGAAAGTCCCTAATTTCATAGACTATATGCTTTCCCCCCAAAATATTATACCCAGTTTTGCTCTATAGGTGATTCTTGGTTGTAATCTTAGCCCCTTTTGCTTTCTAGAAAAATCACATTTCAAGCCCTCTGATACCTTAACATAGAAGGAAGTGAGCAGGAGGTTCTTTAAATTTCTATTTTACCATATACTTCTACAGTATCAGGGCAGTTTTCCTTGAAAATTTCTTAAAAGATAATGTCTAGATTCTTTCTTTTTATCATGGCTTTCAGATATTATAATAAAATTTAAATTACTTCTCTTGGATCTATTTTACATATCAGGGACCAGTTAGGTGGTGCAGTGGATAGAGCACCAGTGCAGGAGTCAGGAGGACATGAGTTCAAACCTCACCTCAGACACTTGACATGCAGTAGCTTTGTGACCTTGGGCAATTGCCTCATCCTGGGTCATCTCCAGTCATCCTGATGAATATCTGGTCACTGGAGTCAGATGGCCCTGGAGGAGAAGTGAGGCTGGTGACCTGCACAGACCTTCCTCAGTCAAAACAAAATCAAGTGCAAGTCATGTGATCATTTCTCTGATGGCATGGTCTTCTTCAGCAACAAAGGATGAACACATAGATGTCGGCTGTTTTTCCAATGAGACACCTCCCATTGTCTTCTATTTTTTTTATTATATTGGGCTTGTTTTATTGTTCTTGATGTCTAATAAAATCATGAGCTTGTACTTGCTCACCCAATTTCTAAGAAATTATTTTTTTCAGTGACCTTCTGTAGCTCCTTTCCACTTGGCCAATTCTCCTTTTTAAGGAGTTCTTCTCTTCAGTCACCTTTTTGCCTCTTTTCCCACTTAACCAACTCTGCTTTTCAAGGCATTCTTCTCCTCTTTGGATCCTTGTCATTTCACCTCTTCCTTTTTTAAAGGTATTATTTGATTTAGTGTTTTTGTGTCTCCTTTACCAAGATGTTGACTCATTTTTCATGACTTTTTTGCATCACTTGCATTTCTCTTTCCAATTTTTCCTCTACCTCCCTTAATTGATTTTCCAAATATTTTTGAGCTCTTCCATGTCCTAGGACTAATTAGCATTTTTCTTGTAAGTTTTGGATGTAGGAGCTTTGACTTTGTTATCTACTTCTGAGTGTGTTTTGAGCTTTCTTGTCACCACTGTAACTTTCTATGCAGAATTTTTATCCTCTGCTCAGTTTCCCAACCTACTTCTTCACTTTTAACTCTTTGTTAAAGCATACCTATGCTTCCAGGGTGGAGGTTGCTTTTTCCTAAGCTTCAGGGGTTTTGTACAGCTGTTTTCAGAGATGTTTCTATGGAACTATAAGTTTTCAATTCTTCTAAGGTAGTATTATCTAAGGAGAGGTGTGTTTTCAGAAATCCTTCTATAGAATTATAACTTTTCAATTCTTTCAAGGTGGTATGATCTAAGGAGAGGTAAGTTTACTCTTTTTGTGACCTGGAATTGTAAAGAGCATCTCTGCTCCATAGTGGCCCCAAATTCAGATGTGCTACTCCTTCTTTTTTCTCTTGGATTGACAATCAGGTCTGTGATCCGGATCTGAGTATGGGCGACACAACATAATTCTACTGTCAGTGCCAACAAAGAGACCCCCGTAATATCATTCTGACCTTTTTCCCTCTGAGGGCTGAGAGATGTGGAAGCAACCACTGAGACTGCTAATTTAGATCTGCTGACCTTCAAAGTTATCTTGAGCTAGAAAATTGTTTCACTTCAAACTTTTGTGGGTTCTGGGTCTCTAGAATTCATTTTGAAGAGATATTTTAAAGAAGTTGAGATGTTTTGAGGAGAGCTTGGGCTAATTCTTGACTTTTATGTACCATATTAACTCCATCCCCCTGAGCTCATTACTTTTAGAAAAAAAAGGTATGAATGGATTTGCAGGAAATAATGAAGAGTGAAATGAGCAAAATCAAGAGAACATTGTCTACAATAACATAATATTGTTTTAGCAACTACTTTAAACTATTAAGTCAATCTGATTGTCACAAGTAAATTAGCTCCAAAGCACCTATGATGGAAGAAACTCTCTACATCCAGATAAAGAACTGATAAATAGAAGTCTATATAGAATGACTTTACATCTGTGTGTATAGATAGATATACACATATAGACATGTGTGTATACATACACATGCATATTTATGTCTAATGGTAGCCATTTCTAGGGTGGGGAGTAAAAGGAAAAAATAAAGGAAAAATAAATTTGCATGATAATTTCATTGTATATTTAAAAGGAATAGAAAGTTGTACATAAGTCAAAAAAGGTGTTTTTTTAAAAGAAGCACTACCCTAAAGTGGGGAGACCCAAGTAAATAGTCTATATAATAGCAATACTGCAAAGCATGAACACTTTGAAAGATTTAGGAATGCTGATTAAAACAGTGGGTAATAACTTTTCCTGTGGACTCATGATGAAATATGTTACCCACCTTTTGATGACTGATGGACTCAGACTGCAGACTGAGTCTTTTGGAGATGGTGCCTCAATTAACCAGTAAATGTTTATTAATCATATTATATGTGCCAGGTACTGTGCTAAGTAGCAAGAGCCCTCAAGAAGTTTATAATATAATGGGGGAGATAGCATACACACAGGTAAGTATATAAATGTGATAGCAATCAAATTAGGATCTTTTGCTGTTTGTGTTTTACTAAAGTGCCTCTTATTGAGTAATGTGATTAAAGAAGATCTTCCTCACCCATTGGTGGGCCTGTCCATTGAGGGAAGCTTGATTTGGGGACTCAATTTGTAGGAGGGTCCCAAATACCTTTTGTTTTTTCTACTTAGCCACTGGTACAGTGGGTCATGGCCTCTGGCTCTCAGAAGTGTATAAATACTACGAGGGTGAGGTTTTACTTTGGGGGATTACTGACTAGAAGTGTTTGTTTGACCAGAAGAGGACTCTGGGAAGCCCTTCAGAATTCTTCCCCACTTTGACAAACCCAGATGTTCCCTCTCTGGCAAAGATGTTAATGTCACTCATTTTGAAAGCACGTCTGCTGACTTTCGACTTCTCTGTATTTTCTCTGAAATTTTGATTTCAGTTTTCTCTGATATCTTTGAGAACCCAGATATCATGCTTTCCTGTCTGGTAACTGTGGCCAGATAGTTGGGGTCCAACTGTCTGTTGAATTCAGGCAGAGGAAATCATGTCTGTTGTTGTTTAGTTTCTCTCTGTATGGTCTTTGAAGTTCAGGGTGCTGGCTTCCGTGAAATAGGTGAATGATATATGTTCTTGGTTAAAGGATCAATACATGTGCTTGATTAAAGTGATTGTGAACCCCTCAAAGATTGCCTTTCCTTTTAGAGAAGCAAATCAAAGAACCTGTGGTAGCGGATCCTCCTGTGCATGTTGGGGTGCTTACTGTTACAATAAATAAACAATATAGCCCAACCTTGAGAGACAGAATATCTTCTTTAGGGAATAGTGAGGAAGCCAGTGACTTTGAATCAGAGAATACATTACAGGAAGTAGGGCACATGAAGATTGGAAGAAAGCATGCAGGAGGGGTAGTTTTTGAATGCCAAATAGAGGATTTTATATTTGACTTTGGAGGCAATAGCGAACCACTAGAATTGATTAAGTCCAACATAATGGTTGGACTTACATTTTAGAAAAATCACTTTATTGACTAAACAGAGGAGGGATGAGAGTAAGAAGTGACTTGAATGGGCAGATCCACCAGAAAATTTTTGCCATAGTCCAGATGTAAGGAGATGGATGAGGGGGCATGCTAGGAGTAGTAAACTTCAGAGGACAGAGTGACATATCTTTGAGAAATGTAATAAAGGTGAAATCCATAAGTTTTGGCCACAGATGGTATATGGAGCTGTGAAAGACAGTAAGGAGTTGAGGATAAATCCCATAGATTAGTGAACCTGAGCGACTGGGAGGATGACAAATGTGTGAATTTGCTATCATTGACTCTACATATTTGTAAGCAGTTTTTATTTTCTTGATTTCCCAACATGGAGTAGGGAAGAGAAGACTGAGAATGATGGTTATTTGTTCAAAAACAGATTAAGCTGATAAACTAGATCTTTAGTTTGTATTAACCATATTTTCTCAGCTTAGGCAAAGAGCTTCATTGTCTACTTAAATGCTGTGAGTCACCTTGGAACTAAATTATCTGGTAAGTATATGATTTCTTTTTCCTCTGGAAAGGTCTTTCTGAAGTAAGCCTGAATGCCACTTAGACTCACAAAGGTCTTTTCTCTCCAGGCATTTTTTGAACACCTTTTTTTTTTATTTGGATGAAGGGATAAAATATTTTTTTCCAGAATAAAAGTTTTTAAATGTTGGAAACAAATCATATTTTGAATTTCATAAATACACTCAAACAAAATATAAAATTAAACATTGAGAGGGAAAAAAAGAACATTTTCAAATTGGCAGAACAATTTTCTATTCACTAGTCCTACCGTGCATGCTTGAGGTGTTGATATGCTGCATTAGAAAACAAAATAAAGGCTAACTCATCTTCTGAGTCAGCATTCTCTTCTGCAGTACTTTTCCAGCAGAGTACATGTGTATGTCATTAGAAGATTCCTCTAGGCTTTAGTAATTAAGTTGTAAGGGGCATCTTGAGCACTCTGATCGGTGGTTAGAGGACACTTGTGGGTTGCTGAGTTTTTCCTTTGCTGCATGGTTTATAAAGAAATCATCTAATAAATTATCTTTGAATGATTGTAATTGCATTACACAACATGTTTAAAACAAATTTAATTTCCAATTAAAAAAAACAATCTTTAGTTACACTTTGGCTTCTACTCCATAGCCCATATACCTAGAGGAATCTGTATGCCTGTAACTGCCATGATTATGATGTTGTTACTTGACTCAAGTGTATAGCAAAATATGTGGCATGTGTCAAGTTGTTCATCACATCCAAGAAGCAAGATTACTTCATACAAAGCCACAAAATCCCTATATTCCTGGTGTATGTTTGTCTGTTGAGATGAAATTTTAATTAAGAAACAATCATCCTAAAGATGGTCAATTGCCTAGAAAATATTAAGCGTTTGGAGAATTCTCACAGAACATGTTCATTTTATCCACTCCATGTGGACCCAGATAATGATGAGAATTTTACTGCAATTATTTGTTTCTCTATCCTTTCAAATGTCATTCCAAGTAAATTAGGATAATGAGAAAGTCAAAACATTCGCTCTTTCCTATGACTTTTGAAAAGTCCACTATTTGATTCATATTGATGTCTTTGAACTATTTTTGGGTGTCAATAGATGACTTTTTCATTGCTAGAATTGTATGAATCATACCCAATGTAATTTCAATCATGAAGAACTAGAAGAATTCATAACAGTTTGCAAAGCATCACTTTGGGATTTTGCAACTAACATTAAAGTAAAGTAGCACAGTGACTATCATATAGTACATACTAATGTACATATTTATTTCCCTTTTCTTCTCTCTACTCCCTTCACTGTAGAGACTATTTCAAGCCTGAAAAATCAGATGTATTGGTCATACTATAGAAATAACAGCTTATCTTTCCTAAGTAATATAATCCTTATAAAGGTTTGTGAACACATGGCAGTGATAGAAGGGCTAGAATTTATGAACAATTTGAAGGACCAAGCTATGTGAATTGACACAATTTATTTTAAATAAATTTCAACTTAGCCTTCCCAAAGCTTGGCAGTCCCCATAAAGGAAGATTCAAATACAGGAGGGTGAATGAAGTGGAAAGCTAGTCATCTATTAAAAATTTTTCTGTTATAACAGAAGGAGGATATTGCTGTTATTTTTTTCTTGCTTCAGTCATGTCTGATTCTTTGTGACCATAATTGAAGTTTTTCTTAGCAAAGATACCAGAATAGTATGCCATTTCTTTCTCCAGCTCATTTTACAGATGAGGGATTGAGGCAAATAAGGCTAAGTAACTTGCTTAGGACCATATAACTAATAAGTATCTGAAGCCAGATTTGAACTGAGGAAGATGTGAGGAAAATGTGACCTCAGGCACAGCATTCTATACAATGTACCACCAAGTTGCCCCTAAGCAGTACTTAGGATGGCTCTAACTTTACTTGAGCATAGACTATGGGACTATAGGATCATGCAGTCCTACCTTCCAAAGTAGTGACCACTGGGATATAGGTACAAATTTGGTTGCATTAGCAAAACATCATTTATTCTTTTAATTTATCTTTTTAGGATACTTTAAAAAATCTGTAATGTGAATTAATAAGTTCTTTATTTGGAAAATACCTTCAGAGAGGTTTATAATATGATGATTGCAATACATGTTTGAAAGATGCTAGGTGGAACAGATCTGTCTCAATTGTTTTGTCATCAGTCTACCTAGAAAACCCTTGGGCATTCTCAGTACTAAATTAGTAGACTCCTCTACAATGAGGTACTTTCTCAGATCACCTATTTTATCACCCCACCAGGAACACAATGTAATAATAATCTGCTTAATACTTAGCATTGCCCTCAACCTGCATTTAATTGAACCCTTAGGCCTAGGGCAAAACCTTGTGCTTTCCATCATAACTAGATTCTCCATCAGATAAGGCTATTTGCCAAACAAGGACTTAAAAAAGAAGGCTAATATAAATTATCTTATTCCTTTGGGATATATTGCCTGATCGGACCACAGCTTGTAATCAGAAGAAGGCAAGGGCCCTAACAGAACCTCATGGTCTTTCTTCTGAACTCAAGTTTCACCTAGTATAGGTAAAATATTTCATAAAACTTGAGTACTATACGAATGATGTTCACACAAAAATCATTAAAAATAGCTTACATTAGAATCATCTTATAAAAGATAACCAACCCATTGTTCCGGTAATTTTAAAATCTATATACCCATCTGAATATATATATATATATATATATATAATATATATATATATATATATACCCTCATCTGAACTATAAACCTATATCACCAAATGCCTGCTGGATATCACTAGATGAATATCCTGAATATCTGAAGTTCAAAATGTACATAATCAGACCTATTTCCCCAAAACTACTGCTCTTTCTGTTTAGGGGAATACTGTCCTTCTAGTGATCAAAAATCACAACCTTTGATTTACCAAAATTCACAATCATGTCTGTATTTTACCTTCAGATTAACCCTACATCTCTTCCTTTCACAAACCTAGTTTGTTTATATCCAAAACATCCCTTACATTTGTCCCTTTCATACAGATATTGCTCTTTTTCAGATTCCCCACCTCCAACTATATCTAACCTGGAATATTGAAATATTTTCCCAATTTCATTGCTTCCTGTCTCTTCCTTCACAAACTACCTTCCATACAAATCCTGAAATAATCTTTCAAGAGTGGGTCTGTTCAAGAATATTTATTGGTTGGCTATTATCTCTAGGATAAAATGCAAACATTTAAAAACCTTTGTATTCTGTCTCCATGCTGCTCTTGTAGATTTATTTAACATTAATCCCTTATATCTTCTAACTTTCAACCTATATGAACTGCTTTATATTTTTTTTTAACTGAACCTCTCATTGTCCATCTAGGTGCCTGTATATAGGCTCTCTCTCACATATAAAATACTCTTCCTCTTTATCCCTGCCTCTTAGAATCTCTAGTTGTCTTCAGTGCATCTCATATACCTTATTCTATGAAAGTCTCTTGTCATCCTCATTAACATTACTGTTAGCTTACTCTAATTTTTTTTTCACTTTAAGTGCAACATATCCATTCAATGAATAGGCTTCTTTAAGTAATACTCAAGGGATGACCCCTTTTAATAGATTTTCAAAAATTATTTATTTATTTTTAATTTTCAACATTCATTTCCACAAGGTTTTGGGTTCCAAATTTTCTCCCCATCTCTCCTCTGACCCACAACAAAACACCATGCCCTCTGATAACCCCTTCACCCAATCTACTCTCCCTTTTATCATACCCCTCACTTCCCTTATCCTTATCTTCTCTCTCTTCTTATAGGGCAAGAAAGATTTCTATACCCCATTACCTGTATTTCTTATTTTCCAGTTGCATGCAAAAATAATTCTCAACATTTGTTCCTAAAACTTTGAGTTCCAACTTTTCTCTCTTTTTCCTTCCTGCCCATCCCCACTGAGAAGGCAAGCATTTCAGTATAGGCTTTATAAGCAGAGTTTTGCAAAAGATTTCCATAATATTCATGTTGTATAAGACTAGCTATATTTCCTTCCATCTTATCCATCTCTCCCATTTATTCTATTCTCTCTTTTGACCTTGTCTGTCCCCAAAAGTGTTTGCTTTTAATTTCTCCCTCCTCCCTTTTGCCCTCTTTCTCTTTCCTGTTTACCTTTTCATGCTTCTCTTGATTCTTGTGTTTGAAAGTCAAATTTTCTATTCAGCTCTGGTCTTTTCATCAAGTATGCCTGAAAGTCCTCTATTTCATTGAATGACCATTTTTATCCTGAAGTATTATACTCAGTTTTGTTGGGTATGTGATTCTTGGTTTGAATCCTTGTTCCTTTGACTTCTGGAATATCATATTCTAAGCCCTTCGATCCCTTAGTATAGAAGCTGCTACATCTTGTGTTATCCTGATTGTATTTCCATAATACTAGAACTGTTTCCTTCTAGCTGCTTGCAATATTTTCTCCTTGACCTGGGAACTCTGGAATTTGGCTACAATATTCCTAGAAATTTTTCTTTTTAGGTCTCTTTCAGGAGGTGATTGATGGATTCTTTCAATATTTATTTTACCTTTTAGTTCTATAATATCAGGGCAGTTTTCTTTGATAATTTCATGAAAGATGATGTGTAGGCTCTTTTTTTGACCCATGGCTTTCAAGTAGTCCCATAATATTAACATTGTCTCTCCTGGATTTATTTTCCAGGTCAGTTGTTTTTCCAATGAAAAATATTATCTTCAATTTTTCATTCTTTTGGTTTGGTTTTATAATTTCTTGGTTTCTCATAAATTCATTAGCTTCCATCTGCTTCATTCTAATTTTTAAAGAACTATGTTCTTCAGTGAGCTTTTGAACCTCCTTTTCCATTTGGCTAATTCTTCTTTTTAAAACATTCTTCTCCTCAATTGGCTTTTTGGACCTCTTTTGCTATTTAAGTTAATCTATTTTAAAGGTGTTGTTTCCTTCAGCATTTTTTGGAGGTGTCCTTTAGCAAGCTGTTGACTTGCTTTTAATAATTTTCTTGCATCACTCTCATTTCTCTTCCCAATTTTTTCTCCACCTCTCTTACTTGATTTTCAAAATCGTTTTTTAGCTCTTCCATGGCCTGAGATCATTGCATATTTATTTTGGAGGTTTTGGATATAGAAGCCTTGACTTTTATGTCTTCATCTGATGGTATACCTTGTTCCTCCTCATGCAAAAGGATGGAAGAAAATACCTGTTCACCAAGAAAGTAACCTTCTATATTCTTACTTTTTCCTTTTTTTGGCATTTTCCCAGAGAGTTACCTGACTTTTGAGTCCTTTATCAAGATGAGGGTATATTCTGGGCACCTGTAAGTTCTCAGTTCCTCCAAGGTGACACAATCAAGAGAGAGGAATTTACTCCTCTCCTGGCCTGTGCTCTGATCTGGGAGCTACCATAAGTTTCTCTGCCTAGGATCTTTCAGGAGGATTCCCTGTCCAGAGCCTCCACCAGCTCCATTGTGCCAGCACTCCTCCACAGCTCAGCACCACCATTTAGGACTGAGGCCCAGATCAGCCTGCTTGATTCCTCCACGATCTTTAACTCAAGGGCTCCAAAAATGGACCCTGCCACAACAGTGTCTGCCCCAGCTCCGGGAATAAGGCCAAATGATGTTCACTTCTCACCTAGGTGAAAAAGCTTTCTCACTCACCTCTGAAACTGCCTTTGGGGCCTGTGGGTTGAGAAATGTGGGAACCACAGCTGCTGTCTGTGATTCCATATCCTGAATCCTGCTTCAGCCCTGTCCCAGCCATGCTACTGTGCTCTGCTTTAAAATGGTGTGATAGACCTTTCCTTTTAGCCTTTCAGGCTTTCTTTGGCTGGAAATCTCTTTCACTGTGTCGTTTTGTGGTTTCTGCTGTTCTAGAATTTGTGTAGAGTCACTTTTGCAGGTATAATATGGGTTGTAGAAGGAGAGCTTCTACAGTTCTGTCCTTCTACTCTCCTATCTTGGCTCCATCCCCCCTTTTAATAAATTTTTTAAAAAAAGCAAACTGGGAGGAAAGACCCTCAGGGTTCCTGGGTGAAAGAGAAACAGTTACTAATGCATCCTGTGCCATCTCCAGTTGTCTTGGTGAATATTATGCCACTAGAACCAGATGACTGGAGGAGAAAGTGAAGCTGGTGACCTTGCACACTCCTCCCTCACTCAAGTCCAAGTCAACTGCAAATCATGTCATCATCTTGATATGATCCTTTTCAGGAACAAACAAAGAAACAACAAAGAAAACAACTCTTTAATTTATTGTGTATATATTTACTTGTAGATACACTCAGGCCCTCTTAGTGGAATGCAAGCACTTTGAAAGTAGGGACTTATTTTTTCCTTTGTCATTTCAGAATTATAGAAGTCCAGCAGGAGCATCATGTCCCTCTAAAGTCTACTCCTTAAAAGGTTGCAGTCTAGACCTTTTCTACAATAAGTTCAAAACTTTTTCATTCTAGAAATGTATTCTAGCTTTGGAATTCGTATCCGAAGTACCCCAGTCTCTCTCTCTCTCTCTCTCTCTCTCTCTCTCTCTCTCTCTCTCTCTCTCTCTCTCTCCCTCTCTCTCTTTGATTGGTGACTCTTCTGAGGACTCCATTTAATGAGGGTTTGAAGACTAAATAGTTCTCATTCTTACCGAGGCCACAGTCATGACCTTCTCTGCCAAATCTTCCCTGACAGATTTTCTCACAGAGTATCTTTATTCTCTGCTCCTCCACTCCTTTCTAGCTTATGTTTTATCTTCCACCCATTAGAAATTAAAGTACTTGAATGTAGAGACTGTCTTTCCTTCTGCTTGTATTTTTATTTCCAAAGTTTAGCATAGTGACTGGAACTTAATAAAAACTTATTGAACACTGCATAACTGTTAGGACACTCAGTCAATAAACTAAGTCTGAGGGCTAAGAATCCCATAAGAGGGAGCATAGGAAGTTTCATATGGAAAGCATTTCTTTATTTCTAGTCTCTATTAAGTTTAGACATAGCCTATCCTTGGGTCACACCAATATAATCGAGAATCACCTACGTCAAGCTATTTCTCAAGAAAGGCTATTATGTCTTAGTAAAGACCCATTTCCAGTACTGTATTAAATTCCAAGAAATATAATTCACTAAGGATATTGATAAGATAGAGAAAGGAGCCAACTAGAATCATGAAAGCCCTTGAGTTCACTATATTTGAGGATAGGAAAAGAGAAGACCAAGTATGTAGGGAGGAGGATGGGTAGGAGTGAACTCAGAAGTTCTAAGTATGCAAAGGGCTACCATATATCTGAAAGATTAGATGTATTCCTCTTGGGCACAAAAGTGAACAATAATAATAATGTATGGGAATTCAAGAAACAAGGTTTAGGTTTGATATGATGAAAATTTCTTTAGAATTAAAACTATTCAAAAATGAATAAACTTTGGCAGGTAGAGAATTCTCTCTTCACTTGAGATCCTCAGGCAAAAGATGAATGTGGTTAAGACTTGTAGAGAGAATTTCTGTTCAAATATGGGTTGGATAACATGGCCTCTGAAGTAAAGTATAATATCCACAATATCAATAAAGAAATCCATGGCAGTTAGATGGTACAGTGGATAAAGTCAGAAAAAAAACCCACTGAGTTCAAATTCTTCTTTAGATACATATTAGCTGTGTGATTCTGGTCAATTTACAAAATCTCTCCTAGCCTCACTTTCTTCAGATGTAAAATGGAGATAATAGGAGCAACTAAGTTACAGTGTTGTAAGGATTACACTGAATTTACAGTGTTGCAAAGAACTCTGAAAATCTTAAAGTGAAGTATAAATTCTAATTATTAATTATTATGAAGATTTACAATATTGTTCTGCTTCAAGGTTGGGAAACACATTTTTCATCATATCTCCATGCTTTACACAGTGAAAAATTATCTCCATCTTACAGATGAGATACCCAAGGCCCAGAAAGTGTAGTACCAATGCAATATTCACAGCACCTATGACAGCCATGAATATTTTGGTGAAATTCTGAATCACAAAATGCAACGGACTCTCCACATGGAAGACAGAACCAAAGCATTTATTCAGACATCAGAAAGCCAAATCCATCCCTGCAACAAAAATCTATACATAATAACAAAATTACAACACTGCAAAATTGCAACAAAAAATGCAGAGAACAACATCATCCCTAAGTCTTCCCCTGCTAGGCTTCCTACAAACCAGCTCCATTAAACAAATCACAAATAGTTTCCATTAAAGAAAATGCCCTTCCCTCACTCACAGACAGTTGCCTGCTTTCCTGCATCCTTCATTTCTTACTGCTCTATCACCAGTTTCCCCTCAACTGCGCTCTAGTTTTGCCTCTTCCTGTTCCAGTCATTCAGCAAACTCCTCCCACCACAAGCTATTCAGATTTTCATATATAGTTAAGCCACACGAGCCTGTTAATGAATGAGAAAGATTTCCCATTTAAATTACCATTACAGAAGGGCTAAAATTTTTTTTACCAGTTTTACAAGCTAAATGAGAACAGTGTTTCTTAAAGCATCATCTTCCCAAGCAGGCATATAGCCAGTTTCACCTTATTAAATCTAATACAATTTCCCTTTTATGTTTACCCTTTTATGCTTCTCTTATGTCTTGTATTTCAAAGTCTAGTCTTTTCATCAAGAATGCTTCATAGTCCTATATTTCATTGAATATCCATTTTTATCACTGAAGGATTATACTCAGTTTTGCTGGCTAGGTGATTCATGGTTATATTTCTAGTTTCTTTGTAATAGGAAGCATGTGGAAAATTATATTCCAAGTCCTCCTATCCTTTAACGTAGAAACTGCTAAATCTTATGTTTTCCTGATTCCATCCCCAGAACACTTGAATTGTTCTTTTCTGACTGCTTGCAATATTTTATCCATGACCTGGGATCTCTGGAACTTGGCCATAATATTCCAGGGAGTTTACATTTGTTATCTCTTTCAGGAAGTGATCTTGGATTCTTTAAATTTCTGTTTTACCTCTGGTTCTAGATTATCACAGTGGTTTTTCTTGATAGTTCTTTGAAAGATCATGCATAGGCTCTGTTTTTTAATTATGGATTTTAAGCAGGTCAATATTTTAAAATGAGCTCAACTGTATCTATTTTCCAGGTCAATTTTTTTTTCTAATGAGATATTTCATATTTTTATCATTTTTTCATTCCTTTGGTTTCATTTTATTGTTTCTTGATTTCTCATAAAGACATTAGCTTCCAATCATTCCATTCTAATTTTTAAGGAATTATTTTCTTCACTGACGTTTTGTATCTCCTTTTCCATTTGGTCAATTCTACTTCTTAAGGAGTTTTACTCTTCAGTGAATTTTGTGCTTCTTTAACTACTTGGCCAGTGTTGCTTTTAAAGTAATTTTTCTCCTCATTGGTTTTTTGCATCTCTTTTGCCAGTTTGGCATAGTTGATTTTTTAATGTGTTAATTTCTTCAGGACTTTTTTGTTTCTTTTTTATGAAGCTGTTGGCTCCTTTTTAAATAATTTTCTTGTATCCCATTTCTCTTCACAACTGTTCCTCTATGTCTCTTATTTGATTTTCAAAATCTTTTTTGAACTCTTACAAGACCTGAGACTAATTCCTACCTTTCTTGGAGGCTTCAGATGGAAGAGTTTTGACATTTTCTGAGTATGTGTTTTGATCTTCCTTGTCATCATAGTAACTTTCTATAGTCAAGAGTTTGTTTTCTGTCATTTGCTCACTTTCTAAGCCATTTTCTTGACTTTTAACTCTTTGTTAAAATAGGGCTTTGCTTCCAGGATGGAGGGTGCACTATCCCAAATGTAGGGGTTTTGTGCAGCTATTTCAGAGATACTCCCAGGAATCTGTAAGTTTTCAGTTTTTCCAAGTAGTTATGATCTAAGGAGAGGTATTTACTCCTCTCCTGGCCTGTTCTGTGGTCTGTGAGTGATAACAAGCACTGTTTCTTCCCTGGAGCTACGATGAAAGTCCCTCCTCCACTGCACTCACAAACTCTACTATGCCAGTGCTCCTCCGCACCCTAGTACTTCCACCCAGGACTGAAACCCAGATCTAAGAATGAGCAATGCAACATATTCCTGCCTCAGTGATAGCAAAGGGACCCCATTAATCTCCTTCTGACTAGTAGTTTGACCCTCCTTACCATCTATGGGATGAGAGCTCCAGAAGTAGCTGCTGTCTCTGATGATTAAAGCTCCCAAGATCTCCCCCTGGTTTGATGGGGCTCAGTCTACACTGGCATGGCTTGTGTGGATTTTGCTCCTCTTTCACTGTGGTACAACACACCTTTTCAGCTGAACTCCTACATTGTTGTGTGCTCCAAAATTGTTTCGCTCCATATTTTTCTAGGTTTCTTTTTTCCTGGGTTATGCTGCTATAGAATTTGTTTAGAGTCATTATTTAAAGGTATTTGGAGGTGACCTCAGGTGAATCCCTGCCTTTACTCAGTCATTTTGACTCTGCCTCAAAAAAAAAAAAAAGCAATTTTCTAATATAGAAATATTCCCTACTAAGAAAATAAGTGAAGCAAGGATGCTCATTTTCAATATTACTTTTTTATTGTTGTGGTTGTTCCTGTTTTATTTTATTTTCAATCCATGGAACAAAACAGCTCACCTGTATCTATTTTCCAGGTCAATTCCCAAAAAATAATTAAATAATTATTTGAAGTAATTATTATTTACTACTGATTTACTTATTTATTTACTGATTTACTCATTTATTTACTGATACTTATGTATTACTGATTAAACAATTAAATTAATAACGTAATATCAACATAGTATAATAAAATATATACTTCAGAGGTAGTGGATTTTCTGCTCGCTTGAGGTCCTCGGCAAAAGATGAATGTTGATAAGGCTTATAGAGAGGATTTCTGTTTCAGTATGCTTTGGATTAAATAGTCTCTGAATAAAAAAGATAATTGCATGTGAAATTGAAATTTAATTATGGACAACTTGATATTCCTTTTAAAAATATAATAAAGATATTTTAAAGTTATTTTTCTTCTTTCACAGCCCCTCCTCCCCCAGAGATGGCTACCATTAGACACAAATATACATAGATATATTTCTATATATCTCCCTACATCTACATATCCATATCTATATATACACATATGTAAAATCATTCTATATATTCTTCAATTTACCATTATTTCAAACAGTTTATGAAGTGCTCACTATAGAAATGTTGAGGAAGTTGAAGGGAAAACAATACAAAAACCATTGTGAAACATGCAATGCTTTACTTAGAAATAATGAATATTGTTATTATTACTAATGAAAGTAAATAAAACCTCAACAAGAATATTAAAAATAGAGATGTTC
Organism: Bettongia penicillata ogilbyi; assembly: GCA_023548195.1. Taxonomy (NCBI): domain Eukaryota; kingdom Metazoa; phylum Chordata; class Mammalia; order Diprotodontia; family Potoroidae; genus Bettongia; species Bettongia penicillata. Next base: position 2,349,781 of record JAJHZJ010000744.1, on the reverse strand, counting down.
ATGAACAAATATATTAGTAGAATCAATATATCACGTAGTATATATAATGGTGGTTAGAATAATGGTTTATATTGTCAATTATTATGGCAGACACTGGTTATCTCTGCTCTGGAGAGCCTCAGCTTTGTGTATCTCTTGGGTTCTGAGGTACTGAGTTGCATTGGGGTAAAAGCCACAGAAATTTAGCCATGGATATAATAAGCCTCTGGGAGTGTGGGCCCTACGACTTTAGCTAAGGATAAGCAAATCAGTTCAGATGTGAATCATAGCAGGTCAAAGTTTCCATGCTGATCAATAGCAGGATCTGTCCACAAGTGATCACTACATTTTTTGGCCTTGATGCCATAGTAAGATTTTCTTTCTATCTCTGTCTCTTTATTTAGGGGGTAAAAACAACAATACTGTTGATTTCTCCATTACTCTCTGTTCTCGACTTTTTTGAATTTTCATTGTAAAAAACCCAACAAGAACAAACGTTATTGTTATACTTAAAGCCTACAAAGCACAAGACTCCATGCTGAATGGAAGGGATTCTCCATAGAATCAACCCTTGTGCTTAGCAGGTATTCAGTAATGATTGTTTCAATGTACATTTTATTTAATATACCTTATTTTCCTCTATCAACAGAAAGCACTATCTTTCTATGACTAGTAGATTTTACATTATAATCTTTTCATCATAATTATGGAACAGTTAGGTACATACGGACTTTTCATATGATTTATAAGACTTTTCACAATAAATCCAAATCCTACTTAAAGCAAAACTCCACTTTAAAAGTGGAGCACTTCTGCTAATTAAAAATCAGGATCAGTGCCAGAAAGGTTCCCCAAGTCTAAACAATTCTAAATTGGGCACATCTGCTTCCAAATTACAGTGCAAATTTCAAACAAGGAAAATTTCAAACTGTACCGCCTCTCTCTAAGGTAATTTTTACATTCCCGCATTTCGTGTTTATCTCTAGCTCCAGAATAAGTCCCAGGATCTGCTGCGAGTCCTCTGAATACACCCAAACTCAGTAGTAGTCACTATGAGTTACTCAAGAGAAGCTACCCACTCAAAAACTAAAATGGAAAAAAAAGCAACACAACATTTTCTCCTAACCTTACACACATACAGAAATGAACCATCCTTCCATCAAACCCTGAACTATTAAACACCAATTTATGAGGTGAGAGCAATTATATGAGTTGTTTCAGATATTTCAATGGCTTCTTCTAGTAGAAACATGCCACTGACAGACCTGAAGGTGAATAACGGAATACCTGACTTTAGAAATGACAATCTGTACTGTGAATGCATATTCATATTGTGCTATTTTTATTTAAAAAGAATAAAATTCATACATAGAAACAGTACTAGAGTTTAATAATAAGATTGCAAAATAAAAGACACAGACTCTAATAACATTACATTTACTTTTACAAAAATGAATATTTTTTATTTAAAACCACATAGAATAAAATAATTAAGTGAAACAACTTTCAGTGTGGCATATTAGATAGGGAGCTACTCTCAGTGATTGGAAGATCTAGGTTCAAGGAATGCTTCTGAAACATATTGGCTATGGAACAGTAGGTAAAATGTTTAAAACATTTAATCATTGGGAAACCTTTTCTTCCCCCTAAACACTGAGTTTTTCTCTAAAACTAGAAGCCGCATGTTGACTTGCATTCAAAGAGGAAGTTCCTCCCATCAATGCAGCCATCACTTCATTCCATACACAAATATTTTCTTTTTGTTTTATACATGTATTGATTTTAGAAAGAAATTTTGTCTACTTTAAGATCAATAAGCAAAAGTAAATAAGGAAAGGTCAGATTTAAAGGGTTTGTTAAATGCCATTTTGCATAGGTAAGCAAGTATATACCTCATTTATCCAGAAATAATAGTAAATTGGAATTCACATGACTCTGTTGAAAAATCCTTGCCTATAGAACACCGAAATAATACATTTAGAAGGCATGAAAATAGGGTGTATTCTTGCTACAATGTCCTAAGGTAGTTGTTAAAGCCTATAAAGCATATCCTCATATTATTTGACATAAAATCTTTGATCACATTTCTTCAAAGTGAAACTGAGCTGAGTTATTTATTTTCTTCTGCTCTTCATATTGGACAACTTGGAGAACTCTAGGAACTGCAATGAATTCTTAAGGTCCCATATGTGATGGCATCCTCTTCCTTTCTATGGCGATGAATTTAGAAACAATTTTGTGCAAGCTTTTAAGAAAAGAGGTTCTCTCTTATTGCAAATTCCAGCGGGGCAGAGCCAAGATGACAGAAAAAGTCAGCAACTCACTTGACCTCTCCCCCAAATTCCTCTAAACACCTTTAAATAAAGGCATAAAACTATTCCTGGAGTAGGAGAACCCAAAAATAATAGGATGAAATAATTTTCCAGCCAAAGACAACTTAAAAGGTTTTCAGTAAAGATCTGTCACATTTGGGTGAGAGTGGAGCATAGTCTACCACAGATCATGCCAGCACAGTGCCAGTAAACCAGGAACAGACTTTGAGAACCACTGAATCATCAGTGCCAACAGCTGCTCTTGGAGCTCTCACAGATGATAAGAGGGTCAAAGAACTGTTCAGAAGAATATGAAAGAGTTCTCTTCCCAATCACTGAGGCAGGCCTCTGTTGCTCTGCCCATACTCAGATGCGGGTTGCAGTCCTGGGTGACAGTCCCAGGGCAAGGAGAAGTACTAGCAAATCAGAACTTGCAGTCTTAGTGGGGCCAGGACCTTCATTACAGTTCCAGGGTAGAAAAGTGCTTTTGGTCATTCACAGATCAGAGCAGAGGCCAGGGAATTAGTGAACACATTTCTCCTTAGATCATAACACCTTGGAAGATAAAAATATAAATAGCAACCTTTTTTTCTGTTGACCAGCAACCCTGAGGGTCTTCCCCTCCAAGTTTGATTTTTTTAAAGGGGTCATATCTTGAGACACTTTATAAATAGGTCTATTCACTGAATGGGCATTGTCCTACTCAAAGTCAGGACTAGAAAAGACCTTAGCTTAAAAAGACCAAGGCCTCCCACTCTGACTGCATCCTGACCCATTTCCAGGCATCCTGATCTATATCTCACCACTAGACTCAGATGATTGTGGAGGAGAAAGTAAGGCTGATGACTTTACACAATCCTACCTCACTCCAATTCAATTGCAAATTATGACATTATGGTCCTTTCTAATGTCATGGTACTCTTCAAGAACAAGGACAAACCACAACACAAGTCACTCTGATAAAAGAAAATTGTGCAGGTCCCTAGAAGTATCTTTAAAAACAGATGCATAAAACACGTGAAGTTTCGGTCAGTGCACCCTCCATCCTGGTGACAAAGAAGATCAAAACACAGAAAGAAAAGAAAACAAAAAGTCCAAGCTCCTACATACAAACCTTCCAAGAAAAATATGTATTAATCTCAGGACCTGGAAGAGCTCAAAAAGGATTTTGAAAATCAAATAAGAGAACTAGAGGAAAATCTGTGAAAAGAAATGAGAGTGATGCAAGAAAATCATTTTTAAAACATCAGCAGCTTGATAAAGGAATTACAAATAGTCCTAAAGAAAATAACACCTTGTAAAACAAACTAGGTCAAATGGTAAAAGAGATCCAAAAATCCTATGAGGAGAAAATGCCTTAAAAAGCAGAATTGGTAAAATGGAAAAAGAGACACAAAAATTCACAGAAGAAAAATCTCCTTAAAAAGTAAAATTAGCCAAAGGGAAAAGAGGTGCAAAAGCTCATTAAAGAAAATGATCCCATGAAAATAATTAAGCCAATGGAGGCTAATTATTTTGTGAGAAATCAAGAAACATTGAAATAAAAACAAAACTATGAAAATAAAAGAGAAGAAAAAGAGCAATATCTTACTACAAAACACTTGATCTGAAAAACAGAATTACCTGAAAGCCATTATCAAGGAAAGAGTCTAGATATCATCTTTCAAGAAATTATCAGAAAAACTGCCCTGATATTCTAGAACCAGAGGTAAAATAGATACTGAATGGATTCATAGTTCACCTCCTGAAGAGATCCTAAAATGAAAATTCCCAGGAATATTATAACCAAGTTCCAGAGTTCCCAGGTTAGGGAGAAAATACAGCAAGCAGGCAGAAAGAAACAATTCAAGTATTGTGGAATCACAGTTAGAATAAGACAAGATTTAGGAGCTTCTACATTAAAATGTAGGAGGAGTTGGAATATAATATTCCAGAGGGTAAAGGAGCTAGGATCACAAACAAGAATCAACTACCCAGCAAAACTGAGTATATTCCTTCAGGGTTAAAAATACATATTCAATGAAATAGAGAACTTTCATTTATTCTTGATGAAAAGAAAAAAGCTGAATAGAAAATTTGATTTTGAAATACAAGATTCAAGAGAATCATAAAGAGGTATACAGAAAAAGGAAATCATATTGGATTCAAAAAGGTTAATTATTTACATTACTACATAGAAAGATTATTCTTTCAACTCATAAGAATTTTGTCAATATTAGGGGAGTTAGAAATGTATATAGACAGAGGGAAAAGATGTGAGTTGAACATGAAAGGATGATATCTAAAAAAATTAAGAGATGAAAGAAGAATGGACTAGGAGAAAGGCAAAGGTAGAACAGGGTAAATTATCTCAAATAAAAGAGACATTTTTCAGTGGAGATGAAGAGGGGGAAGGTGAAGTGGAATGAGTGAAGCATTCTCTCATTGGAACTGGCTCAATGAAGAAATAACACATACTCAGTTGAGTATAGAAATCTATCTTACCTATTGGAAAGTTGGAGAGTAAAGATAGAAGAAAAAGAGGGATGATAGAAGGGATGACATATTGGGATGAGGGGTAATAAGAATCAAAACACTTTGGAGGAGTGACCGGGTGAAAAAAGAGAGAGAATATATTAAATTGGGGGATTAGAATGGAGGGAAATACACTTAGTAATAGCAACTGTGGAAAAAAAATTGAAGCGTTTTTTTTTTTTTTTTTTTTTTTTTTTTTTTTTTTTTTCTGATACAGGTCTCTTTCTCAATCACACAGATAACTCAGTCAAACTTATAAAACAGCAATCCCCAAATGATTATCAAAAAATATGATCAGTTTTCAGGTGCAGTAATCAAAGCTATCTAAAACCACATCAGAAAAATTCCTCTAATTCACTATTAATAGAAGAAATGTAAATTAAAACAATTCTTAGGTACTACCTTATACTTGTTAGATCATGTAATGCTACAGAAAAATAAAATGACAAATGGAGGGAATGTGGGAAAAATGGAATATTAATGCATTGTTTATAGAGTTGTGAACTGGTTTAACCATTCTGTAGAGCATAGGTTCTCAAACTTATTTGATCGACTGTGTACCTGATTAAATTTGTGTCATTTCAAATGAATTATTGGTTTTTTTTTTAATGAAACACCTTAAATTTAATAATTCATTGTATTTGGGGGGTTCCTCCATCAAAATTCTGATGATGCATTATTGCATCACATAACCATACAGTATCATTGTAAACAAGTCAGTACACATACACATATTGCTGCTAATATGTACTGGACTTCCCAATAATATATGTCATGCTCACCTCCCAGTATTTACTTACTAAAACCTATTGGGAAACGACCACAGATCAGTTATAACTTGTATTTTGTGTGTTTATTGGGGAAATAACATAATAACTATGACTTTAATTGTATTCACACAACTGATGAAACAGATATGAATGTTTTTTTCCCAAAATTTCCTTATCTTCTTTCTTTCCTTATGCCTCAGAGCCCTTACTTTTATTCAATACCCCCCAAAGCATCCAAAGCTACTTCTATCCCCCTGGACTGTTCCAATGCTCCCCAGGGGGTGATATCACTCATTTTGAGAACCTAAACGAGAACAATTTGGAACTATGCCCAAAGGGCTATGCAACCATGTGTACCCTTTGACCCAGTAATAACACCACTTTATCTATAATGAGAGAGAGAGAGAGATTGAGAGAGAGACAGAGACAGAGAGAGAAGAAAAGTACCTATATGTACACAAATATTTATAACAGTTCTGGTGGTAAAGAATTGGAAATTGTACTGTCACAGAAGACACAGAAGGGATGCCCATCAGTTGAGGAGTAGCTGAACAAATCATGTTATGGGATTATGATGGAATACTATTGTACTGTAAGAAATGATGAGCAGGATGTTCTCCCAAAAACCTGCAAAGACTTATATGAGCTGATGCAAAGTGAATCATAGTGTGTACAAAATTACAGCAATTCTGTATGATGATTAGCTGTGAATGAATTAGCTACTCTTAACAATACGATGATCTAAGACAATTTTTAGGGATTTAGTCTGAAAAATTCTGCACATCCCCAAAGAAAGAACTGATGGTGTCTGAAGAGAGATTGAGACATTTTTTTTTTAATTTTCCTTGAAGTTCTGTTTTGTTTTTTTTTGTGGGGTGTATGTATGTGTGTGTGTGTGTGTGTGTGTGTTTTTCTTCACACTATGACTAATATGGAAATGTTTGCCTTGACTATACACGTATAACCTATAAGGAATCGTTTGCATTCTCTTTTTTTTTTGTTTGTTTTTAAATATAAATTTATTTATTTAATTTTTTACATTCATTTTCACAAAATTTTGGGTTCCAAATTTTCTCCCCATTTGTCCCTTCCCCCCACCTCAATAGACTGAGCATTCTGATTTTCCCTATCACCAATCTGCCCTCTCTTCTATCCTCCCTTCCTTCTCTTGTTCCCATCTTCTCTTTTGTCCTGTAGGGCCAGATGACTTTCTATTCCCCATTAACTGTATTTCTTATTTCCTAGTAGCAACAACAGTACTCGACAGTTGTTCCTAAAACTTTGAGTTCCAAATTCTCCCCATGCCTCCCTCCCCACCCATTCCCTTTGGGAAGGCAGGCAATTCAGTATGGGCCATATCTGTGTAGTTTTGCAAGTGACTTCCGTAATAGTCGTGTTGTATAAGACTAACTGTATTTCCATCCATCCTATCCTGCCCCCGATTGTTTCAACTTTGCTGTTTACTTTTTCATGCTTCTTCTCATTCTTGGGTTTGAAAGTCAAATTTTCTTTTCAGGCCTGGTCTTTTCATCAAGAATCCTGGAACGTCCTCTGTTTCATTGAAAGACCATATTTTCCCTTGAAGTATTATACTTAGTTGTGCTGAATAGGTGATTCTTGGTTTTAGTCCTAGTTCCTTTGACTTATGGAATATCTTATTCCACGCCCTTCGATCCCTTAATGTAGAAGATGCTAGATCTTGTGTTATCCTGATTGTATTTCCACAATACTGAAATTGTTTCTTTCTAGCTGCTTGCAGTATTTTCTCCTTGACCTGGGAATTCTGGAATTTGGCCACAATATTCCTAGGAGTTTCTCTTTTTGGATCTCTTTCAGGCAGTGATTGATGGATTCCTTCAATACTTATTTTGCCCTCTGGTTCCAGAATCTCAGGGCAGTTTTCCTTGATAATTTCATGAAAGATGATGTCTAGGCTCTTTTTTTGATCATGACTTTCAGGTAGTCCCATAATTTTTAAATTGTCTCTCCTGGATCTATTTTCTAGGTCTGTTGTTTTTCCCATGAGATATTTCACATTCTCTTCCATTTTTTCATTCTTTTGGTTTTGTTTTGTGATTTCTTGGTTTCTCAGAAAGTCATTAGCCTCCATCTGTTCCATTCTAATTTTGAGAGAACTATTTTCTTCAGTGAGCTTTTGAACCTCTTTTTCCATTTGGCTAATTCTGCTTTTGAAAGCATTCTTCTCCTCATTGTGTTTTTGAACCTCTTTTGCCAATTGAGTGAGCCTATTTTTCAAGGTGTTATTTTTTTCAGCATTTTTTTGGGTCTCCTTTAGCAAGGTATTGACCCATTTTTCATGCTTTTCTTGCATCTGTCTCATTTGTCTTCCCAGTTTTTCCTTCACCTGTCTAACTTGATTTTCAAAATCCTTTTTGAGCTCTTCCATGGCCTGAGCCCACCAGACATTCACCTCGGATGTCTGGGATACAGAGGCCCTGACCTCCACTTCTTTCCCTGATGGTAAGAATTGTTCCTCATCATCAGAAATGAAAGGCGGGAACATCTGACCCCCAAGAAAGTAGCTTTCTATGGTCTTATTTTTCTTCCCTTTTCTGGGCATTTTCCCAGCCAGTTACTTGACTTCTGAGAGTCCTCTCCACCCCTGCCTAGATCCGCCCAGCTAGTGCTTGGGTTTTGAGATTCAAATGTTGCTCGCCAGCCTCAAGGTTTTCCATGGGGGATGCGACTGTTATTTAATGTGAGCTTAAGTTCTGGTGCTAGGGTGGGGGCAGGGCCACCTCCCAGACTCAGTTCCCTCAGGGGGTTTATGCAGACAACTTTGGTAGTTGCCCTGAGCTCCTGCCTGTTCCTGGAGCCCCTGGTCACCACTGCCTCTGCTGCTCCCTCTGCTGCTGCCTCCTGAGATGATCCGAGTCATGGAAACACCCCACTTCCCTCTCGGCCAGCCCAGAAGATTCTCTCACGGACCTGGAGCGCCTGTGGGGGGAGGGACCTTCGAGGCCTCCGGAGGTTCTGTCCCTGAAGGCTGCTTGGATCTGCTCCTCTGGGGCTTTGGGGCCAGGGCAGCACAGGGCTGGGCTCTGCTGTCCGGTGCATGACAGACCCCTGGGGATGGCTTTCCAGGGCTCTCTGGAATGGAAATCTCTTCCACTGTGTTTCTTTGTGGCTTGCCCTGCTCCAGAATTTGTGGGGAGTTCTTTTTACAGAAAATTTATGGGCTGTGGGTTTGAAGCTAGCATACCATGAGTCTTTCTACTCCGCCATCTTGGCTCCTCCCAATTATTTGCATTTTCAATGGGGGATGGATGGGGGGAGAATTTAAAACTCAAAGTTGCAAAAACGTAGGTTAAATATTGTTTTTAAATGTAACTGGGGAAAATAGAACGATAAATTTAAGAAAAAGAAAATTCCAACAAAAAAAGTCTCTTCCTTTGGACTAAATTAATGCAGGAATTAATAAATAATGAAACAAGGGTTGTAATTTCTACTTACAAACACTTGATAAAAATTATCAAGGAATCAGTTTACCATATTAAAGCTAAATGGAGTTTCTTTCAGTGTTATTATTTTGGAGCAGGGATTCATCTTGTAGAATCTGTGATTTTGATTAAAAATATTTCAATAGCTGTTTTTAACATAATTAGTTTCATTTATAATTGTATGCACATTATATACATATATGCGTATGTCTGTCTGTTTTATATTTATACACATAAAAATGCAATCTTCTCATTTAAAAATGATACTTAGAATTCCATAGGCTACCATACACTGCCAAAGAGATACATGAGACATAAAAAGTAAACAACTCCTCTTTTAGCATTTTTATTAATTGTTTTATAATTAACTTTATATTAATAATGTCTATTAAATTATATTTTATTGCCTTGGGGAACACAATGAAATTAATTCCTTCAACTCCTTTATTTTACTCTCCAATAATTTTAGCCAAACTCACAAGTTTTCTGGATGTTTGTGTTTCCTTTAGCTAAAACTTCTTAATGTCTTCTGTGACTCAGTTCCTCTAGTATGGTGTTTGACAAACCTTTTTGATCTCTGAAAACCTTAAAGTTTTTTGAAACATTTTTAAGACCCCAGAAAATTTTACATGGAAGCCATATAACTTAGAATATTAAATTTTTAGACATTCAAACTGATGCTTTAAGACACTTATTAATTCTTTAAAATTAACAATAACCCCAATCACCATAAATATCATATTTAAAGAAAAAACCATAATGAATACTAATAAGAAATAATATTATAGTTTTAAAGGTGTGTGTGTATGTATGTATGTGAAACTTTTAACTATTTGTCTTAATAGAAGAAAGTTGTACTCATATTTGCTTCTGCATTCAATATTTTATGTTGATGTTTTGGTTGAAATATTTGGAGAAAAAAATTACCACACAGATAATTAGTTAGAAAAAGAAAAATTATTTAATAGGCAAATCACATCTTAATTTTATGAAAATCATTCTGACCTTGCAGACCCCTTGAAATCTCTGAAAGAATCTTGTGGACTTCCTGAGATATATGATTCACACTTTGAAATTCCTTGCTCTAGGAATTTACTCACTTGTTGGTTGATGAACAAAAATCAATGTTTAAAAAACAATTAAAATTTTCAGAGATTGTCTAAAAAGGAAGTCCTTCTAAATATATTTGCCTCTCCTTTTTTTGCATTTTGCAGCCATTATATTATGACTGGAAAGCTCTTTAAATATGATTGAGTCAAAATCCTTCATTTTACATATGTGCAATTCAGGTCTTAGCTCAGTGATAAATCCATTAGAAAATAATTTAAATAGATAATAGTGGAGACAGCATGCATGCCTTTCTGGAATTAAATCCAGGGCTTTCCCCTCATAGTATAGATCAAATGAAAGCCTCATCTCAAGTATATTTAATTTTTGAAGGGTTCAAAAATATATAAATTCAATATTTTCCCCTCAAAATAATAAAAAGTTGTTTTGTTTTATATAAAAAAAAAACTGAGAAAGTCAAGATAAAGAGTCCATTTGTGGACTAATGATTTTCATCCCTGTAAATTTTCCATGTTGATATATTTGTCTGATGTCACTACTTAAGAAAAAGCAGATTAGCCAAAATTTTTAAATTCTGTTTCTTCAGTTATTATATTTGACTGCAGATTATACTTATGTTTACCAAGTACAAAAGAAATTGAAATTTATTAATGGTCCAATCAATATATTTCACCTAATTTATCAATCATCCAATTTTGTATTGAGTTCCCACACCTCTTTACACAATGTTTTTATTCTTATAATAAAATAAAAAACACTTAAAAACATAAGTGGCATTTGAAACATTAAGCAAAGTTTGTGTCATTCAAAAATATACCATCATTTAGGTGGATTTTAAGTTATTTATTTTCTGCATGAAGAACCAATTTGCCCTTTCTACAAAATCTGCAGTCACTCAATAAATCAGTACGTCCTGTACAAAACAGTGCCGTGAAAATATATACAATCCACAAGGTTATTTGACAGCCATATTTGAAAGAAAAAGGCAAAGAAGTACTTCTACAATTTGCAATACTTTTCACCAATTACATTTTCATTTCATTTATATCTTAATTCCTATTAGGCTGGATAAACTCAACATTACGATGAAATACAATTTATATGAATATATTCAGCCAGTATTGTATAGTGCATTTATACTGAAATATATTGATAATTAAAGCTTCAATGGGTGATTTCTCAAATTTATGTGATACATTATCATTTTATGTCCATTTTAATTTACAACTTGAATTAGTAGCTTGTATTATTGTCATTATGAAAAATGGAAAAAAAGTATGAGCAATTATAAACAGTATAAGAATTGGTGTAAGCATTTTTGTTAGTCCTAAAGCAGTCCTGATAGTTTTATTGTCTCTTTATAGTCAACTCTCTTTATTGCTCTTTTGAGGTGGTTGCTTTGAACACATGCTGGGGTGTTAGTTCACTGTTGCCAAATTAAAAATAATAATTCTCATGCGTGAAATAACAGTATGGACTAATGACCAAATCTCTGCATAATTTGGGTCGCTCTTGCAGCAGGTGGCCAAACAATTAGACACAATAATATACTATATCCCTAAAGTAAAGAAAAAAAACCTCAACAATACAGTCAAAGCAAAGAAGCTACTAAGGAGAACAGAAACACATATTGCCATATTTTACATGTGTTCAAGATCTATAGTAAAGTTTTATTTTACTTTGACTATTGTTTAAAAATGTAACTCAACAAAAGTCCAACACTAATGCTTCAGGGTTGCATGGAGATGACCTAAGGATCTTGAAGGCTATTCCAACACATTGCAAACTCTAATCAGTTATCTCTAACTTTAAAGGCTTTTGAGATAGTCTTAGAAACAGACTTTCTGCTATTTGAGGAGCGGGGTATTTAATTATAGAATAGATCATCACTAGGATGTTGGCTATTAGATAATGAAATGTTTGGTCATGGAAGCTTATGAACCAAAGCTAGGTAAAAAAGGCCCTTGGAACCATTTGACACCCTTCTGTTTCTACAGGGGTAATGATATTGTTAACAAAGAAAGCGGAGTGTGCTAAGAATCAAAAAATTTGGGACCATCCCCAAACATTAATTTAAGTATTGTATAGGAAATTTGAGACTTTTATGAAAGGGCCAATGAACTGATATCCTACTGGAAAATGGACCATATCAATTGGAAGCTCATGGAGGTAAGAAGTTTTTTTTTTTCTTTGTCAATGTCTAACATAAACATTTAGTTAATTGTATTTTTGCTAAATATTAATTTACAAAGTCATGAACATTGTTATTAACTGATAGGGTTGATTGTAGGTTCTTCCTGAAGATAGGAATAGAATAGTTTGTTTCATCATGTACACTAAGTCAAAAGGAAAACATGACAAATCTACATTGGATTATCTCATTTATATTCATACATGATAAGCCAAAGAATATATGAAACTAAATGAAAATTTTGAACTGTCACCTCTTCTAGATATAATGCACTGTGCTTGGTGTTGAGTTAACTCAATTGTTGAGGGATAAAGATAAAGTGGTAGAGAAGTATTTTGCAAAGAAATCCAAAGGATCTTCCAAACCAAATCATAAAAACTAGGAGTATCTAAAACAATGATGTCAAAATCAAATAGAAACTGAGGGGGTTAATTGAAAGATAAGGAGCACTACCCATAACATATTGACTTAATTTTAAATATAGTGTTACCGATGTTACATCACATAATTTATTTATTTATTTATTTTGGTAGCCATTCCCCACTTTTAAAATTGGTTAGACAGTTAGAAGATTTGTTTATTGGTCTATGTAATTTCTGCTTGTAATTTGTATTTTCTTTGAAGTTCAGAGTGCTAACTTTTGCCCCTGACCTAAGCTAAAGATATACATGCTAGAGTAAAGATTGTTTACCACTCTTAAAGTTACTTTCCTTTTAGAAAAGCAGATACAAGAACCTGTACTAGCAGGTTATGCTGGGTACCTGTGCTTGCTGTTACAGGTACAAAAGGCAGACAGGATGTTATCAGTCATGGTCCCATCTGTCATCCTTAACGTAGTGTTAAAGGGTCAATAATGAGGAAACATTAATGTTAGTAACAAATTCTTAAAAATGCCATCATATATACACACATATGTGTATGTATGCCTGTGTGTATACATGCATATACATACATATACACATGTGTGCTTGTGTTTGTGTGTGTGTATATAGATATATCTATATCTATATCTATCTATCTATCTATCTATCTATCTATATATATATATATATATATATAAAATTTAGAGAACAAGAGCTTCAGTGCCTTCCACGTTAATCCTATCAACCTCAATGTTTAGACTAACTATATCAGGGGGTCTTAATATTTTGTGACATGGATTCCTTTGTCAATTTTGTAAAGTCTGTAAAACAGAACAATATTTTTAAATATATATTACAAAAATCACATGGAATTATAATTATAGCAAAAAAACTTAAATATTTATCAAATGAACAAGTCATTTTTATAGGATGAAATTCAAACTGTAGTCATGTGATAAAATTTTCTAAATCACTATTGATTAGATAAATGCAAATTAAAACAGCTCTGAGGTACCAAATCACACATATCAGATTAGTTAACATGACAAAACAGGAAAATTATGAATTTTGGAGAAGATGTGGGAAAATTGCAACACTAATGCATTGTTGATGGAGTTGTGAACTGATCCTGGAGAGTAATTTGGAACTATGCCCAAAGACAATCACACTATGCATACCCTTTGATCCCGCAATACCACTACTAGTTTTGTATCCCAAAGAGATCATAAAAATGGGGAAAAGACACCCATGTACAAAAATATCTATGGTACTTCTTTTTTGTGGTGGCAAAATATTGGAAAGTGAGGGGATGCCCCATTATCTAGAAAATGGCTAAACAAATTGTGATATATGAATATAATGGAATACTATTGTTCCACAAGAAATGATGAGCAGGTGGATTTAAGAAAAAAGTAAAGTGAGCAGAATCAGGATAACACTGTATACAGTAACAACTACATTGACCAACATTGATAGACTTAGTTCTTTTCAGCAATGCAATGATGTAGGACAATTCCAAAAGTTTCATGATGGGAAATGCTATCCACATGCAGAGAAAGACATATGGAGTCTGAATGCAGATTGAAGCATAGTATTTTTGCTTTTTTACTGTTTTTTCTTTCGTTTTTTTCTTTTTTGTTCACTTATGACTAATGTCCCAGACAGTACTCTCAGTCTTTTCATTATTTAATTCCCACCCATGTAATCTGAAATCTTTTAATTTACTAAGTTTTTACTTTTACCCAGTTCCTGTATCATGTTTTCTGTTGCTATGTGTGTAGGCATACACACATATCCATTTTTTTCTTGAAAATAAAATCATATACTCTATTCTTCTTATAACAAAACATTCACTTTTTCAAGTTCATCTTCTTTTTTTCATAAATGAATTCTTGAAAAGATTCTACTTTGAGTCCCTCAGCAAGAGGGACAGACTTGATTTTCACTGTCAAAACATGGGAATGAGGAAAAACAAAAAAAAACAAAACAAAACATCCTTTTGATTCATGGTAATATGAGAAATGAAGTGTTCATCTTCACTCATATTAAGCCAAACATCAGCAAGAAAGAATTGAATGATATGGAGGAAAGGTGTATTTGCCCTCCTATGCAAGAACAGCAAGTCCTTAAATACGATGAGATAATCTTGACATTGAGGGTAATGTTTTTGATATTACAATGCTGGGATCATAGACAAGATTAAGTTGATTCCTGCAAAAGACAGGACAAGGATCTCATATACATTCAAGGAAATAGGATAAAGAAGCAATGAGGATTTCAGCTTGATTTTTCCTATGTTGTCTTTGGTAAACATTGACAAAGTGACAGATTTGGAACTTGAACATGCAATTAACCGTTTTACTCATCAGAGACACAAATGAGCAAAACTTCTCTTAGTGTTCTACCAAGATGTCTTTGATCTTCTTGAGAGGAAGGCCTGTTTGTGTGATCTTTTGTTTCCTAAATTCTTATCATGGCTCTGGGCACATAATAGGCAGTTAATAAAGACTTATTTGCTGACTCACTGACCCTCAAGTAAAAGTAGCCCAAGGTGAATTTTCACTGGATTTGAGAAGCTTCTCAAAGTTGATAGGGTGGTCCTTACTCCTCAGATCAATGACTCACCTGTTTCACGTTCATACAAATGAGAGTGGATTTAAACACTGGCTGAGCTGCGAAAGTGTCAAGGTTCTCTAACTTCTAATACATTTTATTTTCTTCAGTATTTTTTTGGTTCTCCTTTACCAAGGTATTGACCCATTTTTCATGCTTTTCTTGCATCTCTCTCATTTCTCTTCCCAGTTTTTCCTCCATCTGTCTAACCTGATTTTCAAAATCCTTTTTGAGCTCTTCCATGGCCTGAGCCCATTGGATATCTATTTCGGAAGTTTGGGATACAGAAGCCATGACTTCTTTGTCTTTCCCTGATGGTAAGCATTGTTCTTCCTCATCAGGAAGTAAAGGAGGAAATATCTATTCACCAAGAAAGTAACTTTGTATGGTCTTATTTTTTTTTCCCTTTTCTGGGCATTTTCCCAGCTAGTTACTTGATTTCTGAGATTCCTCTTCACCCTTGCCTCACCTCCAGATTCACCCAGCTAGTGCTTGGAGGTTGAGATTCAAACGCTGCTTCCCAGCCTCAGGGCTTTCAGCAGGGGCAGGGCTGCTATTCAATGTAAGAATAAATTCAGGTACTCAGGTGGGGGCAGGGCCCTCAGGGGGTTTATGTGGAGACTTTCAGTAATGGATCTGAGTTTCTGCCTGCTTTGGGAGTCCCTGTCCTCTGCTGCTGCCTCCCGAGGGGGCCTGAGTTGTGGCGATACCCCGCGACCCCCCTCGGCCAGCCAAAAGAGTCTCTCACCAACCTGCAGTAATGTGGGTTGAGGGACCTTTCTGGCCACTGGAGATTTGGAGACTCAGTCCCTGAAGCCTGCTTGGATCTGCTCCTCTCAGTGCCACGCGGCCAAGGCAGGGCTGGGCTCTGCTCTGGGTCCAGTGCATGACAGACCTTTGGTGTCAGTTTTTCAGGGCTCTCTGGAACAGAAATCTATTCCACTCTGTTGCTGTGCAGCTTCCCCTGCTCCAGAATTTGTTGGGAGTTCTTCTTTATAGATATTTTATGGGCTGTGGGATGAGCTAGCATATGTGAATCTTTCTACTCCATCATCTTGGCTCCTCCCCTCCCTTCTAACACATTTTAAACTCAAGTATTGGGTTTTTGCTTTGATTTTCTAAATTTCCAAAGCTTGGGCTAGAAGCATGAAGAAAAAAAAGAGATTTGCACATGGTTGGCAAGATTCAAAAATTATACATCACTTGTTCCATTTTTTCAGTGGAACATGGAGCCTTCATTATAAACATGTCACTTAATACAAAATGAATACAAATGTACCATAGAGAGTATAATTTTATTTTGTTATAATGTGAATGTGTAATAATTAACATCAGAGTCTCCCACTAAGACCGGAGAACTATTTAGGCTATAAGTAGTTCTGGCTGTTTTTAGGCTCTTTATCTTTCACAAGAGACTAATGGTCTGACATTGATAGCAGTAAACTCAATCAGTTCAGGGGACTGGAGGATTAGTGAGCAAGTCTCTTTAACTTTCTGAACTTCAGTTTCAACTCCAAAAAGTGAAGAGGTGGAATTAGAAGATTTCTAAGGTCCCTTCCAGCTCTAATTCTGAGATTCTTTCATTACTACATTTTAGTTTCCATTAAGATTTTATTTTGATAATGTAATTTTTAGTAATTTAAGCTAAATGATATTAATTAAATTAAATGATAAGTTACAATGATGGCTAAGATTGAATAATGCATCCTTAGTCCATTCATCCAGGAGGGTATCACCCAATAGAATGTTTGAAATCTATATGGAACCTATATGGAAGAAATTTATAGCAACATTGCCCTTATGAGAAGTTTTATATTGCATCTTAAAAGTAAAGGGATGAGGAACAATTTTACTGATCATTCAAAACTTATATTAGAAGACACAGTTGATTTGCAACTATTGTTTGCAGTTACTCCTTACCAGCACTGGATTTTAATTCTCCAGACTTTCCCCTTTTTTTTTATGTGGAAGGGACTAAGTTACTTCATTTAAAACTCAGAACAATTTTATAGATGAAACTATTTTTTGCTTCAGGCAAGAACAGGAAACCAGAGAAAGGTGGAGAAAATATTACCCTCCAGAGACAGAATATATTTTTTTCAGCCTCTTTTTGTGTGTATAAAGCCGGTCTTTAAAGCTACAGATGTGATTTTGATTTTTAAAAATTAAGTGGAATTTTTTCCTATAATCTAACAAAAGTTTGATTTATCTTTTTTACATGATTTTTATATCTCATTGAGTCTCTCCGTCCTTCTACCTCTGCAGGTATTATTGATAATATTTTAAATGCATTTAGCCATCAGGGCAACTAGCTAATATTTCTACCATGAATTCTACAAGGAAAAAAATACCTTCAACAAGGCTGCAAAAGATATTCTGTTATAGTAGCATTGTGAATGTGGAGCAGAGGTGTTCAAGGCTTACATTTTTTTTCCACATAAATGTGAGAATGGAAGCCTGAGGCAATGTGAATACCAGCTCTTCAGACTTCAAAGGATCTGTGAATGATTCTTGCTCTGCTCTTGCCATCCTGAATTGGCTTATGCTTGGGGAGCAATTAAAATTAAATAGCCTCTGAACTCCAAAAAAGTGAAGAGCTGGAGTTCTGAGCGAGAACATACTCTCTGAGAGCTTTGGTAAGGGAGGGCTTACACTGTAGCTGTGTGCTCTTCTGTCGTCATGCTTATAGCAAAGTCAACATTTTTCTAATGTAACCCACAATGTCCTATTTTCCTCTGTTATTCTAGTTTGGTAATGTGTGTTTATTTGTTTCAACATTTCTCCTGATTTCCCCTCTAAATTGAGCCAAAAATATGCATTTAGATCCTTTCTTAAAAAGTTTTTTACGATATCATATAGATCATATAGATTCAGATGTCTATATTATGTCCTCAAAAATATAATTCCATACCATAAAGTTAGCACTCCTCATTGTGGTAAGAAGAGATTACCTCACTATTAGAAAAGAAGCATCATAAGTGTATACTCTTATAATTATCACCAGAAACTTATAGATGTTTTGAAAGTGCAATAAAATGGAATTGATGAATAACTGAAATAATGTATAAGCCAAAAATCAATCATGGGAAAATAAATGTGTATTGATATGAATAAGCAAAAAAGTACAATATAAAATCCTATTTTAACTATTCATGATTAATATTTTTCCTTAAGAAATTTGTTTCTTCCATCATAATTTGCTTAAGTCAGCATTGAAATTCATTTGCCACTTCAATGTAGTTGTAACCTTAGTGACACAGAGTCAATCAAGTGTGCTAGGATTAAAAAAAAAATAATTGCCATGCAGAAATCAGAGAATTAACATTCCACATTTGGATCATTAAGAGTTGACTCTCCATGCAGTTGTCTCTTTTGTATTTTGAGATCAGGAAAAAGAGATTACAAAATTGGAATTCAGATGACCTGGGTTCTGGAACTGGCTTTGCTATTTTCTTTCTGGTTTTCAATTTCCACATCTATAAAATGAATGAGCCTAGTTAGACTGGGTCTATAACTTTCCTTTCAGTTCATTCTTTTTCAAATGAAAGCATTTAATCCAAATTGTTATCCATCTATCTTGAGTCTATATTCAGTCTACATAAGGACAGAAAAAAATGCTTTATAAAGACAAGAAAGAAAAGAAATTTGAGTTATAGGTAGCAATCTAACACAATTTTAATTAAAAAGAAACTTTGAGAAAGAAAAAAGGTAAAATATTATGGAAAACCAATATTAAAAAGGTAGGACTGGTTGAAGTATTAAAATATTGCCATTTATAACATGCAGTGATTCATTCATAGATTCTTTAAAATGACTATTTTTTAAGGAAGTACAGTATACTGTTTTTTATTTGGTTTCACAATAGTTTCTAAGGACACTCTGAAAATGGCAGACAGATCATCATATAGCAGAGAAATTCACTGTATCCATGCTTGCAGATTTTACTGATTGGTGGACCCTGTGTATATTTACTCTCCAAGAAGGTCACTTTTGAAAACCAAATGAAAGGGCGACTAGTGGCCACAGTGAATAGTCCTGGAGTCAGGAGGACCTGAGTTCACATTGGCCTTAGATACTTTACACTTAGTAGCTGTGTGACCTTGAGCAAGTCACTTACCCCTGATTGCCTCACCTCCTCCCTCCAAAAAAAAAAAGAAAATCAAACATAAATAAACATAGTTCTTTCCAGGAGAAGCAAGATTTTGATGGACTAATTTTAGTATAGAATTTAATTGAATGTATATTTTCCAAATAATTCCTATGTTCATAACACCACAGTAGTCACTTTGTCATGCACAGATGAAGTATTGTTCCTGTCCACAGTGCATTTATACCTTGTACTACAATGATTTTTGCTAAGAAATTTCCCCAATCCATCATATCTTATTAAGTTTTACTGAGCACATACTTGTCTAGCACTTGAAAGAGCTCTCAGTATTATCAGCATTGTTTAACTTCATCCTACTTTCAAGTTGAAGACCAAATCCATTAGTTTAGTAAAATATATTCCTAATTGATATATATATATATATACATATATATGTTTTATTTGGTTATATATATATATAGTTATACACATATCAATTATATATATATATATATATAAATTAGTGGAAGCTTATATACATACATATATATATATGTATGTATATAAACTTCCACTAATTGATTCCTGATGATGTTAAAGTTTAATTTTGTCATTTATTATAGGTAGCTCAATTAATTTTCCACTTATATTATGGATTTCTAGTCATGTACATATTCAAAATATAACATAATATATAATTGAAATCAAAGAAATATTTTAATGTATCCATTGGTTGTATTCTTGTCTAACAAGAGATCAACCAAAGAGGAA
Source organism: Bettongia penicillata ogilbyi (assembly GCA_023548195.1). Lineage (NCBI taxonomy): Eukaryota > Metazoa > Chordata > Mammalia > Diprotodontia > Potoroidae > Bettongia > Bettongia penicillata. The sequence continues at coordinate 2,329,653 of JAJHZJ010000744.1, read as the reverse complement.
TTGAATAAGCATATTGATGGCAGAGAATGAATTATTTGACAGATGATGTTAGGATGATCAAAGAGAAAGTTTACTTTTAGACACTAAGTATGTGGATTACCAAAACTGCTTTCACAAAAGCAATAACAAAGTCAACAACAGCCATTTATTTAGATTTGTGAAGCTTATTTTTAATTATACTTGTCTGTCCTAACAGTAATGTTTTCAGAACATGAAGCATCACTAGCATTTGTTGAATTCATAATTTTTATTTTAGATGAAGTAGGAAATCTACCAATTTTGGAATGAAAAATAATGTCTTGTTAGCAAATGAGTTTTGGGTTCCTCTCCCTTCTAATTATAATATATACTTAATGAATAGTGATTGATATGCACACAATGATTTTTACAAAATCTGTCTTTTGCTATGAGCTAGATGCTCTTGGCCTTAATTTCAACACTTAAAGAGGATTCAAGTGAGATTACCTTTAAGAGGCATTCCAGGGGAGGGGCCGAGATGGCAGAGTAGAAAGACTCACGTGTGCTAGCTCCGAATCCATAGCCCATAAATTTCCTGTAAGAAGAACTTCCCACAAATTCTGGATCACTGCAAGGCATGCAGAAACACAATGGAAGAGATTTCCGTTCCACAGAGCCCTGGAGAGTGGTCTCCAGGGGTCCGTCGTGCTCCAGAAAGTGGAACCCACCCCAGCGCTGCCCTGGCCATGGTCCCAGAGGAGCCAATCAGAGCAGGCTTCAGGGACGGAACCTCTGGAGGCCGGGAAGGTCCCTCTGCCCACAGGTGCTACAGGTCAGTGAGAGAGACATCTAGGCTGGCTGAGAGGGGAGCGGGGTGTCTCCGTCACTGGGGCCCCCTCGGGAGGAAGCGGCAGAGACAGCAGCAGAGGCAGCAGCAGCAGTGGCCCAGGACTCCCAGAGCAGGCAGGCATTAATTCAGGGCCATTACCGAAAGTCTCTGCATAAACCCCCTGAGGGAACCGAGCCTGGGAGGTGGCCCTGCCCCCACCTGCTCCATTACCGAAAGTCTCTGCATAAACCCCCTGAGGGAACTGAGCCTGGGAGGTGGCCCTGCCCCGACCTGAGCACCAGAATTTAAGCTCACATTGAATAGCAGCCACACCTGCCATGGAAAGCCCATTTGAATCTCAGACCCCAAGCACTAGCTGGGCAGATCTAGGCAGGGGTGGACAGGAATCTCAGAAGTCAAGTAACTGGCTGGGAAAATGCCCAGAAAAAGGAAGCAGAATAAGACCATAGAGAGCTACTTTATTGGGGAAGAGATGTTCCTTCCTCCCTTTATTTCTGATGACGAAGTACAATGCCTGCCATCAGAGACAGATGTGGAGGTCGGGGCCTCTCTATCCCAGACATTCCAGGGGGATGTCCGGTGGGCTCAGGCCATGGAAGAGCTCAAAAAGGATTTTGAAAATTAAGTTAGACAGGTGGAGGAAAAACTGGGAAGAGAAATGAGAGAGATGTAAGAAAAGTATGAAAAATGGGTCAATACCTTGGTAAAGGAGACCCAAAAAAATGCAGAAGAAAATAACACCTTGAAAAATAGGCTCACTCAATTGGCAAAAGAGGTTCAAAAAGCCAATGAGGAGAAAAATGCTTTCAAAAGCAGAATTAGCCAAATGGAAAAAGAGGTTCAAAAGCTCACTGAAGAAAATATTTCTCTCAAGATTAGAATGGAACAGGTGGAGTTTAATGACTTTCTGAGAAATAAAGAAATCATAAAACAAAACCAAAAGAATGAAAAAAATGGAAGAGAATGTGAAATATCTCATGGGAAAAACAACTGACCTGGAAAATAGATCCAGAAGAGACAATTTAAAAATTATGGGACTACCTAAAAGCCATGAACAAAAATAGAGCCTAGGCATCATCTTTCATGAAATTGTCAAGGAAAACTGCCCTGATATTCTACAACCAGAGGGCAAAATAAGCATTGAAGGAATCCATCGATCACCGCCTGAAAGAGATCCAAAAAGAGAAACTCCTAGGAACATTGTGGCCAAATTCCAGAATTCCCAGGTCTAGGAGAAAATATTGCAAGCAGCTAGAAAGAAACAATTCCAGTACTGTGGAAATAAAATCAGGATAACTCAAGATCTAGCAGCTTCTACCTTAAGGGATCGAAGGGCATGGAATAGGATATTCCAGAAGTCAAAGGAACTAGGACTCAAACCAAGAATCACCTACCCAGAAAAACTGAGTATAATACTTCAGGGGAAAATATGGTCTTTCAAGAAAACAGAGGACTTTCAAGCATTCTTGATGAAAAGACCAGAGCTGAAAAGAAAACTTGACTTTCAAACACCAGAATGGGAAGAAGCATGAAAAAGTAAACAGCAAAGAGAAGTTATAAGGGACTTACCAAAAGTGAACTGTTTACATTCCTACATGGAAAGTCAATATTTGTAACTCTTGAAACTTTTCAGTATCTGGGTAGTTGGTGGAATTACACACACACATACACACACACACATACATGTGTGCACACACACATACACACATGCACGCACACACAGAGACAGAGAGCAAGGAGTGAATTGAATAGGATGGGATCATATCTTTAAAAAATTAAGGTAAATGTATAAGAGAAATGTATTGGGAGGAGATAAGGTGAAATGGAATGGGGAAAATTATCTCTCATAGAAGAGGCAAGCAGGAGACTTTTTAGTGGAGGGAAAAAAAGGAGAGCTGAGGAAAAAACATGAAGTTTACCCTCATCACATTCCACTAAAGGAAGGAGTAAAATGCACACTCATTTTGGTATGAAAACCTATCTTACAGTACAGAAAAAATGGGGAAGAAGGAGATAAACAGGGAGGGAGGGATGATGGAAGGGAGGGCAATGGAAGAAGGGAGCAATTTGAGGTCAACACTCTTGGGGAGGGAAAGGATCAAAAGACAGAATAGAAACAATGCGGGGTAGAATAGGATGGAGGGAAATACAGTTAGTCTTATACAACACGACTGTTATCGAAGTCATTTGCAAAACTACACAGATATGGCCTATATTGCATTGCCTGCCTTCCCAAAGGGAATGGGTGGGGAGGGAGGGATGGGGAGAATTTGGAACTCAAAGTTTTAGGAACAACTGTTGAATATTGTTCTTGCTACTAGGAAATAAGTAATACAGTTAATGGGGAATAGGAAGTCATCTGTCCCTACAGGACAAAAGAGAAGATGGGGACAAGAGAAGGGAGGGATGATAGAAGAGAGGGAAGATTGGTGATAGGGAAAATTAGAATGCTTGGTGTATTGGGGTGGGAGGAGGGGATAAATGGGGAGGAAAATTTGGAACACAAAATTTTGTAAAAATGAATGTAAAAAGTTAAATAAATAAATAAACAAATAAATGAATGAATAAATAAATAAATAGAAGACAAGAGGCATTCCAATATGATGACCCTATATCTATTTGACATATCCCTAATGTTGCCAAATCTTATTGTTTCTATCTCAAAAAATTTGTCTCTGTATTCCATTCTCTCCATTCATACCACTCATACTGTACCCTGGTGCAGGTCCCCATCAGCTCAAGCCTGGACTCTTTCTATGGCCTTCTTGTTGGTCACCTGCCTCTAATTATCTCTTCATTCCAGTCCATCTTCCTTTCAGTTGCCAAAGGGATCTATCTCAAATACATTTCTATGTCAACTCCCTACAAAAAACACACAATGGCTCCCTAATACCTCTAGGATTAAGTATAAAATCATTTTTTTGATTTTTAAAGCTTTTCCTCCTCTGATCCTTTCTATCTTTCCAGTACTTTTACCTATGTTACCCACCAGTTTCACCACAATTTAGTGATATTCCTCACATACAATACTCCATCTCTAGTCTCCCTGCCTTTCTATTAGCTATTCCCACCTCCACTCCAATGCTTGAAAAGCTCTTGCTTCTTACTTCAAGAGTCAGGTCTTATATTCCACAACAGGGTTTTTTGGTCCTCTTCCCCTATCTTTGCCTCCCCCCCACACCCCATCACTGGTATTACCTTCCTTCTGAAATAATTACCATTTATACCATATAGATCTTCTGTACAGATGGTCGTTTATGTGTCATCTGTCTCTCTAGAATGTGTAGACATTTAGTGGTAATGGTAGGTTCAAATTTCTGGATTTCTTTATATCCCTAATATTTAGTAGAGTGTCTGACACATAATAACTGCTAAATAATTACTTGTTAACTGACAAAATTTCCTAGAATTTTTTTCACCCTTTAAAACAGATAAACCCATTATGTACAGGCCACTTTGGGGAGTGATCATAATTAGTATTTCTACCTAATATCTCTTTTAAAAATCTGTTCTTTGCAATAACTCTTTCTATGTAAATACCTTTTGTCCTTTGTTACCTTGTCTCATATTTTAGGCCTGCCTAAATCCTTTTCCTTAAAAGAAGTTTTCCCAAACATTATTGACAAAGTCAGATTATTCTGCAGCAATTTTTCTACCAGATTATCAATATGACAGGTTATTTAAAATTTGGTTTTTCTCTCATTTACTCCATGACCACTTACTACCTCAATATTTGTAGTAGGAGAGGGATTCACACAGGCCAATTCAACAGATTGAATGTTCTCAGGAATACATGGGAAATTAAATGTAATTGATCTCCATACAACAATTCAGTATAGGTGCATCTCTTAAGGATCAAAAAATGTCTATATAACCCTTTGGAGTTTCATCTTAAATACTCATTTCAGGGTTAATAAGGGAAAGAACTATATTTTTTAAATATAGCTATAACTGGGGCTATTGCATTTCCTATGGTATATACAGATGAAGGCAAACATGAATAATGTAGAGGCACTATCTCTAGAGTAACGTGAGCACACAAAAGAAGTGAGTTACCCCTTAGGAACAATGAAACAGTAGGAGTCTGGAAACATTTAAATTAAATCTAATCCTAGTAGGCAATGTACTCCCTGAAGAATAAATTGGGGATAATTAACTCTTCTAAGCCTCTGGGGTATCACTTAATATGTAACTGAATATATAATAATGAATATATATATATATATATATATATATATATATATATATATATGGAATATTGAGTTCACAATTACATATAAAGAAATTAAAACTTGAAGGCCACAAAAAGTGACATGGTCATGCTATGTTGAACAAGTAATACCTTTCTTACATAATTCCACTTCATAGATATTTTGTAGTCTCTCATAATACTTTCATTTAATTACCCTCTATATAAATCCAGTACTAACTACATGAGATTAAATTTTTAAAAAAATTGAAAAGATTTTTAAGTCAGTCAAATGTAGAATTCTTTCCTGAAGAATTTTTTCCACTATGCAAGGGCAATTCTAGATTTTAATTTCAGGGACTTTGCACATTATTAATTCCTTCTATTTAGTTTTAATTCATTCAGAATAAAACTCGTTGATATATGTATGACCTTGTGTAGATACTCCCAAAAAAGAAGAACCATTGTGGGGAAATAGTTATTCCTTGGTAATAAATGCACTTTATTTCTTGATAAACGCAATTATGGTACTACCTTTTACCACTCTTTGCTAACTGGGAATTAACAGAGTAGCACAAGAAATGTGTTAGAGTAGATAGCTCATCTGGCTTGTATGGATTGAGTTACCCTAAATTCTACTTCCATCCATGTCCTTTACTACCTCTGTGCCTATGGGTTCTAATTAATTTATGCAACTCTGAATTTCATGTTTTCTCACAAATAGAGAAACTAATATTTGCTCTATTGTCTTTGGCAGTTATTAGTTCTATGACTGGAAGTAGGTCAACTCAAAAAGCATTCATTAAGCACCTACTATGAATAAGGAATGGGCATATAAGTAGTGCAAAGGATAGATGTATTGTTAATATATTTTTAATGAAATTAATGTATTTATAATGGAACAGAAATATCTTTCCCATCCATTCATAGGCCTATGTTACCTGCATAAGTCACTTAGAAGCCTAAGTCACATGAATTTGAGTCACAAGAAGCCTGTGGTGGAGGAGCTTGCTGAAAGAGAGAAACAGAAAGGAGTGGAGCAAGAAGAGAGGAATATTAAGAGGCCGAGCTGGAGCAGATCTGAGAGGGAGTTGGTCAAACTAGTCAGAGCTGGAAAGGACAGAGGAAGAAGGCAACTGGCTGTGCGTGAGAGGAGGGCATTTTACTTGAGGGTGTTCATTTGTGGGAAAGTCTGAAAGTGTATATAGATTTCTTAGTTATTGTGGTGGATTTCTTTGTTGCTATGATGGATTTGGTTTTCTGGTGTCTGTAAAAATGTTTTTCTTCTGCCTTCTATATGGAGAGTCTGTTATACTTTGCCATTCACAACTACACCAGCATAATCATATTTGCTGTTGGTGTTGTGAATATTGTGATGGTGATACAATAGAGTACCAGGCCTGGAATCGGGAAGAAATGAGTTCGAATTCAGCCTCAGATACATACTATCTGTATGATATTGGGCAAATAATTTAACTCTGATTACCTCAGTTTCCTCATCTTTAAAATGAACTAGAGATGGAAATGTCAAACTGCTCTAGAATTTTTGTCAAGAAAACCTCAGATGAAGTCATATAGAGTCAGAGATTGTTGAACAAAGGTTAGGCATTATTTTAATAAGACTGAGGAAAATGAGGTAGCAACAAAAGAATTTTCTCCTTTTTGATGTGCTTATATTCTCCTGAATAGGGGGATACAAGCTGTACTTTGATTAGGAAGATACCATCTACCATTAAGGACAGCAGGGATGAGTTAAAATAGAGGTGGTACCTAAGCTGATCCTTAAGATAAGTTATAGAGTTTAAGAAACAGAGGGAGAGGAATCCATTATCTGAGTTGTGAGGATCAAAAGATAGAACCTACTTAAAGTTCTTTGTGGACCAAAAATCTGTAGATACATCACTTATCATCATCATCATCATTATCATCATCATTGTCATCACCATCACCCATGACATCAGAGAAGGAATTGTAGCATAGTGGAAAGAGCAGTGGATGTGGAGTGAGGGGACCTGGGATCACATCTCATTTCTGTTATTTACAATCTTTATGATTATAGGCAATCAATTTAATTATCTGGGCTTCATGAATACTATAAAATCAGTGAGTTGTAAGTGAGCTTTCTCAGTTATAAAATAAGGGGGTTGTACTAAATATAAATGCCTTGAGTATTTTTTGGTCTTATCTGTCCCATTGCCTCATATGGTAACTGGCCTATAGTTGGCTCTGAAACTCTTTTCCTATGGCAGAACATGGTCTTGACTTCAACTCCCTAAAGCATTTTGTAAGCCTTAAGGCACTATGCAAATATCAGCTATCATTATAACTACTCTGTACTGGTAATATCTGTTTGTGATGACAAAATTTGTACATGAAACCAAGGAAACATAGGACTTCTTTACACAATACATTGAGAGAAATTAGCAAGGTATTTTTTTTTCATTTTCTTTTGAGTCAAATGACTCTATCTTATAAAATGATGGGCAATTTACACTGTCTGCCACTACTCTGTACTTCAAATGTATATAGCCCTCTTATGTAGTTCATGGCTCTTTGTGTCCTTCACAAATGCAGAGAGTAGTTTATAGACTCACACATCCATGAATACAGTCAAAGTCTGTCATTCTTGTTGCTCACAAGACAATGACATTGCTCAAAGGAGGAGGTAGCATTACTGTTCAGTTTTTATCTGTCTGTAAGCAAACTTCTCATGGAGAGAAATTATGTTGGATTCAATTTCCTAGTCAACTATGTCACAATCCTTTCTTATTGGATGAATTTTTTTTCTGACTATATTTCCATCATTTTCTGCTGAATATATTACTTATAGTGCTCATCACAAATGGTAGTTTTGGTTTGACATACATTTTCATAATATATCAGAGTTTTTTAGAGAAATAATGAGCAGATAAAAGCAAAAGATACCCCTGGAAGGCCACAAAAGACTTCTGCAAGCCAAAGTAGGCATATCATGGAGTTGAGGACAAAATATTATTTACTGACTAAATTACCATAACTATGAAAATATAAATGTACTTTCAGTGAGCTAGAGTTGGAGACAGGGTAGTAAAACCCTTCTACAATTCACTTTTAACATTATCTCAGCTTAGAACTCTTGATTTGGAGAATCACAAAATGTTATAACAGCACAGAAAAACAGCAACAACAAAAATAAGACATACCTAGAAAGCTGTCAATTTAAAATAAATTGCATTACTGTTGCTGGAGCTATGAACATGTCTATTCATTTTGCAAAAACAAATTTGAAATTACGGCCAAATTATCCATATCCTTTGATCCAGCAATATCACTACTAAGCCTGTAGCTCAAAAAGATCAAAGAAAAAAAGAAAAGGAACCACATGTACAAAAATTCTTCTAGCAATTCTTTTTGTGGTGGCAAATAATTAGAAACTGAGGGGACATCCCTTAATTAGGGAGATAGTTGGACAAAATCTGGTATATGACTGTGATAGAATGCTACTGTACTGTAAGCAATGATGAAATGGATGGTTTCAGGAAAAAAATAACTGGAAAGATTTACATGAGCTAATGCAACGTGAAGTGAACAGAGCTAGGAGAACACTGTATATAATATTAGCAATATTTTAATGACAATTAAATGTGAAAGACTTAGCTTTTCTGATCAATATAATGATCCACAACAAGTCTTAAGGATCTGTGATGAAAAATTCTATCTACCTACAGAGAGAGGGAATTGAGAACTCTGAGTGCACACTGAAGCATAATTTGTGTCTCATTTTACTTTTAGTGCTTTCCTTTCTTCAGCAACTTGGCTAATATAAAAATGTGTTTTTTCAAGACTTCATATGTATAGTGGTTATTTTATGTCTTGCATTCCCAATAGGTGGAGGTTGGGCATATGGGAGGGGGAAAATTGAGATTTATAAAAACAAAAACAAAAAAATAAACAACATAAAATAAAATACCTTGGACTAAAGAGAGTTATTAACAGGGGCGGGGGAAGGGCAGTAGAAAAACTTGGCCATCTGATTTAATCAGTGTGAGAAATGTGTGGCATAGAAACTCTCTAACAATGAATATGAACAACTAAGGTGAAATATGTACTTTTAGAGAACTGCCTGATATATTGAGAAATGACATATAACAGGTATCAGAAGCAAGTTTTGAACTTTGGTTTTCTTTTATCTCTGGCCAAAACATGCCACTATTCATTATGATATTCTGCCTCTCTTAAGAGTAAAATATGTCCATAATAGTTAAAGCCTCAGGCGTCTACTTTCTCAGGGAACAGTTCCCCCTCTCCCACTCACCCTGCTCCCACCAGCCCATTAAAAAGAGGAAGGGAACATGCATTTATATGCGTGTACTATGCGCCGGGTCTTCTTTTAAATCCTTTAAACATATTGTCTCATTTGATTTTAAGACAATGAGGTGTCTCTGAATTCATTCAATAGTCCATTTCAACAACTATTTATGTGATTATGTTTCTTTGATATTTTCTTCTGTTGATTTTTAATGCTCTGACTTACAGGCTACTCACTGCAAAGTATTTTTTTTATTCATTAATAAATACCCAAAAGGGAAGTTCACTGCCATTTCATTGACTGAGGTATGAAAAACAAAACAAGAGAAAAACATTTTCCCCAACGCAAGCTAGGATTGTAGTCAGTATGATAGGTAGGTGAGTAAGTAGATAGAATGATAGGCAGATGGACAGATGTATATATTAAGAATAAGTTATTCTTCCCCTCTGTAAGGCTCTTTGTAGGCAGGAGATAAAAGCAGAAAGAAAGGCTAGTATTGTGGGCTGACCCATAATAATCTGTTGACATAGGTGATTGTCTTAAAGACAAATCAAAATTATTGATGCCAGAGAGGTACAGTTCTGGGGTTCTTCTGTTCCTGGATAGTATTTTTTCTTTTTATCTATGTTCCAAGGTAAATATGCTCGTGGGAATGGTATGTATTATTTTATTCTCTTAATTGTTCATTATCTTGGGCATAGAGAAGACTGAAGAATTCATAAATAATCTGGATTTCTGTTTAGCTCTAGAGAGCATAAATATATCAATTGTTAGGGAAGGCAGGGAAGTTTTAGTCTTGATGTTATAAAAAAAAAATGTTCTTACAGTTATATTTGTCCAAAAATGGATTGGACTACCCTTTTAGATAATAAGTTGCCCATCTTTGAAGGTCTTCAAGCAGAAGTGGGATAACCCATTTTTGGGTGTTGTATAATGACATTTCCTCAATGGGATTATAGATTTAGAGGGAACTGAGGTTCAGAGTGGTAAATCTTGTAACTTAAATGAAATGTATTAATCAAAATTGGAAGAATTAGGGTTGTACAGCTAAATATTGTCCAAGGCAGAATAGAAATTCAGGTCTTCCTGAATTTAAGTCCAACACAGGTTTGGCCTCTGGGGTCTCTTCCAACTCTTAAATTCTGAGATTTTGTGATTCTTGATATCTGAACTTATCCCTAAATGCTTTGGTTTGCTTGTTTAAGAGATCAGAAAATCTTGGAAGTCAGAGGACTCAAGATCCTGAGAGGTTTTGTTTCTTATGAGTAAATGTTTGCATTTATATAGTCCATTTATAGAATTGTAAACCTCAAGGTTGATAAATGCACACAGTATACATTCTAAAACGAAACAGAAGCAAACACTTTCATAGAAAATACACATAGGTAAAGAGTCAGTTTAAGTCATCCAGGTCAACTTATTAATCATTCTTATTGTTTATAATGATTCAACTAATATAATCTTTCTTTTTACTCTCACATAGTAGACTTAAAAAATCACAGTCTAAATTTACCTTTGCCTAATTTTCCTCTCTTTTCCTCTCCTCTCCTCTCCTCTGCTGTCCTATCCACTTCTCTCCTTCCTGTCTTCTCATTTTTCGTGTTCTTTTTCCCATCTGGTATAACTGCAGATGGAATCCAAAGTGTCAGTAAAATTTCTGATGCCATCAGAAAGAAGGTAGTAAATTAAATAGTACATAATTTTTTTCATCAATCCATTGAATGTTCATACCCGAAGACTTCATGCATTTCTAATAGCTACATCTTAAGCCTTCCCATAGTAGGACAGCAGAACAGAAATGTGGAACAATGGAACATTGGATCTGGAGTGGTGGACCTGAATTTGAATCTTGCTCAGACACCTACTAAACTATGTAACTCTAGGCAATAACTTCCTCAGTCTCTTATCTCTTAATATCTTTCAGTCTCCTCATCTGTAAAATGGAGTTAATAAGAGCCTCTAACTTATAGGGTGATTGTGAGGATGTAACCAAATTAAATAATGTATGTGTTTTCATAATTGTCTATAAAGTAATGGACTGACCTAAATGATCTCTAAGGCTTTCTCAAACTCTAATTCTTATGATACTATAATGAAAAATATAAGAATGATAACTGAAATAGCACTTTCCTGTGAGACTAAAAAATAAGAATTCTCTCACAGTATAAGTTCTGTGCATAGTAGAAGGGAGAAGCTGTCTAAAAACTACAATTTGAAGGTCACCATAAACCTCCATTTTCTTGTAAACATCCCCTTTGGATGACTTTCACAACTGAAATTCTCCATTTCATTTTAATTATGGCACTATATTTGGACAGTCTCTATAAATTCTCATTTAAGCTCAACCTCATGTTCTATCTATGAGTACTCTCTTTGACAATAATGATTACCTGTATAATTTATAAATATATAAATCAATTAATCAATAAATATTTATCAAGCTTATTATGTTCCATGCACTATACAAAATGAAAGTTTTAAAAATACTACATAAATCCTGTAACTATACAAATAGTTCAAAGAAATAGTCCTTTTCAATGTGGCCCAATTTTTCCCTTAAAATGCTATAATATACAGAAACACTGGGATATAGGATGTGCTAGTAGTATTATTATCTCAGTTATACAAATGAGTAAATTTAGACTGAGCTAGCAAGTAATTTGCCTGAAGTCAGAATCATTGGTAAGTCACAGAACTGAAACAACTACAGAAAAGTTACAGAATAGGGTCAACTAAAGACAGAACAGACGTAAAGACTGACACTGAATAGCTTGTGAGTACCTTATCACTTTGAGAAAATAGAAAACTTGTTTTCCATTGAAATAGGACTATGTTGGTGAAACATTCATGAACAGTTCTTTTACTGATATTTTCTTTAACAATGAAATTGTAATAATGGAATCTGGTGTATAAATGTATTGGGTAGATTGATAATAAGCAATTTTAAATGCCCAGGGGCATAGTAAGCACCCAGATATCACACACATTACTTGAGGAGAGAGAGCTGGAAGGTGAATGGGGCATGAAATAAGATGCGTATACTTAAAATTATTTTATTATATCATGACATATATTAATATAATTATATTATGTAATTACATATTGTATATTATTTGCAACAGTTTTCAAAAAGTAGGTGAGAAAACTTCTCCCTTTTACCAGTTCAGGGAGATACAGAATGGAAGAGGGAGTTTTGACAACCACAGGCTCAGGAGTATGAGGCCTTTTGGCCTATGACTTCTATTCCTTTTCTGTTCCTTCTTTTTTCAAAATTTCAATAAAGCATGAGAAATGGATCATCAAATGATTGAGATTGGGGCAACTGCATCCTTAAATGACATTAAGCAGCCTCTTTGAGCCTTCATTTCCCCTCCCATGTTAAAATGGGTCCACTCTACTTCTGGGCTTTCAATATTCCCTCCATTGCATAAAAGGCAAAAAAAGAGTAAATTGGGTGAGGTTATTGTCTGTTTGATAGAAGATGTTGCCTTGAAGATCATTAGGAAAAAGTAGGAAAACTGAAGCAGGTGGAGTCAATAGCCTCAACCCTCCAGCTTTTGGGGAGGGAGCATTACTGTAAAAGAGGAGAGTACAGAGAACAAAACAGAAAAGAAAAAAAGAAAATTAAAGAGATGTGTGATAGTTGGACTTCCATGGTCCTTAAACTTCTGATCTCTATCTAGTCCCAAATTAAATAATTTAGTGTCCCCACTAAGTTATATGCATGTTGGAAAGCATATATCTATTCAAGAAGACACAGCGTCCTTGCAGCTGTCCAAAACCATTATCTACTTGGGTAATTTAAAAAAAAAATCACAGAAATATATTCCCTTGATTTTAGTGTTCATATTTCTTTTGGGTATGATGATAAGATTTGGTCTTGACTTTTATGCAGAGTACTAAGAAATTATTGAGTAATTTAGACAGGGAAAGAGATGGAGAAAATTATGGAGGCAGATAGAAAATACGACATAGTAGGGAACCGACTCTTCCTAACAAGATCTCATAGATTTTCTATCAAATACCTGTGGAACAGGGGCTATTGAATACTGGGGAATGACCATAAGGAAAGAAGAATGAGGACCCTCAAAGTTCTAAGTTCTAGGGACAAGCAACCTTACCTCAAAAAGTTGGCCAAAGTGGTTGGATACTCTAGGTTCTGTGTCAGTCTTCATGAAGGAATGTCAAAGTTTTGGAGGATAATATGACACCATTGCATATGTAAGTATCTTATTGGAGCAGTCAAGGTCCAAAGGTAATTTCTGCATAGGAAAATAAAGCACTTAGGGAAGCGACACAGAGTCTGGATGTGATTACAATTAGTGAAAATGGTAAAGCATTTTGAATGTCTATGGAGAGAAAATATTCTCATCACATTTTTTTCGTGACAGTTTTTTTTTTCTTTGAATCAATTTGATTTATAATTACAAGTCAACAACTATTTGGTTGGATATTAACTATATAGTGGCCAGTAATGTAGCAGTTGATCAAGAAACCCCTGATTAATTGACACACCCTTCTCTTCTGCTGTTGAAATCATAGGACAGGAAACAGATAATGTAGTATTAAGTCTTAAATAAAATACAGGATATGAAGTTTCTTGATCCAAAGCGTTCAAAAAGAATTCAGCTAGACATTGAATGAACAAACATCAGCTATGTCTATGGTGACCTTTTAAAGAGTGGATTGGGTGTAGAATCACAGAACGAGGAACATGATCCCTGGCAAATGAGAATAGGTCATAACGGAGAGGAAGTTCCCAGTTTATGTGAGGAATAGCTCTAATTTTATCTTTTGTTTCAATAAAAGTGCAATGGCAGGGAAATGATTTCAATCCCTCCTTTCATATTCTCCTCCCCTATCAATTATGGGGTCTTCCAGTGGGGCAAAATATTGGAGAGGAGATATCTCAATAATCAGAGAACAGATGCCATGAACCCAGATGAGTAACTTGTACACCAGAGATAGTCTGTTCAAGGCAAGCAGCATAAGGATTCCACAAAAAGGGAAGTCTCACCCAGGCCTTGAAATGCCAGAGTTGTGAATTTCCTTGTCCACATATGTTCTGTAAGTGTTTGACTTGTGATTAGTTTACTCAAAGTGTATGTCCATTCTACCCTCCAACAATAATGATGGTTGTATGAGAGCTTTCCCAACATGAAAATAATGTTTTACTTACTATTAATTTTATATTAGCATCTTGGTAAATGCTTTAATTCAAAATAACTGTGTGATTTTTCTATTAAGGTATATGCAATGATGGGAATTCAAAGAATTGTTTTAGGCTTGTGGAAATGGAATACCTTGAAGTTGTTGTGCACATACACGCACAGGTGAATGCATATCTATATATGTATGCATATATATATGTGGATATAAGTATATACACACAAACACACATCATATACAAATACTGGGTGCTTAATAAACTTTAAAGGACTCTAAAAGTGAAGACGAACAATGAGAAAAACTAAAAAAAGACATAATTGAATGAAGAAAATTAAGGAGGGAAAATGGGTGCTAATCCAAGAGGGAGGAAAAAGCAGAGAAGCCCAAGTAGAGAGGAAGAAACAGGGAGTGACTAAACTGTCAAGAGAAAGAAGAATGGATTGAAAAAAGCCTCGGTATAAATGACATTTAGATATAAAAGAAGGAAAAATTTGCCCACAGTATGATCAATTGTAGACTAAAAATATTGTAATTTATTCTACTTATAAGGAAAATGAGAGCAGCAAGGTGTTTCAACGGATAGAGTGCTGGTGCTAGAGTTGGGAAGACTCATCTTTCTGAGTTCAAATCTGGCCTCAGACACTTACTAGTTATGTGACCCTGGGTAAGTCCCTTAAGTCTATTTCCTTCAGTTTTCTCATCTGTCAAATGAGCTGGAGAAAGAAATGGCAAATCACTGCAGTGTCTTTGTCAAGAAAACTCCAAATGGGGTCATGAAGAGTTGGCCATGACTGAAAACAATTCAGCAACAACAAATACAGGAAAATATCCACTCAAATCTAGAATCAGGCACCAAATTAAAACTTCTTCAAAACCTCCCAAAAACCCAATTTTTTTCAGTCCTGAATATCTAAATTTATCATATTCAAACTACCATTTTAAACTGTAAATTTATTGTAATATTGGCCATATTAGTGAAACTCAGGTGGTACACAAGTCAAACTAAGCTATTTTCAAAATGTAATTTAAAGGCTAATTAAGTAGCTCAGCATGTTATCCTTATTCGTATAGATTTATATCATCATAAAAATCTCACGTGGTATTTTTAAATGGAGTAAACAAATCTGAGGAATTACTTAAAATTTCTAAGAGATATGGGCAACTATCAGCTATTGCACTGATGCAGTTTTGCTATGGGGACTGTTAAAATCCACCCTAATACTTATTCTTACTTTCCCCCAAACTTACACACTAATTAGGGTAGAGACCTAAAGCAAATGGGGATCAGTTCTTGCTTCAATGTAAAATGACACTTAGGTATACCAAAAAAAAAAAATGGGTCCAGTGATTATGAAACTGAAAATATTTGAAAAACTACAAATCAACCAAAATTAACAGTTATAAATAATTCTATTTCATTCCCTTTAACAATTACTCTGATTGATGATGGACACTCCATTTAAAGAGTCAGTACACTTTTTATAAAAAGATTTTGATATATAATAATAGATCTGGAATTTAAGAATGTCTCAAAGGTTGAAGAAAATATCTTCTTCAGTTGATGCAACTGGTCCTTCTAGTGTTGTCTTAAAAAAAGAGGCAATTAGCTTTATGTATGGCCAATATCTTCCCCTTTACATTTCATTATTTTGAAGATTGGAGGGAGAGAATATTATAAAATAGTAATGTCATCTTGTTTTGTAGAAAGTTATTAACAGAGGACTAAGAAAATTTTATGGAACACTGTAGTATTGCCTTGTCTGGTGTCATTCTCAGTGTTTAAAGATTAAGATCCTTGATTTCTTTTTTAAAACCTTTCAGAAGAATTCATTCTCAATTATCCTTAATCTTATTCATATTTCTGAACTCTACAAGTAATTGCCATGTTAAGAATGCTGCAACAGATGGTTTCTAAGTGAATTCCAGTTCTGCACCTATGTTCCTATTTAATATATCATTAAATGCTTCAGTGTCTAGATGATAGAAATGCACATAGTACACATTTAATAAATCTGCCAATTAGTTGGGTCTCAATATGTAATCTCTCTCTTTATTTCTCTTTTACACACATACACACACACATGCACACACATGATTTTTTTTTTAAATTTTGTTTTACTTTTTAAGAAAAGAGAATGCCAAGATGAGAAAGAAACAGCAGGGACTTATCTGACCTTTCCCAAATACTCCTCCAAAAAACTTTGAATAATACCTCAAAACAAATTTTAGAGTGACAGAACTCCAAAAAATGACATGATGAAAGAATTTTCAGCCCAAGACAATTTAGAAGGTTTGTAAGAAAGGTCTATCACAGCAGGGTTAGAGTGGAGTGAAGGTTGCACCAGTGTAGGCAACACCCTAGCAGAGTAGGAGCAGGTCTTGGGAACAACTGAAATAGTAGTGGCAGTGACTACTTTGGGTACTCTCAGCCTAGAGATGATAAGGCAGTGAGGAGGAGATTACAGTTGTCCCTTTTTTCATAGTGTGTGCAGGACTCTGTTACATTTTCCATACTCAGTCCCACTCCCAGAGTGAGGAGGAACACTAGCACAACAAAGTGTTTGGCTGCAGGGGGATGGGGACCTAGAGCTTGTGGTCATTTACAGGCCAGAGTACCAGCCAGGAAAATAGTTAACAAACTTCTTCTTGGATCATGCCAATTCAGAAAAACTGAAAGTTTACAGATCCTCAAAACTAGCTCTGACAAAGAGCTACACACAAATCTTGAAGGTTGGGACAATGCCCCCATAATCCATGAGCAGACTGCAACTTTATTATAAAGTTAAAAGTTAAAAAAATAAGCTAAAATGAGCAAACAATAACAAAACACATCCTAATCATAGAAAAGGAAGATCAAAACACAAACTCTGAAAAAGGCAACAAATGAAATCTGTTACATCAAAAATTCCAAAGAAAGACATAAATTGATCTTAGACCAGGGGAGAGCTCGAAAAGGATTTTTAAAACCAAGTAAGAGAGGGAAAGGAAAATTTGTGAAAAAAATGAGAATGATATGAGAATATCATGAGGAAAAAGAGTCAACAGCTTGGTAAATGTAAAAATGCTGAAAAAAATAACACCTTAAAAAGAGAAGAGGTCAAACGGCAAAAGAAGCACAAAAATCTAATGAAGAAGACACCATAAAAAGTAGATTTGACCAAATTGCTGGTGGAGGAAGAAATACAAACGCATACTGAGGAAAAGAATTCCTTAAGCAGAATTGGGGGTGGAGTCAAAATGGTGGGAGTAGAAAGATGCACATACTCTAGCTTGTTCCCCAGAGCTGATAAAATATCTGTAAAAAAACGACTCTCAACAAATTCTAGAGCAGCAGAAGCCACAGAACGAGAGAGTGAAAGATATTTCTAGTCCAAGGTAACCTGGAAAGCTAACAGGAAAGATCTGTCACATGGGGTGTGGAGCAGAGTGCAGCTCAGTCTTGGATGTGTGACACCAGAAGAAACAGGACCAGAACAGGCCTCGGGGGTGGAATCCCCTGCAATAGTGGCAGTTGTCAGATTTCTCAACCCACAAATGCCAAAAGCAGCTTCAAAGGTCAGTGAGAAAGCATTTTCAACACCATGACAGGGGAAGAGGGTCCTCACCTAGACCAGGTCCCAGGCGGTGGCAGCAATCGAGGTGGCAGCAGCACTAGCAACAGTGCAGCAGCAGGTGTGTCCATTTGTGGAGCCCTCAGCCTAAGGACCCTGGTGGAATTGAGCTGCTGATCTGGATCTCAATCCTGAGTGGTGGCCCTGCCATATGCATAAAGACACTGGGGGAATTGAGCAGATGATGTGAATCTCAGCCCTGAGTAGTCCTGGGGTGAGGAGGAGGAGGAGGAGTGCTGGCAGAGACAAAGGTAGTTGTGGAGAGGGAATTCTACTACTCATAGATCCTGGGTAGAAAAGTTTTCAGTTGCTCCCAGACCAGTATGCAGGCCAGGAGAGGAGGAAACTCCTCTTCCTTGATTGTGCCCACTTTGGAGGAAATGAGAACTTTCAGGTCCCCAATTACACATTTCTCTTGACTAAAGATTCAAAAGTCAAGTAAGTGACTTGGAAAATGCCCAAAAAGGGGAAAAAATAAGACTATAGATGACTGCTTTCTTGGTGAACAGGTATTTTAATCCATCCTTTCAGTTGAGGAAGAACAATGCATACTTTCAGAGGAAGTCATGTCTTCTGCATCCAGCATCTCTAAAATCAATAGAAAATTTTCTCAGGCCATGGAAGAAGTGAAAAGTGAGTCAATACTTTGGCAAAGTAGACCTACAAAATGCTGAAGAAAATAACACCTTTAAAAATAGGCTAACTTAATTGATAAAAGAGGTCCATAAAGATATTGAGAAGGATGCTTTAAGAAGCAAATTTAGCGAAATGGAAAAGGAGGATCAAAAGCTCGATGAAGAAAATAGATTTTTCAAAATGAGAATGGAGCAGATTAAAGGTAATGACTTTATGAGAAACCAAGAAATTACAAAATAAAAGCAAAAGAATGAAAAAGTGGAAGATAATGTGAAATATTTCATTGGAAAAACAACTGACCTGGAAAATAGATCAAGAAGAGACAATTTAAAAATTATGGGACCACTTGAAAGTGACAATCAAAGAAAGAGCCTAGACATCATCTTTCATGAAATTATCAAGGAAAACTGCCATGACATTCTAGAACCAGAGGGTAAAATAAATATTGAAAGAATCCACCAATCACTTTGTGAAAGAACCTGAAAAAAGAAACTCCTAGGAATACTGTAGCCGAATTCCAGAGTTTCCACTTGAAGGAGAAAATATTGAAGGCAGCCAGAAAGAAACAATTCAAGTATTGGGGAGATACAATCAAGATAACACAGGATTTGGCAGCTTCTACATTCAGGGATCAAAGGGCTTGGAATATAATGTTCCAGAAGTCAAAGGAATTTGCAACTAAAACCAGGAATCACCTACCCAGCAAAACCAAGTATAATATTTCAGGGGAAAACATGGTCATTCAGTGATGTAGAGGACTTTCAAGGTTTCTTGATGAAATGACCAGAACTGAATAGAAAATTTGACTTTCAAACACAAGAATCAAGAGAAGCACTAAAAGGTAAAAGAGAAGTCATAAAGAACTTTCTAAAGTTGAACTGTTTACATTGCTACATGGAAAGATAATGTTTGTAACTCTTGAAACTTTTCTCAGTATTTGGGTAGTTGGAAGGATTATACACACACACACACACACACACACACACACACACATACACACATACGCATATAGACAGGGAGCATAGTTTGAGTAGAATAAAAAGGGATGGTATCTAAAAAAATAAAATTAAGGGGTGAGAGAGGAATATATTGGGAGGAGAAGGGGAAAAATGGAATGGGGCAAATTATCACTCATAAAAGAGGCAAGCAAAAGCTTTTTCCAATGGAGGAGAAAAGGGAGGAAGTGAGAGGGAAAAAGTGAAGCTTAATCTCCTCACATTTGGCTTAAGGAAGGTATGATATGCTCACTCAATTTGGTATGAAAATCTATCTTACACTACAAGAAAGTAGGGCAGAAGTGGACAAGTGGGATGAGGGGAACGATAGACGGGAGGGCAAATGGATGAAGGGAACAATTAGAAGTAAATACTTTTGGGGATGCACAAGGTCAAAAGAGAGAATACAGTAAATCGGGGAGGGCAGAATAGGATGGAGGGAGATATAGTTCGTCTTATACAACGTTACTATTATAGAAGGCTTATGCAAGATTTCATATGTAAATAGCCTATACTGAATTACTTGCCTTCTCAGTTGGGATGCGTGGGAGGGGAAGAAGGGAGAGAAGTTGGAATTTGAAGTATTAGAAATGAATGTTGAAAACTGTTTCGTCATACAGCTGGGAAATAAGAAATACAGGTAATGGGGTATAGAAATTTATCTTGCACTACAAGAAAAGAGAGAAAATGGGGATAAGGGTGGGATGTGATAAGAGGGAGGGCATATTGAGGGAGGAGGTAATCAGAATACAAGGCATTATGGGGTGGGTGGAGGGGAGAGATGGGGAGAAAATTTGGAACTCAAAATTTTGTGCAAATGAATATAGAAAATTAAATAAATAAAAAATAAATAAATAAACATTAAAGAAAAGAGGTGAATTGATCAAATTAAAAAGGAGAAAGAAAAGGTCAATGAAGAAAAAGTTCACTTAAAAAATTAAAATTAAGAATGCAGAAGCTAATGCTTCTATGAGACATCAAGAAGTAATAAAATAAAATAAAAAGAATGGGAAAAAAAGAAAACATGAAAAAAAATTACTGGAAAAAGAACTGACATGAAAAATGGATCCAAAAGGGATAATTTAAGAATTATTTGACTATCTTAAAGCCATAGTCAAAACAAAGAACTTAGACATTATGTTTCAAAAAATCATCAATGAATATTTTCCTGATATTCTAGAACCTGAGGCTAAATTAGAAATTGAAGAGATCTATTGATCACCCACGAAAAGGGATTCTAAATTGAAAACTCCTAAAAATACTACAGCTAAATTCAAGAACTCCCAGTTTAAGGAGTAAATATTATAAGCAGCCAGAAAGAAAAAAAGCCAACTGTCATGGAGCTCCAATAAAGATAGCACAAGATTTAACAGCTTCTAAATTAAGGTATTCAAAGACTGGAAATGTCATATTCTAGAGGGCAAATGAGTTAGAATTAAAACCAAGAATTACCTACTCAGCAGCACTGAGTATAATTTTTCAGCGGGGGAAATGGATGTTCAATAAAATAAAGGCTTTTCAAAGATTCTGATGAAAAGACCAGAAATGAACACAAGAATTTGACTCATATTTGAGTGAAGAGAAACATGAAAAGCTAAACAGGATAGAGATATCATAAGAGAATCAACAAGATTAAACTATATTCCTACACGGGAATATGATACTTATAACTCATAAGAACTTACTCATTACTAGGGCAGTTAAGAGTATACTGTTGTGAAAAAAAATTAAAATAATAGGTAAGAAAGAGGATGCACTAAGAGAAAAGGAAAAGGAGAGGTAGAATGGGGTAAATCATCTGATATAAATCAGGTGTGAAAATGCTTATGCAGTGGAGGGGAGGATGGTGGAAGTGAGAGTTATGCTTGAACCTTACTCAACAAAAACTGGCTCAAAGATTGAATAACATATATACTTAGTTGGGTATATAAATCTATCTTGCCCTAAAAGAATGTAGAAAGGGAAGGAGATAAAGAAGGGGAGGTGGAGCTGTTGGAAGGGAAGATAGATTGGAAGAAGTTGGTGGATAAAAACAGAACACTTTTGAGGATGGACAGAGTGAAAAGGGAGAGAGAGCATAAACAGGGGCATTAAGATGGAGAAAAATATAGTTAGTAGTCATAATTATGAAAAAAATTTTTACAGCAAGCTTCTTTCATAAAGGTCTAATTTCTTAAATATGTAGAGAACTGAGTCAGAGTTACAAAAATAACAACCATTCTCCAAATTATAAATGGTCAAAGTATATGAATAGGCAGTTTTCAGATGAAATTGATCAAAGCTAACTGTAGTCATATAAGAAGTTCAAAATCAATATTGATTAGGGAAATACAAATTAAAATAATTCTGAAGTACCACTTCATAGATGTCAGATAAGTCAATATGACAGAAAAAAGTGACAAATATTGGAGGGAATTTCAGAAAATTGAGACGCTAATGTATTTTTGGTGGAGTTGTGAATTGATTCAACAATTCTTTTTTATTAATTTATTTATTTTCAGTTTTCTACAATCACTTTCATAGATCATAGATTTTCACTTCCTTTTCCCCCTTCTTTTCCTTCTTCCTCCCCCCACCCTCCCAGAGATGACATGAAATTTTACATAGGTTGTACAAATATATTTTATTAAATATATTTTGACCTTAGTCATGTTGCATAGAAGAATTAAAATGAATGGGAGAAACCATGACAAAACAAACAAAACATAACACAAGAGAAAATAATCTGCTTCAGTCTGCAATCCAATTCCATATTTCTTTCTCTGAATGTGGAAGGCATTTTGCCTCAAGAGACTATTGAAAAATTTTTTAAATCTTTGCATTACAATGAAGTACTAAGTCTACCAGAAAAACTTCTCACATACTGTAGATGTTGGTGTGCACAGAGTTCTCCTGGTTCTGCTCCTTTGACTCAGCATCAGTTTTTATAAGTCCTTCTAGGCCTCTCTGAAATCTCCTTGTTTATCATTTCTTATATCATATTAGTCTTTCATTACATTCATATACCACAACTTTTTCAATCATTCCCCAATTGATGGGCATCTCCTCAATTTCTAGTTCTTGGCAACAAAAGAAAGCTACTATAAATGCTTTGTATATAGGGGACCCTTTCCAATTTTTATAAGCTCTTTGGGATTCAGTCCTAGAAACAATATTTCTGGGTCAAAGGGTATGCACATTTTTGTAGCCCAATGGGCATAGATCCAAATTGCTTTCCAGAATGGCTAGATCAGTTTACAGCTCCATCAACAATGAATTAGTGTTCCAAATCTCCCACATCTTCTTCAACATTTATCAATTTCATGTTAGCCAATCTTATAGGTGTGATGTGGTAAGTCAGATTTGTTTTGATTTGCATCTCTCTAATCAGTAGTGATTGAGACCATTTTTTCCATATAACTGTGGATAGCTTTAATTTCTTCCTCTGAAAACTGCCTGGTCATATCTTTGGCCATTTATCGATTGGAGAACGATTTGTATTCTTGTACATTTGACTCAATTCTCTATGTATTTTGGAGATGATCCATTTATTACAGACACTAGTTGCAAATATTTCTCCCCAGTTTTCTGCTTCTCTCCTAACCTTGGTTGCATAGGTTTTGTATGTGCAAAAAGTTTTCAATTTAATGTAAATTATCCATTTTGCACATCCTAATGGTCTCTCTTGTTTGGCCAAAAGTTTCTCTATTCTCCATAAATCAGACAAATGCACTATTCCTTGCTCACTCAATTTGATTATAGTATCAACCTTTATTCAGAGATCATGGATCCATTTGGACTTTATTCTTGTGTACAGTATCAGGTATTGGTCTATACCCAGTTTCTGACACACTGTTATCCAGTTTTCCCAGCAGATTTTTTTTTTTTGTCACAGTGAGTTCTTATCTCAGAAGCTGGAGTCCTTGAGTTTACCAAAAAATAAATTGATATATTCATCGATTATTTTGTCTTGAATACCACCATACACCTCTATTTCTTAGACAGTAGCTAGTGGTTTTGAAGATTGCTGCTTTATAACACAATTTGAAGTCTGGTAGGACTAGGTCACTTTCCCTAGCATTTCTTTTCATTAATTTCCTTGATATTGTGGATCTTTTCTTCCAGAGGAATTTTGATTTTTTTTCTAGCTCTAAAAAATACTTATCTGGTAGTTTGATTAGAGTGGCACTGAATAAGTAAATTAATTTACGCAGAATTCTAATTTTATGGTATTAGTTCAGCCTGCCCATGAGCAACTGTTATTTTTCCACTTACTTAAATATGACTTTATTTGTGAAAAAAATGCTTTGTAGTTGTGCTCATATAGTCCCTGGGTTTGTCTTGGCAGGTAGATGCCAAGATATTCTTAGTGTCTAGTGTAGCTTTAAATGGGATTTCTCTTTCTATCTCTTGCTGTTGGGCTTTGTTAGTAATATATAGATATGCAGATGATTTAGGTGGGTTTATTTTCCAACCTTCAACTCTGCCAAAATTGTTTATTGTTTCAAGCAGTTTTCCTACTTGTTTCTCTGGGATTCTCTAGGCATATCATCACGTTATCTGCGAAGAGCACTACCTTAGTTTCCTCTTTGCCTATTCTAATTACTTTTATTTCTTTTTCTTCTCTTACTACTAAAGCTAACATGTCTAGTACCATATTGAATATTGTGTGTTGGAAGACCTTGCCAACAGAAAAATGATGACATGACTTGCAGCTGACTTTATTTTGAGTGAGGGAAGACTGTGCAGGTCACCGGCCTCACTTCCCCTTCAAAGCCATCTGAACTCAGTGACCAGATATTCATCAGGATGACTGGAGATGACCCAGGATGAGGGAATTGGGGTTAAGTGAACTTACAGGAGCCAGGATGGCAGAGTGATCAGTAAATGCTCTCTCCTCCCCACTTGATGACCATGAAAGAACCATAAAAATATTTCCCCAGAAAAATTCCAGATCAGCAGAAGGAGTCCAATAGTCTCATAACACCTGAGACAGGAAAATAGCTAAGGGGGATTACTCCTACAGTGGCAGAGGCAAACTGGAAGGACAGAGGACCCAGGGCAGAGAAAACTCACACTAGGACCCAGGCAAGCCTCAGCGCCAGGAGAGTAGCCCCAGGAGGGGTGGGAACACGCATTAGCATCTAGGCCTGCCTCAGCTGTCCAGGGGAATCAGAAAGACAATAGGGCAGCTGGAATCACCAGCCCCTGAGCTTGCCTTTGCCTCAGTTCAGCTGAGGAGATCTCCTGTGACCAGACCACCCCTCTCCCACACTTAACAAACTAAACCCAGGGATGATCAGGGAAACACCCAAAAAACAAAACAAAACTGCTTTTAGCTTTTTCATACATCAGCTCAGCAAAAAGTTCTCTAGCTTTGGACTGAAAGAACCAGAAGCCAGAACACTCAATCAACATCATGAACAAGAAAAAGCAGAGGACCGAAAGAACCATAGAATCTTTCTATGGGGCTAAGGACCAAAACACAAACACTAAAGAGGTCACAGCTGAGATTGTACTTCCATCTGAAACTTCAGAAGGGACTATGAACTGCTCACAAGCACAAGCAGCTCTCCTGGAACAACTAAAGAAGGAAATAGAAGATAAACTGGCCAATGATCTTAAAATTATTAAGAAAGAATTCACTGATGAGAACATCTCTTTGAAAAGGAAAATTGAACAAATGGAGAAAGAAGTTCAAAAATTAACTGGAGAAAATAACTTCCTAAAAGGGCAAATGGAAAACGAAGTACAAAAATTAACTGGAGAAAATAGCTTCTTAAAAGGAAAAATTGTACAGATGGAAAAGGAGATGCAAAAGTTAACGGAAGAACACAATTTGATAAAGATTAGAACTGGGCAAGTAGAAACTAACGACAATGAAACAGCAAGAATCAGTCAAACAAAATCTAAAGAATGAAAAGGTAGAAGAAAATGTAAAATATCTAATAGGAAAAAAAACTGCCCTGGAAAATAGATCCAGAAGAGAAAACTTAAGAATTATTGGCCTGCCAGAAACCCAGGATGGAGAAAAGAGCCTGGACAATATCTTCCAGGAAATCATCAAGGAAAACTGCCCAGAAGTACTAGATTCAGAGGGCAAAATAGTCATCGAAAGAATCCACCGTTCCCCTCCTGAAAGGGATCCCAAACTCAAAACCCCAAGAAATATAGTTGCCAAATTCCAGAGCTATCAAGTGAAGGAGAAAATATTACAAGCAGCCAGAAAGAAACAATTTAAATATCAAGGAGCTACAGTCAGGATTACACAGGACCTTGCAGCTTCTACATTAAAAGATTGAAAGAATTGGAACCCAATATTCTGAAAGGCAAAAAATTTTCTGGTAAAACAATAATTCTTAGATTTTCTCTCCTGAATCTATTTTCCAGGTTTTTCCTTGAAGTTATTTCTCCAGTGATACATTATACATTTTCTTCTATTTTTTTTCATTCTTTATATTCTGTTTCACTGATTCTTGATGTCTTATAGAGTCATTAGATTCAACTTGCCCAATTCTAATTTTAATAGATTGCTTCCTTCAGTTAAGTTTTGCATCTCCTTTTCCATTTGCCCAATTGTTCCTTTTAAGGAGTTATTTTCTCCACTTAGGTTTTGTACTTTCTTTTCCATTTGTCCAGTTTTTGTTTTAAATTCTTCTATGATGTCTTTTTTTTTCAAATTTTTAAAATTGTTTAATTTTTCTTCTACTTCTCCAATTTAGCTTTAAAAATTCTTCTTGACCTCTTCCAAGAATGCCCTTTTGCCTTGCGATCAGTTCATATTCCCTTCTGATGTTTCTGCTGGGAGTACAGTCTCAATGCCGAACTTTTCTGAGTTTGAAAGATTCTATGGTCTTATCTTTTGTGGTTTGTTTCTTGCTTATGATGATCACCCTTTTCCTGGCTTTTAAAGTTGTTTCTGGGATACATGGACTATGTTGGATGATTCTTGTGCTTAGAACTTGAGACTTTGTGTATTGCTACCTTTGGTGCTTTCAACAAGAAGCTAAAATGCTGCAGTTTACCTGGTGTGGACCTGGCTGGTGGGCTAAACAGAGGCCAGGTGAAATCTTTCTGAGTTTTCCTGGAATTACCTTAGAGCTAGCTGCGTGAAGTGTGGAAGAGGATGGTCTGACTGCAGGAGGTCTCCTCTCTTGAGGTAGAGCATGTTGGAGACTGGAGACTGAATTGTCAGTTACTATTTTTCTCCCTCTTCTTAGTAGTTAAGGGCATAATGGACCAACGCCCTTCCTGGGGGGAGAGAATACTAGGAAGTCCTGACCTGCTGACGTGGCTCTGCCAGCTCAGCGCTAGAAAGACTTCCTAGTCTGAGACTAAGCAGCCACCAACCAATCAGAAGGGGACACGACCTGGGACAGGGAATCATGTCCTTTTTTGGCTTGGTCTGAAGGGCCTCACACCAATGAGATGAATAACTCCACCCCCAGGATATGACTTTGTAGTAATTGCTTATATAAACCCTCCCCTGGTGCAATAAAGAGAGACTGCCTGCCACCAACAATGCCTCGGTCTCCTTCCTCTGCGTGATCCTGTTCCCAGGTCTCTTAGACCTTCCTCGAGCTCTGCTCCCCCGGCGCTTACCGGTTCCGGTCACCCACGTTTGTTTGGCCTGCAGGACGGGTCAATTGGCGCCCAACGTGGGGCGACCCCGAATGCTGGTTTGCTGCCGCGATAGACGCCCCAATTCGTCCGGACCCCGTTAAGGTAAGTGTAAGTGTTCGCGCCTATCGCAACCATGGGATCACAACTCTCTAAGGAGCAACTTTTCGTTCAGAATTTGAAACGACTCCTTGGAGAGAGAGGAATAAGGGTTAAGAAGAAAGACTTCTATGATTTTTCTGGCACTCAGCACATATCTGTGGTGTAGTAAAAAGTTGCAGGAATAAGTCTAAAAGAGCAGTCTTGTATGGGAGAAAGTCTAGACAGGGAATCTTATGCAAGGCTTAGTTACACAGTGATAGAAATTAAGCCAGAGTTATAATGTGTACAGAGGATTTCTGACAATTTTTTCTCAGTATTTTGGATTCTTTTATTGTCTGTATATGTGTTCTGTCTTTACATGTTCTGTGTGCGTGTGTTTGTGAGTTATTACGGTCAGCTCTATGGTGGCTGGACCTTGGAATGTTATCTCTTTCCCTCCCCCTCCCCTTCTCTCTGATGACTGCAGCATCGGGGAGAAGTATGGGAGAGAGAAAGAGAGGAACTAATCTTATATTATTTAGTTTATGTGACTGCAAGGTGTAGTCTTGGATGGGAAATGCAGGGACGTAGTGTCTGTGCAGTTTTAAAGGGGGCTTTAATCAAAGCCCATTAGGAAAACAACATGGATATGAAGTTTAAGGAAAGCATAAAAGTTTTGGGTATTATTTGAAAGTTTTTGGTTAAACTCTCTCTCGCTTCACCCTCCAATTCTGGCCAAATTGTGAGGGTGGAGAGAGACAGAGATCTGGTGCAGGCTGATCAGCATTTTCATTATCTCATGCCTCACCTAAAAGAAAAGTATTTTGTATAATGAGAAGTAACCAAAAGGTAGTTATTCTGTTCACATTTTAAGTGAAACGTGTCACTCCTAATTGGATGTTTAAAACAGATCAGGATTTGTTATATTATTTGGCACTAGGCAAATTGGAAATATGCATAAATCTTAAAGGGACACCTCAGCAGAGATAAAGCTTTTGAAACTCTCCAGCGGAATGGAATAGACTTGGCGCCACTGGGCAGTTGTCCAGAAGTCTCCCTCCCTTCAGCTGAGGAATTCAAAAACCCTCTCATTCAAAGAAGCTCTTAAGGAGTGGACACAGAAATAAAATTTACTTGAGTAAAGGATGGAACCATTAAGATTTTTGCCCTGCAGTCCCAACTCATCATTCAGCTGGGTCTACAGTGAATTGTAACTTTTATCATTCCAGATTAGATCAAGAGAAGAGAATTATTATTTTGAAAGTTTTCAACTAATTTTTTGTAAAAGTCTAGTGACTGTTAACAACAGGAGAAATTTTAAACGGTTTTAAATTTTCATTTTCAAGACAATGTATTGATAAATTAATATGTAATGGTCTATGAAGCAGGAAAGATCTTGCTCTTTTAATCTGAACTTGTAGTCATTCCTTGGCTTAAGCAAAAGTTAAATTTAGTATTTGAACTTATTAACAACTTAATTTCTAAAAAGTTTTCTTTTTCAGAGTAAATGTAATCAGAGAAGGAGAAACTAGCCTGTGAAACAATGATGTAAGGTGGTAAGGCTTAAGTTTGAAGTCACCTATCATAGATTCTACAAAGGTTACAACTTTAAATGACTTTCAGAAATTGATAGGAGAAATTCAGTGGTGCAGGCCACAGTTGAGAATTACAACTGATCAAATGAAACCATTATATGATTTATTGAAAGGTCCTTCTCAATTAAACTCATGCAGAGGATGGACAGATGAAGCACTGGAATGTTTGAAATTAGTGCAGAAAAAGATTATGGGGTGTACTATTAGCAGGATATTAGAATCACAGGACTTGAAGGTAACAATTTTATTCACTGAAAAAATACCCACTGGAGTTTTACATCAAAAACAAGGGATTATTGAGTGGGTACATTTGGCTCAGATAAAGAACAGAGCTTGTGTGCCTTATGCTGTGCTGGTAGCCCAAATCATACATAAGGCAGTGAAGAGAGTAAGGATGTTAATAGGACAGGAACCTCACACAATTTATACTATGTATACAAGTCAACAAATAGAGAACTGCATATAAGAGTTTGTAGAATGGCAGATATTGATTAATCAGAATTTCCAACACGGGTTCCCAATTCCTTCTGGGTGGCAATTTGCCACGTGGCCATGGTCTTGGCCGACAAATGCTCTTCCTCACCGGTAGAGGGAGTTAATGTTTTTACAGATGTAACAAAAAATTTTAGGGCATCTATGTATATTCCATCTAAAAAGGAGATGCATAAATTTAAAACAACATTTACTTTTACACAACAAAATGAATTATATGAAGTATTGCAAGCATTATTATACAGTACCATTGATACCTAGAGTAGAGTCAGCCTATATTCCTGATAGGGTAGATAGTATTAAACAGATAACTATGGAAGTTCAACTAGCAATAAGGGCCAAAACAACAATATTTTATATCACACACACTTGGTCACATTCTAAATCATGCAGTACCAGAAAGCATTAAACCAAACAATGGTCCAGCTTGTATCAATAAAGCCATTGAACAGTTCATGGTGGAATTTTCCATTTTACATGTCACTGCAATCCCCCATAATCCCACTGGTCAAGCTATAGTGGAACGAGCAAATCGATCCCTGGACACTTACTTGCAAAAAGAAAAAGGAGGAGTTGGACCAGGAGTTGATAAATTCGCAATTGGCTGTTTATACTCTAAATTGATGATAAATTACAATTGGCTGTTTGGCTGTTTATATTCTAAATTATTTAAAATTCTATAATGATGGCTTATTGGCTGCTATGAAATTCTTAACATTTCCTAATAAGGAGTCTGCAAAGAATGAATCAGCAATAACAAGTGCCCTGAAAGCAGCCAGTAAAGTAATGTGGCACGATGAGAATAAAAATTGATTTGGTCCTCATACAGTGTTAACGTGGGGAAAAGGGTATGTTTGTGTTTCAACAGATGATAATAAAGAAGTTTGGGTTCCAATGAAAAGGATGGGAGTGAGGAGGTGCTGTCAGCGGCAGATGAAAAAACTTTTGGAGAAACTTAATCAACTAGATCACAATGACTCATTTCATTTTTCTCGTACTTATCATGACACTCAAGAACACTGCGTCCATCGACCCAGCACCGAAGGAACAACAGAGATGGGCGTTCGTCAGGAATCCACCATGGTTAAGGGTGATGTCATGGAGTGAGACAATAACCAAATTTATCATCCAAGGCAATATTTCTCACATGTTTAAAGATGATGGACTATACCATGATAATAATGGGACTCTTTTTCAGAGACACTAACTTTTCAGGACTAGTCGCAGGTTTCCCACCTTGTCTATAGAAGGGTGTTCCTGGGAATTGGAATGGGTTTGGTTTTAAATACTTTAAGGTTCAGCCCGGCATTCCCTTTGCTCTCCCCTCCCCTTGCTACGCCGGAATTACCCTCCATAACTCTATTACTCTCAATGTTGGGTCCTCCCTGCCCCCCAATTGCTCTTCCTGGACGAATACCTCTGACCCCCTGTACCCCCCACTAGGGCAAGTTTTTGTTTGTGGGGGCAATCTGGCATACGCAGCAATCCCCCCTCTCTCTAACACTACTCTTTTTCGCCCCACTATACTCCACGGACCATCACCGCCTGCCTCCATGATTCTAAGTCTAGTTAATGCCTCCATACAAACCCTACACACTCTAAACGTATCATTCATTGAAGGATGCTGGGTCTGCTACTCCTCCGCCCCCCCTTTTTATGAAGGCATGGCTCAGTTCGGTGCACCCAACTATACATCAGAGATCTCACAACTTAGGTGGGGTACCGACAAAAAACAAGGCCTGACACTTAGCTTAATTACTGGCATTGGCACCTGCATTTTGGGCCCCAACATGCTCCCCCCTTTTCAGCTTGAAGCTATATGCAATCAGACTGTAATCGTCTCTGAGAATCATACTTATGCTTCTGCGCCTACTGGCCACTATTTTGCCTGTTCCTCCGGCCTTACCACCTTTTTAGTTATCTCCAAGTTCATCAGCTCCCGTGATTACTGTGTATTGGTAGTTTTGTTCCCTCATGTCACTTTTTACCTAAATGATGACTTCCTAAATATCTGGCAACGAGGGAGAGAAAGCTCCCAAAGGGTAAAAAGAGAACCACTAACTGCATTAACGTTAACCGTTCTTTTGGGTCTAGGAGCTGTAGGGACGGGTACCGGTATTGCCTCCCTCGTTCAAAATGATAGACAGATAGCACAGCTTAGTGCAGCTATAGATAAAGATCTAGAGGAACTACAGACAGGATTACAGCACCTCAAAGACTCAGTAGCATCTCTGGCGGAAGTTGTGTTACAAAACAGAAGAGGTTTGGACCTCCTCTTCTTACAACAAGGAGGTCTGTGCGCAGCCCTGAAAGAAGAGTGCTGCTTTTACTCTGATAAGCTAGGACTTGTGGAAAACAGCTTGATTAAGGTCAGAGAGAGCTTAGAGAAAAGGAAAAAGGAGAGGGAACAACAAGAATCCTGGTATAAGAACTGGTTCTCCGCCTCCCCGTGGCTTTCTACACTCCTTCCTAGCCTTCTTGGACCACTCTTGGGCCTTCTCCTACTCATTTCTTTCGGCCCTTGGGCCTTTAACAAACTAACCACCCTTGTTAAATCTCAGATAGATTCAGCTATTGACCGGAAGAGACATATATTTTACAGCAGGCTACAGGAACATGACGTCCCTGAGCCCCCAGATAACCGGCTTCAGTTTACCGAAGATCTCCTTAAAGAACCTTGGTACCGGAGGTGGAAGAAGAGACTCTGCTCCCCTTGCTGAACAGTCCACCAACCCCTCCCCTGCTCTCCCCATCCTTGAGCATCCTAGCTCCCATTATCCTTTGTGTGTGTTATTGATACCTTACCCTTACTCTGATTTCTATGAGTCTCCTCCGCTATGTTCCCGACAGGGAAGCTGTGGACTGCGCCAATGACGGGAATATTGTGGCCCCATGACCTGGATAATCATGCCATTGGCTGCAGAGGTACCCAATGACGGGATTATTGCGGGTCCACCTACCGGAAATGCTGGAGGTGGGAGCCACCCACATAGCCTAAGACAGGGGCCCTGCCCATTTTCGGTACCAGGCATGGAGTCAGGCCACATAGCCTAAGACAGGCCAGCCACCTCCCCTTTTTTAAATAAAAACGGGGGACATGTTGGAGACTGGAGACTGAATTGTCAGTTACTATTTTTCTCCCTCTTCTTAGTAGTTAAGGGCATAATGGACCAACGCCCTTCCTGGGGGGAGAGAATACTAGGAAGTCCTGACCTGCTGACGTGGCTCTGCCAGCTCAGCGCTAGAAAGACTTCCTAGTCTGAGACTAAGCAGCCACCAACCAATCAGAAGGGGACACGACCTGGGACAGGGAATCATGTCCTTTTTTGGCTTGGTCTGAAGGGCCTCACACCAATGAGATGAATTACTCCACCCCCAGGATATGACTTTGTAGTAATTGCTTATATAAACCCTCCCCTGGTGCAATAAAGAGAGACTGCCTGCCACCAACAATGCCTCGGTCTCCTTCCTCTGCGTGATCCTGTTCCCAGGTCTCTTAGACCTTCCTCGAGCTCTGCTCCCCCGGCGCTTACCGGTTCCGGTCACCCACGTTTGTTTGGCCTGCAGGACGGGTCAAGAGCACAGGCAAACTCAGTGGTTGGTGGACCTGTTTGCGTTAGGGTCTTTCTGATTCCCCTGGCTGTGCTGAGGCCTGCCGGGGGTCCTGGTATTGGTGATTACAGGCTCCACTCCCCTGAATCTCAGGATCTCCTCCTGGTTTGCTTAGGTGGGATTGTCTGGGACAGCTCCAGACCTGCACTGGAGCACCACAGCAAGAGGGACCCTCTTTGCGATTTTCCTTGCCTCACAGACTAGGAGACTGTTTACCCCTTCGGATGATCTCACTGTACCAGGATTTTTCCTGGGGAAATATTCTCTGGGTTTGTCAAGATCACCAAGGGGAAGAGTAGAGTATTTACCCATCACTTGATCATCTTGGCTTCTGGAAGTTCAAGTAGGTGACTTACAGACATTTCATCTGCGGGCTGATAGTCTCAAGAATGGCTGTTGCAGTTACCTGGGATTCTGTGCTTCTTTCTCACCCAGTTCCACTGGATCCTGTCCTGGGCTGATATGTTGGGGAATCAATGGCCTGCTGCTGCTGCTTCAAGACTACCTGGGGCTTCTTGCTCAGCCTTGCTATGGTGGGGGCTGTGCTTGATTCAACAATTCTGCAGAGTAATTTAGAACTTTGTCCAAATGGTCATAAAACCACAATACACTTTTACCTAAAATACCATTAATTGTTATTTATTTCAATGATTAAAAAAAAGAAAATTTACATAGATGTACATAAAAGTTTGTGGCAGCTCTTTTCTCGTGGTTAAGAACTGCGATGGCCACCAACTGGGGAATAAATGATCAATTTGGGATATATGATTATTGTGCTTTAAGAAATGACAAGCAGGATGATCTCAAAAAAAAGTCTTCCAGAAATACTTACATGAATGAATAGAAAGTGAAATGGAGGGGGAAAAAACCAGAACATTGTAGATAAGTATATATACACATACTTGCACTCATCCAGAAAACATTCATTAAACCTATTTGATTCATTAGGCTAGACTCAAGTACAGTCTCTAACAGGATATCTTTCCAGATCCCTCCAACTGGGTCCTTCCCTCAACTAAAGTTCCGTACCACATATACATATACATACATATAGATTTGTGTCTCTTTGTATGTGCATATGCATATACACACATGCATTCACATACACATCTGATACTCCCTTTCATATAATGTAAGTTTCTGAAGAGAAGGGATTTAAAAAAAAAATCTCTTTACATCTTTGTACCTAGAAGAGTTCCTTAGTCAAGTGGTGCTTCATGAATGAGGTAACAGTGAAATGAGTTCAGGGCTGGGCATCTGGAAGATTTAAGTTGAAATCTATCTTTAGACATTTTCTAGCTGTTTGGCCTTTGGCAAATTATTTAAAACTTGCTGTAACAGTATTCTCTTTTGTAAAATGGAGATAAAAATAGTACCTTCTTCCTACAGTTGATATGTTAATAAAATGAGATATTTGCAAAGTACTTTATAAAACTTAAATCATCATATAAATTCTATTGCTATAATTATTATCATTATTACATAATTATTATATAATGTTGAATTGAGTTGAGGACTGTAAGTCAATTGAAAGATAATTTATACACAAACTTGACAATCTTCATCCTCCTGCCATTACTAAACAAGTCTCCTCTTTGTTTTATCTAATGTGGGGGGAAAAATTGGCCAATGCAAAACTGTATTATAATTGCTAATATCTGGTCATTTCAGATATAAGTTTGGAAGTTTTGTTGAACATCTTTGACTTTTCTATAATTCAGAAAAAGGACTAAAACTATGGAAGTTATGATTTTCTTAAGTGTTTTCCAAATACTCTTTTGATAAAACAAGAATACCAAGGGCTCAAACTTGCAACATTGATGTCACGGTATTTTTTAACAATATCCAAAGGAAAATCCATAAACATAAGGAAACAGATCTAAGTTAGCAGCTATATTATTGGTTGTCAAGTTCTACCTGGTTTCAAGTTTCTCTTTGAGACAAGACAAGTTCTATGTGCTAACAATATTTTTGAACCTTCCAAAACTTGAAATGAACTCTGCAAACATGGAAAGACTTGGACTTATGAAAGAAGATGATATCCAGCTTTAGAGAAACAGATGAGAGGAGGAAATAAACATAGTATGGTCTTACATATATGTGTATGTTTATAGATAATATATGTCTATATATGTGTGTATGTGCATATATTGATATGTACAATACATATATACATATCCATATATATTACACACAGACACACATAATCTCCATACTACTGTAGCCTTCCTCAATGTAGTGAAGGCAGTGGAAAAATAAAGTAAGTAGTGCACAGCAGAGAACAAAAGAAAACCAACAGGGAACCAAAGAAAATCTAGGCAGCTTTGAAAACAATGTGTAGAATATATTATATAGGTTTTCTAGAAACAGAAATTTATTGTTTTATATCAAATCATCTCTTAGGTTCTTCTGTATACATGGCAATGTCTTTTTTTCCTAATTTTTACTTGTTTAAAATTAAAAATACAGAAAAAGAAATGAACTTTGCTAAAAAAAAAATGCAATCTAAATTAGCCAATTCATGACTTAGAATGGTAAATATGCCCTCACAGGGCTCAAAAGTAAAACCCATAAAATCCTCAAAAATTCTGGCTCATTTTTATTTTGAGTTTTGGGATTCACATGAATTTTTAATTTATTTAGATCACTTCTCAAAGTTTTTTTTTTTTTTTCAGAGTATGAAAGTCTAATGCCAGGTTTATAGGCAGAGTTTTGCTGAGAATTCAGCTGAACCTAACCAACTTATCTCTAGACAGGAAAAATATAGCAGAGAAATGAATAGTGATGCAAATATTCTGAAAAACAAACAATATTAGTTAAATTCTTCCAATCTACATTTTATTTGATCATGATTGGCAGAAAGACTAGGCTGAAGGTCTTAAATAGGCCTGGGTATTCGAGATAGCTGTCAAAGTTTTCACTTATAAAGAAGGAGAATTAAGTACCACCTTCTCTGCTGGTATATACTCTGGTCAGATCAGCCCAATAAATGTAAGTTATAGAATGGTGTATCGAAGAACGGGGAAGTAAATGACTGGCAAGACTCAGGGAAATCATTAGTATTTGGGAGTATCGCCCAAGAGTTGACACAATTTTCTGAACTTGTATTATTGTGTATGACTCTTAACTGCAGTATCAATAGGAAGGATGATCAAGAGTTTGTGTGGAATGCCTTGTTTCCCTGGGAAACATATAAAATTAAGAATAAGGTCTTTTGTTTTCTGGGAGATATTATAGGTTGTGAATTTGAGAATTAGTGATCTGAGTAACAATGACAAATAATTTTGATTTGGCCTTTGTTTTGTGACTGAGACAACTTTCTTATCACTTTGGAAAAATATTTATCACCACACATCTTCATGTCACTTAACACTACATACACCCCTATCAGAACCCATGACCATATGTATTTGGGAACAAACAATGACGTTTTTCCTCCATTGAATTTTACCAGGAGTAAAAGAGAGTGGCATTAGATAAGAATTCTTTTTAAACATGAGTTAATCTCAGGGGCTTTTCCTATCCAAAATTTGTTTGCACTGATTCACATATAAACTAGAGCTAAGTGTAAATAACATGTTTTATAATTGTTATATGCCACTTTGATATGAATTTATACATGTCTATAAAGTCCTATGCTAATGTTTCACTGGTGAACCATATTTTCCAAAGCCATTCCAGTACAGTATGGTTTTTGGCAAACATTTCTGACTACATGGTCTATGTGGTCTATATGGACTATGGTCCTGGTAATGGATTTTATGTTTGTTGACCAAGGGCAAGCCTAGACAGCTTCAAGAAAAGTCATCATCAAGTGAGCTTTAGGAGGATACATACTTTCAAACACATCAGCTCTTTTTTTTATTAACTAACATATACAATAAAAAAAATGATTGCACATAAGACGGCAAATCTACTAAGGATAACTTGCTATTCCTTCCAAATATAAAACAAATTTATTGTGTAAATTTCTTTTCCTCCCCACCCTGATATAGAGATGGCTACCATTAGACAAAATTTCTATTTATCTATTTCTAGGTATCCATCTATGTGGAAAATTATTCTACACATACTTCTATTTATCAATTCTTTACATCAATGCAGATAGCATTTTCCTTCATGTTTCCTTTATAGTTAATTTATAATATTCAAAATAGTTAATTTATAATATTCAAAATAAATTATTTTCTCAAAGTTCTTAAAACAATATTGCTATTACAGTATACAGTGTTCCTTTGGTTCTGTTCATTTTACTCTTCATTACTTTGTGTAAGGCCGCATTTTTCTAAAATAATCAGTCTTGTTATTTTTTGTAGGGTAGTAGTATTCCATCACAACCATATATAACCACTTCTTTAGCCATCCCCTAATTGAGGGACACCCTAGCAATTTCAAGTTCTTTGCTACAACAAAGAGAGCTACTATACATATTTTAGAACATATAGATTCTTTTCCTTTTTCCTTAATTGTCTTCAGAAATAAACCAAGTGATGGAATTGTTGGGTCAAAGGGTATTGGTAGCTTAATAACTCTTTGGATATAATTCCAGGCTGTTTTCCATAATGACTTGTTTAGTTCACAATACCACCAACAATGAATCAGCATTACAATTTTTCCACATCCTCTCCAATATTTGTCATTTTGCCCTTCTATCATTTTAGTGAATATGAAAGTGTAAAATGATGTGTCATGGCTGTTTTAATTTGCATTTCTCTAACCAAAAACTATTTGGACCATTTTCTTTCATATGACTATAAATTGATTTCTTCATTGTAAAACTTCCTGTTTGTATCTTTTGACCATTTATCAATCAAGAAATGATTTGTATTGTTATAGATCTGACAAAGTTCTTTATATAATTTAGATATAAGATCATTATCTGAAATATTGTCTATAAATTTTCCCCCAATTTCCTGCTTTCATTCTGATCATGGTTACATTTGTTTTATTTGTACTAAAATTTTCTAATATAATGTAATCAAAACTATTCATTTGGCACCTAACAGTGCTATCTCATTTTTATTCACTAATTGTTTGTTTATCCATAATCTTTACAAATAATATGTTTCAAAACACATCAACCCTTGAATGCTTTCTACTAACATTAGAGGGTTCATTATTTTTTCATCAGAGGGATAACTCACATTGGTGAAATTGTGTATCCTGGAAGCATTGAACTTTGGGTCTTTTGGAAAGATAATATGTGACTAACAATAAAATCTTGAGAGATATTCAGAGAGAAAGCTGTGAAACTATTCAGAAAGAAGTTTGAAAATAAAATATGGAGTATTTGCTAAGATAGGGAAAACAAACAAAGACAATGTCTTGGAAAAGGAAATTAAAAAGTTAATTGTTTTATCATAACAATCATATAGTTATGCTCGTGTATGTGTACATTTGTGTTTGTGTGTGTATCCATGTTCATTGTTTGGGCCCTCATTACTCAGAATGAATATTAACAGCAATTGTTTCTGTTTTGGCATACACATGCATGCACAGATATATACAACCATACATATACACAGACACATACACAGACATACAGACACACACAAGCACAGACGTACAAAGACACACGCAAACACACACACATAAACTAGGTATACAGATACACACACATGTGTGTATATTTATATAAACAAATAGATATAGATTTATATATAGCTATGCACACTAGGTGATAGAGGTCATTCTTTGCCTCATTTCTTACTTAATCTTAATCACTGAATGGGCATTGTCTCAGTCAAACTGAGACCTGGGAAAGACGTTACCTTAAAAAGGCAATATTCTCTCACTGTATCCAGTGCCATTTTAAGTCATCTTGATCTATTCCTTGACACTGGATCCAGATGGTTTTGAAGGAGAAAATGAGGTTGACAACTTTGCACAGCCCTCCTTAGAAAAAACCAATTCACTTCAAGTCATGGCATCTCCTTCCTGATGTCATGGTGGTATTTGAGAATGAAGGACCGACAGCAACTTCCTAGTTAATAGAACTATTACCTCTTTTGTTTTTCATATCCTGATTCTATTAAAGTGTAGAATCACACTTAACTGTGATCATCTTATATTCTGCTCATTGTTCTATCCTATAGATTAATTTTTAAAAATATCAAATATACCATACAACATGTTAGATATCAGAGCTTGATATTCATATTGAAATTTGACAAGTATGCCATCTAGGCTTTCATTTAATAACTTGATTAAAAATAAGAGAACAGGTCCAGTTGTTTAAGTGGACTGCACACTCAATGTGAGGCATTAGTGTGATTACACAGCCTAAAAAGCTAAATAACCTCAGGCTGAATTCAGGGAGAGAAAATGGTGAGAACTAGGGATGTAACATTCCTCACTTTTCTGCTATGATCATTCTACATTTGCAATATTTTACTTAAGTTTTAGGCAAACATTTGAAGAAGAACAATAAAGACCTGTAGACACCCCAGCAAAAGCAACCAGGGTCATGAAGGACATCAAAATCTTGCCATATAAGGATGATTGAAAAATGTTTCATTAGGAGAAGAGAAGACTCAGATGAGAAATAACTGTTTTAATTACTCAAATGGCTGTCATATTCAAGAGTAAACCTTGTTCTACTTGTCCCCACAGTAAAAAAATCAGAGCAATTACTGCAAATTGGAGAGACATGGATTAAGGCTATAAATATAAGAAAAATCAGAGCTATGCACAAGTGTAACAGGCTACCACAGCAGGTAACAGTGTGGTATATTGCTTGCGGCAAATATTCAAGTAAAGTTTTGATGAACAAGCATGGGGTATTGTTGTAGAAAGTGTGTTTGCTCAGATATGGGTTGAAATATATTGCCTTTGGGGTTTCCTCCAAATTACAGACTCTGTGAATGATAGCTCCTTGGGAAACTAGAGACCTCCCTTCAGCATCACTTCAATATATCAGTCAATATTCCCTCAGCATAGTCAGTCATCCAGTGAGTATACTATCATATATAAGAAAATCCTCTATCTCGTCTACAAAGCAATAATGTAACATTGTGTTTAGTGCTTTGCTGAAAATAAGGTATGCCTGAAGTCTATTTCATTCTCCTTATCTGTTGTGATCCCTCTTTTGGGTTGCTCACAAGTGAAGAGCTAAAATAAATGGCTGGTATCATAGGCTTGGCTGGTAGTTAAATGAGTTAGGGTGGGTGTTTTCTGAACTTGGAAAGCATGAAGACATACTAACGTAAAGTAAACATTTAGGCAATGCACTGGTAGAAGGGCTGATGGAATGTCAGGGAAAGACTGAAGTAGGCAAAACACAAGAACTTAGGTCAAGATCGGGGAAATACAATGAGAAAAATTGTACTACCTAAACAGTCAAGTTCAACATCAAGGATCTTGGCCCCAGCAAATAGAATGAAATGAAAGGCAAAACTCCATATCCTAGGACAAAATGTGAGAGCTGGGCAAAGATAAATAATCTATGGCAGAGTATGATAGCAAGTACTTATATAGCAGCAAAGAAAATGTTTAGCTATTAGAACTGAGGGACAAGATATCACAAAGATCAAGTTAGAGACCCATTTACCAAAAATAGGGGCAAAAATCAAAGAAAGATCTTGATGGATATTATGCAGGCTATGGACCCATGAGTCTTTTTGTTCCTCTTAGAGATCATAACGTCTCTAGAGATGGATATGCAATCATGTCTGTGTATTATTGCTCATATGCTAAAGTAAGAATGCTAATGTAAGATAGTATGATGATATTTATGAGGAAAATGTTGTAGAATAAATTGTCCAGGCTTGTACATAAGCATATAATTTTATATACATACACATCGAGTAGTTCATTAAGTTCATGCATATCTTTACGTGTGTGCACAATTAGGAAACACCAAATGAAAATGAGAGATTTCATTCCCAATCTTGCCTCTGAGCTTGAAATATTGTAAAGAAGCACTTTACCATCTAAGTATGTACCAAGAACAGATTTTATATGATGCCAGAAGTAATCAGAATGTCTAGGTCAGTATAACATGCAGACTGGCTTTTGTATCTGCCCTTGTACAGCATGCCCTACCTTTCCTTCTGACAGTGTAAACCTTCTCATTCTGACACCAAGATAATAGGTTGACAGCCTCATCTCAAGTCTTTCCAGTCTATTTGAGAAAACAAAAGTAAAAGGACAGAGTGGAGAAAATGGAAAGTTATAGGGAATTAGAATAAGAAAGTTGACAGTAGGAATAATAATTCTTGCACCTTCTTTGAAAATTGGATGAGAAGAAACTCTAAAGAGATGCACAGATATGAAGGACTATTTCATTAAGAAAAATTTGTTATCCACATCCCCTTCATGATCTCCAACTGAGAAGTAGAACATTGAATTCAAGAATGCTACTTTTGAAGAGTATAAAACTGAAGTCCAAAGAGGATATAAATGTTGCATAGACACATTGCTGAATAATTTTTATTTATCATTCATGGATGAAGGTAGGAAAAAGAAATTGAAAAGGTGGTTTCTGGAGAAGGTACTCATGCGACTTTGTGCTAGAGAAAGTCTGAATGGAGTCTGGAAAGGAAGTCAGTTATTTAACTTCCTCTTTTAAGTCCTGTCCCAGAGAAACCACAGGATTAGTAACTGATGAAAGAGAAATTGTCTTGTTGTTGCCCCTGTCACTTGAAGTGAAGGTCAGAATGACCTCGTGTCAGTGGATGTTAAAATTAGTCAGATTGGGATATGAAAGTAGAATAGAAGAGTCTCATGAGAAATCATGGGTACTATGGGTTGCTATGTCATGAGATTATGTTTCTTCTAAGCATTTACCCCATTACAAAAGTGTGTGTGCAATTAAAAATCATATATTTATATTTGAAAAGAAATTTTAAAATTGTCTTTTCAACTGGGGGAGATAGAACTCAGAAAGTTTAAGTGATTTGCCCAAATTCGTATAGGGAAAAATACACACAGCATTGAAATCCTGGCCCTATTATTCCATATCTAGTGCTAGATTATAAAATTGACATTTAGGCACTAATGGAAAGGGAAAAAAAAACAGCATTTGGCTCTGATTGTAGTATGTATCCATTTTATTCACTCCACCTACAATCCATGATCCTTAGTGAACTTAAAGTCATATTCATGTGATTTTTAACAACCAGACTTCTATGTCCTCCATATTTCTTCAACTTCAATCCATCTCTACCATTAATAAGATAATTTGAAAAGCCTCACAATCACTTGAAACTGTTCCACTTATAAGTTGCTGAGCTCTCAAATCCCTCTATGAAAATAATCTCCTGTAATCTCATGTATCTCAGTGACCTACTAAGTGTATGAGGTGTAACTTATGCCCTAAGTCTCCTTTTGCCTTTTTTTCACTTGGCAAGGAGCTCACAAAAACTCACTGTTTTGTTTTCTTTTCAGGCAAAGGCAGTTTCTGGGCCTTTTGCCCTCCTTGTCATGATAAATGATTCCTATCAGTATATAAAATCATAGCTCTGGAGCTGGTGTGACTCTTAGAGGTTAAATAGGCCAAGATCAAAATCTGATACCTCATCAAATTGTAATTTGCCAAAGTTCTCACAGGTAGTGTTAGAGGTGAAATTTGAACTCAAGTACTTTGACATTAGTACACTTAGTAAGAAGTGGAGATAATTAGAGTCTATATATATCTAATTCCAACTTTTCCAAGTCCTTTTTAAGTAGGTAGATTGGAGCTTTTGTAATGACACTTAATATCTTCTCATCTTTATCCTTTTCTTTCATTTCTTATTGTTCTTCAATATTTGCTTCAAATATCTAATAAGCAATCATTTTTATCTGTGACTATATAATAAATTTCATTTTTATTCTATACAGAAAAATGTGATAGGAAGATAACTAACCTTAGAGTCAGGAGAGCCATATATTTGAACCACACTTCTACATGTCAGTGGTGTAGATCACAACCTGTTTCTCTTTCTCCATCTATAGAATGTGTGTGTTATCTATTTCACAGGAAACTAACTTATAAAACTTGAAACCATACATAAATATAAGAAAATATTTTAGATAATGGTTTTATTGGCTTGCCATATCCAGCATCTCTCAATTCTCTTGCTAAATAAAATGTTGATGATGTTTACATGTGAGGTTCCTGAGTAACCTATATGACTTTTATATTTTGTCAACAAACCACATTTTCTAACATTTTTTCATTATCTTTTTCTGTACCCACTATTACAATGAAATCACCAAGGATCAAGGTTTATTTATGTTGACTTGGGTTGGAATATCTTTTTCAAGTTCCTAAATAGATTCTCATCTTATGCAACAATGCCCATAAGCTATAACTGATCTCTTGTTAGTTTCTGTTTGCTTATTTATGATTATCTTAATCCTCAAAGGGCAATTGTCCAAGCTTCAAATGAGATCGAATTTTAGGAGCATGACAAAAACAACCCTGCTAACTACTGTGCTTGCCAAGAAGAGGAGACCCAAGAATCCGTCTTTCCATTTCACTAAAGCTTCTTTAGTTTGCCTTGCACATGATTGATGTTCAACCTGCCTTTATTGAATGTAATTAGCAGTTTGCTCAGTTTAGAATAGTAGATATTAGGAAAGGACTTTGTAGGAGAATCTGATTGAAAAATTCAGAAAGATAAGTGGGAGATGTCACAGGAGTTTTCTTTGATATTGCTCACCAAAGGAAAAAAAAAAAACATCTAAAGATCTCCTGCAGATTCTATTGGGCATTTTGTTTCTAAAATATCTAAATCTTCTGTCAGGAAAAAAAGTGAATGTCAAAAGTGGTTACGATATGGGTTTCATTTCATACCTGAACTCCAACTTATATAAAGGTGATTCAGTATAGATAACTTGTGTTTCTTTTTTATGGAGTCATCATTGTCGTTCTTTTTCCTCTTCTGCTTCTTCTCCTTCTCCTCCTC
Source organism: Bettongia penicillata ogilbyi (assembly GCA_023548195.1). Taxonomy (NCBI): domain Eukaryota; kingdom Metazoa; phylum Chordata; class Mammalia; order Diprotodontia; family Potoroidae; genus Bettongia; species Bettongia penicillata. Next base: position 2,285,686 of record JAJHZJ010000744.1, on the reverse strand, counting down.
CCTCAACTCTCCATTGACCAGCACACTATAGACACATTTTCTAATTTGAAACCATGGGTTTCTGTTATTATGTTTTTTACAACCCAGTTTTCATCCTACCTGATGCCAGTAAATTCAGGCCCCATAGTTTTCAATCTTCTTTTCCGTAATTATAATTCCTGTTCTCTTGATGTTTTAATATCAGATGCCTGTCATATAGGAAAATAATTAGATAACCTAATTTTTTTCCTTGTTCCTGTAATGCTTAGCACATGGTAGATGCTTAATAGATGTTTGCTGAATTAAATAGAAAACAGAAAAAAAAGTGAAAAAAAAAAACACCCAGAAAGGTAGTGCTATTGTTCAGTTTTGTTTTGTTTTTGTTTTTTTTTTCAATCATGTCTGACTCTTTGTGACAACATTTGGGATTTTCTTGGCAGGGATAATGGAAAAGTTTGCCATTCCCCTCTCCACCTCATTTTATAGATGAGAAAACTGAGGATCAAATGACTTGTCCAGAGTAATATAACTAGTCAATATCTGAGTTCAGGTTTAATACAGGAAGGTGAATTTTCCTTTCTTCAGGCCTAGCACTCTAATCATTGAGCTACTTAGCTACCCCTAAAAGCAGTACTTGTATTGCCCAGGCAATATTCACTGCACTGAGGTTAGCTGTGAATATGCTGGCATAGTTCTAAATCACAAAGTATAAAAGACTCTCCATATAGAAGGCAGAAGAAAACCATTTATTCAGATACCATAAAGCCAAATCCCAGAACCAGAAAGTTAAATCTGTCATGGTAGCCAAGAAGTCAACACACATTACCACTGCTGGGGAAAAAATCATTACCAAGTCTTCCCTGCCCTCCTGGGGTCTTCTCACATGCACTCAGGACCCTTGTGGTGTGTGCTGACCTGCATCCTCTTTCTCTGATCTGACCACTCTCACTAACTTGCTCCTAGTTCCGTTGTACCCTTCCTTTTCCACCCATCCAGCAAGCACCTCCCACCATATATGACTTAGAATTCCAGGTGATTTAAGCAGGTCACATGGGCCTATAAATGAGAAAGATCTTATTTAAATTGCTATTACAGTACCATAAGGAGTCAATGAATATTTGTTAGGTTCTTTCTAGCATTGTGCTAACCACTAGGTTTAAAAAGAAAGCCAAAAGATAGTCCCTGCTCTCAAGAAACTCAGAGTTTAACAGGGAAGACAGTATGCCAGCAACTTTGTACAAACCAAATATATACAAGATAAACTGGAAATAATCAATAGGAGGAAGGAAAGAGAATTAAAGGGCATTGGAAATGGCTTCTTCCAGAGAGTGGAATTGTTAAACTGAAACTCGAATTAGCCAGGGAAGCCAGGAAGTAGAGATAGTGAGGGAGAGCATTCCAGGTATAAGAAAGAGACAGAGAAAATACCCAGAGTGGGAGATGGAGTGTATTGTTCAAGGAAAATTAGCTAGACCCTATTTACAGTGATGAAATTGTGACAATGACCCTTCATTTGTTTTATTTAATACATTATCCTGATTCATATGTATTTCTATTGTGGGTACTGGCGATGAGCCAGAGCTAGGTAATCCCAGCTATGAATTTTATTTTCATTTCAGTTTGATATTGCAATTCTGTTTATATATTTATAGTTAACACAGAAGGAAATGACAATTAGAACATGGGGATATTTTTAAGCAGGACCTTGCACACATGACTAGAAATATTGTATTTCCCTATCTATATCTACTCATATGCATATTTACAGATATGCATATCTATGTACAAACATCTATACACACATTCATGTGTACATATGGATATATGTGTGTATATAAGTATGCAGATGTAGGTTTGTATGCATATACATATCTAGGTATATATACACATGTACATACACATATATGTATGTATATATACATGTGTGTATATAGATAGAAAGAGAAGTAATATTTGCTATGATGGAATTATAGATGCTGCCATGATATATATATATATATATATATATATAATATGTATATATATATATATACGTACATATGTATGTATATATATTGAGCTTCAGAAGGAAATGACAAACTATTTCATATTTTTGTTAAGCAAATCCCAAATGGGGTCATAAAGAGTTGGAAGTGACCGAAAAGTGACTGAACAAATATGAAAAATCATTTATTTATATAATAAAAAGTCATAATGTTAAAGAAAGTTCATGCTCACTGTAATGCCATTGCACTATGAAGCATTGTGGCAAATTAAGGGTTTTCAATGAGAATATTTCAACCTCAGCAAATTAAAATTCATGAGCATCATGTAATGGAACTTATACTAGTTGAGGAGGCAGGAGAGTTGTGTTCCTGAGGCTAGCTCTGCCTCTAGTTAGGTATTTGACCTTGAGCAAAATGTTTACCTTTGGGGCATCTGTTTCTCCACCAGTAAAATAGATGAAGCAATCTAGATGATCTCTAAAAGTCCTCCTACTAGATTTTACTTTCAGAATTTGGATGAATTTTACATTAATAATTGCAATTTCAAATCCTAAACAAATGATTTCCTCATTGTTTAAATGTCTTAGGTACATGAGTATATATTTAGACTACAGAACAAGTAGAACTGTGGATAATGAGATGCGGATGTCAATGGAGTCTCACATAAATTATAGATGAATACAAAATACACTTATATCTCTAACTTCCATTTTGAGCATATATCAAAAAGGATAATAAGCTAATCAAATTACAGCCTGAAGAAATTGTCATGAGAGCAGGTTAACTTTGCAGTATTCCCTGTTCTCATTGCAGACATTGTCACAAAAATGGTTCCATGTTATATCATTTCCAGCCCTCATTACAATCACTGTCACCAGAATGGGAAATCAGAATTATAATGCCCTCGTCTAAGAAGTCAGTTTGAAAATGATTCGACTGTGACCTGATAACTTTCTGCTATTTGATTTGCTGGACACTCCCATGATTACTTAGTTAAAGGAATTTAACTTGGGAGACAGTTTCAGTGCAGCCAGAGAGAATCAAAATATGGGGAAATTTCAGTAAATTCTGCAAGTGTATCTATCTATCTATCTCTCTCTCTCTCTCTCTCTCTATATATATATATATATATACATATATATATATAGATATATATATATATATATATATGATATATATTGTCCAATATTTTTCTGACAGTTTTGTAAAAAAAAAGTCAATATTCTTTCCACTCATACATCTAAAAGAGAGAATTCTATAATACCATTGTCTTTCTAATACATAAAACCATTGATTTAAGGCCCTTCACAAATTTTAAGAGAAATTCTAGTGTTCATCCTACTACGATGAGGAAAAGATTTTGCAGGTTTTGCCTGCCTAATTTTAGGATACAGAATGATCAGAAAAGAGCTAAAAGAATGATTAAAGTTACCATATGGCTTGCCTTCTCAAGTATTGTAAGAGGAGTAGAGGAGATCAATTTGAAATGCAAAATTTAAAAAAAAGTAATGTTTTAAAAATTACATTAAATTAGAAAATATATTTAAAAATACAAATATATCTTAAAAGATAAAGTTTAAAGAAATAGAAAGAAAACTTAATAGAAAAAGCTAAAGAAACAAAGGAAGAATTATTCATCCTGATGATGAGAAATCTGAAGATGGAACATCATTAAATTCTGGACTAACAAGGGTAATACAGAGGATCGTGCCTTTCATATCAATTGGAAGAAACTGATATCTATGTATTTTCCTTAACATCTAGCATAGTATGTAATACAGATTTCTCTCTCTCTCCCCCTCCTGCCACTATTTGCACAGTGATATGAGAACAAATTGAAATATATGCCTGCTAGTTTGGCCTAATTTGTTCCATTTTAATTGCATTCCTCTACTCCATCTTTGACTAAATCAGGTGCATTCACTCTTTATGCTCTCCAATACCCTAAATAGGCAATTGCCCACTTTCTAGCCCCATCTTCCTAAGATCTACCAAAGGTCAGATGTAGAAATGATGCAAATACAGCTGAATCAAAGAATGTGATAGCATGTATAGTAATTCTAGAATATGTAAATAATGAGATTGCTCTGATGAGAGATTAATTGAAAATGATTTGGGGAGAAAATTAAGATAATTTATTGATATGAATATGGAAATATGAATAATTTTATATTCATATGAATAATTTTGGATGCAGTTCATTTTAGAAGAAGTTCTCCCATTGGAATATGAATCTACATTTTAAAATAGGATGGAATTATGATAGGAGTTTATGTTTCTACGACATAGAAGAACTATTCTAAGGAATCCTTTCAGGGAAACAATGTAAAACTTACTCTGAAAGATCAAAGTTACAGATTTGATTAGTAAAATATAAACAGATCAACACAAAATTTGTTGAGTTTAGGGAACTATATTTGTATTGTGTTATCCTCCCCCTTCTACCTTTGAATCATTTCTTCTCAGTAATAGCTGTGCTGTAATAAAGTAAAAAAAAAATGAAAAAACAAATCTAAGACTATCTAAAGGCAGAATTTAGATTTGACATTTTAACTTGTTTCTGAAACCCCTTTACATTTCCTCTAATAAGTCAAGGTAATAGTTAATTAAAATCACAAATTTATCTTTATTTTGTTGGCTTTTGTCCTTGAACATGTTGTCATTTATGCAACCTCACTGTGAAAAGGATAATGGTTATCCATCAGTTCCACGCAAGTAACTGATGCTCTTAATTGGACTGTGTCAAAGTATTCAGTTTAACTTTACAAGGTGTGAGTTCAAATCCTAGCTCTACTTGTTTACTAGCCATGTGACTGAGGGCTAGTCATCTTCCCTTCTCCTGGTCTAGGTTTTCCTTATTTGCAAATGAAGAAATTGAGGTAGGATGGTCTCCTATGACCTTTCAAAATGAATTTATATTTGATTTTGCCCACTCCTGTTGTAATTTAAAGATTCTGTTGATATTGATGCCTCTAATTTTACACTGAGTCTGTCAAAAACAGCAAGATCAACTTGATAACTCATGGATCCACTGATTAAATATTTTTTTCTCTGAAATTCTTGATCCATTATGTGGTCTCATACTCAATAGTAGAATGATCCAGAAAACATTCTGTAACAATGTGGATTACTGAAAAGAAAAGTTGACTTGTAGTCAGGACACTTGGGTTCATGTTTGTTTTCCAACCACTAGGTAACTACCAGAGTGCTTTATTCTTCCTTAGGATTAGTTTTCTTATGTGTTAAATAGGAATCATAATACCTACCCCATGGGACTTTATGAAAGAAAGTACTTTGTAAAACTTGTATTTTGGACCTGCTTTTACATTTATGTGAAGCATTCCCTGATATGGAAATTCTCTTCACCAATTCAATTTAGTCTTCCAGAGCAATTGAGGACAATGTGATGCTAAGTGATTTAGCCCAGTCATAAAACTAATATGTGTCAGAGGCAGGAATTCAGCTGAGGTTCTTTTGACTCCAAAGTCATAATTTTGTCTTCTATATCAATTGTAAAGCACAGTTCTACAAATCTAACACAATAAACATCTATTAAGTACCTACTATGTGTCATGCAGAAAGCATGGGAGAAGAGGATAAGGTAGATGTTAGAAAATCAGGGGTTATTTTATTTTGTGGAAACTAAAACTAGATAGATCAGCAGATGTAATTTATTATCATCATTTCAGTCCAACTATGTTGTAGAAGGATTAGAATAACTTTTAAGTCTGACAATAATTCTCCTGTGTAGATAGACTTCTGGTTAGTTTACTCAATGGTACTCACAATCTCTTCTCAAGAACTAGATATAGCCCATGATGTACTCTTCTAAGTTACATTTCCGTCTCTCTTCAAAGCAAATCTGAAATCCCAGGTTATAGCAATACTCATTCAATCATCATGTCCTATGACTATCCATCCTTCAAACAATAAACTGGAAATAAGCAGTATTATTAAAAATCAGACAGTGAAAGCATGAACAATGATGGGTGAGGTGGTTTCAGAGAGGGGCAATGCTCAAGAAGAGAACTATAGTCAAAGGAATAGACGAGTAATCCTTGGTGACCATTTCTGCCAAATGGACCAAAACAAGCCCTAAGGGGAAAAATTCTGTAACAAGTATAAAGGCCCTTTCCAGTGCATGCAAGGTGCTTTTTTGAACTTTACTTGCTTGGCTTACTTCCAGGAGTAGGCTCAGTCAAGGAGGAACATGAGATGTCAAAAAAAGAGTAAGAGAATTTCCTGGCTTCAAATTTACCAACCTTTTGTTTTCACATTAGTCATTTCCAGAAATGTATTTTCTATCCAGTCAAATCTCTCTTGAAACAAAGAAAAACACTTAAAGATAACTCACTGATAGTCATTGTGTCTAATAAGATCTGAAATACTGAACATTTGTAACTATCCATTTTAATTCAATTAAATAAACATTTATTTATTAATACTCTATGCAAGGCAGTGTACTAGTTCCTGAGGATACAAAGAAAAAACAAACAATTCTTGCTTTCTTGGGATTAGTACAGTTCATAGCACGCAGTAGGTATGTTATAAATGTTTTTGTTTTGTTTTTATTTTTACTGACTACTAGTTATCGATGAAAACAACAGATACCTAGATAAACAAATATACATTTATACAAAGTAATTTTCAGGGTTAGGACCCTAGTGAATATGGTGTGGGAGAAGCATTCAAAGCTAAATATTCTTTGTGGAGGAAGTGAAGAGACAGTGTATTCTAGGTAATGTTGCATATAGGAAAGAGTAGAATAAAAGAAATATTTTATATCCTGGAAAAGTTGGTTGGCAACAAACTGTAAAGGATTTTGAAAACCAAATGAAAGCATACATATTTTATTATAGAGGTAAGACATAACTGTTGGAGGACTATTTTATTTTGCCCTAGAAACAGCAATATTTTTTTTTTGAACTAGCAAGTGAAAGGGTCAAGTAAGTGACTTTGGGAAGATCATTTTGGCAGCAGGATGGAGATGGGCACTAGAGAGGAAAAAGATTGGAATCAGGGAGACCAATTAAGGCAAGGCTCCAGTCTCTTCTTTCACCCTCATTTTAGAGGAAGATGTTAACTCCTCTAGAAAGGCAAAACTCTCACAAAGTAGTGATTTCATTCCATCCTGTCTTCTCCAGCAGAAAGTCCCATCAATCATCCCTAACTTGTCTGTCTCTCTCTCCCTCTCTCTCCCTCCTCCTCTCTCTCTCTCTCTCTCTCTCTCTCTCTCTCTCTCTCACTCTCTCTCTACTTCTGTGACACTAGACTATCTTGATTCTCCTCCTAAATACTGGACGACTCTACATTCTCTTTGGAGTTTCTTAAAGCCACCAGTGAGAGTTGGGTTACAAGTATCTACACCAAAGGTAGATGTGAAGCCCTGAAAAGAGCTCAGCAAGTCATCACACTAGAGATGCTACTCCTCTCTGAACACTGAATAAATGATTGAAAATCCAGGGCATTGGCATAATCTTTTCATGAAAAGGAAAGGAATGAAATGTAATTCCCTAATTTCTTCTCTGGTATCAAAGTTGGCATTATAATCATGGAATGCTTGACTTTTATTAGTTGTTCCATTTATATCATTGTAGCAATTATTTATAATGATTTCCTGGTTTTGTTTACTTTAGTCTGTCTCAAATAATGCAAGTCTTTCCATGCTTCTCAGAATCCTTTATTTTTATATTTTTTACTATTCAATAGAGGCTTCTAGGTGATTCAATGGATAGAACACTGGGCCTAGACTTAGGAACATTTGAGTTCAGATCTCACCCTCAGACACATACTCAGTATGTGATTTTGTTCTCTTAACACATTTGCCTCAGTTTGCTCCACTGTGAAATGTAGATAATAATAGTAATGACCTTTTAGGGGATCAAATGAGATATTTATATAAAGTACTTAACCCAGTGCCTGGCATACACACACACACACACACACACACACACACACACACACACACACACACACATATATATATATATATATATATATATATATATATATATATATTCTCTTTTCCTTACTCCTTTCCCTCCTCTTCCCTTTTTCCAAGTATTACATTCATAGACTGAATTTTTTATCAAAGTTTCTCCATAATTGATGTGTACCTATGTTGAATTTCAGTGTTTTAATATCACAGGATGGAACACTGGAACTATTGAAATTGAAAGGAGGACACAAATCATGAATAAAAGCAAAATAAAAAGGTAATATACAGAGATAATAACAAAATATGGCACCCATACTCTTTAGTTATCTGGAGAGAGCTATAGGATTTATATTTTGTTAGAAAGCTCCTTTCTTTTTTTAAACAATAATGATACATGTGGGATACCCCAATAGCTAATGAAAATGAGTAGAGCAATCCACTGACAAGATTAGATAGCCTTCTAATTGCTCTCTCCCTTTTGACATCTTATGTGTATTTCTTTTCTGGGAACTCAAATAAACAAAACCTTTCCTGGAGTATAATTTCACTGGACACTAATAAAAAAAATAGTAACTACTTTGAGGGAGATGATGACTGAGCAGAACCAGTGATTAAGGCTCGTTCAGTGTCAGGAAGCTTTGAAAAGTACAGTGTTGATCTATAAGTGGTAAGATGTGACTGATCAAAAAAAAAAAAAAAAGAGAGATTAAAAAATCCAGACAAGACCCTTGTTTTATTAGTGATTTGGGAAGAAAAAAGGAGATTCTACCTCTAATATTTACTACTTGTGTGACATTGGGTGAGTCACAACCTACTCAAGACTATTTCCCTCTCCGTAAAATGAAAGGGATAGACATCTAATCTATAACCTCTCTCTATAATCCTATGATCTGCCTTCAAATATGGGTAGAAGAAAAGAAAAGAAATAACTAGAACCTTGTGACTCAGTGGAGTTGCATACTTTATCAGTCTAGCCCCAACTTTCTTACACTCTTGTAAAACATTTTTTCATACAGGAGAAAAAGTACTGTGTGTGGAATAAGTGATTGAGGTTCAGACGCTCCCCCTGCCACTTACTCCCTGCATGACCTTAAGCATTTACCTATCTTATGTGAGTCTGTTTTTTCAACTGTAAAATAAGAGGGTAGGCTAAAGAAGTTCCTAAATTTGGGATCCTATCATCTATACATGGTACTGAAAGTATTACAGATATATATGAACTGTTCTAATTAAAAAGTATATAGAACTTTAATGTTCAAAAACATTTTCCTCACAAATCTCAGATAGTAGGTGTTCTGACTATTATATCAATTATATCCATTTTAAAGATAGCAAAAGTAAGGCACACTGAGATTACATGATTTATCCATGGTAATGCAGCTAGTAAATCTCAGATTTGGTATTCAGAACCAGCAATTTATATCAAGTCTCACAGTAGAAATTCTCTCTTTGAAACTAAAGGAAAGAAGATCAATTGTTGATGGGAAAATGTGAGATAAAGAAATGAAACTCAGAACAATTCATATTAGAAACAGAAGGAACAAATTTCATCCCATCCTCTCCTTTGAAAGATGAAATTGAGGCCCCAAAGAGTTAAGTAATTTGTTCAAACTTAACCAGCATGGTAATCCAGGATTCTAAACCAATTATTCTATTTTCTATTTTACTGCTCCTAAACTATACAACTCTAAACTAAGGAAAGTTATAGCCTTTAGGAAATTTTAAAAAATACAAACCTTGAAAATGTAGGTAACTTTAATGGAATATTATCAGTGATAGAGTACTAGATAATATTCTATTTAGAGAGTGACCTGACTCCCTTTTGTTGTATTGGGACAGAGAGGGACAGGTATCTGACTCAACCTATTCTGAGTAGCAATTAGTATATATGCATGAAAGAGATTAAACAGTATTTTATAAGAGGTAGTGCCCTGTAATAGAGAGAGAGCCAGACTTGAAGCCAGGAAGATCTGTATATAAGACCCACTAGCAACATACAGTGACTCTGTGACCCTGGGCAAGTCATTTTATTTCTGAACTCCTTAGACAGTTCTATAATAATATAAGGTAAATTGAATTCATTCACTTGCTTTGGTAAGCTATTCCCTCATGCAGAAACAACTCTTTATATGAGTTCTCATAGCAGAAATTCTCTCTTTGAAGAGATGGAAGATGAATTGTTGATAGGAAAATGTGAAATAAAGAAAGGAAATTCAGAATTATACATTTTAGAGAGAGAAGGAGCAAATGTCATCCAATCCTCTGATTTTAAAAATGAGATTGAAACTTGAAAAGATTTGTTTAATGTCATATTTCTTATTAATCCAAGACCCACAGTCAAATATCCTAATTTCTAGTTTAGTGCTCCTAAAACTCCACCATGTTGCCATTCTATATCAAGGCGAAGAACACATGAACATGGCAACTTATTTGTGCCCCTGAAAAAGATTTATTAGTGATAGGAAAAACTGAATGTGGTTTAGGGAGTATGCATTCTCATTTAAATAATTTCATTTTGGTCATAATGAGATTCATGGTTATGATTTCTTGCATATTGTTTATTATCTATAGAGCATTTCAGATTTTATTTACATCAGAGTAAAGTACCAAGTATGCATATGATTAAGTAAGTTTTCCCAGGAGAAATGGAATAATTGAAGTTCCTTTTTTATGCTTGATTAGATTTACTGCCAAACATTAATATGAAAAAAACGAAACTAATAAAGAATTTAACTTAATAATAAGACATAATCAATGCACCACACTTTTAAAAAGGCAATTTTAATATATGTCATCATTCAATTAATATTAAATTCATATACTCTCTAGAGACTTGTACAGCTCTTTCTAAATTCTGTATGAAATTTGGATAGACATTGTGAGATGTCCATTATGGTATCTTTGTTCCAATATGTAGAATTACTAGAGGCATAGATAACTGATGCCTCAAAACAAAGAAAAAAATCCTTTTACTTGAATGTATATGTATGTATGTATTCTATTGTTTAAAGAGAAAAGCAGGGCTGACAGACAGAAGCAACTATGAGCAGGCTAGGGGAACTTGCTTGTGGGGAGAAAACAGAAAGAGCTCTGTCTGTTGATCTGTGTTAATTCCTCAGAGAGAAGCCTTATCTCTTAGTCCATTTATATTTCTCAAACAGAAGTCCTGTCTGTTGATCTGTATCAATTTCTCAGACAGAAGCCTTGTCTGTTGGCCTTTATGAGTGAATTGAGGTGACGGTTCTGGTAACATGTATAAATATTGTTATAGACTTGTTAAAGCTTTATTTTCCTAGCAACAGAAGCTACAGGCAGGAGCCACTGGAGGTTGCTGATAGGCAGGAGCAGGAAGAATTTGGAGTGGAAAAGTCCCTGTGAGCTGAGACAAGGAGCAGGAGCAGAGAGCTGCCTGCATGATAACTGAAGCAAAGTTGGGAGTGGTTGGCCCATGGAAGAGGAGTCATGGGATTCAGAAGTCAGCCTCAAGTCAAGATGAGAGAGGATATCTTACTTGGATACTGTATATTGATTAAGGAGATTGCTCTTACCATGACCCAAGCATGGATGGTATGGTATTTTCTGCTACTCCTTAAGGATGCATTGTGCTAGGGAAGAGACTTTGGGGATGCAATGAGATATGCTATGTATCATATGACATACTGAGTGTAATGAAATACATATATATGTGTAGATGATATGTTTTATTTGAGGATTTTGCTATGAATGTTTTGCTTTACTTTATCAAAAGTGTTTTGCTTAATGCTGAATAAATAGAGAGTTCATTGTACTATGCAATTAGAACCTTAAAATCATTTATAGCAGCAGTCCTCAGGTGTGATTTGGCATTACATATAGTCAGTGTGATATTTTGAGGTGACTATCTCAAAGTGGTTTACATTTACATTTCTATAATCAATAATTATTTAGAGCATTTAATATGATTATAGATAACTGATTTCTTATGAAAACTACAATTGGAGAAAGACTTGTGTTCTTAGAAATTTGGCTCATATATATTTGATAAATAAAGCTTTTATCAGAGAAACGTGCTATAATTTTTCTCCAATTTCTTGCTTTCCTTCTAATCTTGGCTACACTAGTTGTCTTTGTGCAATTAAAATATAATGCAAACCCCATTATCCATTTTACATCCTATAATGTTCTCTGTCATTTGTTTGGTTATAAATTCTTTCCTTATCCATAGATCTGGCAGGCAAAGTATTCTATGCTCCTCTTCTTTGGTTATGATATCATACTTTATGTCTAAATCATGCTAATTTTGAGGAAATATGGCACCTTCTTTCACAAGTGCTGGACAAATCAATATTTAACAGTTGAGTGACTTAGGGAACTGGGGAAAAGATAAATTTCCTCAAGAGAGTAGAGTAAATAGCCAGTAGATTCCAAGTCAGAATCAACTGACAAGAAAAGAATTGTTTACTGCTCTAATGACCCATGCAGTGCTGTGCTTCCACTCCCAGTCCAGTGTAATAGACTTTTCCTGTCAACGTTCCAAATTGTTTTAGGCTGTAAATTTGCTTCTATCATTTTGTGACTTCTGATGTCCTGGAATTTATTTAGTGTTATTTTTTTACAGGTATTTTGAACGGATTTAAGAAGAGATCAAGCATTTCCCTGTTTCTACTCTGCCATCTTAGCTGTGCCTTCCATCCCTTCAATTTCCAATTCTTTACCATCAGAAAAGAAGTGATATAAATATTTTTGTATATGTATATTCTTTTTCTTTTTGTTTTTTGTCTATTTTGGGATACAAACCTAGTAGTGGTACTGCTATGTCAAAGGGTATGCATGTTTTTATAGCCCTTTGGGCAGAGTTCCAAATTTCTGTATAGAATTTACAACTCTCAAAACAGTATGTTAAGGTTTCTTTTTTCCCACATCCCCCCCAACATTTGTCATTTACTTTATTTGTCCTACTATCTAATCTAATAGGTATGAGGTAACTCAAAATTGTTTTAACTTGCATTTCTCCAATCAATAGCCAATTAGAATAATTTTATCATATGGCTATATATAGATAGCTTTAATTATTTCATTTGAATACTGATTATATCTTTTGATCATTTATCAATTGGGGAATTCCTCTTATTTTTATAAATTTGGCACATTTCTCTATATATTGCTTCAAATTTTTTTCACAGTTACTATTATTAACTCTATTTTCCTCCATCCTATTTTCCCTCCTCCCTTTATTCTATTCTCTCTCTCCTTTCACCCTGTCCCTCCTCAAAATGTTTTACTTCTGATTACCCATTCTCCAAATTTGTTCTCCTTTCTATCACCCACCCCTTTTCCTATCCTCTTCTCCTTTAATTTTCCTGGAGGTTAAGATGGATTTCCATACCCTATTGCCTGCATATTTTATTTCCCAGCTACATGTGAAAACATTTTTTAACATTTATTTAAAAACTTTGAGTTGTAAATTCTCTTCCTTCCTCCTTGCCCATCCACCCTCATTGAGAAGGCAAGCAATTAAATATAGGTTACACTGTATAGTCAGGAAAAACACTTCCATAAGAGTCATGTTGTAAACTCCTAACTATATGTATCTCCTTGTTTATTTATTTATCTCCACCCTTATTTATTTTTTTTCCAATTTATATATTTGTTTTTAGCTTTTAACACTCATTTCCACAAGATTTTGAGTTGCAAATTTTCTTCCCATTTCTCCCCTCCCCTCACCCCAAAACACTGTGCATTCTGATTGGCATCCTTCTGCCAATCTACCTCCCTTCTATCACACCCCTCCCTTCCCTTATTCCCATCTTCTCTGTTTTCTTGTAGGGCAAAATTGATTTCTATATCCCATTACCTGTATTTCTTATTTCCCAGTTTCATGCAAAAACAATTCTCAGTATTCATCCCTAAAACTTTAAGTTCTAACTTCTCTCCCTTCCTCCCTCCCAACCCATCTCCACTGAGAAGGCAAGCAATTCAACATGAGCTATATATATATATATATATATATATATATATATATATATATATATATATATATGTGTGTGTGTGTGTGTGTGTGTGTGTGTGTGTAGTTTTGCTAAAGATGTTCATAATAGTCATGTTATGAAAGACTACATTTCCCTCCATCTTATCCTGCCCACCCATTTATTCTATTCTCCCTTTTGACCTTACACCTCCTGAAAAGTGTTTACTTCTAATTGCTCCCCTTCTCTCATTTCCCCTCCTTTCTATCATTTCCCACATACCCCACTGATCCCCTTCTGCCTTGCTTTCCAGTAGTGTGAAATAGATTTTCATACCAAAATCAATGAGCATGTTATTCCCTCCTTAAGTCAAATGTGATGAGAGTAAGCTTCATTTTTTCCCTCTCACCTGCCCTTTTCTCCCTCCACTGAAAAAGTTTTTTCTTGCCTCTTTTATGAGTGATAATTTGCCCCAATTTTTCTTCTCCCAATATATTCCTCTCTCACCTCTAAATGTTTTTTGTAGATATCCCCTCCTATTCAACTCACTTTGTGCCCTCTGACTGTGTGTGTGTGTGTGTTTGTGTGTGTAAGCCGTCCAACTACCCAGATACTGAGGAAAGTTTCAAGTTACAAATATTATATTTTCTTGTAGGAATGCAAACAGTTCAACTTTAGTAAGTCCCTCATGATTTCTCTTTCCTGTTAACCTTTTCATGGCTTCTCTTTTTTCTTGTTTTTGAAAGTTAAATTTTCTATTCAGCTCTGGTCTTTTTTATCAAGAATGCTTGAAGGTTCTCTATTTCATTGAATAACTGTTTTTTTCCCTTGAAGTATTATACTCAGTTCTGCTGGGTAAGTGATTTTTTTGGTTGTAATTCTAGTTCCTTTGACTTCTGCAACATCATATTCCAGGCCTTTTGATCCCCTAATGTAGAAGCTGCCAGATTCTGTGTTATGTTGATGTATTTCCACAATATTCAAATTCTTTCTTCTGGCTGCTTGCAATATTTTCTCCCTGATGTGGGAACTCTGGAATTTGGCTACGATATTTTTAAGAGTTTTTCTTTCTGGATCTCTTTCAGGGGGTGATCAGTGAATCTATATTGGAACTTAGGTTTGAATAGAAACTTCGGTTGAATGGGAATTTAGGAAGTTGGGCATTACCTGTATTAAGTGATGGGGGGAAAGTCAAAAGAACAGAATATATACTATAAGAGAAAGTCCTCATGGAGAGGCAACAATAGTCTGCCTAAATAAATAGGCAGAGATCAGTGTTATAGTGTCAGAGTTAAAAAAAATACTACTTTTCTCTGTTTATTATTTAATTGGCAGAATAGTAGGAAATGGACTTTTAAAAGGAGCTGTTTGGATGTTGAGAACTACCTATTGAGTAAAGATAAAGTATATACATATGATTTAAAAATTACTTAATTTTTGGACAAAGAACAGCTTTGAATCATTAAAAATATCACACAAATCTAAAAATGCAATCAAGATCACTCTCATCCTTCTCTTCAGTTCTTGGATCAATTCATTGTATGATCTGCTTAATCATTCTCTGAACGTCAAAATCTGGGTGATAGAGCACTTTTCTTCTTTTGTTGTTTCATTTTGGTGCTTCCATCCCCACTTTCAGGACAATCTATTTGGATTAATTATTGATCTCATTGAGAAGGTACAGGTCCTTATTATTCCTCACCTACATTATTTCAAAGGCCTCCTAACTGGTTTCCCTCACTAACTGACCTCAGTTCCCTCCCCACTCCAATGTATCATTCACACATCTGCCAGTTAATTTTTCTTAAATTCTGAGATAAACATATCAATTTCCTACAAAATAAACTCTATTGCTTTCTTATTGACTTGAGAATTGCATAATTTGACCTCTCTTTTGCTTTTAAAGCCCTTTATAACTTGACTTCAACCCATCTTTCCAGGCTCCTTATACATAATATTTCCCTTCTCTCCTTTATGGTCTATTTCAACTCACATCTGCTCACACACAATACTCCTTATTTCACCTCCAAGCCTTTTAACAATTTTTTTAAATTAAGGTATCATGGATCAAAACATTTGAAATTTTAGTGACTTTTGTTGTATCATTTCAAACTGTTAGAAGTATATCTCTTGTAAAAGACCTATAACCATTGCAATGATACCATGATTGACACATCCACTGGGAATAAAGCTTCTTTAAAGAAAGATGTTCTGAATTCAGAGGGGAATAGAGTAAGTACATGTATATAAAGTTAGAGTTTCTTTAAATCAATTAGCAGCTGAGGAACAAAGGGAGATACGTTGAACTAAGTATGACATAGTCTGGGGCTAGTTGAGGTTACACCTCTATAGCTCTTATGGCATGTTTACCTAGAAGAAGGAGAAGCTTCCCTGACATATTAGTTATTTTGTGACAATCCTTTTATTGGGACCCAGTTTCAAGAAAGCTGGGAGCATTTCTACTGCATCCCTACTATTGCCCACATTGTTCCTCATGACTAGGATGTAATTCTTCACTTCTCTATTTGTCAAAATTTCTCCTTTCCTAAAAGGCCCGCCTCAGGCACCATCTCTACATGAAACCTCTTATTCTCCTAGGTAGAAATCTTCCCTTCCTTTTCAAATATTCACTTTGAAATCTCAACTCACATAATCGTAGGATCATAGATATAGAGTTAAAATAGAATTAGGAAACAGAGAGGCTAAGTCAATTTCCCAGAATGGAAAGTGTAGGGAATTAAATTCAAATATTCTTGACACTTCCATATTCTTTGGGACCAAAATCTCTCATATCCTAATTTTCAGTTTATTTTTCTGTGTATCCATGCTATTTCCCACTCCCAAGCTCACAATACTATTAAGTACCCTCAAGGAAGTAATTGAATAACTTTTGTCTTTCTTCCCCCTCCCCACCCCAAGAATAGGCAGAGTCCATTGCACACAGTAGACTTCTAATGAATATTTGTCAGATTTAACCATTACATTTCATATACAAGTATGGAAATACCTATGAGAATCACCTTATTATATATTATTTCCCTCCCTATGCTCCTTTTACCCCTTGTACTGTCATTTCTATAAACAAAGCATGATTCTGAATGAGCCTTTTTCTAAATGAAGGAGGTATTTCTTGTAAATAAGAGGGGTATGAATAAGAAGCAATATGTCACAGCAAGATGAGCTCTGACCTCAAAATTTGATTTTAAGTCTTCAAACTACCAAATAATAGCTGCATAGTCTTAGACAAGTCATTTAACTTCTCTATGCACTATTTTTCTTATCTATATTATGTATGAGTTGATTAAAGTAGATGACCTCACATGTCCATTTCAGCTCTGGCATCTCTTGTGTTTTTAAAGTTACTTGAGAATTTAGTACCTTGACTCATGCTATTAAATTCAAAGATATTGTTTGGTCTTAACTCTCTTATGTGTCATAGGAATTATTAGTGTATGTCACAAAGTTGTTGCTATGATATCTGGTCACCATTATGTAGCGTTACGAATCAAATCAAATCAAAGTAAAAGACTTTTTACTGTTGCAGATTAATAAGGACCATAGAGGCTAATGATGCTATCTTTTACATTTCTAGTACACTTTAAATGGAACTGTGACTTAGGTTTTCTGGCTTTTTGGTTCCACATGCATTCTATGTATTGGTAATAAGAGTGCATTTTACTATTCACAGAAAACTCCACTATACAACAGATTTGACTGATTCATCCTTAGGCTTTACACCTCATATTTAAGAAAAAAACCATTACCATACCTCAAAGCCTTAGATTGCTTCCTGTATAACAATCCTTAGTCCTTTGTCTCTCCTTGATCCTCTGACATTTTTTTCATGTCTCCTCTTGTAGTGCACTTAAGCAGAGCTATTTTGATTAAATAACTCTCCAGGGGACTGAGATTATAATGCAATAGTCTTCTAAACAGGTTATTCTAGAGTACATACTGCTATTATACAGTACTGATATAAAATCAGTATTTCATAAATGTGAGTTTCTATGAAATCTGCCAAGTAGATGAATATCTCTTTCATGGTTCCTGACATCATTGAATTATAAATAATAAAGTGGAGCTCAAATTGTTTATTTGCAATGGAATAGCTCAGAGAAAAATTTCAGTTATCAGTGATACAGGAACCTTTGGAGCAAAGACAACTTTAAAATTATACAGTAATATACCTCAAAAATGTCCTTTAAATTGGACAATCAACTAAACTGGACATAAATAAATTTTCATATCCCACATATTTAGATGAATAGGTGAGTGTATTATCATTAATTCATCCACCAGATGTAGTATTACTGGGGTTTGTTTTTTCCTCTCATTTTTGTTCTTTAGTATTAATTAATGCTCTACAATTGAGAATGGATCATTTAATAACATTTAACTTGGCAATTTGTTCAATAAATTTTTACAGCGTCCCTACTATGTGCATGACACTGATCTAGCTGTTGTGAAATTTACACACACAAAAAAATGAAAGGCTTTCTACTTTTAGGGAATTTGAAGTTTAAAAGAAGAAATAAAGAAGTCTGCACAAATGATGATAGTCCAATGGATAACATACAAATGGTAAAAAGAGAGAGATATAAAGTACTCAGAATTTTAGAGGAGGCAGGGTTCAGTTTTTGTGGGGAGGGTGAGAAAGTATGGGAAAATAATAAAAAAATGGGAAATTATGATACTCTCTAGGCAATTTTCTTGTCTCTGTTCAAAAACAAAACTCAACCAAAAATAAAGCAAAATAAGGAAAATAAAAACAAGTCAACCCTTTATATTTTATGACCAGAAGGGGAATCAAAGATTGGAAAGGAGGATTTGACAGAAAAAATAACTGTCATAATTGATTTTTGATAGCCAATTATTATGTGAAGATCAAAGAACCATTAGTATAACCTTTACATTTTATAAAAGAAACCAAGACCAAGAAAGTTTAAGTGAGTTTCCCACTTGCCAAAAAGATACAAAAATGATATTTGAACAAAACTCCTTTAATTCTAAAGTATTGCCTGTATTCCAACTTTGTGTGAGTATGAGTATGTGTATTCAAACACACACAGGCACTCTCCCCCCCCTCACACACACACACACACACACACACACACACACACACACACACACAATGAATTTACAATAATCTCAGAGAGAAAATGCTAGCATTAAAATAGGTTGGAAAAGACCTTGCAGAAAGTGGGATTTTAACTTAGATTTTTAAGGGAAATAGTGAAACCAGGAGATGAAATACATGTTTATTTTTTGTTATTTTCCCTTTTCCCACCTTACTATTGTTCTCTAACATAAATTTTTGGTGCTATTAGTATATTTTTGCTATGCTTTTTATATAAGGATCTGGTACATGAATCAAGCACTACATCTAATGAACATGGTAGAAATAGCAGAAGGGGAAAGTGAAGCAAATAATCATTTATATAGCACCCACTATGTGCCAGGCATTGTGCTAAATTCTTTACAAATATTATTTCATCTAATCTTTTAAACAACTTTGGGAAGTAGATGCTATTATTATCTCCATTTTTACCTTCAAAAAATTCAGAAAAACAGAGGTTAAGTGACTTGCCCAGGATCACATAGATAGTACTTATCTGAGGTCAAATTTGAACTCAAGAATTCTTGACTCCAGGTCCACAACTCTATTCACTAAACCACCTTCCTACCTGCCTCACAGAAATGAACTTTTAAATATACTTTTAAAAGTCATTTCAAGGGGGGTGGGTGGAGCCAAGATAACAGGGTAGAAAGATGCATCTTTAGAAGCTCTTCTTCCACAGTCCATAAAATACCTGTAAACAATGACTCAAAACAAATTCTAGAGCAGCGGAAGTCACAAAACAACAGAGTGAAAGAGATGTCCAGTCCAAGGCAGCCTGGAAGGCTGACATGAAAGATCTGTCACACCAGGTGTGGAGTGGAACAAAGCCTTGACCTCACCATGGCAAGGACAGAATTGGAGTGAGCTTCAAGGTGCTACCAGCAGCAGCTGCAGGTCCCAGATTCCTCAACTCCAAGTGAGAAAGACAGCTTCGAAGGTCACTGAGAAAGCTCTTTCACTTGGGTGAGAAGGGAATACCACAGTCTAGCCTTGGTCCCAGGCAGTAGCAGCTTCCATTGTTGGAGCTTTAACCTAAAGATCCTGGGAGAATTTAGCTGCTGATCTGGATCTCAACCCTGAATGGTGGCCCTGGGGTGAGGAGGAGTGCTTATGTAGTGGAGCTGGTGGAGGCTCTGGAGAGTAAATTCTACTGGCAGATCTTGGGCAGAAAAGAGTGCTCCTAGTTGCTCCCAGGCTAGAGTGCAGGTCAAGAGAGGAGTAAACACTTCTCCCTTGATTGTGCCACCTTGGAGGAATTGAGAATGTACAGGTTCCCAGAATAGACCCTCCTCTTGACAAAGAACTCAAAAGTCAAGTAACTGGCTGGGAAATGCCCCCAAAATGGGGGGAACAAAAGAATAAGACAATAGAAGGTTACTTTCTTGGTGGGCAGGTATTTTTTCCCATCCTTTTGAATGAGGAAGAACAATGCATAAAATCAGAGGAAGTCCTAAAAGTCTTCTGCATCCAAAACCTCCAAAATAAGTATGCAATTGTCTCAGGCCATGGAAAAACTTGAAAAGGATTTTGAAAATCAATCAAGAGAAGTGGAGGAAAAATTGAGAAGAAAAATGAGTGTGATGCAAGAAAATCATGAAAAGGAAGTCAAAGGCTTGCTAAAGGAGACCCCCAAAATTCTGAAGAAATAAACACCTTTAAAAATAGACTAACTCAAATGGCAAAAGAGGTTCAAAAAGTCAAAGAAGAGAAGAACGCTTTAAAAGCAGAATTGGCTAAATGAAAAAGACGGTTCAAAAGCTAATTAAAGAAAATAATTCTTTAAAAATTAGAATGGAGCAGAGGTAAGCTAATAACTTTTTGAGAAACCAAGAAATTACAAAATAAAACCAAAAGAATGAAAAAAATAGATGACAGTGTGAAATATCTCATTGGAAAAACAACTGACCTGGAAAATAGATCCAGGAGAGACAATTCAAAAATTATGGGACTACGTGAAAGCCATGATCAAAAGAAGAGCCTAGACACAATCTTTCATGAAATTATCAAGGAAAACTGCACTTATATTCTGGAACCAGAAGGCAAAATAAATATTGAAAGAATGCACTGATCACCCCATGAAGGAGATCCAAAAAGAAAGACTCCTAGGAATATCGTGGTTAAATTTCAGAGTTCCTGTGTCAAAGAGAAAATATTGAAAGCAGCCAGAAAGAAACAATTTGATTATTATGAAAATACAATCATGATAACACAGGATCTGGCAGATTCTACATTAAGGGATCAAAGGGCTTGGAATATGATATTCCAGAAGTTAAATGAACTAGAATTAAAACCAAGAATCATCTACCCAGCAAAACTGAGCATAATATTTTAGGAGAAAAATGGTCCTTCAATGAAATAGAGAACATTCTTGATGAAAAGACCAGAGTTGAATAGAAAATTTGACTTTCAAATGGAAGAATCAACAGAAGCATGAAAAGTAAACAAGAAAGAGAAATCATTAAGGATTTACTAAAGTTGAATTGTTTACATGGAAACATCTTTCCTACATGGAAAGATAATATTTGTAACTTTTGAGACTTTTCTCAATATTTGGGGAGTTTGAGGGATTATATACACACAGACACATGGACACACACACACATGGGGATATATATATATATATATGGTACAGAGTGAATTGAATTGAATAGGAAGGGATGATATATAAAAAGAAAATTAAGGGGTGAGAGAGGCATATATTGAGAGAAGAAAAGGTGAAATGGAATGGGGAAAATTATCTCTCATAAAAAGGCAAGAAAATGCTTTTTTCAGTGGAGGGGAAAAGGGGGGGGAGTTGAGAGGAAAAGAAAATGAAGCTTACTCTCATCTCATTTGGCTTAAAGAGGGAATAACATACACACTCAATTTGGCATGAAAATCTATTTTACCCTACATGAAAGTAGGAGATAAGGGGATAAGTAGGGTTCAGGGGGATGATACAAGAAAGGGCAAATGAGAGGAGTGGGGTTAATAGAAGTAAACACTTTTGCGGATGGACAAGTTCAAAAGAGAAAATAGAATAAATGGGGGGCAGGATAAGATGGAGGGAAATATAGTTAGTCCTTCACAATATGACTATTATGGAAGTCTTTAACAAAACTACACATATATAGCCTATATTGTATTGCTTGCCTTCTCAGTAGGGATGAGTGTAGAGGGAGGAAGGGAGAAAAATTGGAACTCAATATTTTAGGAAGAAATGTTGAGAATTGATTTTTGCATGTAACTGGGAAATGAATACAGGTAATGGAGTATAGAGATCTATCTTTTCCCAACCATAAAATAGAGAAGATGGGGATGAGGGAAGGGAGGGATGCAATAGAAGGGAGGTTAGATTGGCAGAAAGATTAGTCAGAATGCATGGTATTTTTAGGTGATGGGAGAGGAGATATGGGGAGAAAATTTGAAACTCAAATTCTTGTGGAAATGAATGTGAAAACTAAAAGTAAATAAATAATTTTTCAAAAATTCATTGCAAGTATTAATATTAACAATTTCCCTGGTCTCTGAGGGCTGACATATGAATATAAAATCAATCAACTCAATCATAATTGTATAAGAACTTTGGGGAAATACAATTGCAATTATTCTTTTATATTATATGTATTATATAAATATTGTTCTTTTAATAATACTCATGATACAAAACAAAGTTGAGTGAACTAAGGGACAATTTAAAAAATACAAGAAATAGTTCCAAAGCATAAAATCAACCTTTTCTGTAAATTTAATGAAAATTTGAGCTTAGGAAAAAATTCTATACACACTATGCATTTCAGCTCACTTATTTTTAAGAAATCTGAGATATAGTTATTTATTATAGTGAATTTGGCACATTTCTCAGAGATAAATAATCTTTGGATTTGATGATTTTATTGCTTTCTCTGAATCAAGTTTATGCAGCACAAAAGGGAGAAAAGTTTTGAAATTAAGCAATTAATTGATGCAAACAATTCACACTTTCCCTGTTGTCTGTGCAATTCAAATAAAGCCAAAGTACCTTGTTTTGTTTTGTGATGGGTGGGTGAAGAAAATAGGAATAGGGGAAGCAAGAAAACTGTAAATTTGCAGCTTATGTGGCCACCATTTTAGTAAATGGAGTAACTTTCTTACACACATGACACATTTGAAAATGTGCTACCAATTTAGGCAATTCAAAAACAATGCCAGTCCCCTTAAATTAGTTTTCAACTTTTCCCACTGCAGAGTTCAATGAGCAAATTCAATGAAAAATATGTACAAAAAACATTCATCTTGTTACCAAAGCTACTTGAGATATGTCTCTTTTAACAAGGAACAGCATAAGCTGTAAGGTAGATGGAAAAGCTAGTGTGGGACCTGCTAGAAATAAATTCTTTTGGAAAAAAGGAAGAAAGGGAGAATGTATCCTGATTCATCTCCCCTGACAGGCCAATACCGAAACCGATTTACTTCACTTTCACCAATCCTTCATCATTTTCCCTGTGATCCCCCTTGCCATTAAAGTCTCTTTTTACTTGACCAAACAAGAATACTGCAAAGGGAACATTTACTGTAGATCTAAATTAATGATGCCAAGGGTATAAGAAGAAGCACTCGTGTCACTTGAGAAATATTTGCTATTATAAAAAATAGAGGTGTTCCTAAGGTCAAGAGCGCTTTTGGTACCACTTCTAAGTATTCTATCTTTTTTTTTTTAAAGCTCCATATTTGACGATACCTTTCCTTTAAAAAAATATTGGTCATTCTATGTGTAGCACTCTTGAGACTATAATAGAGAGAAAACTCAGCTCTTTCTTTTCCCTTTGCAACATGTGAAATGCAGTTCTCTACATTTTCCCACTTTCTGTCTCTCTTATTTTGCTTCTAATATATATGAAATGAAATAAGATGAAGTTGAAATTGATCATCTGTAACTGAATCCTTTTTTTCTTACTGTAAATATTTGATGACTATTATATGTGCTTTAATACCAAAATGCACTTTTATTTTTATTAAGTTATCCCAAAAAGAAGACTTAAAATTTCCATAACACGAAGTACACAAAGAAAACTCATGGCATTAAAATTCTTGGGGTTAATGGCTAAACAAATGGTAGTATATGAGTGCAATATAGTATGTGAATGCAATGGAGCATTATCATTCTGTAAGGAAAAAGCAAATATAAGCAATTCAAGGAAATATAGGAAAACAAATGAGAGGATACAGTGCAAATAACCTAAATCAATCAACTTGTTTATTACAAGAGTTTGTTCTGTTTGGATATATTCAGAAGTGACCATGATGCTTAAAAATCAATAAAACATTAAAAATATAATGGAATCCATAAAGTTCAAGTATATTTATAAATATTTAACATTCATCTCAGCCTCATATTACCCCTCCAAATGCACAAGTGATGCCATTTCATATTTCTTACCAAGCTTATTGTCACCTCTCTTTTCCCCATTGTCCCATTATCTTTAATACCACTTCTGTGAGTCCTACCTTATGCCTACAAAGATGTCATCTCCTCCATCTTCACAAAATTCTCACCTGATCTATCCTTTATTGCATGCTATTATCTCATATCTCTCCTCTCCATATGGCTAAATTCCTTGAGAAGGCTATCTATAATCAGTGCCTGCAGTTCCTTTCATCTCACTCTCTTCTTAACTCTAAAATCTGACGTTCAATCTCATCATTTAACCAAATCTGATGGTCTTTCCTCACTTCTCATCCTTGATCTCTCTGAAGCATTTGAAACCACCAATCACTCTCTTTGATACTTTTTCCTCACTAGGTTTCCATGACCTTACTCTATCCTGGTTCTCTTCCTACCTATCTGTATATTCCATCCCAATCACCTTTACTGGATCATCATCTAAGTCATGCTCAAAACTGAGTTTCCCTCAGGGTTCTGTTTTGGGAACCATTCTCTTCTTCCTCTATACTTTTTTTCTTAGTAATTTAATCAGATTGCCAAATATGCTAACTATCCCAAACTTTCTGCTAACCTATAATACACAGTTGCCTATTGTAAATCTTGAATTAGACATTTTAACTTCATCATGTGTAATACTGAACTCCTTATATTTATATTCTTCTTAATACCCCAACTACTGTCTAGGGCCATCTTATCTGATCCCCAGGTTTGAAACCTAAGTGTTTTTCTTCAACTTCTCATTCTCTTTCTCAGCCCTCCACGTGCAATCTCTCTTCAAGCCCTATCAATTTTAACTTTCCACAACTTCTCATATACACCTTATGCTCTCCCCTGACCCTTCCAGGACCATTCATCATTTCATTCCTGACCTTTACATTGATCTGCTGGTTGATCTCTCTGTCTCAAGTCTACTGCACTTAGCTATCAAAATAAATAAAATTCAAGTCTGACTATGTCACCCCCCCATTCAAACAACTCCAGTGGTTATCTATCACATCTACAATCAAATATGTAATTCTCTGATCGGCATTCAACACACTTCATAATGTAACCAACCACTATCTTTCTATCCATCTTGTAGTTTACCCGACCTTTTCTACGATCCAGTTTTACTGGTTGCTGTTCCTCACATAAGACACTTTGTCTTCCAACTCCAGACATTTTTACTGACCATCTTCCGTGCCTCAGTTTCCTATCCTCCTCATTTATACTTCCTGGCTTTCTTGATTTCTCTCAAATACCTGCTAAATTTTTATATTCTATAAGAAGCCCAATCTTTTAGACTGGTGCCTTCTTACTCCAATTTTCCTGTATGTGGTTTGCTTGTAGAGTTGTTTGCACATTGTTCTCCCAGACCCCGATTTGATCTTTGAGGGGTTACCTTTTGTCATTCTCTGTATCTCCAGTACTAAAATCAGTATCTGGCACTTAATAAACATTTACTTAAATGACTGCCAATTATGCGTATAGAATCTGGGCAAATGTGTGTGGGGAAAAAACCTATCAAGGAAAGAAAACGAATGCTAATGAAACTGGAAATGGGAAAAAGGAAGAGTTTTGACAAGATTTAGATTCTTATAACAATTTAAGGCATATTTGAGAGGACTCATAAGTTTTCTTTTTCTTTGTCAGGGCTAGTTAGGAAATGGGGGTTGCAATATAATTTCTTGGCCACAAAATGCATTTCCTTTGAAAAAAGACAATTCTAAATTTTTTTTTACGAATCTTCCTACATTCTCAGAATTAGGGAATCAGGTATGATCTTTTTTTTTTTTTTGTATTAGTTTAATATGTGTTGCAAAATATAATAGAAAATGGACTTTGATATGATTACTGTATACATTGACTTTCATGTTGTTTTTTTTTTTCTCTATGGTAGGTTTTCTGTATGCATACTTGGATTTTTATTCAGGGATCAACTTATTTGTATGCTGATATCTAGAATAGATCTTCTCCCTTTTTCTCTTAGTCCTTTTTGAAGTTTTACGGTTTTAATTGATTTTGGTCTCTGTGATCATAGAGTCAAATCAATTAAAATACTGAAAGTTAAAATCAAACTCTCCTGACATACCATTTCAATATAATTCATTTTGGATCTGTGCCAAATTTTTGTGAAAATACATTCAAATTAAACGGATAGCTCTAAGACTTGAAAATGTAACATTTGTAATGACCAATGGGGTAGAAAAAATGTAATTTTGCACAATACTACTCTATCCAACTACTAGATTTTTCTTTACCCAACTGAAAGAACATTTTAAGTAGCAGACTCAAATCTGAGAAAAATAAGCTGCGAGAATTCCTTTTTATTAGATAATGGTTTCAACCTTGAAAACTTAGCAACAGAGAATCCTTCCCTATATTACTTACAATGCAACCATGGAGTCCTATAAAGAGGGTATTAGTATAAGTATCATAGAATTAATTTTTTAAATGAGTAAATGTGGGCATAGGAAAAAGGAACACTAGAGTAGGGCTAAAAGGAGAACTAGTTTGGGTTCTGCTTCTAAGGCTTGCTATTCATGAGCCCACATATGAGTAGAACATGTGACCTCTTCAGCCTCAGTTTCCTCACTGACAAATAGTAAGTCACCTTACTAAGGCTATCAAGAGATACTAATGATGTGATGTGATATAAGTGAAGTGTCTTGCTTTCTCTGAGGCACTGTATAAATATAAAATTTTCGTTGTCATGTTATGCTTCCCTTATTTAAAAGGCTATTTCCTTAAGTAAGGAAATATTTCAACCTCCCAAAAAGGAGAAATAGGGAAAACTACTGATGATTTGCAAGTTTAATTTCAGAGATAACAGTAACTTGATGTGAATGTGAAAAAGAGAGCTGGGTTCTTCTTGTTGGGGAAGAGATATTGGGTATTTAGAAGTCACGTCAGAATTCTAAACCCAAAACTAGTTGGATATTTTTGACATACAAACAATCTGGACTCATGGAACCAGTTGTTTGGATAGGGATAGGATATGCACATGGAAGCTTAGGAAGAAAAAGACAAGAAGATTTGGAGGTATTTAACAATGACTGAATGGGTACCATGGATGGGTTACAAACTAATCGAGAACGTGCTACTATGGGTTTTAAGATGAAAATAGATAGCAATCTGTTCTCTCTCTCTCTCTCTCTCTCTCTCTCTCTCTCTCTCTCTCTCTCTCTCTCTCTCTCTCTCTCTCTCTCTCTCTTTCTCTCTCATTGCAGCAACTCTAAATAGTGAGACCCATTAAGACTACAGTTGTTATGTACTATTTGCTGCTGATCCTATTGGTAAAGGATTATGCACATCTGTTTTAGCAGATTACCTATAACAGAAGACAGGACAAATGTTGAAGGTTATATTTTATGTGATATTCATGTTAAATAGACTGCAATGTATTAAGCAAGGAGTGAATTAAATTAACAGGTTTCTTGCTAGCATGCTTTGAATGCCAGATTTGAATATTAGCTTATGCCAGGAAGAGAGAGAGAAAGAGAGAGGGAGAGAGAGAGAGACAGAGAGAGAGAGAGGTCAACGGGAAAGATTGAAAATGTGGTTCCACAGATGTGATGAAAGAATCTTCTTGATTTATTCCTCATAGTTTCTGTCCCTTAAAAGGGGAGAAGCTCTGTCTCATTTCCTACAAGCCTAAGTATTATGCCCCTTAACAGAGTGAAGCTTCAGAGCATGGATTGGCTATTCTGAGCTCTGACCATAAAAAAGATCATTTTTCCCCTTTCTATTTTATTCAAATAAAAAAAGCAATTATTCATTTATTCTTTTTAACTGGTTTAGATGAAAATAAGGTACAAGAAATAGTCCCTCCTCTCTCCTTTTCTCTTTTGTTTGCATAGTTTTCTACATATATACTCAAATTATGTGAAAGTATAATTTCCTTCTTCCCCATTTCTTCTCTAGTGTATTACATTTTCCTCTCTTTCCTTCCTTTTTAAGAACATCAAAATATAACAAAACCAATGCTGAACTTTCTTTCTTACTTAATGTACTGCATGACCTCTGATAGCATTAGGTTTTTTTAGGCAGTACTTGTATCATTTCTCCCATTTTACTAAAAAACCTTATTCTAATGTAGCCCCTTTTGATTGCTCAATCATATTTATCTTTTTTATGTATATCATACAGCTTATAAATTTGTATTTCAGTGTTTTCCTTCAGTCCTAGGCATTTCATTGGAACATCCATAATTGCTCTATTTCATAAAAGATTCATTTTTTTTTCTCCTGTAGGATTAAACTTAGTTCTGCTATATTATTCTTACTTGTAAGCCTATATCCTCTACATTTTGAAAATTCATACTCTAAGCTTTCCAGTCCTTTATTATGATAACCAAAAAATCTTACACAATTCTGTGTATGCCTTTTCAGTACTTGAATTCTTTCTTTCATTGTGCTTTTAGTATATTTTTCATTGACCTTGAAAAAATGTCACTAGAGAGATTCTTTCTATTTTCACTGTGCCTTTTAGTCACTAATAGATCTCAGAAGATTTCGTTTTTTATTGTTTTAAATACAGTCTGCTTTCACAATCTAACAGGTTTGTTACCCTGTATACTGAAGTTTAGTTTTTGCTGTTGTTTTTGTCAGTTATCAGATATTCTGATGCCTCTCAAATTCCCTCTCCTTGGTCTATTATGGAGTCGGGTGTTATGTGATCAGATACTTCGTATCTTTTTCCATCTTTTGACTGTATTTTAATATTTCTTGACTTTTTAAATCATTGACTTCTGTTTAGTTATGTTTTTATATTCAGAGATTTGTTACTTCAGGAAGATTTTATACTTCTTTGCTGAACTATTGACTCTCTTTTCAACTCTTTCATTCAGTGCTTTCATTTCTTTGACAATTCTTTCCTTGAGAACTCTCTTTAATTACAATATCCTTTAAAATATTTTAATCTTGTTTCATTTCTTCCATTAATTCCAATTGATTTTGTGCCCAAGTTGTGTTTTTTCATTTTATATTTTGCTTGTAGATATTCTGAAATCATTCTCTTCTGAGTTTGTATGTTTGGCATCTTTGTATCCAAAATAGACCTCTTTATGAGTATTTTTTTTGTAGTTATTTATTCATTCTTCCTGATTTCATTCTTGAATTGTAACTTTGTGTCA
Organism: Bettongia penicillata ogilbyi; assembly: GCA_023548195.1. Classification (NCBI taxonomy): domain Eukaryota; kingdom Metazoa; phylum Chordata; class Mammalia; order Diprotodontia; family Potoroidae; genus Bettongia; species Bettongia penicillata. The sequence continues at coordinate 2,256,203 of JAJHZJ010000744.1, read as the reverse complement.
TGACTTGACTCTGTACTTTTAAAGGAAATATTGGGATCTTATATGTTCATATTTTGTACTACCTGGGGTCCTGCCCCTGCCTTATTCAGGTGTTGTGATACGCATGATTTAATGACCACATTTCTATTTTAGTTTGACGCTATTTTCCTAAATGAATCACAACATTCCTACCCCAAGATTTGCAGATTCTAGACACAGATTTGTGTCCTGACAACACAACTGCAGGCTGGCCCCTGGGTGAGGCTCTATTAAACATTGGTGGCTTCAGTTGTTATCAATTAGCTGGAATGCTCTGCAGGTTCAGAGCAACAGAAACATAACCTATAGTATGAGGCCACCATAATCCTTACGTGGAGCCAGAGTGACAGAATTGCACAACAACCTCTAATCTGCACCTCTGGTTTCAACTCAAGGTACCATTCTACAGTCAGAGCAAGAAGACTGCAATCTCACCTTGGTCTGCTCCTGAGGTTTGACTCTACATTCCTGCTCCAAGTTTAAAGCTACAGAATTTGCGACCTACCCATATTTCTCAGTCCCTGTCCTTGTTACCTGCTTGAGGGATGAACTGACAATTTTGGACCAGAAGAAATTAAATATAATAGTTTTTCCATTAGTACTCAGTCCGGTGCTTTTCTTAGCTCTTTTTGGAATAGTCACGGGAGATAGATAGGCTCAGTATAGTTTTCTCCTACTAAGCCATATCTTGCAATATTTTTCTCTTATACAGAATCAAACTATATTGAAAGAACTATGTCTATCATATTTATGAGAGATCAGTTGACTTCTTATATCCTGACACTGTAACAGCAAATTAAAATCACACTAAGATTGTTTTATTCCTTTTTCAGTAATTCCTAAGGTACTTAATGAAAAAAAAATCCAAACTAAGTGTTCCATAATGAATCTTTGAGCAGCTGTTTAACTGCAGTTACAGAAATGTTTTTAGAATCCAAATAAACAGAGAAAAATATTTCTAAACATTTTTCTACATGAGAATTCATAAGGATAAGTACACTTTTTTCCCTAAACCACTGCTATGTGAAATATTGCTTTACAATTTGTTACATTATTCTGAATTTCACAGTCAGTGTGAATTTTGAACCTGATATATTTATTAGTACAAGAAGTCTCTGTTTTGTCTTTTCTTTCCCTTAATGCATCCGATAGGCCTAGGATCAATGAAAATTGTGACTGTGATTGATTTTTAGGCCAAAACTTATATGAACTAGCATGGTGAAGAAAATTACTTATAAAAATATTTCAAATCTATGTAAATTATCTTGAAGGTTAACACTGTACCTGGAAAGTAGCAAGTACCTTATAAAAGTGCTAAATAAATACTTATTAATTTAACTAAAGGATGAAGCAGCCCATCCTGTGGTAAAGGAGAGGATAGGAGAAAGAGGTGCAGTTCAGAAGTCATTACCATTTCTCCAAGGCTGAACATATTTCTTGAGCTTGGAAACATGTCTAGTACTTGAACACAAGGTAAAGGAACAGCCTTCAAGGCAAACACAACACCAAACAAGTTGGGATCTAGCCAAATATCCAATGTGTATGATCCTTTAACTAAAGGTCAATCTGTAAAATGCTAAAGGGATCATGTTCTCAGGTCTAACTAACTTTCATAACTACATAGAACAAATACTTACTATTTACTAGAGATTTAAGATTCTTGCTTATGGCCATCTGGCTTATGATTATCTGACTTCTGAATCTTCAGGTATCTTTAAATAAAGTCTGTGGAAACACATTAACTTTAAATATACTGCATTTGTAGCTCCTCAGGAATCTATTGAACCTAGGAGTTCATACCATGATTTCCTTTAGTTTGTACATCAATTCAGGGTAAGTGTCTCATATTGACTGAATTTCAAATTACTAGGAAAACAAAAGTGTATCGGTCTCTACACTATCTTGTCCAATCCAATAAGCATGCATCAAGTGACTTTGTATAAAATAAGGCATTGTTCTAGACCTTGGGGATAAAAAGAAAAACCACCACCAACAATCAAAACCCCTGCCTTCGAGGATCTTCATTCTACTAGAAACATAAAACAGAGATAGAAAAAGTTTACTACACAATAATAAGAAGCCAAAGATGAGAGCAATAACAAATAGGGTGATTTAAAATAGGGTGATTCAGAGGATGCTCTATATGAGGCAAATATTGATTATAAGAGTGTCCCCATTTCATACTTTGGCAAATTTATAGGACAATAAGTGACAAGGACAGATAAAATATCAGGCTTTTAGTAGCTTCTTTGAAATGCCAGGAAAGCAGAAGTGATAATGAACTTGTTCTAGGAAATAGACTTCCTTAGTACCTTGTTTTTTAGCCTTTCATTTGCATAAAACCAAGTATCAAAATTTAGAGTTGAATGACTATTATTTGCAAAACTACACAAATATGACCTATATTGAATTGCTTGTCTTCCCAGTGGGGATGGGTGGGGAGCGAGGGAGGGAGAGAAGTTGGAACTCAAAGCTTTAGGAGCAACTGTTGAGTATTGTTCTTGCATACAACTAGGAAATGAGAAATACAGGTAATGGGGTATAGAAATTTATCTTGCCCTACAGGACAAAAGAGAAGATGGAGATAAGGGAAGGGAGGGATATTAGAAGGGAGGGAAGATTGGTGATTGGGGTAATTAGAATGCTTAGTGTTTTGGGATGGGGGAGGGGAGAGATGGGGAGAAAATTTGGAACTCAAAATTTTGTGGAAATGAATGCTGAAAACTTAAATATACAGATAGATAGATAGATAGATAGATAGATAGATAGATAGATAGATAGATAGATAGATAGATAGATAAAAATCAAAGAACAACTAAAAAAAAATAGGGTTGAAAAACTGGCAATCTCCAAATCCCAAAGTTGTTCATTTTGGGCAAGTGGTCATATATCAAAGAGACAACTCTATGGATGTAAAATCTACATGATGGTCAATGTAAGTTAGAAAGAGGCTGGTCAAAGAGAGAACCAAGTCCTGTCTGAATCAGAAAGTTTTAACAAAAAATATGAAAGGAGAGGCTACCCTTCTTTGACCTGCCACTCACTGCCTGGGAGGTGAAAAACAAAATACTTAGGGGCTTTATCTGAGAGAATAGAACTTGAACAACATCTTCCAATCTCAGAATAAGTCTCTGCTTTTTCTAAAAGGAGAAAACACCAGCTCAGCTAAATGCTACAGCTTAGTCTAAATTGGAAAGAGGCAGACAGTACAAATGTCGTCAAAGAGTAAGCCCCAGTATGTGGAAGAAAAATCCTGCTTTACTGTAGAGGAGACCAACTGTTCAACCATTTGAACCATCTGTGATGTCATGACATATGTGGATCTATCCTATATCAATAGTGTAATATAAGAATAAAAAAAAAATGGACACCTAAAGCTTCATAGTTATGGCCACATGTGCATAGAATGTTGGGGATAACTATTATAGTGATTTAATTTTTAATTTAATTTTATGCCTACCTTCCCCATAGGTATTAAATGTGTTGGTGGGAGAACATGCTCTAGAATTATGATTCGGAATATTTTGGAATTATTATTCTTGATATGCTATCTGAGTAAATAAGAAGCATAAAATGGGTACTCATCTGCAATCATATTAGGAGTACAGCTACTCATAATAGTTATCAACAGAACCTGATGTAGTAGTCACCCTTATGTTCAATCCCAACCTGTGATCATGATCTTAGGGAGAGTGAATCTAGAGTTGCATACCACAGAAAACCAAAACAAAAGAAAACATCCAATTTTTCTAAAAGGTCCAAGTGAATCTGTTACAGTCATTAAAGAGATTCTTCAAGAAGTTGTGGTTCTAGAAAACTAGGTTGAGTTGATAAGTTGGAATGTTATGTTATAGAAAGAGCAGTATGTTAGTTTAGATGAAAAAATAAAGTATATGAAAGTGAATAATGTGAAATAAACATGTGATTGTAGAGTAAAGATAGTTTTTAGAAAGGTTTAAATATCCAGCTAAGTTTGTAAAGTTTTTTGTAGAGGTAATAAGGGCCCACTGCAGGTTCTTTAGTAGTCTAACATGACCACAGTTAAGGAAAGAAGGAAGGAAGGAAGGAAGGAAGGAAGGAAGGAAGGAAGGAAGGAAGGAAGGAAGGAAGGAAGGAAGGAAGGAAGGAAAGAAAAAAGAAGGAAGAAAGAGAGGAAGAAAAGAAGATAATAAAGCATTTGTATATCTCCTACTATGTACCAACCACTATATTAAATGGGCTGTGAAAAGTATAAAGCCAGCAAACCAAAAATGATATCTTAATTAATATCAAATATGCAGTGTGCTGCAATAAACTAAAAGAGTATTTTGAATGACTTTTAAAATCTTCAAATAAATAAAAACAATCTTTTAAGAAATTTTTACCATCAGTGAAAACTATTAACTTATTACAAAACTTCTTATTTAATTGAAAAAGTAAAAAGCCCTACACAATAGCAGAAGATCTTATGTTATCTGCTGCTATTAAAATGTCAGAAATAGTTCATGGGAAAAAGTATAGGAATGAAATTCATAAAATTTCTTTACTGAATGATTCTCTTCCCGAAAGAATTTCTGAAATTAGTTATGACCTATTCTAGTAGCTTATTACCTGACTTAAAATCAGCCCAAAGTTGTCAACTTAGTTAGATGAAACTACTGCTATTTCTATTGTGGCACAGTTGTTATTTTATGTAACATAGGTTTAAGAAGGAAGCATACTTGAGAAATTATTGTTTTGTCTCCCTTTGAAGGGCACACAAGAAAGGAAGGTATGTATTGTAAAGTCAATGAATTTTTCACAAATGACGGTTTACAGTGGAAAAACTGCATTGGAGTTTATATAGACAGTGCTGGAACAATGATGGGTGAGAATGTTGAATTTGTAGCAAAAGTTAAAGCTGGTAGCAATGACACACAACTTTAACTCACTGCATGTTCCATCAGGAGGCACTCATTACCAAAAAAACAATTACCAGAGTTAGATATTGTACACTGAGATACTATCAAAATCATTAACTTCGCCAAACACCATGCCATAAACAGTCGTTTGTTTTCAAACCTTTTGCAAGACATGGTCTCATATTAAAAAAGCTTATGACTTACATGCAGAGGTAAAGTGGTTCTCAAGAAGGTGAAATTTAAGCAGACTATTGAAATTAAAAGATAGTTATATTTTTGGCTGAATAGAATTCTGATATTGTTCATTTTTTATAACATCTTATGGCTTTCAAAACTGTGTAATTTGGTGGATATTTTCAAAAAAATGGTTTCAACATCCTACTTCAAGGAAAAATATAACATATTTATGTTAATATATAAAATTGCATGTTTTTACTAAAAAAGTTAACATATGGAAGAACAGGGTGGAAAATGGTTCTTTAGAAATGTTTATAGTTACAGATGATTTTATAATTGAAAATACCCTTCTCAAAGATTTAATTGCAGGAGTTACAGACACACAGTTTCAGAAATATTTCCCTTTAAATTTTGGTTCTAGAAAACTAAGTTGGGTTCATAAAGTGTACTCAATTGAAATTTAAAAAAAAGTCATCTGCCAGTAAAAATTCAAGAAAACTTTGCCAAGTTACCAAGTGACATAAGTTTAAAACTTGAATTTCCTAAAAAAAAAAAAAGTTAATGAATTTGGTCTTGGGATTAGGAAAAAATTCTCAACAATTTCTAACATGGTCTTAAACATAGTTCTACCATTTTGTACTACGTATTTATATGAAATAGCGTTCTCAACGGTGATGATTGTAAAATCAAAATAGAAATCAACTCAAAAAATATTAAAGATACCCTTATATCCTGCAGTATCAAATGTTCTACCAAGATTTAATTGTGTCAAATAAATAAGCATATCTCTCTCATTAACAAACAAATCTGTTTTGTCTTTAATAAATAGTAAAATATGTGTACCAAAAATTGTTATAAAGTGAATTTCTTTATAATTTATTATCAGTGAATATTTCATTTGTATACCTATTTTATATCCCTATATATTTGGAGTCATGTAAAAATTTTTCAGGTGAAAAGGGCAGAAAAAGTTTAAGAAACTCTGAACTAGATGATCTCTGTGGAATTGAGTAGCTCTTATATTCAGAGAATTGAATGACATAGAGTTTACTCAGTTGTGTGTATGGAGATGGCCTCAAAATTATGACTTAATTTATTCACCCAGTTGGTCCTCAGTTATCATTTCTAAATGATTCAAACTACCCCCCCCCCCATTTAAAAAGGTGCAAATTCAGAAAAGAAGAAAAGTGTCTCAGTTATTGGGAGGGTGAAAAAATTATAATGTATAACAAATGACATAATGTCAGGATAGGATAATAGCAGTCTTGATTCTTTGAATTTGTTCTCCATGGAACTTACCTTAAAGTAATCATGGCAGGAGTTGTAAGAAATTCTAGCTCTGAGAAACTGTATCTATGTGAATTTCAGCAAACTAAAGTGCATTATCTCACCGATTTTCAGTTTCCTAATCTATAAAATGGTGGTAGTTAAACAATTAATACTGTATAGGTATATTATAATTAAAGATTTTGTAACCTTAAATCCATACATAAATATAAATCTATATTATTAGTCTCTGAGACCTTATGTAGATGTCTTTTTTGACAAAAAAAAAAGTCACCTAAAAATGAAGTAAAAATTTCCATACCTTGTTAGATAAATTGTATCAGTGTCTATGATTATATCATTTAGTTATTTCTGAACTTGAGGAACAAACTAAAATTGCATGTCTTTTAATTTAGATTTTCCCTAAAATGTTCAATAACATACAGGTGTTTATGACTGTCAAGAAATAAAGAAAAATAAAATTGAGTGACATGTTTTTAACTCCATTTCTGCAAGGATTAATTTGAGAAGTGAGTGATACTATTAAAGTATTTAATCAGAGCAGTCAAATTCTGTGAAAATACTCATGGAATATGAGATATAAAGACATTTTATTTCAATATTCATTTTATATGTGAAAGCAGCATTCTCCAAATTGGAAGCTGTAAGGTTACAGAGGTTCCACACCTGTTTTATCATCATAAAGTATGTGTAAAATTATTTGCAATAAAAAGTTTAAAAATTCAATAAACATTTGTCCTTCTACATGGATTTAAACTTTCATCCCATCAGCATGTCTATGAATATAAGACTAAAAAATATCACTACACCTGTTTTACAGAAATGCTTATTATTGAAAATTAAAAGGCCTAATTATCTATAGCAAAGATAGAACTTAAAATACTACATTGTAGATGTCTTTAAAAGGTTTACTTTATAACTTATGTGAAACTTGGATTCTGCCATTCATTGCATAACTCTTTTAAAATTCATGGTCACTCTTACTTTTTTTTTTCTCTTACCTTCTCAATAGTGTCACATAACATAGATGTTTCCTATATTGTTTTGATCTCTTATTTCCTATAAGTGCTTTCTTACTTTATATTTTTGACATGTCTTTATTATCATATGCAAATAGTATCAGCTTACAGAAGTTTCATCTCCTGAAAGTTACACTTCAGGATGGTTTAATTTAGAGCTCATCAACCAATTCCTCATACACTCAAGATGGACTTCACTGATGTACACATATTGCTGCCATTATACTTTCACCTACTTTCCTGGAGAAACAGCGATTATCAGAAGCCAGAGTAATCTCACTTTCTTGTACTATCCATTTTATCTTGAATCTCTACTGAATCCCCCACCATGTCCCCATTAAAAAAAAAAAAAAAATTCTGGAAATGATTTTGAAAATTGGAAAATACTTTCAAAAAGCTAGACCACAAATTTAATCAGTAGTACAGTACCACAAGAAAGCTCCTGGTTCACAGAAAAGAAGTAACAGGAAAGAAATATTTATTATTGAGTGCTTGCTATATGCAACTATATGTAAAATAATCATTATTTGATTTCAAATTCCTTAGGAGTAGGATCATTGTTATAATAATCATTATGTCTGGACTTATAGTACTCCTTTTTATGTATATATGGATTTGTGAAGATCTATGATTTCTTCAGTTGGGAGAGAGTGGGAAATCCAAGTTTGGACATTTCTTCTGCATATGCAGGTTATAAAGCTATGATTTAGCAAATAAATACTAAGGAACGGTTTTAATCAAATTAGAGATTAAGCAACTTACTTACTTGCTCAGGATACGTAGCTAATAAATATTAAGTTGAAATTGTAAAGCAAATATGACTGATTCTATTTTCAGTGTTGTACCCTTGAAGACTTGTTGCCACTAATAGTGATCACAAGGTTGGAATATAGCTGAGTAAAAGTATGGAAGGGTCAACAGAAATGCTTTCCCAGACTCTGCAGGTATACCAAGGAAAATTCTTTCCTGGCCTCTGAGTTAGCATTTAGTGTACACTTTCTGAATTGATGAACTCTTCTACCATATGGAGGCCTACAAGTAATCTGCTTTTCCTAGACTGTTTTTCTTGTTTTTTAGCTACCATTGGGATGGGAAAAAAATTTAAGTTTTTTTAAGGGAAAAATATAGTACAGGAGATTTAATTGATATAAATTCTGCTTACTAAACTCTTCAGGATTTTCACTCAAACTGGCTTCTTCTCATGATTTACAAGACATAGCTTTAACTCTCTCTTTTGTTTAAGGCTACCCCTAATTTTGGACTATTTTATTAGCCATGACCATTACAACATAATAATATTTATAGTTTACAAAGCTGCATAACCTCAGTGAGGCAAGTAATAGTATTTACACTCAGTCAACAATTCAGTCAACATGATTTATTAAGTGCCTACTTTATTCTAGCTATTTTGCTAAGTAATGTAGATTTCAAAGAAGAAAAAAAAGTCTTGTTATAATGGAACTTCTGTTCTCATAGAGTGAGAGAATATGTAAACAATTTGAAACCTAGAAGAGAAACAAACATTAGACGGAAGGAGATCTGAGTCCTGAATAGAGTTATACCTATGTGAACCAAGAAAGGCCTCTTGTCCAAAGTAAGCCTTGAGCTCAGTCTTGAATGAACCGTTGTTCTTTATCCATTGTTCTCAAAAAGAATTAATGACATCAGGTGAGTTGCCATGCCCAACCAATTTACAAGTAGTGCTTCCGTGATCTGTTGATTAGAGAGACACAGGGCAGGCAGAAATGCAAGAGAGGAATCTGTTCATTCATCTGAGGGTCAGGGTATTTAAAGGCTGTACCCACAATCCTGTGCAAGCTGAGTTTATCCCATCACTTCACCATCCCATGACTCACCCATGTCCTTGTACCCAAAGCTAATTCCTGTGTTCTCGGGTCCACTTGCAACTTTCTACAAGAACAGCAGTATCTGCAAGAACATCAGTTTTCAGGGTCATGGAAGGCTTTTGCTAGGGTTGTGTAAGCACAAATCCCATGGGAGTAGGCTTTGCCTACACTGTGGCCTTGATCACGGGACTCACAATCCCCTTAGCCCTCTGCATAGTGAGTGACCTCTTGATTTGCAAGTAAATTGGATTTAAGTGGGGTGGGGCTCTGCAAAGTCATCAACCTCACTCTTCCAGAGTCATTGTTGTCCAGAGGCAAGATGACAGGCCATCACCCTGGATGCAGTGGTAGACCTTGACCTTTTAAAGGTAAGCTCTCTCCCAAGTCTCAGTTTGTTTGAAGCAACTTCCATTCAGTGATTAAAGGCTAGTTAAGAATTGAAGCCAAAAATAACCTAGTATGACTTCCCAAAAGAATTGATCCAGGAGGGGAAAACTCTCAGCATTCAAGAGAAACTTGAAGAAACACAGAGAAGTCAAGAGGCAGAAGTGAAAGTGAAGATCATTCTAGGCATTAGCAATAAAGAGAACAAAGGCATGGAGAGAAGAGATGGAGCATCATGTTGAAAGAACTGTTAGTAGATCAGTGTAACCTGATTGTAGCTTACATGGGGGTGGAGGAAGGGATGGAACATGCAATAAGACTGGAAGGACAGAAAAGAATCAGATTATGAATAGATTCAAGAGCTAGATAGGATTTTACCTTTGATTCTGGAGTTAATAAGAACCACCGTCTCACTGTGTGTATGTGTGACAAGTTCAAAGTTCACAGAAAAATCACTTTGGTAGTTTAAATGGAGGATAGATTGGAGTAGGCACAGCCTTGAGGCAAGGAATCAAGAAGAGATGAGGAATGGGAACTAAGGTAGTTTTTACATAAATAGCAAAGGGGACATAGGGGACATACATGAGAGATATTAGAAAGGAACAAATAGGAAGATTTGGCAAAGGATTTGAATATGTGGGATAGGTCAGAATATTGGGTTAAAGTGCATACTAAGGATGCAAATCTGAATGATTCTGAGGATGATCAAAGTCTCTATTTTAAGAGGAGAATTCTGAAAAAGATAGGGTTGGGGAGAAATATGAGTTCTGATTTGAACACATTGAATTAAGATAATTGTGGCACATACAGGAAGAGATGTTGAAGAGACAATTATTGATATGTGACTATAGTGTAGGAGATAGACTAGAGTTGCATACATAAATGTGGAAATCATTTAAATAGAAGTGATAAAGGTATCCATGAGAACTGATGAGATCATCAAAAGAGAGTGTATAGGAGATAAGAAAAAGAGTCAGGACAGAACCTGGGGTGATAAACATAGTTAGCTGGAGTGATATGAATGAAGGAACCAGCAAAGGAGTCTGAGAAAGAATACTTGGAGACTTAACCAATGATTATCCAATGATTCTGAAATTCACAAAGTTTATTTAGCTACCTAGGCCACAGCAAGGGGCACAAGAATTTGGACCCTAATCTAAAATGAGGGTTATCCCAATTCTCAATCCACTATACCATGCCAATTAAGATGCTATACAGTATTTGTGGCTTCTTAAGCATATTGATCTCCAGATGTAGGAATTCCCTCAACTATTAGAGACTGAGATCCAAGAGTTGATAAGACATAGGGTTTACCAGTCAAATACATATTAATTGATTTGTGCATGAGTTATTCAATAAGCAAGAGTTAGAAGGGAGAACCGAACCCAGGTGCTCCTTGAATTCAAACCTTAGAGTATGTGTCATGCCAATTGACTTCACCCAGTTATTCAGACTTGTACAAATAGACATTTGGAGACTTTGGAAGGACAGAGCCATAACTTAATAGCAAATCCATAAATGTTCCTTTGTAGGGAACTTAATAATTTTTGAAAGTAGTTCTTAAGAACATATTTGAAGAGAGTTGTTTTTTTTTTCCCTAGAAATAGCTTAATAGTTACATTAGCTTATATAGCTACTTAATTACATCTGTTAAATTTTATAGACAACACAAGCATCTTTTATGATGCAATGGCCAAACATAAAGCAAGACATCAGGAAAAGGCACAAGTGAGAGATAATTTGTTGCTTCAAGAACGATGTTAGATAAAAAGCATTTTAAATTGGATATTACTCAAAATTGCTAATCATCTTCATGTTCATCAATTTTTGCTTGACATGTTTCAACTCTTAAGAAAAATGCACACAAAATGCTGACAAGGATCCCATTTTTTTATTCATCTCAACATGTGAAGTTCTAATAGATTATTTTTTTTTCCATCCTGGAGTGCTTTTTTTTTTTTTTCCTTTTTGATGCTATTTGTCATGAAACTGAACTGGACAGCTTAGTACTTTATAAACAGACCATTCTATCCATCATTCCTATAAAAGCTATGGCATTAGAACTATAAACTTTGTATTATTGATTACTTCTCAAAGTTATGGCTCAAAAAGTTCCATGAGATAACACAACCCTATCTCACTAGACAGAGGGGCTGAGGCTAAAAGGTTAAAGGTGCTTTCCCCCTGCCACCAAACAATTCTCAGACACTGCCAGGAATGATTTTAAAGTCCATTGCACAAGTCAGTTCAACATGATGTCTTTCAAATTTATTCAAGTGTATATTAAGTTCTTGGGGGAATATCAGCATTTGAAGATGCAATTAATCTGACCACCCAATTCCACAGAATAAACATATTTCTTGACACTATTATGCCATAGGCAGAACTACCCTATGTTGCCAGGTCTTTGTGATTTACATAAAACAATTATTCAACCTGGTGATGTCAGGTTAAATTTCTCAGTCCTTTGCCAAAGCCACATAGGATTCCTTTGCTAATTGCATAATAAATATTTCATAGCCATTCACTTATGTTTCAATGAACCTCTCTCTTATTCCTCCCAGCCACCAGCTCTCTAGCCGCTGAAATTATATTGTATTAATTTTGTCTATATTGTGTATAAGTAAACTCTCTTTGCTATAGCTAAGATTTTTGAGGGCAAGGGCTATTTCTTTCTTTTTTTTTAATTACCAGGACCTAGAGCAGTACCTGGAATTTAATAGTTGTTTCATAAATGCTTCGTGATTGATTACAATGCAATTTTGTGATGTGAGGATTGATTTATTGTTAGGCTCCAGCTAAAGTTAAGTAACCCAACATTTGCTCACTGAGTACCTATGGTACTTATGGTACCTCTTTACCAAGAATTTCCAAGGTACCCAATAGTACACACTGTCAGTTACACATAGGGTTATGCATACAATGTTAGCAGACAATCAGTTAGAAACTTCATCTACACCATGTAGCAAACTTTCCTAATCATAATGCATTTATGGTTGGAACTGTGGAGATGGTGGTGGTGGCATAGATCACACCACTCAATAATGGACTTTCTGTAGTCCCTACATTTAGCCCCTATGAATCTGTCCATCAAGATCAGATATGAGGGCAGACACACAGGGGATCTGGCTTTCAGTCAGTGTACTCATTCTGCAGTATACCCAGCCACAATTCCTTTACGTCCCCATGGGACTTTGGGCTGGAGAACTGTACAACTGCATGTTGGTGATGAATAAATTGCCAAATTGTGATCCTTTGAGCATTTTGTTGCTTCTAGGTATAATTTTATCTACGATCTCCTCACATTGTAGATATATTTATCACTAGTAAAGACTGCATGCTTACTCTGTGCAAGGCATTGTGTCAGGTTAGTGTATAAAGTTGAGCCAAAGGATAGAGTTGCAAGGGACTTTAAGATCATTTAATCTATCCTTTTATTTTTCAGACTGGAACCAGAAAAAAACAAGGCTGAGAGAAGTGAAATGACTTCAGGATTCCAAATCAGGTTCTCTAATTCAAAATCCCAGTATTTTTCTTCTACATCAGAGATGTCTCGTGGTTCCAGCCCTTAAAATCTAGTTGGTGTGACACTCATAAAAAGGACATGTAAAAGATAATTAGCATATGCAGGGTGGAAACTGCTAACTGCCAAGTTAACTGGGGTAGACACTGTCAAGTGGAATACAGAGAGAGGAAGTGCTGCTTTCTTAAATTCATTCAGTGAAAATGGAGAGTAATTTCATTCCACAAAGTCCAGTTCTGATCGTTGTTTTCCTTATTATCCTTACTTTGCACAGGACTAACTAGCACAGATGTCCATTGTGAAAAATCATTATGCCACAGAGTTGGTTTAATTCTGTTTTAATTGCATAGCTCCAGGATCACAGCAGTAGTAACAAGCTGGGGAAGCATACTCTAGGCAAGATATAAAACTTGTGAAGCTTGAGTTCCTTGACCTAAAATCTTAAAAAAGTGTCACACTAGACATGTCATTACAAAAGACAAATAAATAACGGACTGCAGTTCCCAAATTCTTCCCAGACATTAATTGTTTTCTTCTTGGTTTACTTTAAGTTCTATTTATGACAATTTTGTAGACTTGCTGATGATAATAAATCACAAAAAAATCCTTCAACTGAGCTATATTCCCAGGGATTGTTATCACAGGTACATAAATCAACATGGTGGGTGATGGTTGGTCTTGGGAGTCAGGAACACATCAGTTCAAATATTATCTCAGACATTTACTAACTGTTTGAACATCAGCAAGTTTTTTAAACTCTCCACCTCAGTTTATATATTTGTAAATATACTATAACAATATTACATTCTAAGTTTTAAACAAATGTTATTAATATTATGAATTCTTCACCCTACTTTCCTCATTTGTAAAATCATTATAGCAATAGAACATACTACACAAACTTGCAAGCTTATGTGAGGTTCAGAATAGATAACATTGTACAGCACTTTGCAAACTTGATAATAAATACAAATATCATTATTATAAACATTATATATATATATATTTAGCAATACAGACACATTTAAAATAAAGTGAATTCTTGATGGGATGACTTATCATTTTCACTTTTTCATGAACATGACAAACCGTCTATCAGAAGTCTGGTATACACCGATTTTCACAGATGTAACAACAAATTTATTTTTTGACATATCTTGGAAGAAGAATTAATCATATGCATATAGTATTATTTCTAATATTTTGTATAAGACACAAAGTTAAAGCATCTAACCCCTACAAGAAATGAATATCTGGGTAAACTTCACTAGCAGCTGACATAATGACATTACAATGGAATGAACGAAGAACTAGAGTGACTTTTGAAAGACTCATATACAAGTCACAGTCTAACTTCTCTGGGCTTACTTTCCTTACCTATAAATTACAGAAGAAAATATTCTAACCCTATCTACCTTCCAATAAACCCTAAATAACAGTATCTGGGGTAAATGTGCTTCTGAGGCCCCATACTTTCTTTGAAGTTTCCTACATTTCCCTCTACCCTTGCCAATCTATTCACTGGAGTAACTTGAGAGACTACACATAGAAATACCAAAAAAATAAAAAAGACAGTATATTTTAAAATGATAATATCTGTGGCTGAAAAGGGATAACCCCTGTATATTATTCACTTTCCTTGTTTTCACTACTGTCATGGTCAGAAGTAAAACTTTTAATAACTTAAAACTCATTTAAAAAATCAGCTTATGGGATGCTGACCCAAACAATTAGAAATATACTTTAAATTAGAAGATATTATATATGTCCACAGTATAGAAGCTTATTCCTTATCTTGCTGCATGCCACACATAGCTGATCAGGGGGTAGAGATTCAATTTGGAAGAGTACAGAAAATCGTAATAAACCGGACCTATGTTTTAAAATAGGGTGACCTCGATGTTTTTACATTTTTTTAAAAATAGAACACTGATACACTCTCATCTTATTTCTTCTTGACTTGTACTTTAACTGAAGCAGGGTGTGTATGGCAGGGTGGACTCATAGATGCCATTTAGATAAAATGTAAGCCATGCTTAACTAATTTCCATAATTTTTCCCCGTGTGACATCTGTCTTATGGCTCTCTGCTTTTCATGTACTCCTCCAAGAAAGGGAAACAAAATCCTACTGATTAAGCCAAGAATATTTATATTATAAGAGGACAGTATAAATTAAGCACTTCAATTTTAGAGTAAGTTTTCACAGAAGTTATTCAACAGAGATGTTAGGTAATTATCCTCATATTAAAGAAAAACCTGAGATTTCCTCAAACTAGGGCATTCTGATGGCAGGAAGTGAAGAGGAGTTGAGAAGCTTCTTGATGAGGGTGAAAGAGGAGAGTGTAAAAACTAGCTTGAAGCTTAATATAAAAAAAAGATCTTGGCAACTGGTCTCTTCACTTGCTGGCAATAGAAGGAGCGAAAATAGACAGAGCATCAGATTTTATAGTCTTAGACTCAAAGATCATTGCAGACAGTGATTGCAGTCATGAAATTAAAAGATGCTGGCTTCCTGAGGGGATAGTTATGGAAAATCTGGACAGCTTACATAGGTGTACACACATACGTATATGTATATATATATATATATATATATATATATATGTATATGTATGAAATACATATAATATACACATACATACATATATCTATCTACCTAACTGAAAGCTTCTGACACATGAGTGGATGTTCTAAAGGGACTCTGTGAGAAATCATGGATAAGAGTACAGTAATCTCCAATTTGAATTACATATTCTCTGAGACAGGGGACTACTTAATTAGAGCTCCACACATCATCAAGGATTTCTTCTTCAGTAGATGGGTTATCAAAGATATACCTGAGAAAGAGCTCCCTATTTCAAATAAGTATCACATTTTACTTTGGGGTACTTCTAATTGCCAGGAAATTTTCTTTTAAATCCTTCTCAAATTTGTCTGTTCAAAATCCCTACCAATTATTCCATCCTGCCCCCTGGTGTCAAGCAGAATAAATCCTTGGAGAACCAGACTTAACTTTTGTCTTCAATTCCTAGAGCTCTTGCACTGTTCACTTAGAGTTCTTAGAATCCCTAGCTTCATTCCAGGTTTAGTTCAAAGGTTGCCATCTTTGTGAGACCTACCAGTATTCTCTGAACCAAAATTACACTTAATTACTTTGTCTATATTATGAATTTTCTTGTTTTCTTATACATAATATATATATATATTACTCTAATTCCTCCCCCTTCCCACTTTGAAGAGAGGGATTGTCTTGTAGTTGTCACACACAGTGGCACTGCCTAAGAGATATAGATAAGCAATAGACCTGCAATTTCATTGGTATAGGGAACTTGTTGAACAGGAAATGTGTTAGATGCTTCAGGCAGGATTGAATTAAAACTCCTGGACTGGCTTGAATCGCTTGGACTGGAAATATTTTACCAACCCTTCCAACTCCTGCAATTCAATGAAGTGTCGCTGTTTATAGTTGAGGGGTTACAGTCTTATGTGGTATGTAGAAATATGATGACTAAAATTAATGTCACACTTACGAATAGTATTCAGCTAGGCTTGTGGTCATGTGCGATACTCTGACTGGCCTTTGGATTATGGCTGTGATTATGTCCCCAGTTAGAGAAAGAAAACTCCAACTGGTGTTGGGATTTCAATATTGTGGCAAGAATAGTCACACTCTCTGTGACTGCCAGGGATGTTCTTCAACCTTAAGTCACAAAGCAATAGATAGAAGAATATTCACAGGGTGGGGTCAATCACAGGTGTTTATGACACGTAGCATTAACTTGATCACATGAAATATTTAGAAGGATAAAAGGAACCAATTATGATGGGATACAAGTAGCACCCAACTGATGGCTGAGGGAATACAGATTTTTAGTTCCTCCAAATGCCCCATCAGGTATCTCTTTTGTCTTGTTTTTCCCCTCTGCAGTTTAGCCAAATCAGTAAGCAACCAAGATAATTATACACAGCCCCAAGATCATTATTTAAATAGTCAGTCAATAAAAATTTATTACTGACAGCTATATGCCTAGTATTGTGTTAAGTGATGTGACATAAAGGAACGCAAAAGAAAGTACCTGTCCTCAAGTAGTTCACAGTCTAATGGGTCAGAGTACATGTAAACAATCATGTACAAATAATTATATTGGAAATAATCGACAGAGGGAAGGTAAAGTAATTAGAGGGGATCAGGAAAGGTTTCCTCTAGCAGGTTTATTTGAGACTTGAAAGAAGTCAGGAGGCATAGAGGAGAAAGAAAAGCATTCTAGTCATCAGTGAAAATACTTGGAGTAAGGAGATGGAATGATTTACTAGAAGGAAAGCAAACAAAGCAGTGTCACTTGAAGGAGGAGTATGGGTGAGGTGGGTGGATAGAGCAGATAATGTATTACAGATGATTAGAAAGGTAAGCAAATTCATTAAAAGTATCATATGCAGTTAACAGCAGGAAAAATTGTCATTTATTGATTTTTAAATGTATTCTTATAAACAACATTATATATCAATGCAAAGAGGCTTGTTTAAAAACTATTTTATATAAATTAATTAATTCTATAATATAAAAGTTATAAAACTTTTCACTAATGTTTCTTTAGAATTCTTTGTTC
This sequence comes from Bettongia penicillata ogilbyi, assembly GCA_023548195.1. Classification (NCBI taxonomy): domain Eukaryota; kingdom Metazoa; phylum Chordata; class Mammalia; order Diprotodontia; family Potoroidae; genus Bettongia; species Bettongia penicillata. Next base: position 2,238,460 of record JAJHZJ010000744.1, on the reverse strand, counting down.
ATTCATCCACATTCTATTTTTTTTTCAATTTATATTGCCATAATTAGGGTATACCCTGTTCTACTGATTCGACTTAATTTTCTTGGCATTGTTTCATATTTTCCTCAGAGTTTAAAAAGTACTCTTCTTGGAAAATGCTTAGCAAACATTAAAGCATTATGTAAATGCTTCCAACTACTATTTTTACCATTATTGTTATTGTTCTGAATTGAACTATAATGTTCTACTACTTGAATGTACCATAATTCCACTGCTCCATTTTTGTTGGATATATAGTTTGTTTTATTTTGGTTTGGGGGCAGGGAGTATGTGAGTGGATTGATTTTTTATTTTTATAACTAGTTGTAGTTTTGTGAGAAGTAATCTAAAAGAAATTCATCATGTACTATTTTTTTTCTTCCAAATGTGCTTGACTTTCTATAAACCACAATTTTCTTACTAATGAACTAACTGTGGCAACCAGGAAAATAGTTCTACTTATTACCCCAAATCTAAGTGATATATATCCATTTTGTAAATTTGAATTTTTCTTCCTAAGTGAAAATTTTATTAACTCTACATCACTATGTCTCCAAATAATGTTGGTATACATGATGTGTGTAGTTGTGGGAAGGGGGTTCTTAGACATTATATGACATTTTTCTTCACAAATCCAATCTTAAAAATATAATACAATATACCCTTGGATATTCAGAGAAGTAATTTTATATTGATAAAAATTTTTTCCAGGAAATCACATTAAAGATACGGTTCTTTTTCAAGCAATTTCATTTAGTTATGTGAATGATCTGCAATAAATTAATTGAAGGAAACTTAACACTGATTTTTTGACTGATCTATATAACAATTAAAAACAATGTACTAAAATACTCATTCAGCGGCCTCCATTAGAGAACATGTCATAAGCTCATACTCATTAAAACATTGTAAAATATGTCCAGTGTTCTAGAATGTGACAAGCCCATTATGAGTTAATTTAATACATATTATTTTTGCAAATACATACAACAACTTTTATTATTTTCAGGAATTAAAAGCCATTCATAAAAATGGTTTATAAGAAACAAGTTTAATTAAGTCATTTTCATTCCCTGGTGACAGTCTTCACACTTGATTGAAGACATGGGCTGAATAAGCACCATCATTTTTAATAGTTTCAACATGTTCTTCTAAATGCAGAAAACACTGTTGCATTAAACTAATTCACACTTTTGTTAAGGAACTAAACAGTATAGGAACTTGGTCCACTTCATAATTATGGAAATATGTTATTACAAAAAGGGCACACACTTGGAGAGGTATGCAGGGTGCCTCATTCATATTGGAAATCCAATGTTAAGAAATCATAGCCATTTATATTTTGAAGGAAATCAAATGCATTTTATATTTTGAAAGATTGGAGCCAAGTTGCTTACCCTTAAAAAGCCAACACAATGACAACATAACCATATCATTTGCATGGTTAGTCCAGGAACTCAAAATATAGAATTCAGAGGAAAACAAGGTTTTCCTTAAAGAGACATAATATTTTATTTGTATATCTGCTATGAATTTTATTTGTAAAATTGAGTACTTCATCATCCTGCAGTTTATTTTCAACTTTTGTGTGGTTGTTGCTCTTTCCATTTACATAGCCACAGTGTGTGTGTGTGTGTGTATGTGTGTGTGTGAGTGTATTTATGTGTGTATGTGTGTGTGTGTATATATATTACATATTATATATACTCATATATATTACATATATATACTCATATATATGTTATTTTCTTGAGTCTGCTTATTTAACGCTCCATCAGTTCATACAAATCTTTACATGCTTCTCTGTATTCATTATGTCCATAATATTCCATTACTTTAAAATAATATTTCATTACATTTGTTGCCCTAAGAGACATGAGTAGGAATCTTCCTAAACCATGATTTTGCAGAGATAGGAAGTCCGCAGATATATAACACTGCATATGTGTTTAGATGTTTTTAAAGTATTGATTGGTTTTGTAATTTGTTTCCCTTTAAAAAGTGATTTTTATACAGCATTGCTCTTTGAAGGGGAGGAGAACAATGAGATACATTTAGATAATATAAAATATATCAAAATATTATTTTATATTTTGCATGATTATACATGTATAACCTGTGTCATACTGCTCACCTTCTCAGTAGGGTGGGGGGAAGAGGAAGGAGGGAGAGAATTTGGAATTCAAAATGTGAAAAAAAGAATGTTAAAATTGGGTTAACATGTAATTAGTAAAAATGAAATATTAAATATGAAAAATATATTATTTTAAAAATCAAAACTACTATACATTATTTCTAGCCATGTAATATTTTATTTATGTTTATGTATGTTCATTTTTTAAAGACTAGACAAAACTGGAGTATTATAGCCATAGGTCAAAATTAACTGCTGCAAGGGACTTTGGAAGTCATCTCTTCTACCCCTCCCTCCACATCATTTTGAGGACAAAAAAGGTGAAGTGAATAAAGTATTATCAGTGGAAGACCTAAATTACAAATTATCCCACCTGTATTCTAGGCCTTCTTAGGAGGCAATTATGATACATTTTTTTTATTTCATATTTTCTAACAGTATCATGGAATTTTGAACTCAAAATTTGTTATAAGTGCTCATCTACTCATATCTATGTAGAAATCACCTTTATAGGAGTCCTCACAAAAAAAAGTCTTTCAACCTCAAACAGTGAGTAAAGGAGTACTTAACAAACTTTTAATTAAGCCCATTGTATTTATTAATAATTCTAATTGTCAAGGTGTTTTTCATTATCTAAATACTAAATCAACCTCAAACTATTGTCCTTAATTTGTCCTTCTGGGTCCAAGCAGAATGAGGCTATGAACTCTTCCATAGGACAAATATTTGCTGATTCCTCTACTTCATATTTCCAGTAGTTTCACCATCGTGGTCTCCCACCTCTATATCTGTTCTTTTTTGTTAATCCTATTTAAAATATGGTTATTGATAATTTATGGATTTCAAAGAGATGTTGAATGCTTTTTCATATTCCTTTTAGTCTCAAAAAGGATGAAGATGAGCATCTTATAATGATCAACTTTAACCTCCATTCTTCAAAATATCCAGAACAGACCTCATATTCTACTCTAGTACTTTATAGTAAAAGTGATTTCCCTTACTAATTAATTCTTATTTCCCAGATTCTGTACTGGAATTTAAATCTAGACAGGTAACTATCAGCTTTGGGGAAAAGTCTTTTTAAGGTGATAAATATCTAAATAATAGATTGGGTGAATATAATGTAAGTTATTTAAAATAGGTAACTGTAACAACTGTATTAACTCTTTAGAAATAAATCACAGAATTACAAAATCAGAGTTAATGGATCAAGTTCACCCCATTTCCATAAAAAAGGCACTCTTCTACAACATTCATGATAAATGGCTGCTTTGCCTCCGCCTGAAAACCGTACTTAGAAAATTCCAGTGCTAAGGCAGGCATATCTCCTTTACCTGTGAGTGGTAGGCTGTGGTACAATTCAATCAGGGGAAAACTGTGTCAAGGGAAGGTTTTTCATCAACCAGGACAATCATAATACTCAGACTCCATCATTACAGACTGATTACATTATGGGTTCAACAAGCCATGGATGATTTTGATCTGTACTGATGGAATGAGTACCCATATCCATGATTGCATTCAGTAAGTTGCATGGTGATTTTAATGATCTCCAAGATGAACCCTAGCTCAAGAACACAACTTTTAAACACAAATATCCACCATGAAATTCTAAAGGGTTGAAAATCTTAGAACACCACAAGTTCAGAGTTGTGGGTGTTTCCAACAATCCATGGCAAGGTTCAAAGAAGACTGATTAGCCTGCAGCACTTTTTAAGGGATAAATAAGATGCAAGACTTGTCAGAAAAGTTATAAATGAAAATTACATGATAAGAAGGGGTAAGCTGGGCCAGCAACATGAATGAGGTAGCAAATAGACACTCTGAATGCTCCGCTGTATCCATAATATATAAAATACAGGGAAGTAATCCAACAGACCGATGGATTTCTATGGAATACTTGTAAAAGAACATGGACAAGAATCACACAGGATGAGAAGACATGGATGTATTTTGATCTTCCCTAATGGAAAGAGTGCCCATATTAATGGAAAGAGTGCCTATATTCCTGGGGCCATGGATCCATTGCAGTATGCTGGAATTTTTAACACAGCAAATAACCTTTGATTAATTATCCTCTCATGTCCTCCAGTATACACCTCTAACTTACTAATTATTCCTGAGCACATGTATACATTTTTATTTCCATCCAATATATATTAATCTGTTACAGACAATAGGAACTTAACAAATATTCTATACCATATATTAATATATTTTCTATATCACTTTTTTGACACATAGCATAGGTTCCTTTAAACATATTTTTTTTCATATTTTTTGAATATGCCTTGCCTAGTCAAGTTACAAGATTCTCAATGACATGGATAATGTCTTATGCTAATTTGCATCACTAGCACCAACTCTCATGCCTTGGAAACAGTGAATGAATTCACATTGTAGGTGTTCACATGGATTATTTCATTTTGTGATCTCTGTTTTACTTTTTAAATTTTATTTCAGACTCACATGCCAGAACAAAACAGAAAAAAAGTCACAAGCTTAAATATTGTAACTTAAGCACAAACTTAAAAAATATACAAAGCAGAACATGACAGGCTTTGAATTATATAACAATAAAGTTTCATTTCAAGAAAGCCTGTATGATAAATAACACTTGTTGAAAATTGTATTGTCCATGCAGAAATATACACACGCAGACATATGTTGTGTGTGTGGGGGGGTGTGCATGGATGCCCTACATGCAACAAATTAAAAAAATACAAGCAAATAACAAGCATGTAGATCACTTTTCAAAATGAGAAACGTTGTCGGCAGCATACATTAATTTAGGGCAAGGAAGAACTTCTTGTTGGTTAATATTTTCACTCTACATACAGAATAAGACACTACTGTGACTTTATGCTATTTTAGGAGAAAAAAAATAATCCACAACCAGTTAAAATTCCATAAATAAGGGAAAAAATTCAAATAGAATGTCTAAGACATCACTATATGGCTGTTATATAATATAGATGATAAATCTTATAGTTGCATACATTATTAAAATTATAAAAGATGAAAGTGTAAAGTGACATATTGAATGCCACCAACTCCCTTTCCCTCTATTCACTCCCTCCTCTAATTTAGTTAGGTGGTGTATCTTTACTTAAAAGCCTCCAGAATGACATGCTTTAATCTTAGTTTCTGCCTTCATAGGAAGCATAACTATATTGTGGGTGGAAGGAATGCTTTATTTCAACATTCAAGGTATTTCTTGGTTCTCGATCCCTTGCCTCCAGTGCCTTGTTTTGCCTTACCCCATTGGTGACTGTCGGTCTTGTCCTTGAACTATTGGCTAAATAGGAATACTTCTCTAGCTCTTATAGATTGCCTAATTGCTCCTGATTTGTTAAGTATTCTATCAAAAATTCCATAATCAACGTTGTAGTAGCAACAATAATAATTGGTATGTATATAACACTTAAAGGTTTGCAAAGTACTTTACACATATCAGCTAATTTGATCCTCATAAGAACTCTGAGAGGCAGATGCCATTTTTATCCTCCTTTTACAGATGAGGAAAAGGAGGCAGAGTTAAGTGACTTGCTCAGGTTCACACAATTAGCTAGAAGTATCTAACCTCATATTTGAATTCAGGTTTTCCTGACTTGGTTACCTACCTATCTCAGAGGGCTTTATGGAAAATGTAGCCTATGAGCAAGGGTTAATAGAGTGGCTAGTGTCTGAGACAGGATTTTGACTTAGGTTTCATTGACTCCAAGTCTAGTACTCCATACATCGTGTGCTTTCTAGGCTATTGTTGCTACTACATATCTGATAAATGCACAATACTGCATCCACAAAAAGAAAAAGGTATTTTCCCCCTAAGTATCAATCCTTTTTGTAATCTGGAGGTACCTAGAAGGCATAGTGAATAGGATGATGAGCTTTAAATGAGAAAGACCTGATATCAAATTGCAATTCCCAACACTTACTAGCTGTGTAACCCTGGGAAAGTCACTTAACCTCTCTCAGCTTCAATTTCCTGATCTCTAAAATGAGGATGATAATAGCCCCAAACTCATGGAGATGTGAAGATGAAATGAACTAACGTATGTAAGTTATATTATAAACTTTAAAGTGTTATATAATTGATAGCTACTATTAGTCAGAAATTAGTTGTGTATAATCTTGAACATTCAGAAGTTTAAAATAATTACCCACTGAGAAATGCATAGAATTTTTTTTTAATTTTAAAATTGGAAAAAACAATGTACATATACACTTAAAAAACTGAGTGGTAGACAAAATTGTATAGTGAAAAAGCTGTTGGAATGGAAGTCCATGGAGACTGTTCTAGTCTTATTTCTGCCACTTATTTGCTATCTTAGGTGACATAAATCATTTGACCTTTCTTGTATTCAGTTGTAAAATTTCTCAGCTAGGTGGCACAGTGGATAAAGTACTGGATCTTAAGTCAAGGAGCCCTGACCCTTTATCAGACACTTTATGAGCTCAGTGACGCTGGGTAAGTCAAAAATCTCTGCCTGCCTCAGTTTTCTCAACAGTAAAATGAGCTTATGCTTATTAACATCTCTCAATAGCTTCTCTCTCTCCCAAGTGTTTTGAGGATGAAATAAAATAATATCCATAATGCAATTTGTACAGTACCTGGCACTATAAGATGATAGCTATTATTACTTTTATTATCATGAATCAATATCATTATTATTCTTAGTATTCATTTAAAGGAATGTGTTAAATTTAGAATGACTCCAAACCTTTAGTAGAAGCATGATATAACTGACATATATGCCTTTTGGTTTAGCAAACATCTTACAAATTTCATCTCACTTTTTTTTTCTATTTTACAGATTGGGAAATTGAGTTTCAGAGAAGTCAAGCAAATTGCCTAAAGTCACAGGGCTAGTAACTGCCTATGGTAGTATTCAGTGCCAGGTCTTTATAGCTCAAAAACTGATACTGTATTTATTACAACATGTGGCTTCATATATTAACTCATTTTGCAAGGACTATTCATTCCATTTCTTTTAAATTTGAATAATTTTGCCTCTTCAAGCTGCAAACTAGATTGCTTGTTTGAAAACATTTTTGTCTCCTCCAAAATAATTGAAAGAGTCTTATAAGCCTATGGAGAGGCTTCAGTTGGATTGTACAATAACTGATGGCCATATGTTGTTGGATTCTACAGTTTAAAAAAAAATGTTTAAAAGTGTTCAATGAGGAACCCAAAAGGCCAAATCCCTCTGAAGCAAAGAACTGCAGCAGATTATGAATACTCAACACTATTGGGATCATCAGCACATACAGAGGAACCTAAATGAGCATAAATTAAGCCATTCATCAAAAAAAAAAAAAAAAAAAAGTGGAGAGTTTAATTTCATCACATGGTTCCTTGAAAGGACGGAAATACAACAAAGCTGTATCTAGGGGTCTAGCCATAGATAGCATGCAATTAGGGGCGGGAATCTTGGGATATTTTCTCAATTTCACCTATCATAAATGAAAGAACAAATGATCAAGTGCCTAATTGATAAGAACTCTCAGACACCACAAGTAAGGTGTATATCTCTGTGTATTTCTAAGACTAGGAAAAGGCAGTCTTAGCACCTAATTAAAACCTTAATGATTACAGATTGCCACCTAACATAGTACCTTCTACTTCATAGATACATCATGGACGTTTAATATGGATTTTTTTTTGGTGACTGAAGAAAATGAAAAGTTTTTTTAAATTATTTAACTTCAGAAAAATTATAGCTAAAATTATAAAGAGTGCTGCAAGGTTTAATAAACATTGATATGCAACAGCTTAAAGTAGTATGGGAGAAAAAGCACTGACTTATAAAAGGAAGAAGATATGGCTTTAATTCCTGTTTTTGATGATTAGTACTTTATATGATCCAATAGACTTTAAGCATCATGATGTCAAGACATGTCTTTCGAATATTTTTATAACCCCAGCTCTTAGTATAGTGCTTAGAACATAGTATATATTGAATAAATATTTATTGACTGACTTTAGGCAGGTCACTAAATTTCCCTAAGAAACAATTTTCTTAATTTTGAAACAAGGGGAATTAATCGATATAGCCTTTGAGGTTCCTTTTAGCTCCAAGTCTAGGATCCCAAGAACAATCCTGTAAGTAGATACTATGAGCAGAATGTTCATTATCTTAAAGGTCAGTAAAGTAAACCTTGGAGAGTTCAAGAATTTTGCTTAGGTTTACTTGACCCACAAGTATCAGAGGCAAAACGGTAACTGAGGTTTCTTTTGTCCTCAAATCTAGCCTGTTGCCCACATCAAGCACAGAAATGAAAACTTAAGAGTAAAAACCATCATTCATGACTACAAGGAATTTTAAAGTATAAAAGAAATAAATACACAAAAATACAGTTACAAAGATGTATGTAGTTAAGTACCATAGTTGTCCTTTGGTCTCAGGACAATGTGAGCTGGAAAGGCTCTATCACAGCTCAGGCACCACGACTCCTTATGAACAGGTGGGTTGGAATTATAAATTGTGCATCTCACATTTCTTTAGAGCTACCACAATTCTGTTTCCCTGACAGAGCACTTTGCCTTGTTTCATGCATGCACACCAAGCTGTGCTGTCCTTTGCCAGTATCTCCTGTGTCACATAATCAATTCCAAACTTCTTCAGAAAGGCCTTAAGAATGTCCTTGTATGGATTCTTCTGACCACAATATGAGCTCCTTGCCTAAAGTCTCTGTAAAATAGTCTTTTAGGCAAACATACATTTGACATGTGTACAAGACAAGTACAAGGAATTGTACTGTGCAGTAGAGTTTTGAATGGTTGGCAATTTAGCTCGAATAAGGATTTCAGTGTCCAGTACCTTATTTTGCCAGGTGATCTGCAGAATCTTCCTCAGACAATTCAAATGGAAACAATTCAGGTTTCTGGAATAGTTATAGTCTACCATCCAGATATTACAGGAATACGATGAAGTCAGCAAAAGGGCTCTAAGGACCTTCAGTTTGGTAGGTGGTCCAACAATTCTTCTTTCCCACACTTTCCTATAGAGCCTCCCAAACATTGAGTTAAATTTGGCAATGGGATGTATCAATCTCACCATCTATGTGTACAACCCTGGAAAGCATACTGCCAAAGTAAGTGAACTTATTCATAGAATTAATATTTTCTCAATTCACTGTAACGATAGTTTCATATATGGATGGTGTGGTCTGGTGGAGAACTTTGTTTTCTTGGTGTTGTTAGGCCAAAATTAGCACAAACTGCAGAGAATGAATTGAAACTTTGTTGCATCTCAGCTTCAGAGGTTGCTCTGAGTATACAGCCATTTGCAAACAAACAAAAAAAAAAATCATACACCAACTCTCCCTGTACTTTAGTTTTGGCTTGTAACCTTTTCAGGTTAAATAATTTAGTTGTGCTGTTGCTGACCTTAATGCCATTTTCATTCTCACTGAAGGCATATGACAACATTAAGCATACATTTTTCCTTCATTTTATTAATGATTGGAAAAGTGTGAATGCATTGTCCGTTATCCAGAACCTAGACAAGCATGCTATCATGAAATTGCCATAGAATACTGATGAATTTCTCCAGGCAACTAAATTTTAACATACTTTTTCCACAATCCCTCAGAACTGACCGCATCAAGGGTTACAATCTGAAGTGATTTTATGATGCCCTTAAGGTTATTTATGAGCCAAAGACATATACTGTATCTCAACTACTTGATGCTGATAAAGCCAGACTGATTAGTGATAAGGACATGGTCCTAGAGATATGGACTGAACTTCTATGTATTCTCAATAGACCATCATCGATCCATGCTGAAGCCATTGACTGTATACCTCAGGTTGAAGTCAATTCCTGTCTAGCTGAGTTTCCAATTAAAGAGATTTGGAATGCCATTTGGTTTTTCTCATGTGGCAAAACGGCTGGTGCTAATTCTATTTCAGCTGAGCTATACAAGGCAGGAGGTCCACTGCTCGTAAAAAAGATGATGGAAATTTCTGGATTATATGTTAAGAGAAGGTTATCCCTCCACTAGTGCAAAGATGACTCCACTGTCAATCTCTATAAAGGAAAAGGAAATGGATTGCCCTGTGACAATCACAAGGAAGTCTCTTAGTTCTTGCTGGTAAGATGTCCACCTTAATAAGCTGATCCTTCACTTGGATCATCTACCTGAGAGCCAGTGTGGCTTCAGAAAGGGCCAAGGAATGGTCAATATGGTGTTTGCTGCTCAACTACTTCAAGAGAAATTTCAAGAACAGAACAGCAGTCTATACACAATGCCTATTGATCTGAACAAAGCCTTTGATACTGTTAGATGTGAGGGCTTCTGGAAAATTAAATCAAAACTTGGTTGTCTGGAGAAGTTCATCAGTATTGTAGATCAATTTCATGATGCAGTACTTTCCCAGGTTCTAAAAAATGGATGAAATGCTTATACAAAAAATTACCTCAAAGTACGCAATTATGTGAGTTTTATAAAAACACTGAAGTGTGACCAGTAAGGAATGGCTTTAAAAATGCATCCATCATGGCAGAGTGAGAGCAACTACTCACCTAAACTCTTAGACAAACTCTGTCAGATACTTCTAAAAAGAGAATCTGACCAAATTTTGGAAGTGCAGAATTCAATAGGAGACAGACTTTGGCAGTTTCACACTCCAGGACTGGAAGATTGATGGAAAGAATCTGTTCCACAAGGGTGAAGGAGAAAACAGCGCACAGTACAGCATCCTTGCCACAGCACAGCTGAAGAGGAAAGCCTGGGCAGTCTGAGGAAGCAGCAGCATGGCAGGATACCCGGTCAGGGAAAGAGTCCAACAGAGCCGAGCAAGTGAGAGCCATGGAAGGAGGCCCAGGTATCTGCAGCAGCTGCATGGAGACAGTCAGCCCACAGGTTAAATGTCTGTAAGTCACCCACTTGAACTACCCATAGCCAAAATGGTGGAGTAATCAGTAAATGCTCTCTCCCCCTCCCCTTGCTGACCTTGAAAGAAATGTAAACTATTTCCCCAGCAAATCTGGGATCAGTGAGATCAGCAGAAGGTACAAACAGTGTCATAGCACATGAGGCTAGGAAAATATCAAAGGAATATTCCCCTTACTGTGATGGAGGAACACAGCTGTCCCAGACAGTGGGAGCTCCAGAGGTGTGGAACCTCACACTAGCACATAGCTGAAACAGGAAGACAGCCTGGATCACCAAGCACTGAGGTTGCCTCTGCTCTAGCTCAGCTGAGGAGATCTCCCTTGAATAGACCACCCTTCCCCCACAATTAACAAGCTAGCTCCAGGGCTAATCAGGGGAAATACAAACAAATTTCACGTGCCTTTGGTTTCTCACACAACCCAGTTCAACACCAAGGTATTTAGAGTCTAGCTGATAGAACCAGAGGCCACAACACACAAAGACTCACCAACATAAGCAAGAATCAAAGGAAGGAAGAAAGATCATAAAATCTTTTCATGGGGACAAGGACCAAAGCACAAATACCAAAGAGGTCAGTATTGAGACTGTACTCCCAACTGAAACTTCAGAAGGAACTATGAGCTCCTCACATGCACAGAAACTTCAGAAGGAACTATGAATTCCTCACATGCACAGAGAGCACTCCTTGAAGAGCTGAAGAAGGAAATAGAGGAAATAATGGCCAATGATTTTAAAAGTATGAAAAAAGAATTCCCTGAGGAGAACAGGTCGTTAAAAAGGAAAATTGAACAAATGGAAAAGGAAGCACAAAACCTAACTGGAAAAATTGGACAAGTGGAAGATGAAGTACAAAAACTAACTGGAGAAAATAATTCCTTGAAAGGAATAATTGGATAGATTTAAAAGGAGATGCAAAAGTTAACTGAAGAAAGCAATTTGAGGAAAATTAGAATTGGACAACTAGAAGCTAATGACTCTATGAGATATCAAGAATCAGTTAAACAAAATCTAAAGAATGCAGAGATAGAAGAAAATGTAAAATATCTAATTAGAAGAACAAGTGACCTGGAAAATAGATCCAAGAGAGAAAATTTAAGAATTATTGGCCCACCAGAAATTCATGAAAAAACAAAAGTCTGCACAATATCTTCCAAGAAATCATCAAGAAAAAATACCTAAAAGTGCTAGATTCAGAGGGGAAAATAGTCACCAAAAGAATCCACCATTCACCTCCTGAAAGGGGCCCCAAACTAAAAACACCAAGAAATATTATTGCCAAATTCCAGAACGATCAAGTGAGGAAGAAAGTACTACAGGCAGCTAGAAAGAAATCATTCAAATATCGAGGAACTACAGTCAGGATCACATGGGACCTTGCAGTTTCTGCATTAAAAGACAGAAGGAATTGGAATATGATATGTCTCAAGGCAAAGGAGCTGAGACTACAACCAATGATCAATTACCCCGCAAAATTCAACACAAGATTTCAGGCAAGGAGACTGACATTCAGTGAAATAAGGGATTTCCAGACCTTCCTGATAAAAAGGCCAGAACTCAATAGAAAGTTCGATCTTCAAAGGTAGGTCTCAAGAGAGACAAAGAAAGGTAAACAGGGAAAAAGGAAACGTTACTCTAATTGGGCAAACTGTTTACCTCTCTATAAGGGAAGATGATGATCCTTAATTTAGAGAATTGTATTTCTAATATGAAATATAAAAAGGATATTCAGAGATAGAGGGAATAGGTAAAAAGTAAATTATGTGATGACAAAAATGTGATTTAAGCATGTGAAGCAATTGCAACAGGTGTGAAAAGATGGAAGTAAAAAATGGTAAATTACATCGCAGGAAGAAGTACAAAATTATATTACAGTGGAGGGAAAGGGAGGGGAGAGATGATCATTGTTTGAGAGGTACTCTCATATTTGGTTCAAGGAGGGAACAACAAACAGTTATGTAAATCTAATTAGCTCTATAAGTAGTAGGAGGGAAGGGGGAGAGAAATGCAAGTGTAGGATAAAAGGGAGGGAAGAAGTGGTAAGGGTAAAGGGCAGTAAAAGGGAAGGGCCTGAAAGAAGGAAGGGAAGACTAAGGGAGGTGGTGGTGAAAAATTAAAACTCTATAGTGGAGGAGAAGGGAGAAGGGAAAATTAAAAGCACAAACAATGGTAGAGAGGATGGAGGGAAAGACAAACATTGTAATCATGAATGTGAATGTGAATAGGATAAATTCTCCTGTAAAATGGAGATGGATAGTAGAATGGATTAAAAGCCATAATCCAACAACATGTTGTTTATAAGAAATACGTTTGAAATGAGGGGATACACAGAGGTGAAAGGTAAAAGGTTGGAGCAGAATATATTGTGCTTCAGTTGGTGTAGGAAAAGCAAGGATAGCAGTCCTAATCTTAGACAAATCAGACGCAGAAACAGATCTCATCAAAGAGATAAGGAAGCAAACTATATACTGCTAAAAGGCACTGTAGAAGGGGAGGCAATATCATTACTAAACATATATGCTCCAAGTTGCATAGCATCCAAATTCTTAGAGAAGAAATTAAGGGACTTGCAAAAAGAAGTAGATAGCAAAATTCCTCAACCTCCTCCTCTCTGAACTTCATATATCTAACCTTAAAATAAACAAGAAAGAAGTTAAGAAGGTGAATAAAACTTGGGATAAGGTAGATATGATGGATCTCTGGAGAAAACTGAATGGAAATAGAAAGGAGTATACTTTTTTCTTAATGGTACATAGCACATATACAAAAATTGACTATTTACTAGGACATAAAAACCTCATAATCCAGTGCAGAAAGGCAGAGAGATAGTCAATGCATCCTTCTCAGATCATAAAGCAATAAAAATTGTATGTAATAAAAGGCCATTGAAAGATAGATCAAAACTTAATTGGAAACTAAATAATCTAATCTTAAGAAGGAGTGGGTTAAAAAACAAATCATAGAAACAATCAAAAACTTCATTCAAGAGAATGACAATAATGAGACAACCTAGCAGATCTTGTGGGATACTGCAAAAGCAGTTCTTAAATGAAGCTTTATGTCTTTGACTGCCTACATGAGTGAAATAAAGAGATCAATGAATTGGGCATGTGGTTGAAAAAGTTTGGAAAAGAACAAATTGAAAATACCCAAGTAAATACCAGATTAGAAATACTGAAAACCAAAGAAGAGATTAGTACAATTGAAACTAAGAAAACCATTGAATTAATAAATAAAAGTAAAAGTTTTATTAAAAAAATAAAATAAAATCGAGAAAACTTTGGTCAATTTGATTAAAAAAAGAAAGAAGAAAATCAAATGACCAATATCAAAAATTAGAGGGTTGAACTCACCTCCAATGAGAAGTAAATTAGAACAATAATTAGAAATTACTTTGCCCAACTTTATGCCCATAAATTCGACAATATAAATGAGATGGATGATTATTTTAAATATATATAATATATATTTATATATAATATATACATATAAAATATAATATATATATATATATATATATAAATTGCCCAGATTAACAGAAGAGGACATTGAATATTAAACAACCCCATTTCAGATAAAGAAATTAAACAAGCCATCAGTGAATTCCCTAGGAAAAAAATCTCCAGGGTCTGATGGATTTACAAATGAATTCTATCAAACATTTAAAGAACAGTTAATTCTAATAGTATATAGACTATTTGGGAAAACTGGGGAAGAAGGAATCCTCCCAAATTCTTTCTATGATACAAATATGGTTTTGATACCTAAACCAGGGAAAGACAACACAGATAAAGAAAATTATAGACCAATTTCTCTAACGAATATAGATGTTAACATTTTAAATAAGGTTTTAGCAAAAAAAAAATACAGAAACTTATCATGAGAATAATATATTATGATCAGGTAGGATTCCCACCAGAAAAGCAGAGCTGGTTCAATATTAGAAAAACTATTAACATTATTGATCATATCAACAACAAACCTAACAGAAACCCACATGATTATCTCAATAGATCAGAAAAAACTTTTGACAAAATACAACACCCCTTCTTATTAAAAATACTAGAGAGCATAGGAATAAAGGGAACTTTCCATAAAATAATAAGCAGTATCTATCCAAAACCCTCAGCAAGCATTATATGCAATGAAGATATGCTAGATGCATTTCCAGTAAGATCAGGGATGAAACAAGGATGTCCATTATTCCCACTATTATCCAATATGGTACTAGAAATGGTACCTATAGCAATTATAGAAGATAAAGAAATTGAAGGAATTAAAATAGGCAAAGAAGAAACTAAGTTATCATTCTTTGCAGATAATATGATGATATACTTAGAGAATCCCAGAGACTCAAGATAAAAAAAGTACTTGAAATAACAAAAAACTTTGGCAAAGTTGAAGGTTAAAAATAAACCTATGCAAATTTTCTGCATTTCTATATATTACTAACAAAACCCAACAGCAAGAGATAGAAGAAAAATCCCATTTAATGCTAGGGTAGATACTATAAAATACTGAGGAGTCTACCTGCCAAAACAAACCCAGGGACTATATGAACACAATTACAAGGCACTATTGACACAAATAAAGTCAGATCTAAGTAAATGGAAAAATATCAGCTGCTCATGGGTAGGCCAAGACAATATAATAAAAATGTCAATTCTACCTAAATTATTTTATTCATTTAGCACCATACCAATCAAAGTATCTGATAATTATTTTCTTGAGCAGGAAAAAATAATATCAAAAGTCATCTGGAAGAACAAAAGATCCAGAATAGCAAGGGAACTAATGAAAAGAACTGCTAGGGAAGGTGGCCTAGCTCTACCAGATCTCAAATTTTATTATAAAGCAGCAATTATCACAATCATTTGAGACTGGCTACGAAACAGAAGTGTAGACAAGTGGAATATCCTAAGTATTCAAGGCACAGTAGTCAATGAATATAGCAATCTATTGGTTAATAAACCCAAGGACCCCAGATTCTGGGTTAAGAACTCACTGTTTGACAAAAATTGCTTGGAAAAGTCGATAACAGTGTGGCAGAAGCCAGGCATAGACCAATGCCTGACTTCATACACAAGAATAAAGTCTAAATGAGTACATGATCTAGGTATAAAGATTGATACTATAAACAAATTAGTGGAGGAAGAGTTAGTGTATTTATGAGATTTATGGAGAGGGGAAAATTTTTTAACTAAAGAAGATATAAAAAGCATTATGAAGTTCAGAATGGATAATTTTGATTACATTAAACTGAAAAGTTTTTGCACAACTAAATCCAATGAAACAAAGATGAAGGAAGCAGAAAACTGGGAAAGAGTTTTTTGCAGCTGGTTTCTGTGAAAAAGGTCTCATTTTTAAAATGTATAGAGAACTGAGTCAAATGGACAGGAGTACAACTCATAATAAATGGTAAATGATAAATGGTCAAAGCATATGAACAGGCATTAAAGATTTCTATAATCATATGAAAAAGTGCTCTAAATCACTATTGATTAGAGAGATGCAAATGAAAACAACTCTGAGGTACCACATCACACCTATCAGATTGGCAAATATAACAGAACAGAAAGATAATAAATATTGGAGAGGATGTGGGAGAGTTGGAACACTAATTCATTGTTGGTGGAGCTGTGAGCTGATTCAACCATTGTGGAGAGCAATTTGGACCTATGCCCAAAGGGTTACAAAAATGTGCATATCCTTTGACCCAGCAATACTGCTTCTAAGACAGCATCCCCAAGAGATCATAAAAAAGGGAAAGGGTCCCACATGTACAAAAATATTCATAGCATACCTCTTTGCGGTGGTCAGAAACTGGAAATCAAGAGGATACCCATCAATTGGGGAATGGCTGAATAAATTATGGTATATGAATGCAATGGAATTCTATTGCGCTATAAGAAATGATGAACAGGAAGACTTCGGAGAGGTACGGAAAGACTTACATGATCTGATGCTGAGCAAAAGGAGCAAAACCAGGAGAACTTTCTGCACAGCAATGACCACAGTATGCAAGAGTTTCTTTTTCTTTTTTTTTTTTCCTGGTACACTTGGAACTTCATTGCAATGCAAGGACTTAAAAACATTTCCCAAAGGTCTTTTAAGGCAAAATGCCTTCCATACCCAGAGAAAAAAACTTTCGAATTCAATCACAGAATGTAGCAGATCATTTTCTTTTGTATTATGTTTTGGTTTGTTATATGATTTCTCCCATTCATTTTAATTCTTCTGCGCAACATGAGTATAGTGAAAATGTAAATAGGAATGTATGTATAGAACCTATATAAAATTGTATGCCTTCTCAGGGAGGGAGAGGGGAGGTAGGTGGAAAGGAGAGGAAAAAGTGATCTAAGTTATATGGTAGTGATTGTAGAACATTGAAAACAAATAAAATTAATATAAAAAATAAAAAAAAGAAAAGAAAATGCACTCATGAAACAAAAACTAAAAAAAAACTTAAAAAAACTTACAATTCCTCAATTGAACAAAATCAGGTAACTAAACTACTTTTAGGTTGGAAGATAGCTTCTTCTAATGTACTCATTTTGTCAATATACTTATAAATACTTATCTGCAAAGAGTTTTTTGTCAAGGTAACAAGCTATTACTTCTAACTCTCCATTCCACCGTCACCTTCTTCTTTCATTTTCCTCACCCCATTGTGTGGATGATTGATCTTTTCTTTTTCTTCGTTTATTAAACACTGATCTCACTAAAGTGACTCTTCAATAATCTACAACTTGGTACAATCAATAAAATGTTATCTGCAAAACAGGAGTATCTGGAAGGACAAATAATATATAGAGACTCCTAGACAATGCACGGAACATTTTATATGACAACAACCAAAAAGATAAACCAGAGGATAACTGAATTGTATTATTTTTGTTGTTGCATCATTCAAAGATTTTGTATGATCTTGTTACATTTGAGGGGGGGCCTTCAAATCTTTGCTTTCTTTCAAATCTTTTCTTTCTTTCAAATCTTCAATTTTCTCTATTGTATCAATTTGAGGAGGGGGTGGGAAACAAGCAATATAATGCTACCATGTATTCTCTACAATTCAGTCAATTTTGTAATTTTGAATATGTAACATATATAAATTACCTATAAAAACCTGCATTTTCTCATACTTTCATTGAGTATAGTCTTGATATTAGAAAAGATCATTTTTATATTTTGTTGAAATGTTAGAGAAACAGTGTTGACTATTGAATGAATATCCTACCTCAAATCCAGGAAGGCCTATATTCAAGTCCTACCTCTCACATATATGGGCTATATGACCCAAGACAAATCACATCCACTCAGTATTTTAGGAAATTTTCTAAGACAATGTAAGCTATACAGAAGGTGCTGACCTTCACTGGTAAAAGGAGTTGTCATCTAGGAGTTCACTATACTAATGAAACATTAGATTCAGTCCATACTTCAAATTCTCTTTTGCAGTAAGTATGCCATTAATACATCCCATTAATCTTTTAATGTCCTTCTTTGGATTAAAAAAAAACTGTTTATGATTATTTTCATTTGTTTCGTATATTTCTCCCCTTTTCTCCCTCCTCTATCATGAAAACTGATGACTCAGTCCTCACAAATTGTGTCATTTTTAAATGAATTGTCCTCCTTAACTTTATTTTCCTGAGTGTCATTTCTGATTTCTTGTACTGCACACATGGTACTAATCTGGCCAATTACAGATGTAGTGATTCCATTGTTATCAATTATGACAATAGATCATTATAGATATGCTGACATATCTGTCCCATTTTTTATTCATTGCCTTATTTCCTATTTCATCTATGAATTCAATTCAGTTGATCAAGATTAGTTGAGCCACTTGCCAAGTTTTCAGCAGACATTGTTTAAACTCTACTGCTTTTATTTGTTTTATGAGGTAATATTGTTAATATAATAATGGCTAATAATAATTAGCCATCCTTTATGCTAATGTTTTAAAAATAAGCTCATTCTCTAAAGAAGTTCTTCCCTTGCCTTCTATGTCCTTCTGTTTAGCAAAATGAAGCATTTTCTGGCTAAGATGTTTTCTGAGCTCTTTTGGCCCCCAAGTTATAGCGATTTTGTTAGGTTTTCATTAAGAGTCATAAAAAAGTCAGTGACTTGATACTGACAAATGAGAAATGGACAATGATAAACAGCTTATTCAAATAGATCAAATTGGAACTATAAGAGTGTATGTTTGTTCTTTACATTCTTACCTTTTCTTCTAATTTAGTGTAGATTTTGATCTTTGGTTTAACTAGCTGATTCTTTGATAGCAAATAGGTACTTTTTCTAGAAATGGCATAAAATCAGTTATTTTCTTTCTATTAGTAATAAATTTCAAATCTCTCAATTTCTTTGGTACTCCTCAAGCTTGAGAAGTTATGACTTCTTTCATGAAAATTGTATGTATAATATAAATGTATGAGACTAATACCTAGCTAGTCTTTGGCATTTTTAAATTATTGATCCCAATTTTGATAAGAATTTTCATTTTCCTTTCCTATTTCTACCTACATGTTGAAGCACAGACTGATATTGTTTAGAGGAGCTCATCAAGTTGTCCATGTTCAATCTTAATCTTTCAATAAATGCTCATGCATGGTTTGCAGTTATCTTCATGGTAAACTTGTGAACTATCCTTCTACACAGCTGCAAATTCCTTATATTACCTCACTCCATTTATTGAGAATGTCAATACTGATGTGATTCTAGTTAGGGTTGTACTGGAGTGACTTTCTATTGACTCCAGCAATTTTTAAATTTCTAGTATGAGTATTTATACCTCAGAAATCCACAAACACTATGAATCACTTCTCAGCTCTTGTTAATAGTCTATCCTTATTACAGTGATGGGGAATATTCTAACCACTCATAATAAACTTTAATTGTGGGTATATTTCTTTTTCAAGTAGAAGTGATTGTTAAACATTTAACAGCATATTCCTATTCTATTCATCTTTGTCATTGGATGAAGATTCTAATTTAGAGTACCAATAGCTACATTAATATTCATAAATGATGTGAAAATAAAGTTTTCATATTTAATAATGGACATGAACTACAAAAACTAGTCAATTATTAATAAGCCGCTTGGTTGTTTGTTTAAAAAGGTAACAAAAATGTACTGAGTGTGTATTATGTGTAAAATGATATGCTACCAGGAGTGGGGAAACTGAGGGTCTTGAGGCTGCATGTATCCTCTGGTGCAGTCCTTTGAATGAATCCAAATTTCATCAAACAAGTCCCCTCATTAAAAATATTCCTTCTGTAAAACTTGTACTTTCAAAGGTTGCGCTCAAGGAGCTAGAAGGCCACAGGTTCCCCACCCCTGTTAAGACATTTGATTGGTATATATAGGGAGATAAAGTCCCTGGCTTCAAAGAGCTTGTTTTTTTTAATTAAGAAGTTAATTCCTGTTTATAAAAAAATAACTACTCATTTAAGGCAGCAAAAGTGTAGTTCTTATTGAGTGGCATTATAGATAATAAATTCTATAGAATTTTAGGAATCAAAGACTGGATTTGTTGTGTTCAGGTAAAGTTTCCCAAAAGGTATAGGATTTCAGCTGCATTTTGAAGGGCAAGGATCATTCAGAAAAAATGAGAAGGGAGACAAAAACTATTAGCTAAGACTACTAGCTAAACACCATTAGCAAGAAATGTGAAAATAATAATCAAGGAAAAGGGTATGTTCATGGCATATAATGTGATCAGCTGTGGGCAAAATATATGGAAAGGTAAAACCAGATAGAGGAAGGAATGATGCTTTGTTTTTTTTATATATAATTTATGCCTTTGTTCAAATAATTGTTTCCTTTACTGATGCTAAGATTCAGCTTTTAGGCTGCATTTAGTTTCGACTAGAATCGGAACAGAGTCCTTAATTAAATGGGTACAGGACAACACCAAACTAGCTCTCTCTTTTATTATGCAAAATTTCTCAGGAAATAGCTTTTAGAGAAAGATTTCATATGAAAATTTCAATACACTTTACTTTCGCCCTTTATTTTTTCCCCTCTGTGTCAATTAAAAAATAAGAATTGCAGGGCAGAAGTTAAAAGGGTGCACTAATGTTGGAGTAGCGTGGCATATTGAAGTCCATGTTTTATTAAATTAAAATTTATACGGCAAGGATTCTGTGACTAAACAAATATGTAATAATCCTTTGATATTCAGTATTGCTATACTGGACTAAGGGTCAGGAAACCCGAGTTCCAGTTCTGTTCCTGCTACCAACTGGAAGAGTGTTAACGCCCCAAAATTCACTGCCATGTCATTCACTTCACTTCCATATGTAGTCCCAATTTACCATGGGATCTAATCAGATCATGTCTGGAGGTTAGGTTCAATTCTGATAACATATTAAGGGACTGTTATGGAGAAGAGTAGCCCAAAGACAGCAACTAATATGGTAAGGATATTTGAGACTGTACTATTTAAGATTCAGTTGAAGTAAAAATGTATGTTAAGCCCAAAGAAGCGAAGTTTTAAGGGTTTGAGGCATAATAGCACTTTCTCTTTTTGTCTTTGTACTGCTAACAGATAACACAGTGCATGGTACATAGAAGGCACCTCATGAATGCTTATTGAAAAGTTACCATGTAAAAAGGGAATTAGCCTTACTCTGCTGAGTCACAAAGTACACAGTCAGGAGCACTGAAGTTGCGGGTAGGTAGATGTAGGCTTAATGAAGTTAAAAAAAGAAAAAGAATTGGACTCTCAGAAAGTTAGTAAGTTTCCTCTCATGGGAGGTCTTCAGTTAGTGGTTGCATGGTCCCTATTAGTGTATAGAGATTTTATTTTTAGGTACAGGATGAACAAACAAGATTCTAAAGTTCACTCTACCTCTATTATCCTGAACCTGCTGGATATGAACTACATACTTACCCTGTAATAGCAAGCAAAATCTATGGTCACAGTTGTTTTAAATGTGCAGTTAGTCCTTAGTCACTGGAACTATGCTACTGAAAATATTTAGATTTGTTATTATTTTTAAGTCTCCCAAAAAGTTTTAAAAAATGGAAAATTCAGTACTGCATGTTGATATCCATGATTATGTACCTTGACATTCCTAAACTCCACCTTCTCTAAGATTTCTTATGAACTAATAGGTTTTTAGAGACAGAAAGATGGAAGTGTTTGTTCAGGTCATGCTATACTCCCCAACCCTCTACCATCAATACATTTACTTTACAAGGTCCCTCACAGATGAAGACCATCCAGCTATCACTTGAACATTTCCAGTAATAGGTAGATCACTATTGCCAAAGACAGGTCATTCCATTTTTAGACTGTGCCAAATGTTAGAATATTTTTTATTAGTTTGAACCAAAATTTGACTGACTATAAACTTGACTGGTCCTCATTATATGCTCTGGCACTATAGGTAATTAGTCTAATCCCTATTCTATATGACAGTCTTAAATATGTGGAGACAGCTATCATATCACTAATAAGTAATTTTTTCTCTAGGCTAAACATTTCCAGTTTCTTCAAGGTTCTTAATGTGACAAAGTTTCCAGACCTTTTAACATCCTGATCATTCTCCTTTGGATATTATCCAGTTCTACTCTCCCCTCTTTGTCTAAAATGCAGTGCCTAGAGCTGAATACACTTTCCCAGATGAGGACTGATCCTCAGATCACAATGCAAATATTACTTACCTTTTTCTGAATACCATCTCAAAAAGCATTATTAGTAATAACAATAATAAATAATTGTGTGTATGTGTGTATATCCACTTGTGTATATATACATATATAGTGAATATGTACACTATATATGCATATATATATGTTCAAGTTCAGTTTTGACCTTATATTATCTTTTGTAGAATATGAAACATATTTCATCTTGAAGTTTAAAACAAAATAGTTGGGTTATGGCTTTTATGTTCATTATTAATTTGACTTGAATTCATCACTGAAATGTAATGTTAAAGAAAAGGAAGTTAAAATGAAACAGTGAAGTTGTATGTATATATGTATGTATATATATACATACATACATACCCACATATATATAAATTTGCACACATATTGCTGTAGGGTTTTCATAACATTTTACACATGCTATATCTTTTAATTCTGATAAAATCTAAGATTGTACTAGTTATTTTAGTAAGTACATCAGACCATTGAAGGCACAGAGAGCACTGTGGCATAACAATAGAACTGGGATCGGGAAACAAAGGTCCAAATCCTGTTTTTTCTGCTTTGTTATCTCATCCAAAATAAGTCATTTCACATTATTGTGCTTCTATTTACTAATCTGTAAAATTGGACTAATAACACCAACCTTACCTATCTCAGAGTACTGTAGGAAAAGTAGAAAAAAATGAGAGAGAAGAGAGGAAGAAAGAAAAGAGAGAAAGAAAGAAAAGCATCTGAACATTTCTTTTTTGGTACCAACTACTTTGTTTACACTCATAACTTTGTCACCCTTTAAAATATGCCTTCCGCCCATACATTGCTAATCTCACTATTATCTTTATCCATGTAGTGCTTCTTAAATCACAAATGGGGAGAACATAATAAGCATTCTAACAAGATTTGGTTTATCTACATCTCATCAATTCTTCTTTTCTATTTCCTTCCGTATAACTTTCTAAAGTTTCTAAAGTACAAAGGTCTATTCCTTTAAGAAAAACAAACTATCCAAACTTGAGCTCAGCAGGTGCTTAACAAATGTTTACTGATGTTAAGTGTCATCTTTGCCAATCTTGCTACATATATCCTTAAAACATATATATCATTTTATGTTCACAATTCTTTCTTTTCTTGAAAGAAAATTCTAAAATAGAATTTATTTTTTTATAATTAAAGGAATTTAATTTTTTTAGCTCAAGTTCAGTTTTGACCTTATATTATCTTTTATAGAATATGAAACATATTTCATCTTGAAGTTTAAAACAAAATAGTTGGGTTATTGCTTTTATGTTCATTATTAATTTGACTTGAATTCATCAGTGAAATGTAATGTTAAAGAAAAGGAAGTTAAAATGAAACAGTGAAGTTGTATCAGCATAAGAAAAAAAGGCTCACTCCCATCATCATTGTATCTTCCTGAATCTCAAAGTATCTATTTGTATTTTTATACTAAAAAACAGGGAAATAAACACACATAATTGTTTTTGTCCCACTTTTAGCCTCCTCCACCCATTTTCCCCTAGAAAATAAATAGATTTGTTTGTAAGTGTTCCATAAAATAATTACTGCAATGCATCTTTTTAAAATTTGATTTCTTTCAAAATTTCAGGTCTTCACATTATTGCTTGTATTGACCCATTGCAGTCTAGAATGTGGCTGTCTTTCATTTAAAATTATATTCATTGCTTTAAGAGGGAATATGGCATAATGAATTATGTATTGGGCTCAGAATCTGGCAGATCCAAGTTCAAAGCTGACACAGTTGCAATATGACCCTGGAAATATGTGCCTGGGGGAAATTCCTAGAATTTCTCATCTAAGCCCTAAAAGATTATCTCAAAGTCTGGGCAACAGGAGTCAATAGGAATTTAAATATAGAACTAGAGAGGATTTCAAAAGTCATCTAGTCTAATATCTTCATTTTACAAATGAGGAAATTAAGACTAAGTGAAGGTGAGGGACTTGACTGTTAGATGCATGATTTTGAAGCTGATGAAATAACAAATTATTAACATTTTCATTATGTGATGCCTTGCAGACTGAAGACCTCACTGGGAAATATATTTTGAATGACAAGGTCTCTTGGGAATTCCCCTTACCCCACCATTTAGCCTGGGAAAATATGAAGTTCTAACACATCAATTTGGGATAAAGAGTATGAGATGTGTCAGCACGCTGAGCTGAAGGGGCAGCCCAGCCAGGAGAAAAGTAGGAACCAAGCCTGTGGAGATGGGAAAGGAGGCACCAAGTGTTCAATGGGTTGGAAATCATCAAGGCATCTAATGGTGTGAGCATCCACAGCAGGGAGATAGGATTGGGACAACTTGTTTGTATCAAGTGTCTAATAGACAGTGAATTCTTCTTCCATTCCCAGCACATTTTTAATTCTCCCTTTAAACTCTCATCCTATTTGAGGTGACACAATAACAAAATATAAACAAAAAAATCACAATATGTTATTTTCCTATTTCACCACTAATAATAGTTTTGTAAGCTTCATTCTCTTTTTATAAAAGGTTCTTTCCATTGTAGGCATGTCTTTACCTGAGATCAGAGTATAAATGGGGGAAGTCAGCTTTGAGTGTTGTGTTTTGTTTTTTTGTATTTCATAGAGTACCTACACTAGGACTCTGGAGTTCTGGGAATAAAAGTTAAATGATTTCTTTGGGGTTTAACAACAGTTAGGTATCATTTACAATTGTATAACTCTCTTATATAGAACCATAAAATTTGAAATCTAAGTTCCCTGAGCTTCTCCTTAAAGTCATGGTGTTAGTCTTTTGTGTGCCATGGACTATTGAAACCAATAGACTACTTTTAAAAATGATGTTCTTAAATACATAAAATAAAAGAATTAGGATTGCAAAATATTTACATTTATATTGAAATACAGTTGTCAAAAACATAAATCCAGGAGCCAAGATGGTGGAATAGAAAGACACACATATGCTAGCACCTAATACACAGCCCATAAAATACCTGTAAAGAAGAACTCCCAACAAATTCTGGAGCAGCGGAAGCCACACAACAACGCAGTGGAGGAGATTTCTGTTCCAGAGAGACCGGAAAAACTGACACCAAAGGTCCATCATGCACCAGACCCAGAGCAGAGCCCAGCCCTGCATTGGCCATGTGGCACTGAGGGGACCAGATACGAGCAGGCTTCAGGGACAGAATCTGCAGTGTCTGAGCTGGTCTCTCCACCCATAAGTGCAAAGATCCATGAGAGAGGCTTTTTGGCTGTCTGAGAGGGGAGTGGGGTGTCTCCATAACTCAGGCCCCCTAGGGAGGCAGCAGTGGAGGAAGCAGCAGACAGGAGCTCCCAAAGCAGACAGGAGCTCGGATCCATTATTGAAGATCTCTGCATAAACCTCCTGAGGGAACTGAGCCCCATGTGGTGGCCCTGCCCCCATCTGAGCAGTTGAACTTAATCTCACACTGAATAGCAGCCCTGCCCCAATTTGAGCATCTGAATTTAATCTTACACTGAATAGCAGCCCTGGCCCCGATGAAAGCCTTGAGGATTAGAAGCAGCATTTGAATCTCAGACCCCAAGCACTAGTTGTGCAGATGTGGAGGCAAGGTGGGTGTGGAAAGGAATCTCAGAAGGCAAGTAACTGGCTGGGAAAATGCCCAGAAAAGGGAAAAAAATTAAGACCATGGAAAGTTACTTTCTTGGTGAACAGGTATCTCCTCCCTTCCTTCCAAATGAGGAAAAACAATGATTACCATCAGGGAAAGACATAGAAGTCAAGGCTCCTGTATCGCAAACATCCAAAATAAATATTCAACGGGCTCAGGCCATGGAAGAGCTCAAAAAGGATTTTGAAAATCAAGTTAGAGAGGCAGGAAGGAGATATTTTACTGGAGGGAAAAAGAGGGGAGGTGAGAGAAAAATATGAAGTTTACTCTCATCATATTCGACTAAAGGAAGGAATAAAATGCACACTCATTTTGGTATGAAAACCTATCTTACAATACAGGAAAGTGGGAGAGGAGATAAGCAGGGTGGGGGGGATGATGGAAGGGAGGGCAATGGGAGGAGGGAGCAATTTGAAGTCAACACTTGGGGAGGGACAGAATCAAAAGAGAGAATAGAAACAATGGGGGGGCAGGATAGGATGGAGGGAAATACAGTTAGTCTTACACAACATGACTATTATCAAAGTCATTTGCAAAACTACACAGATAGGGCCTATATTGAATTGCCTGCTTCCCAAAGGGAATGGGTGGGGAGGGAGAGATGGGGAGAAGTTGGAACTCAAAGTTTTAGGAGCAACTGTCGAGTATGGTTCTTGCTAATAGGAAATGAGAAATACAGGTAATGGGGAATAGAAAGTTATCTGGCCCTATAGGACATAAGAGAAGATGGAGACAAAGGAAGGGAAGGATGATAGGAGAGAAGGCAGATTGGTGATAGGAGAAATTAGAATGCTTGATGTATTAGGGTGGGGGGAGGGGACAAATGGGGAAAAAATTTAGATCCCAAAATTTTGTGAAAAATGAATGGAAAAAATTAAATAAATATATTTCAAAAAAATAGGAAAAAAATGAAAAAAAAAGAAAAACACAAATCCATCACTGTGTACTGTGACATCTTTGAAAAGTCCTTCAGTATAAACCCGATGATATAATTTACATCTACTATTTGAAGACCAGACACTTGGAGTTCAGTCATTTACTAGGATTTTTGAAGGGAATTTTTTTTTTTTTATTTAACTACAGCAGAGAATTAGAATGGAGGTATTTTTTTTTCCAATACAAAAATCAAAAATCTACGTTTTTTTTTTAAAAAGTTCAATATTCAAAAATATAAAAAGAAATAGAATACTCTGAACTTAACAAAATCATTTCTCACAAATTATCTGTTACCTTGTACACATTTCAATGCTCACTGAAATATTTTTTTCTTTTATTTTCCCCTCTTTTTGATAAAGAGATGAGAAATATTTCGATACTTAATGGAGGATATACTGTTTTTCTACATTTTTTTTCAGTAGTAAAATAAGATTTCAGGTATTCTTTAAAAAATCATATATTGAATATTTGGTTATAAGGAATAAAATTGTTCCTCAATTAGAGATTAAGTGTGAGGGAAAGCTGAAACATTTATGACTTCTTTTCTATGACACTTTTCTGAAGTGACCTGGGTCTCTTCAGAAGAAGGAACTGGCCAGGCAAATAGGATGAAACATGCTATGTCTAAGTAACTGTAGGATGTGAAGAGAAGAAATTTTCCCTTTGCCTGTGGTAGAAATAATGTAACAAGAAGAGACAAACTTTGACTGTTGTCTTCTGGCAAAATCCTAAGCTACCTTTGTTAGTCCCTATATTTCTTTTCTTAAATAGTAAACCTTATTTTTGGCATTTAATTGTAGAAGATATTTCCTACTAAAATGCTCTTAGATATTTTCTTCCTGTAATATTTTTTCCCATCACAGTTCCTTATTTGTGTATGTGTGTTGTGTGTGTCTCTGTGTGTGAGTACTTCAAATTCATTTTCATATACTTGATTATTTTAATATAACAAAAATTATCCCATTCCTCCAACGTTAATAATCTCTTTCCAGTATATGAGTTTGTGATGTCTCAGATTTGAGGCTTTAAGATCTTTAAAATAATATTCAATACATCCTCCATATACTAGGGTATTTTAAGTATGTCCCTCTCCCTCAAAAATAATACTAATCCATTCACTGTCGCTTCCAAACTTCTTCCACTATATCCATTCACTCTTCAAATCCTCAAAGCATGGGTATGTTCCATTGAACTCCACTAAAACTTCAGTCTCTAAGGTCATGTTGGATTTATGGAAATATAGTAGAAATTTTAGCCTTTTGTGTGTCATGGACTTGTAAATATAACCAAGAATTATAACAGCTTTTGATGTGCATCTGTGTGTACACGCATGTATACATATGTGGTGTGTGTGCATACTTGTATATACACACATGCATATTTATATATATATATATATATATTCAGAAACAAAATTAAGGGCATTAATTGGAGGGACACATTCATTAGGGCAAGTATATTCAAATATATTCAAGCATATTCAAAACAAATGCTGGTTAACATCCTGAAGGCACTGGAATATTCTACCAGGTTCATTTGTTTGTTTCCATGACTAAGAGGCAGAAATTTTGAGTAACAGGAGAATATAAAAGATCTTCTTCAGCTCTTAGAGGAATCCCTTCACATCATCCAGTAGGAGTTTGTACTGTATTGGAAAGAGAATGGATCAGAGAATAATAGAATTTTATAAATGTTACCCTGGTTTGACCTGTGGATAGCTTCAGGATATAAAAAGATATAAATATACTCAATGATCTGTCCTGGTTGATTCACAGAGTTCTGGTAGGCCACACAGCTGATTCTAACAGCTTCTTGGAATCTTTCTATTCCCGAACTGTCCTCCCTCACACACACACACACACACACACACAAACATACACACAAACATATTCACACAGAGTGAAAAAGCATTTATTCAGCAATTATTATATGACAGGCTAGGGATATAATGAGAAACAAAAACATGTTCACTGATATTAAGGAGCTCACCCTTTAAGGGGTAGGGAGGAGAACAATATGTGTGTATACATATATACATGCACATACATGTATATGTATATATGTATGTGTATGTGTATGCTGCTGCGTATCTGGCCATTGCACCCAGATAGTTCCAGAGAGAAAGTGAGGCTGACTTTGAATAGCCTCCCCACACTTTAATTCAATTCACTTACATGACCTGGGATCACCTCCACGATGTCATGATCCTCTTGGAGAAGGACAAACAACAGCCCTGTGCAAGAGCTACCCATTGGGGATTCAAATGGGATTGGCCAGTTGGACAATATGGATCTTTTCTTCTCTTTCTCAGTCTTTCTGTCTTTTTTCCCTTCCAAAACATGGCAATACGTCTTCAGGTTTGCAGGCTATATTTCTTTCTTAAGGATAATATCTTAAACCCAAATCACTCCGGCTTTCCCAGATTGACCAACAATAGGTCCCTGGACAAACTCTACTTAGTCACTGTTTGGACCCTGATGGACTTAGAGTGAATGTAAATAAGAATTGTTTCTGTTTTGCCAAGAAATTCTGAGGTTCTACCTCTTCTAGTTTCATTTTTTTCTTCACTAGGTTAAAGAGGCCATTCTTTGTCTGATTTTTTTTAACCTATCCATAATCTCTGAATAGGCCTCAGTCAGACTGAAACCTCCTAAAGACCTTAGTTTTAAAAGGCCAATGTCTTCCACCACATCTGGGGTCATTTCTAGTCCTCCTGATTTGTATCTGGCCATTGAACCAACCAGATAGCTCTACAAGAGAAATTGACATTGGTGACTTTACACAGCCCTGTCACACTTATATGCAATTCATTTGTACGTCATGGCATCACCTCCATGATGCCATGATCCTCCTTAAGAACAGCAACGAAGAGTGCCTGGATGCAAATGTAAGGGAGGAGAGCTTTTCATACACTGGAATGATTCTGTGAAAAGGTTCCTGATTTGTAAAATGGGGACTATCGTATTTACCACACCGAGTTTAGCAACTGCAAGTATGTAAAACACTATGTAAAACTTTAAACCTTATATATGCTAATTGTTACTACTGAAAAACATAGTAAATCATTTTCTGGCATTACATTCCTTCACAACTTTACCCCTATGTGCCTTTTGATTATTACTTTTTACCTCATTGCCTATATTCCAGACAAACACGGATATTCTAAAATACATGTTCTTTCCATTCCTTATCCTACTTTTCAGCCTTTGTTTGACCCTTCCCTTTGTCTGGAATGGACTGGCCCATCTCTTTAAGGATTAACTTAAATCCTACGCCTTTCTTCAACTTTAATCTCTTCAACTGAAAAGTGATATTCCCTGCTTCAAATTTCTTATACAATTTTGAAGTGATCCCTTCTTTGTCCCCTTGTAATTCTCATATCTCAATTTTATAAGAGTTGTTTGTGTACCTGCTTTATCACTATTATTAGATGGGAAAGTTTTTGAAGTCAAGTACTGTGTCTTATTTTCTGTCTCTTTTCAAATAATTTAGCATATAATTTTAAAGATAAATTTCTGCTGAATGGAACAAATTAAACAGAAAAGAATTAGAATATATAAAATCTATCATTCTGAAAACAATGTTTGTACTAGGTACCCGATAGCTTTAGCTCTAAGTGGGATAAAATGTTTCAGTCTACTCCAGTCTTGTGATACTCTAGTAGGACCTTTTTCATGATTTATTATATTACAAATGTTGGTCAAATCAAGAATTATTAAAATTTTGTTTATTTTATAAGCTTCTTATATTGAATTTATTTAAAATAATAAAAATTATAAATTGATATTCTCTTTTCAACTTAACTTCCTTATGTTGACAACCTGGCAATATATGACTGAAGAGATAGGTTTTACTGAATCCTTGAGGTCAACAAGGAGAAATGAAAGAAAATTAAAAAGATATATATTCTTCACACACAAACAACACTTCATGTTGTTCTTCCTGTGAGGTTTAAATCTAAGACTTAGACTTATATGAACTGATGCTGAGTAAAAGGAGCAGAACCAGGAGAACTTGTATGCTGCAGCAACCAGTGCGTACGAGGAATTTTTCTGTTAGGCTTAGCCCTTCACAACAATGCAAGGACCTAAAAAATTCTCAATGGACTCTTGAGGCAAAAAACCTTCCACATCCAGAGAAAGAACTATGGAATTAGATTGTAGAATGAAGCAGAATATTTCCTCTTGTGATTTGTTTTGTTTTGGTTTTTCTCATGGTTTCTCCTGTTCATTTTAATTCTTCCTTGCAACATGACTAAGATAAAAATGTATTGAGTAAGACTTTATGTGTAGAACCCATATAAGATTGCACGTCATTTCAGGGAAGGATGTGGAAGGGAGAGAGAGAAAACCTAAGATTTATGGAAGTGATTATTAGAAAACTGAAAACAAGTAAATTAATTAATTTTGAGAAATCTAAAACTCACTAAAAATAGCCCATCCAGTATTAAATACAGGCTTCTGAGATTTAAATTTCTCTCAAGTAAAGTGAATCCAAACCTGTGAATATCTCTTTAATTTACCAGTATTTCACACCAACTGGACATTCTAGATCCTATTTAACTAAGACACTAGATACAAACAATAGCAAAATCAGTCAGTCAGAATTATATCAGTTAAGTCATATTTATTTTTTCAACAGCAATCTGTACCTTTAAAAAGTCCTTAATCTCCATCATCCATGTCAACTATTGCCATAAAATTTTCCATTATGGGTATTTTTGATTCTCTTCTATTTCTCTGTAATCCTGAGCTTAGACATTTTGTTTAGCCAGGTTTCTTCTGACCTGCTTCGTCCCAATGAACATCAAATGTACTAGGTGCACGGCATCATTTTTTTAGCTTAAGTTCCCTTTTCCCATTTCCATCTTTGTCTTCCTGGGCTTCCTAACACCCACTCTGAAAGTCACCTCTTCCCTTCAGTTAAAAAAAAAAATATCAATGCTTGTTTTCTTCAGTAAATCAACGTCAGTGAAGGGGAACTGAATTAAGATTATTAATTTCACTCAATCGTGGTCTGAAATCAGAAGATTGACTGTGGGGTGGAGTTATGAAAGTCTTGCATTTTTGTGATGCAAAAATGCAGTGTTTGGTGGGAGGAAGAAACAGGAGGAGATATACCATATTTTATACTTTTCAGACTGCCCACAAGTTATTTACATTAGTTTTACAAATTCATGCCCTCTACTGAATTAGGAATATCAATCAGGATTTTTAAGCATTAAATCAGATTATTAAATCTACCCCAGATAATAACCTACTCATTTAGTTCTCTACAAAATCTACTATACATTATAATATGCTTCTTATAATGAATATTCTTAATATGATATGTTATATGTTTGTATAGTTCCTATTTTCACATTTTCATACCAAAAAGTATTCTGATACATGAATGGGATCAAAGTATTAAATCTGTCATATTTATATTAATGAAATAGAACATGCTTGTCTACTCTGTCTTTGTCTAATACAGCAAAGATTATCAAACATATGTTATAAGATGACAGGTTCTCTTTAGGCCTCTCCTGTTCTTGTTGCTTTAGGAACTCCCCCTACCCCAAGGACTACAAGAATCTATTAGTATTACTATTTAATTTTATTTACAGTTTTCAAGAGGGTGAATAGATTTTCCTGGGTGGGAAAAGAGAGGCTCCAGAGCTTCTGAGTATGCCTTACTGAGACTTAAATTCTTTTAAATTCCCAGAGCAAAATGATGAGCTATTGTCCTTCACTAAGAATTCTAGGTTAGGAAGAGCCTAAGGCATGGACGATTCAGAGCGTTCTGCAAGTTTTGCTGGTCTCTGATTTAGCATGCGTTTCTGGCTGATTTTTTACTTTGTTGTCAGTTACAGAAAACAGAATGAAATCTGTGATGTATTGATATTGAAGTTCACTGCAGTTTGGGGATGAGATGAGGAAATAAATGCTATGAGGTGGGCATACTGAAATATCTGACCTGTTAACATGACTGTTTCACACGTTTTGTAGATATCTGTCTTTAGATAGTAATCATTTTGGGTTATTTTTTGCTTTAGCTTTCAATCCTGGCTTCCTTGCTTACTTAAACCAACAATAGATGCTTTTGTATGATACATTCCCTTTATCTGTCAGGGGTGGAAAGGGACTGTTGGATGCTTCTAATTATATATAAATGTTAAGTGAGAGTTAATAGCCTTAGAAAATAAAGATGAAGATAAAACAGAGTTATTTCCCAAGAACTAAGCAGGTAAACAATAATCTAGTCCAAATGGTCAAAAAAAGAGACCTCTCTAAGATAACAGTTTCAGAATGTTAGGCAAGAGATTGTAAAGTAAAATATAGTCACCAAATCTAAATCTAGAAGGAGACCACAAAGGATTCTCACTTCATGAAATGGAACAAAATATTGAAACATTTTTATGGCATCAGCATTTCAACCCCATCCCTGTCCACATTCTTCCAATTACTCAGCTGAAAGCAATGCGACAGAATTGTTTGATAAGATGAATGGCTAAATGGAGACAGACAGTTCAGATTCCATATATCTCCTTTAGCAAAAATCTAAAAACTGCAACAAACCAAATAATGATCTGGAAATCCAATGATAAATCACAATAAGTGATTTCCTTTATTCCAGAACTAGGATAAAAAAGTCATCCAATAGCCTACTGGCAATAATAAAGGGGCCCGAAATGCCCGAGCCACAATGGGAAAATCAACCAGCAACCTACCCAAGAAACCATAAATGTTTCCATGGAAAAGGACCTTTGTTTCAGTCTTTGATTTCATGGGGGTAATCTCCTGGTCAAACAAGAGGTTTCAGTCCCTTTCCTAAAAGAGTTCCAAAATATTTTCCAGAATGGATGGTCTTCTTTCTTTGTAAATTGTATTTTCTTTATTTCTTATGTCTTTATTGCAGCCCTCTATATTAAATATATCAGTATTTCATCTTTTGTGAATTTGTATGTTAATCTTGAGTTTGGTTGAACTGTGCTATTTCTGATATATAACTCCTGTAACTATTTTGTATTCCCTAGATCATCATGAACATTCCATGCCACAGTCTAGTTAGCTGAGAGTTTACCTGAAACAGAAATATACATGCCAAAGAGCCCTGTCCCTGCATCCCAGATGAGTAAATCCCAAATTCTTCTTGGGTACACTCTGGAAGGCAGCTTCCACTCTAATCTATGTTGAAAGTGTAATTGAATTCCAACATATTTGGTGGAACATTTTGTACTATTATGTGGAAAAGATAAAGAGATAATGGTTAGATGATTGCTTCAGAACTGGTTAAATAAGCTATTCTAAAAGTAATGATTAACTGATTGATATCAAGTTGGATAGGGGTCTTTAACAGTGAACTGAGGCTTTTTCTTGGCCCTGTGATACTCAACATGTATTTCTCTCAGAGCACAAATGGTATGCCTATGAAATTTTCAGATGACAAAGGTGAAAGAGACAATAATAAGACAGAGGCAAGGTCACAAAGTTTCTCTAATGCCTAGAATAATGGGTCAAACTGAAAACTATAGTAATGAAAATAAAAATAAAGTCCTACATTTGGATTAAACAAAATTCAACAGTATAAGTAGATGGGGAAGAATGGATATACAATAGCATAAATGACCAAGATGTGGGAGTTCCCTTATATTTGGAATATTAAACCATAATATGTCAAGGCTACCAAACAAGTTAATACAAGCATCTCCCATATCACTGGATCATAGGAAAACAACTGAAGGGAGGGCCACAGCATCACTGGCTTAAGGTTTTAAAGGACTTCATGGGGCATCGAATCTAGTTGACTAGCTCTACTATTGATAAAAGTGAGGGCTATGGAAGTTGTGTCCTATTCAGACACATAGGTATCCAAAGAGGGACTTGAGTCAACATTTGCTTATTACAGAGTGGGTATTTTTTCCACCATTCCCCAGCCTTGGAGGATAAGGTATAGTGGATTGCTGGATATGGAAAAATATCAGGCCAAGGAATTAATTCCATGAAAACCACAAAAAGAAATCTCAAATGCATCTTGGGTATTCTGAAAGGGAATGCATTCTGAAGAGAAGATTCCATTCTGATCTGTGTTGACAAAGAAAATGAGTATATCATCATGTCTGAATTTGGTCCCACAGATATCCATAGGCCAGGTTTTCCCTGAGTAGAATCAAAGGTGAAATTGCAAACTCAGGTACTGCCCAGTCTAGGACTGAGTAAGTATATGTTATAGCCATTACCACAGTGTTTTAACACGGGAAAGATGTCTCCTTAGTCTAAACCACACCTAGACAAGACTCCATTTTAATCTACAGCTAGCAAATGGTCCTCCAAACTTTGCTGAAAGATCTTACTGGAGAGGAAATTTACTAGATCTGGAGGCAGTCCATTTTTTAGGCAATTATTTGGTTAGTTCTAAATTATAAGAGATTTTTTTTTCTCGTATGAAGTAGAAATCTGCTTTTCTACAGCTTTCTAAATGGTCTTCTTGTTTCAAGTTTCTCAAATTTCCATCTCTCCTTCAAAATAATCAAAGTGGTAATCCTCCCTAAATCATAGGCTTGACTATGTCACATCATCCAGGCTAAAAGAAAAAAAAAAAACTGTAACAGCTCCTTATTTCCTTTGTGGGGAAAAATCTATGTGTGTCCATTTAGCATTTAAAGTCCTTCACAGTCTGGCTCCAGTTTACACTTCATTTCTAATCTTTCTTATTTACTTATTTCATTGATGCCCTATAAAATCAACCCAATACTTAGCTAAATGCATTTCAAACTGTCTTTGGATAGCAATAAAGAGAAAAAGTAAGGAATTTTGAAATAGAATGAAACTAACTTCAATAACTTTCTTTAACTAGTACTAGGTGAATATGAGGTCTGACAACTTGTCATCCTGGGTTATATGAACAGGTAAAATGCAATGTTATAATTTGGCATGACGCATACAGGAAAATTTGCTTGTGTTGTCTTGGCATATTTTCAATATAAGAAGAGAAAGAAAATAGAAATTCAGATGTTGAATAGCCTTAGTTCTCCTTCCATTGCTACAAGTAAATTAATATATTTATTTTCAGTAAGTGGCATGCAGTCTGTCATAGTAGATTGAGTGTTGGACCTGAAGTCACCAAGAAAAGGGTTTAGATTTTACCTTACACATTTAATAGCTGGGTGATCATCCCAGAAAGGTCACAAACTCTCTCTGAGACTGAGTTTCCTCATTTTTAAAAGTCAGGGTAGGAACCACGTTACTAACTTTACAGGATTGTTTAGAGACACAAATGAGAAAATGTATGTAAAGTACCTTGCACACTGTATGAATTCCAGTTACATAAATAAATGATAAGGTCCCCTAGGGCTTTGGACATAGGAAACATTATTTAATGCAAATATCAATACAAAAAACAAAAAACAAACAAAAACCCCAAAAAACACCACAAACATGTCTCGCTATCATTCATTTGAAATAATTTCGTTTTTATTTTTAAGCAAAAAAAATGAACCCTTGGGCAAGCATGATTCTTTTTCCATAAATATTTGAAAAAAGACATGCATGTGTTTTCATGCCTGGATTGATAATCTCCTGAAAATATAGGACATTTTTCATTTAGAATCTGTTGAAAGAAAACCTATGGATGTAAATGTAATTCCCTTTCAAGCAGTTTGAGTACTACCCAATTAATAAGATAATCCCGGGGGCAAGGAAATAAAGCTTTTTAGTTCAATGTGAGCATCACCACGTATTCATCATCTCCCCAGAAATCATAGGCGTGTCTTAAAAGTTGGTAAGTATTTACCATCAAAGTACTTTGCGGACAGAAAGTTTTCTATCTGAAGCTCTCTATATCTCCATTTCATTGTTGGAAATGATTTCTGCTTTCAAGGGGACAGCATTGAGTTCATCATCGACAATAAGTAAATGACGGTCCACTTTCATATTGTGTTCTACACAGACGTTCACTAGAAAGTTTTTAAATGTCATTGTATCAACTTCATTTGCACCTCTTGTTCTGTCAATAATTTTGTTTCTGTACAGTGGGATTCTAATAATAGCGGTATTCCTAGGGTTGTAAAATAAGACTATCAATTAGCTGACCTTGATTTAGAAGTCAATGTCAAAGTTGTCCCCAGAAGACAAGCAATGTAATTTAATAATTGTCATCCAAACTGGTTCTCCTATTACATCCTACTTCATACTCAAATGAGAGAGGGTTGATTTAGATGTGGTAGAATATTATTGCACTGAGCCTTAACACTAAGCATGCATCATGATCAGGTTTTGGCAAGGTAAATAGGATGCTTAGTCTCCTCCAGCTTCAAAAAATCTATTTTAGTAAGATACTGCACATTCCCTAGGCCTGGAAATAACATAATGAGTATCTTCTTACGGATGCTTCCATTTTATATATTCAACACAATCTGAGTGAGTTCATGTTTCCTAGCTGGCTTATTCAAAAAAGGACAAGATTTAGTTGACTACAGCCCCTTAGTATGTACCAACTCTGTTTTATAGGAGTTGATACATTTTTCAGGCATGTATAGCTATATGTGGGTGCATAGCAATGTATATGGATAGCAAAAAGACTGGTTATAACTCTGATTTTATACTTGAAGGGAATCTCTTTCTGAGTCATTACCATCATCTAGCCCCTTGTTCATCTGCTTGATACCAATTCTCATTGCCCTTGATAATTACCTTCAGCTGAGACAGGAACAGGGGAGCCATGAGCACCTCTAGCTAGAATTATCATAAATACCACAGATATATATAATATATATATATATGTATAGCCAGCATACAAAGATCTCATAGGAACTCTACAAATTATATTCACATATAGTGGCCTTCTAAAGTTCACTAATAGAGTAACCACACCAAAGCATTACCATATACTTTACTAAATAATGGAGAAAGTATTTTTACTTGAATCTTCCCACAAAGTACGTGTTCCTTACAGCTCAATTATCTCTATGATCAAAACATAAACTTGACTTAACAGTCACTCA
The DNA here is from genome assembly GCA_023548195.1 of Bettongia penicillata ogilbyi. Classification (NCBI taxonomy): domain Eukaryota; kingdom Metazoa; phylum Chordata; class Mammalia; order Diprotodontia; family Potoroidae; genus Bettongia; species Bettongia penicillata. Next base: position 2,200,183 of record JAJHZJ010000744.1, on the reverse strand, counting down.
TTTGAATGGTTCAAAAGTAAGGTGGGCCTCTCAGCAATGTTAATCACAGGTGATGGAGAAAAAGAATGTATCACTTCCTATCTTAGCAATTGATAATCTATCTTCTGGTGGCCATTGACTTGTACTCCATCCCCAAAGCCTGCTGTCCTTTTGCTTTCCACTTTATTTTCTTTTATTTTAACTGGTTATTTATTAATTTTTACTTTTCAACATTCATTTTCACAAAATTTTGAGTTCCAAATTTTCTCCCCATCTCTCCCTTCCCCAATCCCATAACATCTTGCATTCTGATTACCCTTTCCCTTACTATGCCCTCCCTTCTATTGCACCCTTCCCTTCCCTTATCCCCTTCTTCTCTCTTTTCTTGTAGGGCAAGATAAATTTCTATACCCCATTATTTGTATTTCTTATTTCCTAGTTATATGCAAAAACATTTCTCACTATTTGTTACTAATTCTTTGAACTCCAACTTCTCTCCATTCCTCCCTCCTCACCCATCTCTACTGAGAAGGCAAGCAATTCAATATAGTCTATATATAGACTTCCATAATAGTCATGTTGTATAAGACTAACTTTATTTCCCTTCATCTTATCCTGCCCCCCCATTTATTCTATTCTCTCTTTTGACCTTGTCCCTGCTCATTTGCTTCATTCTTTTTCCAAGAAAGCTACCACATGCATCGCAATGCTGACTAGAAGTGCCTTGCTATCACTTAATTAGTGTCCTGGCCACTGTTTAGTTCTAACCCTAGTGAAAGTGTAAGATCTAATAATCCAAGGGCCATTGTTTTGTTTTACGTATGTTTGCTACTTTTACTGAGTTTCATTTCAAAATAAATTCACTATTTAAATTAGTGAATAAAAGATGTAGTCAAAGGCAATTATCTATACTCTTCATCATGAAAATGTTAAAAGATCCTTGTTTTAAACTACTTTAACTAAAAACAGGTTTCTGCACTTTGTAGGAAGAGCTATGTCAATGGGTTTGGTTTCTATCTCTTTTTTAAAAAGATAAAATGAGACTTACCTAGGCTCAAGTTAAGATAGCCCCAAAGCTCTTGTTCATTATATGCAAGATGTTTGTATAGTAAGTTTTGATCCCCGATTGAGTGTCCTAGCATTATATGGATCATATGACATTGAATTGGAATGGAGTTTTGAAATCATACAATATCTTACCTCCATAAAAATTTTATATATGAGGTACAATGGATAGTAAGAGATTAGCCTAAAGCAATAGTGATAAAAATAAATTATGAAGGTTTATAAATCACTTTATAAATACTATCACATTTTATTCTTATCTCTTAGAAGTGGTTATTAATATTTTTATTTTTAAAGGTGAGGAAGCTGAGGCAGATCATGGTTAAGTTACTTGACCACAGCAATATAGCTAATAAGTCTTTGAGAGAAGATTCAAATTGGAAGCTCTTGATTCTGGGTTCAATTTGTTATTCATTATGCCATCTCCCTACATCGGTAGTGTCAGTCAGAAATAAAATTCAGGCTAGCCAGTGGGCTAAGCATTCAATTAAAAAAACAGAAAACATGCCCTTGCTAAGTGCCATTTACTATGCTATTCACTAGGGATACAAAAAATCAAAAAGGCAAAAGAGTCTCTAGGATCTCACAATCTAATGGAAGAGAAAACGTGAAAAAAATCTATACAAACAAGCTACACATAGGATAAATAGGAAATAATAAACCAATGGGAGGCATTAGAATTAAGAGGGCTTAGGAACAGATATCTATAGAAGATGAGGTTTTAATTAAGACTTAAAGAAATCCTGGGAAATCAGTAGGGCAGCAAAAAGGGAGGGAGAGCATTCTAAGTATAGGTGACAGTTAAGGAAAATTGACTGGAACAAAGATGGAATGTGTTGCTCTTGAAACAACAGCAAGGAGTCAGCATAACTGAATAAAAGAGTATATGTTAGGGAATATAGTGTAAGACTGGAGATGGAAGAGGGAATCTAGATTCGGTAGATCTTTGTATGTATCTTTGATAAATCAAATAGAGGATTTTGTGTTTGCCAGGAGTTAATAGGGAGTCAGTGGAGTTTATTGAGTAAGCTTAGGGAGGCTGACATAGTGACACCTGTGCTTCTAGTAAATCGCTTTGAGATTGAACTGGGAGTGGGAAGAGATAAGGAAGGTATACACACTATAGTCCAAGAAAGCTACCACATGCATCGCAATGCTGACTAGAAGTGCCTTGCTATCACTTAATTAGTGTCCTGGCCACTGTTTAGTTCTAACCCTAGTGAAAGTGTAAGATCTAATAATCCGAGGGCCGTTGTTTTGTTTTACGTATGTTTGCTACTTTTACTGAGTTTCATTTCAAAATTCATCATTTAAAATATTATCGATACCTTTTAAAACATGTCATGACATTACTATTTTCCCTGTCAATATCAGGTGGTTGGAAATTTCACTTTTCAAACTGCTCTAGTTTAAAATTATTTATTTGAACATGAACTCTACTAATGCAAAATTGAAATGGTATCATATGGTTGTGTTTTTCATCCTGCCATTACTCAAAGTCGTCAAATTATTTGCAATAGTAACAAAAAATAGTTTATTTCACTTTTGTTTCAAGACAGAAGCTCCATTAAAAGAAATTGCTAGCAAAAATTAATTTCATGTTTTATTTTTGTTCTATGATATATATTTTAGAAAGAGGACTAGAAAGAAGTGAGACTAGGTGATAACAATGTCCCCTCAAGTTGTTTTTTTGCAGACTTGTTCAGACAACAGAATTGCTTGACCTATAGGAATCTATTGGATCTCAAGTAATTTCACATTACATATATATACACATGTGTGTATATACATATACACATATACATGTAAATATATATGTGTATATACATATACACATATATGTAAATATGTGTGTATATACATACACATATGTATATGTGTATATATGAACGTAGGATATATCTTCACAATACTTCAGTATTATTAACTATAATATCTTATATCATTTCAATTTAACATCATGTACTGTAGAATATTGCTAATTTTTTTTTTCTCTTGAGATTCACAGGAGAGGTAAAAAGTTTAACAGTTTAATGCAAAGAAAATTTCAATTGTATGCCTAGCCAAAAGAAAAATACAATTTTTTATTCTAACATTTTTTGCTGAGAAGTACATTTATGGTTTCCGCAGAATTGCCCACGGTGTAACTACAGTCAACCAAATTCCTTTCCTGAAAGGCTAGAGTGCTTATTCCTTGACATTTTCAAAGTTCATGTGATCTTGAGCAATGATTAAAGGTTATCTTTAGAGCATATTGGTGATGACAGTTTCCTAAGTTTACTATAGTTTGAGGTAGCTAAGAGTGCATTGTATTAAGAGTTTTTATTTTCTTCCCTATCACCCTCCAGTAACTATTTTAGACACATTTTTTTCCCCTTTTGCTTGAGGTATAATTCTAAGTGTTCCAGAAAGCTATCCAACTAACAGTGATGGGAACATGGCGTCTGAGGCGGAGGAAATCATTTTACATCAGTCATATAGTCCTTTGAATTTGTTTCCATCTGAGAGGTTGCAATCATAACAATAATTGTATGTTTCTAAGAAAACAAGAGAAATGTAGCCCTCAAATCTTTTGCTATTTTTGCTGTTTGCTCTATTTGCTAGTTTGGCCAAAAAAAGGGAAAATATCAGTATGATTTTTTATTTGGATTGACCCAAATGAGTCCTCTCAAATCCATTCTCAGAAACTTATTAGCTGTGACCCTGGGCAAGTCACTTACTTCATCTGCCTCAGTTTCCTCATCTGTAAGATGAGGAAAATGGCAAAAAGGAAATGGCAAACCACTTCACTATCTTTGCCAAGAAAACCTCAAGTGGTGTCATAAAAAGTTGGAGAGGACTAAAAAATCAACCAAAGAACAAAAGTGAGCTAGCTAGATGGCCATCTTGGTCCTCTCAAAGCTTACCGCTTAAATAAGCATTTCCATGCATTTTCAGCCAGACAACATACACTGGATTGGAGGCATGGTGGAAAAGAGTAGAAAGAAAAGGAAGAGAAGTGGCTATTGAGATTTCATTTTAAAATTCACATAATGTTCTTATATACTCGTTAGGCAAGAGAGGATAATATTGAGTAAATATATTCTAGTGTTCTATTGTAGGGGTGAGCAACCTGCTGCCTGGAGGCCACATGTGGCCCTTCAGGTCCTCAAGTCTAACCGAGCTGAGTCCAAACTTCACAGAACAAATTCCCTAATAAAATGATTTGTTCTGTAAAGCTTAGACTCAGTCACAAGGCCACACCCAAAGACCTAGAAGGCCACGTGTGGCCTCAAGGCCACAGGATCCTCACCCCTGACGTGTTGTTTGGCTTGTGTGAGTGTGAAATTGTAGCAAGATATCTATTAATAACAATATCAATAAAGAAGCAAATTGAAATAGATAAAAGACAAGTAGCCATGGAAATAGTTTGATTGCATTGTTTGTGAGATATGCTTCACTAAAATCTTACTCTGACATCTCCTTGTTAGGTGAAAAAGATCTTAGATTCTGAAAGGTTTTCCCAAAGAATACAAGCTCTGTTAATTTCTCTTGTCTCAGAAACTCACCACAAGGTACTCACCCATAACTCCCAAAGACTTTTTAGTAGCTTGTGGATGGGAAAAAATTTTGCCTCATCAGAGGGAGAGAGCTGGTTCAACCATTCTGAGAGCAATTTGGAACTATGCTGAAAGAGCTGTAAAAATCTGCATATTTTTTGACCCAGCAATGTAGCTTCTAGGTCTGTATCCCAAAGAGATCATAAAAATGGGAAAAGGATCTATATGTACAAAAATATTTATAGCAGCTCTCTTTGTGGTGGTCAAGAAATGGAAATTGCAGGAAAGCCTATCAATAGGGGAATAGCTGAACAGATTTTGGTAATATGAATATAATAGAATTCTATTATGCTATAAGAAATGATAAACAGGAGGACTTTAGAGAGGCTTGGAAGAACTTATATGAACAGATGCAAAGTAAAATAAGCAGAACCAGGAGAACTTTGTACGCCAGCAACAACCAGAGTATGTAAGGAATTTTTCTGATAGACTTAGCCCTTTACAGCAATGCAAAGACATAAAACATTCCCAATGGACTCTTGAGGCTGAATGCCTTCCACATCCAGAGAAAGAGCTATGGAATTGGATCAAAGAATGAAGCAGATTATTTTCTCTTGTGTTATGTTTTGTTTTGTTTACATGGTTTCTCCCATTAATTTGAATTCTTCTATGCAGAATATCAACGGTGAAAATATATTTAATAAGAATGTATGTAAATGCCTATATAAGATTGCAAGCCATCTCGGGGAAGGAGAGGGGAAAGAGAGGGAAAAATCTAAGATAAATGGAAGTGATTATAGAAAACTGAAAACAAATAAATTAATTAATAAAAAAATTTAAAGGAAAAGAAATGACAAACAGTTGGACTTCAGAAAAACCTGAAAAGACTTAGATGAACTGATGCTGAGTGAAATGAGCAGAACCAGCAGAACATGACACAGAGTAACAGCCACATTGCACATGGACTGTTCTTGATAGACCTAGCCCTTGACGTCAATGCAAAGACCTAAAACTTTCCAAAGGACTAGATGCAAAGTGCCATCCACATCCACAGAAAGAATTTTAAAATCAGAATACAGAATGAAGCAGAATATTTTCTCTTGTTTGTTGTGTTTTGAGTTTGCTCATGGTTTCTCCCATTCATTTTACTTCTTCTATGCAACATATCTAAGGTGAAAATGTGTTTAATAACCCAGAGAGTGTAGAATCCAGAAGGTAATTTTCCGGTAGTTTGGTATGGCACTGAATAAGTAAATTAATTGTCATTTTTATTATATTAGCTCAGCCTACCTACGAACAACTTATGTTTTTTTCAGTTACTTAGATCTGACTTTATTTGTTCTACAAATAAAGAAGATAGCTTATAAGATTTCATGTTTTCTTGGGGGAAAATGGGGGAAAGAAGGAGGAGAAAATGTAAAACACATGGAAGTGATTGTTGAAAACTGAAAACAAATGAATTAATAATAATAAAAAGAAGAGACTGGGACTTGGCCCACTGGAACCTGCACCTGAGAGTGCCCACAAGTGTAGTGTGGGTAGAAGGACACACCCCTAAAAAGGACTTTAGGAGGACATTGTGTTCTGAATTGACTGTGACCTAGGGGTAGAGTATATTGATTTCTGATGTTATGTTCTTTTGTGTTTAAAGCTATATGACCACTCTGGTAGTAAGCTGTTACATTATGTATTTTGTCAATGTGAAGTTCATGATGTCTTTATTTTCTGGGAATTGTATTTATTTAAGAAATGTTAATGCCTATTGAGATACAAGTTACCTATGTAATGGAGGGGAAAGATTTTAGGGCCCTGTGTAATGGGAGGCAAAAATCTTTTCCACCCATTGATAGGTATCAATTTGGGTTATTGAGGGAGGGTTGATTAGGGTAGACTTGCTTTGTATAAAGGCCCACACCTTTTGCTGATTGTTAATGAAGCACTGGGTCACAAGGGGTCATGCACTTTTGCTCTCAAAGATGTGTGTGTGTGTGTGTGTGTGTGTGTGTGTGTGTATACACACATACATATATATACACATACATACATGTATATGTATACGCATGCATATATACCTGTATATATACATGTATATGTATACGCATGCATATATACATGTATATATACATGTATATATACATATGTGTGTGTGTGTGTAAAGCAAAACTTCACTTCATATATACATATATATATATATAAAATATGAGGTGAAGTCTTGCTTTGGGGCTTTTCTCTGTTGGTATATATAATTAAAGATTGCTTACCTCTCTTAAAGTTCCTTTTATTTTAGAAAAGCAGATCTAAGAACCTGTGGAGCAGGTCTTCCTCGGAGCCATGGTGCTTGCTTATATGTCATCCCACTGGTATTCAGTTATGATTACTTACTGTGTCTTTCTCTCCATCTTATCCCCCATTCCCCCCCGTACACATTTATACTTTTCTCTGTCATTTTACCCTTTCCCTTCTCACCAGTGTTTTGTTTCTGGTGACCACCTCCCTCAATCTGCCCTTCTTTCTATCAGTTCCCCTCCCTTTTCATTCTCCTTTCTCCTACTACTTCCCTATAGAGTAAAATACATTTCTACAACCAAATGCACGTGTTATTCCCCTTTGAGCCAAGTCCAATGTGAATGAGGTTCAAACAATGCTTGTTTTCCTCCCCTCTTTCCCTCTACTTTAATAGATTTTTGTTCATTTTCTTGGCATGGAATTAACCTTACTCTGCCTCTCCTTTCCTCTTCTCTCAGAGTAATCCCTTTTTTACCATTAACTAGTTTTTAATCATGAAATCAGTCAATTTATAATTTATACCCACACCTTCTCTCTCTCTCTCCATATATATATATATATACACATATATGTGTGTATATATATATCTTCTAAATGATGTAATAAACATACAGTTCTCAAGAGTTATAAGTACTGTCTTCTCATCTACAGATATAAGCACTTTTAACCTTATTGAATAATATATTTTGTTTTTCTTTTTGTTCCTGTTTACTTTTGTATGCCTTTCTTGAGTCTTGTATTTGAAGATCCAATTTTCTGTTCTGCTCTAACTTTTTCATCAGGAATGATTGAAAGTCCACTCTTTCATTGAATGTTCATCTGTTCCCCTGAAAGATTATGCTAAATTTTGCTGGGTACTTGTTTCTCAGTTGTAATTCAAGTTCCTTTGCCTTATGGAACATCATATTTGAAGCCCTCTTATCCTTTAATGCAGAAGCTAACTCTTGCATATTCTCAACTGTGGTTCCACAATATTTAAATTATTTCTTTGTGGCTGTTTGTTGAACTTTGTCCTTGACCTGATAATTCTGGAATTTGGCTACAATATGTTTTTCGAGTTTTCATTTTGGGATGTCTTTCAGGAGGTGATGAATGGATTCTTGCAATGGTGACTTTTTCCCACTGCTTCTACAATATCAGGGTAGTTTTCCTTGGTAATTTTTTGAAAGGTGTTGTCCAGTCTCTTTTCTCTTTGTTTGCTTTTATCATGGTTTGTCCAATAATTTCAGGTTGCCCAATAATTCTTAATTTTATGATCCTGGATTTATTTTCCAGGTCAATTGTTTTTTTCAATTTTTTTTCTTCTATTTTTTCATTCTTTTGATTTTGACTGATTTGTGACATGTCACAGAGTCACTAGTTTCCACTTGCCCAATTCTAATTTTTAAGGAATTGTTTTCTTCAGTTAGCTTTTGTACTTCCTATTTCATTTGGCCAATTTTATTTCTTGAGGTATTGCTTTCTTTTGTCAATTTTTGTTTTTCTTTTTCCAAATTGTTGACTCTCTCTTGCATATGTCTCATTTCTTTGCCAAATTTTTCTTCTACCATTCTTATTTGACTTTTAAAAACCATCTTGAGCTCTTCCAAGAAGGTTAAGGTTATTTTGTGTTTGAGATCAATTCTTACTAGCCTTTGAGGTTCTGGATGTAGGTATACTACCAATGTTGTTCTTTCCTAAGTTTTCTTTTTGATCTTCTGTACAACTCTATGTGGTCAATATTCATCCATGCTCATCATTTTTGTCTCTTTCCTTGCTTTTAAAGTTGAGCTCTTCAGCTGAAGCACAGGGGAAACTGTTCTAAGCTTCTTGTGCTATTAAGAACCTAGTTCACTGGCTTTTTGTCCTGGGGGTTAAGGTGCTGGCTGCTGGAGGCTGTAAGGATCTGGCACCTTACCTAGTGCTTAGCTTGCATCCTAGTTGTGGTGACTGACATGTGCTGAGGCAAGATGGAAGTTTTTCCTCTATTTCCATGGGGTTACACTGAAGTATGTGGTAGTCTGGCTGCTGAAAGATGCCTATTTACTCTGGTCTGCACTGAACCATTGGGGGTCCTGCAGTGTAAGATGTCTGAATGCCCTGGGCATTGTGGAGCACACTGAACACTGGCAGTCTAGACACTGGATGATGTCTGCCCAACTGGGATTATGCTAAAGCAATTTGTAGTTCTCTGTAATTCTCTGATTTGGAGGCTGCCAGTTCTCCTGGCTATCCCAAGGAATATGGGGGTGGGGAGATGGGATCCTGGTTATACCTTTGCCTGCTCCATCACTCTGGGACTAAGGATCTCCTGCTGGTTCACTAAGATGGGGTGTGCTAGTGGTTTGCTGGCATGTTTCCTGTTCTGAAAAGAACTCTTCTTTTACCCAAGTGAGACTGAACTTCATTTTTTAGTGTTTATTTTTAGTTTTTGACATTCATTTCCACAAAATTTTGAGTTCCAAATTTTCTCCCCATCTTTCCCCTCCCCCCACCCCATAATACCTTGCATTCTGATTACCCCTTCCCTCAATATGCCCTCCCTTCTATCACATGTCTCTCTTCCCTTATCCACATCTTCTCTCTTTTCTTGTAGGGCAGGATAGATTTCTATACTCCATTACTTGTATTTTTTTTTCAGTTATCCATATTTATTGTAAAATTCCAGATATAAAATGTATTCTTTTAGTTTTCTAGTTTTTCCTTTTAACAAAAGCAAAAGGGCACATAAAAACCTTCCCACAGATGGGTGTATTCAGGTAGCTCCATCCCCCCACCCCTTATCTACATGCCTCATTCCAGGACATGCTTTCCCCACATGCTTTGGTTCTTTCCCTACCAGGGTAAAATTCTGAATTCTAAGAATGAATTACACAAAGAGGTGATGATCAATGCAGAGTATGTGGAAATGCCCATGATACACAGTACAGAGGGGTTAGTAGTAGGTTTCTTTCTCTACCCAGTCACCAGGGCTCCTTCTGATGATAAGCTTTTTTGACTTCATCATACATGAAGATAGGGAGAGAGTACAGGAAGGCACAGAACCACCATGTTGGTTTGAGGGGTACATCCTTAGTGCAACACCCATTCCAGGACAATATGAAAGAAAGGTAGCAAAGGAAATTTCTTCAAAGAGGCCAAATATTAAAATCTTGTTCTTAATTCCTTGTTGGAGGACTAAATTCCTTCTGGTCTTATAAATAATTAAGTCAGTCCACTGTACCACCACAGTACTGACAAAGAAGACTATGTGGCAAGAGAACTTCATGATTTTCCTCTGTTCATAGGTCCACTGCTGACCATAGCTGTTCTCCATACCATTTGTCCATAGATCATCCCAGTCCACTTGGATCCCTAACAGGCCTGAGGGTAGGAAACCATTCTCTACCCAAATCACAAAATATGTAAAGAAGCCTCTAAGAGCTTGGATCATACCGATCTGTCCATAAGCCATGCTAATTAGCCACTCATTCACCAGTTTGTCAGTTTTAGGATTTCTTGCTTGTCTCTTCATGATATCATTCTCAGCTTGTTTGTAAGCCAGGGAAATAGCTGGTACCATGTCAGTGCCCAAGTCAATGCAGAGAATGGTAACAGTTCCCAAGGGCAAAGGAATATTTGTGATGATAAAGATGAGGAAAGGAGTGATTTCGGGAATGTTACTGGTCAGTGTATACACAATGGATTTTTTCAGATTATCAAAGATCAGTCAACCTTCTTCTACTCCAGTTACAATAGAAGCAAAGTTATCATCAAGGAGGATCATATCCAAGGCATGCTTGGACATATCAGAGCTGGAAAGACTCATAGTAACCCCAATGTCTGCTTTCTAAAAGGCAGGAGAATCATTCACACCATCCCCAGTCGCAGCTACAATAGCACCCTGTCTCTGGCAACCTTCCACAATAATATGCTTCTGCTAGGGAGAAGTTCTAGCAAAGACAATCTCAGTGTGGTGCTTCAGGATGTCATCCAGTTATTCAGAAGTCATGACCTTCAGATCCCTGCATGCACAACACAGGCCTTGGCATCTCTGGCATTCATTTGGCTCAGAGGAATGTTGAAACAGGGAGCAATGTCTTCCATGGTCTCACTGCCTTCTTGGATGAGGCCTACACCTTTTTCAATAGCTTCATCTGTGATTTCATGGTCTCCAGTGACCATAATCACCTTAATGACAGCAATTCTGCATTTGCCCAGCATCAGAGATAGCAGTCCAGGGAGGATCAATCATGGAGATGAGCTCAACAAAGCAGAGGTTATCCACAGGGAAGTTCACTTCCTCTGTATCAAACTGGAATCCTTCAGGAAACTGTCCATCATGTAGGTAGAGGTGACAAAAACCTAACATTCTTTCTCCAAGACTTCCCAACTCTAGGTAGGCATTTTGAGAGGCATCATTTAGTTCTTCATCCAGCTGCTGTTCTTTGCCATGGATCAGAATAGAGCTGCAGTGGTCCAGGATTCTCTCAGAGGCATGCTTTCTCACCAAGAAATGTCAGGGTTCAGATATGTTTGGGTTCTTATAGATAGATAGCTGGTACTTGTTGGTGGAGTTGAAGGGTATCTCTATAATTCTGGCATATCTCTCTCTCTCATTTCTTTGACACAATCACAGCACACTTCAATGCATTTTAAGAGGGCTGATTCAGTGCAGTCACTGCCTGCTTCAGAATCGGTAGTTTTTCTTGATTAGCCTGAAATACGGCACAGTTACACAACCCTGAAATTCTGGACAGTGAAAGCCAAGTAGCTGAAGTCTTATCAAAAGAGACACTGCTCTGGTTTTTTAGTAACAGTTTTGTGGATTTGATTGTCAAACCATGTGTGAGCTATGGTCATCCTATTCTGACTCAGGGTTCCAGTTTTATCAGAGCAGATGGTGGATGTAGAGCCCAATGTTTCCACCGCTTCCAAGTTCTTTACTGGCAGTTCTTGAGGGCCATTCTTTTGGCAGTCAGGGTCAGATATACCGTGACTATGGCACATTGGCAACAATGATACCAATGAGGAAAATGATTGCTTCCAGTCAAGTGTATTCAACAATCAGAGAAAGTATAAAGAAGGTAACTCCCAGGCATAGGACAACACCAGTGAGAAGATGGATGAAATGCTCAATTTCTGCTGCAGTGGTAGTCTGGCCACTTTCTAGCCCAGAGGCAAGTGTAGCAATCTGTCCCATTGCAGTTTGATCCCCAGTGTGTACAATGATGCTTCGCGCAGTGCCCTCCACACAGTTGGTAGAGAAAAAGGTAATGTTCCTGGCTTCCAGTGGGTTTTCATTAGTGAAATTAGGAGACCCAGTTTATGGTTCAGATTCACCAGTGAGAGAAGAATTATCTGCTTTACATCTATTTGAAGAAATGATTTGGAGTTCAGCTGGGATTCTGTCACCTCCTTTCACCTCTACTAGATCTCCAACTACAACCTCTTCAACATTTATGCTAACTTTTTTACCATTTCAAATCACAAGAGCTTGCCGTGGAACCATGTTTTTGAAGGACTCCACGATTTTTGAACTCTTTGCTTCTTGGTAGTAGGAGAAGAAGCCAGTCAAGATGACCATAGCAGACAGCACCATACCAAGGTAAAGATTATCATTCTGAGGCTCATCTTCAGTGGCAGCTTGGATCAGGTCTGTTGTGTATTTTTGGTGAAACTCATCTAGGCTAAGTTTATGGTCTTCCATTGAGACTTCCTTCTTAGGTTCATCCATGTCCTTCTCCTTTTTGACTTTTTTCTTATCTCCATGCTCTGACAAAGCTGCCAGTTCACATTTATCATGTCCAATTTCCTTCACCATGACTGCTGTAATCTGGTGCATGCTGGGCCAGGACCTGGTGGTTCTGAATCAAACAGGTAAAGGGATTAACTCCTAGCACTAGGGGGAGAAGAGCTCGAGCCTGCCTAGGGTTGCCTAAGTGGCAACCAGGCGTGGTCCATTCCCCTCGGGCTGCCTGGAACTGCTGCAGCCTCAGCTGCTTCTGTTGGAGTTGCCACGTGCCTGCCTCCTCTTCCACACCCCAATGTCCACTGCAGCTCAGTTGTATGCAAAAACAATTCTCAACATTCACCTCTAATACTCTGAATTCCAACTTCTCTCCCTCCCTACCCCCCATCCCCACTGAGAAGGCAAGCAATTAAATATAGGCTATATATGTGTAGTTTTGCAAAAGACTTCCACAATAGTCATGTTGTGTAAGATGAACTATATTTCCTTCCATCCTATCCTGCCCCTCATTTATTCTATTCTCTCATTTGACCTTGTCCTGTCCAAAAGTGTTTATCTCTAATTACTCCCTTCTCTCATTTGCCCTCCCTTTTATGATCCCCTTCACCCCACTTGTCCCTTTTCCCCCTTCTTTCCTGTAGTGTAATGTAGATTTTCATACCAGATTGAGTGAGCATGTTATTCCCTCCTTAAGTCAAATGTGAAGAGAGTAAGCCTGACTTTTCCCCTCTCACTTTCTTCCTTTTCTCCTCCATTGAAAAAGCTTTTTCTTGCCTCTTTTATGAGTGATAATTTGCCCCATCTCATTTCTCCCTTTCTCCTCCCAATAAATTTTCTGTTACCTCTTAATTTTATTTTTTAGATGTCATTCCTTCTTATTCAACTCAAACTGTGCTCTGTGTGTGTGTGTGTGTGTGTGTGTGTGTGTGTGTGTGTGTGTGTGTGTAATCCCTCCAACCACTCAAATACTGAGAAAAGTCTCAAAAGTTGCAAATATTATGTTTCCATGTGGGAATGCAAATAGTTCAACTTTACAAAGTCCTTTGTGATTTCTCTTTCCTGTTTACCTTTTCATGATTTTCTTGATTCTTGTGTTTGAAAGTCAAATTTTCTATTCAGTTCTGGTCTTTTCATCAAGAATGCTTGAAAGTCCTCTATATTATTGAATGACCATTTTTTTTTTACCCTGAAGTATTATACTCAGTTTTGCTGGGTAGTTGATTCTTTGTTTCAATCCCAGTTCCTTTGACTTCTGGAATATCCTCTTCCAAGCCCTTAAAGTAGAAGCTGCCAGATTCTGTGTTAACCTGATTGTATTTCCATAATACTCGAATTGTTTCTCTCTACCTGCTAGCAATATTTTCTCCTTGACCTGGGAACTCTAAAATTTGACTACAATGTTCCTAGAAGTTTTTCTTTTCAGGTCTCTTTCAGAAGGTGACCAGTGGATTCTTTCCCTATTTATTTTGCCCTGTGGTTCTAGGTTGTCAGGGAAATTTTCCTTTATAATTCATTTCCTTGATAATTTCATGAACGATGATGTTTTGGCTCTTTTTTTGGTCATGGCTTTCAGGTAGTACCATAATTTTTAAATTGTTTCTCCTGGATCTGTTTTCCAGGTCAATCGTTTTCCAATGAGATATTCCACATTATCTTCCATTTTTTTATTCTTTTGCTTTTATTTTGTAGTTTCTTGATTTCTCATAAAGTCATCAGCTTCTATCAGCTCCATTCTCATTTTTACAGAACTATTTTTTTCAGTGAGCTTTTGAACCTCCTTTTCTATTTTGCTAATTCTACTTTTTAAAGCATTCTTCCCCACAATGGCTTTTTAGACCTCTTTTGCCAATTGAGTTAGCCTATTTTTAAAGATGTTATTTTCTTTAGCATTTTTTGAGTCTCCTTTAGTGACCTGGTGACTTGCTTTTCATGATTTTCTTGCATCGCTCTCATTTCTCTTCCCAATTTTTCCTCCACCTCTCTTACTTGATTTTCAAAATCCTTTTTGAGCTCTTCCATGGCCTAAGACCATTGCATATTTATTTTGGAGGCCTCTGATAGTAAGCATTGTTCTTTTTCATCCAAAATGATGGAAGAAAATACGTGTTCACCAAGAAATTAACCTTCTATAGTCTTATTTTTTTCCCTCTTTTTTGGTCATTTTCCCAGCCAGTTACTTGATTTTTGAGTACTTTGTCAAGAGAAGGATATATTCTTGGTGCCTGTAAGTTTTCAGTTCCTCCAAGGTGGCACAATCAAGGTAGAGGTGTTTACTCCTCTCCTGGCCTGCACACTGGTCTGAGAACAACTAAAAACTTTTCTGCCCAGAATTTACAAGTAGTGGAATTCCCACTTCACAACACCCTCCAGCTCTGCCATGCACCAGGACCTTGCTCAGGGCTGAGACCCAGATCAGCTGCTCAGTTCCCCCAGGGGCTTTAGGTGGAGGGTAAGGCTGCCACTCAGTTTTGAAACACAGATCAGCTGCTCAATTCCCCAGGGGCTTTAGGCTGAGTGGTCCACAAATGGATGCTGCTGCTGCTGCTCCTGGTGCTGCTGACCACACCACTGCTGCCTGGGGCAGGGGCTAGGAGAGGAC
Source organism: Bettongia penicillata ogilbyi (assembly GCA_023548195.1). NCBI lineage: Eukaryota > Metazoa > Chordata > Mammalia > Diprotodontia > Potoroidae > Bettongia > Bettongia penicillata. The sequence continues at coordinate 2,185,005 of JAJHZJ010000744.1, read as the reverse complement.
TCTGCTCCCATCTTGCTCAGTTGAAAAAGCCTGCTCACTGACCTTTGGAGGTGCCTTTCTCATTTATGGGTTGAGGAATCTGAGAACTGCCACTGCATCTGGGGATTCTGCCCCTGAAGCCTGTTCCTGTCCTATTCTTCCCCATACCACATGGGTCAAAGCATGGCTGCACTATGCTCTGTGTGATAGACCTTTCTTGTCAGTCTTCCAGGTTACCTTGGGCTGTAAATCTCTTTTACTCTTTCATTCTGTGGCTTCTGCTGCTCTAGAATTTGTTGAGAGTCATGTTTTACAGATATTTTTATGGACCATGGTGGAAGAGCTAGAGTACATGTGTTTTTCTACTCCACCATCTTGGCTCTGCTCAAGACTGAACTTTCTTGCTACCCTTCCAAGTTCTTGGGGTTAAAGACTGCTCTACTCTACCTTTCCCTTTGTTCCACTGTTCCAGGAGTTGTTCTTGGGGGTAGGAGGACTGCTATTTTATGGTTGTTCCAAGGTGAATATAGGAAAACATTATCCTACTTCACCATTTTGTCTTCCATAAGTTGCCCATTTTTAATGTGCAAGCTGTGGACTTATTTTTCATAATTTTCGTGGATCACACTCATTTGTTTTACATTTTTCGTCTACTTCTTTTATCTCTTTGTCTCTCTCTGTCTCTGTCTGTGTCTCTGTCTCTCTCTCTCTCTCTCTGTCTCTCTCAACATAGTTCAAATGCTTTGGCTTTAATATTGTAATTTGGAATAATATTGAATCAACTACTAGATCTTTGTGTGCTAAACTGCTCTATAATGCTGGGTTTTCCATCTTTTATTTTGAAGTAGATTTTTTGGGCCCAAGTATAAGATGTTCCATATATTCCTGATGAAATTTATTGTATTTCAAGAAGCATCATACATGAATAGAAAACCAGTTTTAAAGTCAGAAGAAATAGATGTAAGTCTTGTTTTAGACATGTACTGATTATATGACTCTGAGCAAGTAACATCAGTGCCCCAGGCAACAGTAAGATTGCAAAGTTGTTTTTTTTTTTTCCTACATTGTTAGAGAGGGATTCTGTCTAACCATGATATCATTAATGGCTAAAACACACATACACAATAAAAAATAATCAAGCAAAAATCAACTTCTAGTCCCTTCTGCAGTATCATCATTTTTTTTCAGACAAGTTCAAAAAGAAAAAATAGATGGCTTGCTCAACAACTTGTTTGAACAGAGCGTATTGGATCTTAGATCTCCAGCATATAAGCCTTCAAATTTAGTCTCCTACTTTTTCCAGAAAAGAAAATTTTACCAAAGGAGGTTAAACACCTAGCCCAAACTATCACAAGTAGTAAGTGGTTGTCTTTCCAATTCAGCACTTTTTCCCCATTTGTTCATGATCCCTTGACAAGAACATGAATCTATAAAGGGTTTATCGTACAATAGAATTAGGCTCTAACAAAAGAAAATTTTATTTGGAAAATATATTGTAGTCTATAATGGTAAAAATCTGATTATTCAATCTCATGAGTAATTTAAAAAAAATAGGACATTTATTTCACAGCAAGTTCAGCATGAATCAACAGGGTGATATGAGTATCAGAAAAGTTAATTTCATCTTAGATGCTATTTTAAAAAGTATCATATCAAGGAGAAGGAGTGTATCCCATTGTACTTAACACCTGTTAGGTCTCATCTAGTATATCTTGTTCAGTTTTGAAAGTCACATTTTAAGAAAGCTATTGGAAAGAGTAGAATTTGTTCAGAACAGTGCAATATGAATGATGAGGCATTCACACCAGAGTATCAGTAAACAAGCACCCCAACATACACATGGATACTTGATATCACAGGTTCTTAGATTTGCATTAATAAAAGGAAAGGCAAATTTTGAAGGGTTAACAAGCACAGGTATCAGAGAAAATCAAAGTCAAAATTTCAGAGAAATCAAAAATCAACAGACAGAGCTTCCAAACTGCCTGACCACTAACATGCATATATCTTTACCAGAGAGGGAAGAGGGAAGCACCAACATCTGGGTTTTCAAAGTACTCGGGGGAGGGGGGCTGCTTTCATTGCTTCCAAGAGTCTCATCTGGTACACATTCCTTCTTCCAAAAACTAAGCACTCACAGTAAAACCTCAGCCTCATAATATTTATACAGTTTTTAAAGCCAGAGGGCATAACCCTCTGACCCAGTGCCTCAATAGAAAAAATGAAATGTACTTGGGACCCTCCTACAAAACAGCTCCCCTAATCAATATTCCAACAATGGGCAGGCCTATCAATGGGTAATAAATATCCTCCCCAATCACATTATTCAATCAGAGGCATTTTTAGTAAAACAAAAACAGCAAAAGATCCTAATTTGATTGCCATTACAACCAGGTGATTTGGGCAATAATTGAAGGACCAGTAATATTTATGCAGCTTCAGAAGAGAAAATGTAGGAAGACATGATGAAGTTTTTAATTTTTTAAATTGACTTGCATATGTAGAGGAATTTTTTGATTAAATCAGTGGTTGAGGACCACCTTAGAATATATTTAGAATTAAATAAAAGGATATGCTTTTAAATAACTGAATTTGTCACAAAGCAAACATATTTAATTACCTATTGAGTTAAAGATATAAAATAGTTATTTAAAGGTAAACTTAATGATCATTTTGTGAAGAGTTTAAAGGCATCTTATTATGGATAATTGAACTAAATGGTCTCTTTTTTTTCAGTTGCAAGATTCCAAGATATCTCTCCAGTAAAATTGAAGTTCCTTAAAGTCTTTGACCTTTTGGGGGTGGGATAGGTGGGTTACGGTGAGTGGGTTCTTATATCTGTAGTGAGTAGCATAGAGCCTTGCATATAGTACACCATTAAGAGATGTTTGTTGAAGTGAATTGTAATCTCCATGATATTAAAATCAGGAGACAATGTAGAATCACTGGAGAAATCCAAAAGAATTGGTTAAGTGACAGAATCAATTATTTTTACAAGAGTCATGATCCTTTTACAACAGGGTAAACGTCAAACAAGATGCAAAGTATAGAATATTTTTCAGTTTTCTATTTGCCACATTGACCTAGCCTCTAATAAAATAAGTCAGTGTAGCATTAAGAGGATGAATACTAAGAGTAGGTTACTGTTTAGAAAACATGCTAAGTATCAGCTAATAATCAGATTTATCTATTTTCCACTTACTAGATAAGATAAAGAACACAGAGGTCCCAAGATGTTTCCACTGATATTTACTTTATTAGACCATGATCAAACAGATAGGAAGGAAACTGAGGACTCTGCAAACACAGTAATCCAGAAGCACTAAGTAGCCTATTGCCTAATAATTTCCAAATCTATGTTATTTATAAAATGTAAGTTCTTAGAAGTGATATCCTGAATATATTAAAAAAGAAAAAACCACACATAAGAATTAGGTAAATTCTTTTGAACTATTTGACGTATCCTTAACTCTCTAAACAATACTATTTTCCTCTCCCTGCCCTTTTTTTATCCTTATTGAAATTGCATTCTTTTAACAAAGTTATTGGCATAATTTTCCTCAAAGTACACACTCAGATTCATGCTGAAACTTTCTGCCTTGTACCTATTTTCTACTAGAAACTCTTCTATCCTCTCAAAATTACCCCTGACTGCATTGATAGAAAAAATGAGAAGTAGTAAGTTTAGGCTCTTTGGTGAAAGTTAGGTGCTTATGGTGTGACAAAAATGGGACATTTTTACTTGTTCTGAAGGTGTTACTCTTTGCATAAGTGTATCAAATTAGTTTTTTTTTTGTTGTTTTTTTTTTTTATACATAGGATTCAAACAAAGGTTTCTAATAGACCCTGAAGTTGGGGATAAAAATCAATGTTCAGCTCTTAAATATTACAACCTACAATACCATCTTGTTCAGTTGTCATAATGATGCAACATCTTTTCTTTTATCTTCATATCACTTCAGACATTTTAAGACTTTAAGTTGGATTTTAAATGAATTAGAGTTTCCATGACTATTGTTTTGAAATAAGGCTATGAAAAAAGCTGCAGTAATGACTGTCCATAGTTTCCACAGGAATATTTTTTAAATATTCTAAACCTCATTTAAACAACCAAATATTTATTTTTTGCCTACTATATAACAGGCACAATTCTAGACAGAGTGGTTGGTCCAACCAATCTATCAAATGGTCTGGAATAGGAATTTACTCACAATGTCTTGAGAGGAAAAATAGTCTTCACAAAAAGAAGCAACACCTCAAACAAAGTATGCACATTAACAAATTAAAAGAAGGGAATTTCCCTACTGACCCCTGTGGGCAATCAGTTAATGCACTAGAGCATGATATTTAATTACCCCTTTTTATTCTCCCTTCCATTATTTTAGCTTTCATAGCTACACATGTTACAATTGGTCATAAAATTATATGGCCCATTTTAAGGTCCAACCACAGTGTTTTTCTGGCTGACTTCCCACTGCAGTGAATTCTATAAGTTGATGATTCACCATGTGAAGGTTTTCCTCCAATTGGTTCTAAATTTACTGCCATTTAATTTCATTGATCCCCTGTTATTGTACCATTAAACTGGAAATCCCAGGTTCCTTTAACTGATTTGAAAAGCTCAGTAAGTTCTTTCTGCCTCTATCTGATTAGTCTAATTTCATTTTAAAGTGAGGAATTATAAATGGAAATGCTTCAAATTTTCAGGTTTTGTGGAAAAGGTACATTTATTTGTATTCTCCCAGGCCCCAAGAACTCTCCAAAGTGCTGACCAAAAGTCCTGAGTGAATTAGGGAATCAGTGGTCATGTTTGAGCTAGGAATAGCATAGCACAGATTGTGAGATGATAGTGAAGGCAAAAAGCATAGTAATCAGTAGAGGTTGGCAAATGGCAACCCATGTCTTTAAAATTTTGAAAATAAATAAAAGATATTTTGAAGAGGAGATCATTAGAATAGATATAAAAATGAAGAGAAGGTTGGATCAAAACCAAGAGAATGACCAGGTAAAAAGAATGTGAGGTTACAATTATCAAATTAAAGATGAAAAGTATATTATTGAAACAAATATAATCAAAATTTCTTGTACTCCCTCTTCTAGGAATTTATGGCTGTTTTTAATGTTTTATTTTCCCCTGAATTCCCTTCAGTTGAAGAACTTTTGAATATGTCTCTTTCTTTAATATCCGTAACAATTTGGACTTTAAGTAGCAGTAGATATTTTTTTCTAAGTATAAGAATTTTGAAACCTAATTTGAAGGCAATCTAACACAATATAGAAATGAGGTATGTTGTGTTATTTCAGTTCTATCTAATTCTTCATAACTCCATTTGGAGTTTTCTTAGCAAAGATACTGGAGTGATATGCCATTTCCTTCTCCAGTTTATTTTACACATAAGGAAACTGAGGCAAACAGGGTTAAGTAACTTGCCTAGGTAATACAGCTAGTAAGGATCTGAGGCCACATTTTAACTCAGGAAGATGAGTCTTTTGTAAAAGCAAAGACACTAACATACACAGGAGGGCCTGCTATCACAAGTTCTTAAATCTGCATTTCCACAAGGAAAGTAGCTTTCAAGTAGTCAACAATTACTTTAATCAAGCACATGTATTATTCACTTAGTTGAGGGGTAAAACGTCAGCACCCTGAACTTCAGAAAAAATATAGAGAAATCACAATCAACAGACATGCTTCCAACTGTCTGACATAAGCAATACATACATCATAGATCAACAGACAGATCTGACCATTACATACATACATAGTTACTAGAGAGGGAAGCTCCAACATCTGGGTTTTCAAAGTCAGGAGGCTGCTTAGTGACTGCCCAGAGTCTCATCTAGCCTACACTTTCAAAGAGTAAGCCTCAAGTAAAACTTCATCTCAGAGTGCATTTTTCAGAGCCAGAGGGCAACAAAACCCTTGAAAATCAGTGCCTCATTAACAAAAGCTATGGGCCTTCCTACAAATCTTCCTAGGCCCATTATTGGTTGGGAAAGACCTTCTTTAATCACATTATTCAATTAAAGGCACTTGATTATACTAAAACAAACAAACCAAAAAAAGCATTATCAATATAGTCCTCCTGATTCCAGGCACAACACTCTAACCACTCTGTCACCTAACTGCCCTATAGAAAGCAAATGCAGAAGGTGTCAACATCCAAAAACTGGGAGATCTTGATGGTGCAGAATGAGCAACTCTGAAAACTATTGAAGTCTTTAGTTCTGTAGTTACTTCTATTCACAAATAAGGAATAATAGGTGTACTGTATTTGAACATGGAGAAGAATATGATATCTAGAGATCTGATCTAATCAGGTTAACATGTAATTTTAGCAATTAAAATATATCCACTGAACTATGAATAGGGAGTTTAGCTAATACTTTTGAGAAGAATAGGACTGATTTTTTTCCCAACTTTTGGGGAGCTAACATAAAATCTAAATTCATGATGAATTCTACAGACATTTACTAACTACCTATTACATATGTGTCACTGTGCTATGTCCTGGAATGTCCAATTTAGATAAGAAAATATTCCTGCCATCAAGATATTTGTATAAATGCATGTAAGAATGTGTGCTTTTATCTATTACACTTTTAGGGAAAAGACAAATCAAAGGAAAATCATTATCAATATTTATTTAAAAAAAAGTAAAATCATGTAATGTGAAGCCCAGTTCACTGTATCTTTTATATCTAAAGAACTATGCCTACTTAGGATGATCCCAAAATCCTACAAGATACTGATTCAAAGAAAAGTTTCATTAATTTTCACTGGGCTTTTCTACTAAGGAAGAAAACAGTTGACTGAATGATAAAAAGATACTGAACATCGACAAAAATGACACAGTGGGGATTGATTAACCTTTAAATTAACTAATGCAAACATTCTATTATCTAAGCAAGTCTAGCTAATTATCATTTTACTTTAGATCCTTTTACCCCTTAACCAATGTTGAAAAGTTTGTAGTGATACTCGTCAGCAAGTTGATGGCAATGTTCTGAGAACTGGCCCTGCTCTGCCTTTCAGCTCTCCAGGCTTCATTTACCTCATTTATAACAAGAGGTATTGGAGTACTCCCTAAGGATCCTTTTCCAATGCTAATATTCAAAGGTTCTAAGACATCCTAAGATTTAAGACATTAAAAGCGGATGTACAAGAAATGTAGTATTTTAGTCTCACTCATGTATTAGGAAAAGCTCTTGCATATCAATACATAAATCTATGCAAACAGGTGAAGGTGGTTATTTTCTAGTAACTAACAGGAACCACAGACCTGAGGTGATAATGAATGCTCCAGGGAGGGGACTTTTCCCACTTGGGAGTTTACTATTATGGAATCTGCTACTACTGCCCTATAATTCCCAGCAACAATGTTCCACTACTGCTTAGCTATAACCCAAGTCAAAATGACAACTGTTAAGAGTGAGAAGCATGGCTTCTCTATTTCCAATCATATGCTATTTTTGAAGGACTTCAGCTCAAAAGAATAGGAAGCCCTAGAGTCTATTGTAATTCTTTCTTGAGTCACTGCAACTGTGTGGCAGTGCAGAGCTTCATTCAACACAGTTGTAGGGACTCTTACACAGCACTACTTTTAACCACCAAACTATTTTTGCTCACAAAAAAACACCCAGGCAGGTATGCAACTCTTCACTTATTCTCCATTTTACTTTCCTTAAGACTAGATGGTCCAAAGACTTAGTAATGGTTTAATTATCATTTTTGTGTTTAAAGCTCTTCCTGACTGGGTCTCTATTTTTCTAGCATTGTTGGATATCACTTCCTCCAACATTGCATACTCCTGCCAAATGTCATTCTTTCTCTTTCTCACTCACTCCCTTCCATCTCCTATCTTGCTGCCTTTGTCCTGAGGTTCCCCATGCCTGGAATGCACTCACCACCATCTCTGCCTCATAGAAATGTTCACTTCCTCTAAGATGCCACTCAAGTGCTAACTTCCATATAAATCCTTTCCTCAATGCTGCTGTCCTCCAGTCTTCCCAACTGCCCCATTGTTAACTATTTGCATTTATTCTTTTTATATTAATTGTCTATATGCTTACATGTGTACTTATTTTCCTCTTAGAATATGAGTTCCTAGTGAGAATGGATTGTTTCATTCAGTGGGTTTGTATCTCAAGCAACTAGTAAACTGCCTGACGTAAAAGGAGGTTAATAATTGTAGAATGATTAATCTCAGTGAGGAAAATAAATATACAAGTTAATATCAATAATTTGAGTGGACATGTCATTATCCTTCTAGTCCCTACAAGTGTCCCCTAGGCAGGGTTAAAAATACAGAAGTTCATTCTGTTATTTCAGGTCAGAAGTATGTAAAAGTTCTCTTTAACTTTGATTTTTTTTTACTCGCAAACTGTCCGAGTGGATATTCTCACCATTAATTTTCATAAATCAGGAGTCTCTTCGTGAGAAAGCAAAGGTTGAATAAGCATGATAATTTTGGTCTTCCTCAGAGCAAGTCATATTTTCACTCCTTGATCTCCATTTCCCTTTTGGATTTTGTTTTCAGGTACTCAAATTTGTTGTAAATGGGAAGAGTATCTGAGGGTCTTTTTTCCTCACAAGAGGAAGGTCTTCAAGGGAGCCAGTCACAAGACATTTCCTTAATATTTTTCTTCATGTACAAATTTAGTCTCCTTTTTTAAAACCTCCCCCAGCATTCTCTTTCCCTTGCATAACCTGTAGTTCCCTTCTGGGCTCTGTTTTTGTTTGTTTGCTTTCCCCAAAAACTGTGGAAAAGAGCACAGATGCTATAGTTATGAATTCCTTGAAAGGTGTGGCTATGTAGTACTCACATGGGTGTTACACATATTGCTTAATGATACCTTGTCCAAAGTAATTATCTCCCAAGAGAGTTGTCTTCCTTGTCTGATTTGAGCAAAAGAGTTCTTCACAGAAAAAAAAAAAAAAAAACTAGAGAGAAAATTTTTTACTCCACATTCCATTAAGAGCTGCTTAGTGACTAGCCACATCCCCAGCTAAAAGCAAGCTGCACAAAAACTCCTTGGATCTGAGAAGACCAAGCTTAATGAAAGGACCCTTACCTTGAATGCTTTCCACCTGAGCTTCAGGTTAATCCACTTAGGGAGAGAATTAATTCAAGCTGTGCTGGTTCAGTGTCACTGTCTGATCTAAAACATTTTTTTTAAGAAGTACTTGCTCAACTGAATTGAATTGACTGTATTTTCATTTACTTACATGTGGAAAGGTCCAGAAGCAGATTTTAGTAGGGAGGAGACAAGGTACAGTATTAAAACACTAATTAAATGGTTGATTTGTCTTTCCAAAAAGAATGATAGAAAGTATAGTGTGGGGATGGCACAGACATCACTTTCCACATATATCTGGGATAGATTTTTCTTGAAGATGTGCAGAATAATGATAGGCAGATGACCTGCTTTGGTGAGTACATCTGCCATGAAATGCTTAACCAGAATTGACTTGTTGAATTGTGAGTTGATGAACGTATTGTATAACTGAATTATTTCTAGACACTCAGACTATGTACTGGTTAAATTGTTACAAAGTAGACCACACATTTGAAGTCAGCTCAAGCTGTGAATGGGAAAAAGGATAGAATGATAATACTGGCAATTTTCCTCCTTTTGACATAATAGCTACATCTGAATGATCAAGATTACTAAGGATAATATGACTATAACTGTGCATTAAAGTGATATACAATGACATTCTGAACAAATCATGAATAATAAATTTCTATTAATTTGATCGTAATTGTGATATTTTTTACTATAATACTACCATAAATTATCTGAGCACTCTAGTTCATCTTCGGAACATCAGCCTATCATGAACTAAATTTGGGTTGTGGAAAAAATGTATGACTTTATTTTAACTTCAGACTATATCCAACTAGAAATTTGAATTTAATTATTCAGGTCAATCTTTTCTCTGCATTTTAAATAGTAATGTTCTCTTGGTGTCCAAAGCAGTTCTTTAGTTAGCACATTTTAATAACTCCTTGAGTTCCTTGCTCTGGATTACCAAAACAATTGTTCAATGCCTCTAAAAGTATTCATTGAAAACTGCTTCTGGAACCCAAGTTCACTTCTGTAAAACAGTAAGGATTCCGAACAGTCTAATTCTTAAAGTCTTTCCCAAATTCAGCGCATATCTAACTCACCTGATAAATCAGTGAAAATTCTTTAGATGAGGGCAAAGTCTTTCTTTCCCCAAGAAGTCACTGGGGGTAGAGTTCAAAAAGTATTAATCTGAGAGTTAGAGGAGACCTGAGTTCTAGTTTCAAGTCTGCCATATAGCTGAATGACCCTGGCCAAGTCTTGATTTCATAGTCTTTAAAATGAGGGAATTAGACTAGGTAATCTCTAAAAACCTTTCAAACACCATTTATAGTCTTACCTTATTGACCATTCTGCCTTTTATTAAGGACAAAGAAGCAGAGGGTTAGGATAAGGAAGGGATGATAATAAGCAAATCCTAAAACTAATAATAAGCAAGTACAAAAGGAATGACAGGTGGTGGGGAATTTTGGAGTAAAAAGGCCTGCTAAAAGACTTGCAGTGTTAACCATTTAGTACTTAGAACAAGCAGTCAACCATCCCTAACAATACCACAGGGATTGTTTTTCATTAAGAATTGCTATTATATTACACTAATATTAGTATACATATGAGATTAGTAATATATTAATATCAAATTATTATTAATGACTAAAGAATTATTATGATTAATAATGTGATTATATTATTACATTAGGAATTAGGAGTACTGGCAGATGTCAAGTCATTTTTCTGAACATTGAAGTCCGCATGAAATGTTAAAAATATTATTTTGCTGGACTGTCTGGGAGTATTTCATATTCATAATCTTAGTGTATGTGAGAAATACTTAATATATACTTATTGATTGAGTCATAGTCCTGGATAAACTATACTCCAAGGTATTAAAAAAAATAACTTATCGATTGCTGATCTACTGTGAAATTTCTTTAAAGACCTGTGGAGAATGAAAGTGATCCCTCAATATTGGATGGATACTAATTTCAAAGAAATGGAAGTGATGATAACAAGACAAAATATCATGCTTTCTTATAGAATAACTCATGGTAGATAAACCTCATTTCCTTGTTTTGATATCTTGCAAGGGAAAGCTTTTTTTTTACTTTCTGGGAGAGGGCAAGAAATGTGGACAGGAGTAATAGTGATACACAATAGAGAAGAAAATAAAAATTAATGAAATATTTTATAAATGAAGACAATTCTAGATGATACGTGCAAGTAATGTTGTTGCTATTACATTAAAGTTAATATGTGCTTTTTAAAAAGCTCCACATGATAGATTTATACTTTTTAATGTAATTCCCTTTTTCTAATATTTATCAATGGGAATATTTATTTTTACTATATGTCAAATTCATAATTTAAAAAAATAAATGTGATAGTAAAAAAAGACTTGGGAGGTTAAAGGAAAGTGGTAGAAGCAATTCAATTAGATTTTAGTAAAGTTTTTGGCAATATTTCATGCCATCTCTGTGGACAAGATGGAAAGATGTGTTACATAATAATAGTGTTGGGTGAAAATGGAACTGGTTTTAAGATTGGGCTGAAAGAATAGTTATAAATGGGTCAATGTCAATGAAGAGGGTAGTTTCTAGTGGAATGCCCCTAGGGATCTGTCACTGTACTAAAACTGTTTAATATTTTCAATCAATGATGGAGTAATTAAGAGCCCTTCTTTTATGCTGACATCATGGTTAATTAAACCAGTGATCATTTCACCTAATTGTTCTGTACCCTCATCTCTCCAAGTAATCTATTAGAACAAGACAGACTTTACCTTTATTAAAATGCAGTTGAACTCTATCTAAAATATTCTGCTGTTCTAGCAGTTAGTAACTGCTTTAGTAACTGCTTTAGCAACAGTTTAATAGCTGTTTTTGTTTAAAAAAGAAACAAAAAAAATAAGGTTAACTTGGCATGGTGTATTATCAACAAAATCATAGTAATTTTTTGACATTCCTTTCTAGATGTTCACTAGCCATTTCTTTAATGAACTATATTAAAATTTTGTGAGAAATAAATTTCACTGACATAATTTGTGGACATATTTCTTTTTAAAAATTGGGACAATATTTGGATGCATAAATGTACCACCAAACACATTTTTTAAAGAGACACTAAGAAGTTAAAAATCATACTAATTAAGAGAGTAAATATGAGTGGTGCAGTGCTGTAACAATAATGCCAAAAATGGTAAAGCTCAGAATGTTTTCAGACTGGTTAGAGGAAATGAGTTCAGCCAAAAAAATGATTTTTTGCTGGTTCTGATTTTTTTCTACCATTTTAAGGGAAAGAAGGATAAAAAGGGGATAGGATGACTGTTTGAGGAGCATGAGACATTAATAACTGACAACAGAAAGAAGGCATACTTGTTTTCTTCTTTTTCTTATTTTCTCTGTCCAGAAAAATAGCTTTTTTATAGCTTTTTGTAATGGAGACCAGTTGAAAGCAATTGGGGGACCATCTGTCTCACTGACATTATTCCGTCAATAGAAAAGCATAACTTCAAATTAGCAAAGGAAATGGTGTTAAATAGGTAAGGGTACTAATGATATGTGTTTCACCAATAGCTATAAGAAGTTGTACTCCAATCACTTGGCAATTTTTTTTAAACTAGAAAATATGGCCTACCACTTCCTTTTAACTGTACTGGAGGAGTCCTTTCCAGGTCCTAGTACCCAGCAGCATTATCCATCCACCATCTACAGACCCACAGATCACACTCCAAGGAAGTTTCTTCACTGGAATGCTTGTCACTTAGTTTTTCTCCACTGTGCACATAGACCATATATCCACCACTGGAACCAGACCTCTTTGTCCTACTCTGTACCACTGTGACCCATTATGACCAAAGAACATGAACCACAGAATGCACATACCAATCTGCCTCCACTCTATTTCTTAGATTAGCTACACGAGATATTTAACCCTTATTGACTTGGTCCTGCCATCCCAACCTAATCTTCAATCCCTTTGTCCTTTGCCTTTCTCTGTTCTATAGACCCCAGAGTATATCTCTAAACCTTAGTGGTATGTCAACCCAAAGATGCTCACTCCAATTCTTGGCCAAGAACTCAAAGTATCGACTTTGTATATTTAAAAGTGTTAGAGAATTATGATGAATGAACCTGAAAACAAGAGAGATAAATGTAAAGTAATTCACGTGGGTTCAAAAAAGGCAGCTTGACAAATACAGGTTTGAGGAGGCATGGTTATATAGTTTATCTCAGAATTTTAGTGGGCTACAAGCTCTATATGAATCAGTAGTATAATGTAGTAGACAAATAGCTCCTATAATTTTGGACTGTATTGGGAAGTATAACTTCCAGGAATAAGTTAGGGTTAAATTCCCTAAATTATTTACTTATCAGACTTTATATCAAGCAATTTATTCAGTTCAAAGTGTCATTATTTAAAGATATTAATAAACTAGAGAATATTCTATAAAGGGCAAAGAAGATCTTGTAATACCTGGAGATTATGCCATATGAGTGCAAGTTATTCAAATGAGCATGCTTTATCTGAAGGAGAGAAGAAACAGGTGGATTTGGTAGTAGAGATCAAGGTGTCTAACACTTATGTGAGCTGGGGACTCAAATGAAAGCAACTATTGGAACAATGAGGGGAAAACTATTAAAAGTCTGTCAAGGTTCTGTTCATCTCCTCTATCAATCGTCTGCTACCAGGCAGTTTCAGTAACCTGACTGGGAGGAGTAGTATGAGACTATGTAGTAGGACCTGAAAGGTAGTGTGCTCTGTCTAAGCCAAGCAAAGCAAGAGGAAACTTTAGTGGAGATCCATAGTGGTCCTGACATATGTCAGTATTTAACTTATACTGTTAAAAACTAATTGAATGATCTAGTACATGGTTCTTACTGAAGTTTCATATGACATAGCTGGTGTTCTTACTCTATTGGTCAGGCAGCCACCCTCACACAGTTTGATTTAGTAAATCAATTGATTAGAGGTCTTAAGGCCTAAACTATTCCCAAACTTCAAATGGATGATAAGTGCAGATTTCTGCTAGGAACCAGGGTTGGAATGTGAAGGCCTAGTAGGCAACTTTTGAAAAGTGGAACTAATGCTTCCAGGTGAATCCATTACAAAAAACAGAGAATATATTGGTTAATATAGGCAGTTAGAATATGTTAAGGAGTATGTCACAAAACTACTTACCTGCTAAATCAACTAGTCCTGCAAATGAATGGAACTCAAAATTAATTGGGCCCAAATCTGGTCAGTAGAGTTGATGGCAATGTTTTTCCCAGGTAAGAGCAAGTAAAAACTCTTCGGCGATAAGCAATGACTAGTTGCAAGGACTCTCCCTGAAAGTCTACGGTGTGCCCCAAGTGCAACTACTAAGGGTGCACAACTTGATGATAGCAGTAAATATTCCAAAGGTAACTGAATACTGAAGTGAAGTGTTCCATGTGAATGACAGTTTAAGTATCACCAAATATATGGAGCATATCCAGTATATGAATGGATACCAGGTAGAAGAGAGATGAGACTTTTTCATTTTGTAGAAAAGGGCAGAACCACAAAACACACCTTGAGTCTGAGTCATAGTCAAATGACTATGGCCCAAATAAAAACATCACACATAGTTCTAGTCAGTGTGAAATTATCCCTTATTCTTATGAATAGTTCATCCACTTTTACGATGATTTTACACTTTTACTACTTTTTACTTAGGATCATACTTCTAGAGATAAAAGTGCACTAACAGGTCTTCAAATTCTGTCTTCTTTCCAATGCATGCTTTCTAGGTTTACATTATTCGCTCCCTGTTTATTAGCTCTTTACAGTAAATTTTATATTCTTCCCTTGCTATTTTATTTGAGAGAAAAATTAACTAAGGATTTTTAAAAATCCAGGGAGTTACAAATAGGATACTGGTGTTGTTGACATATAGATACTCCGAAGAACAGTACTGAATTTGGTGTCAGAGGACCTTGGTTTGAATCCCAGATCTGTTTCTTAAAAGGTGTTTTAACTTCTCATTGCCCCAGGCTGCTTTCTAAGATAATTTATTGTGCTGCAAAACAGTAGATTTGCAGAATTATATTAATAGAATGAGTACCAATGCAATCATTGGTACAAACAAAAAAAATTCTAAAAGGATATTTTTCAGAGAAAAAGACTGATAAATAGAAGCAAGTATAGAATGATTTTACATCTATCTGTCTATCTGCCTATCTATCTTTCTATCTAATGGTGCCATCTCTATGGTGGGGAGGAGGAAAACAAATATTATTTATTTAAAAGAATAGCAAGTTTTACATGCTACTATGTTATGGAAATACTTGTTGCTAAATATTGCAAATATTAGTAAACATTACAAAGAATGAGAATGATTAGTATCAAATACTTTCATTAGTGAAATCATGTGTCCATAGAAGTATGAAAGAACTTCGTTTCTATCCCAGGCTCCATCTAGAGCAGCACTCATCACCACCTCTGAGATGCTGATGTCTAAGAAAAACCAAATTGCCACTTATGAACTCCTTTTTAAGGAGAGATTAATGATAACCAAGAAGGATGTTCATATGCCAAAGCATCCTGACCTGGCAGACAAGAATGTACATAGTCTCTATGTCATGAAGGTCATGCAGTCCCTAAAGTTCCATGGCTATGTTAAGGAGCAGTTTGCATGGAGGCATTTCTACTGATACCTCACCAATGGGGGGATTCAGTATCTCTGGCATTACTTTCACCTGCCTCTTGAGATTGTACCTACCATGCTCTGAAGAAGTCATCCTGAAACAGGAAGACCAAAACCCAAAGGTCTAGAGGGTGAGGGATCTGCCCAGCTTACTGGTGGTGAAGCTGACAGAGACACATACAGATGAAGTGCTACTCCCCTTGGTGCAGACAAGAAGGCCAAGGCTGGGGCTGGGTCAGCAGCAGAATTTCAATTTGGAGGTCAACTTGGTCATTGTCAACCTCCTCAATAAAAACTGTAGAGATATGTTTCATATTGATTAAGATTTAGAGGAAAAAAATAAGTATAAAAGAACTAAAAATGGTTTAATATGTTTTCATGTCTATATTTTTTCATATAAGTGTATATATGCATATGTAGCAGCAAGCACCCTGACATCCAGGATGACCTGCTAGAACAGGTTCTTAGACCTGCTTTCCTAAAAGGAAAACAATTTTTGAGGAGTCCACAATCCTCTTTAATTACATTCACCAACAGAGAAAATACAAGCAGAGAAATAAAGACCAACATACAGGGCTTCTAACTGTCTGACTATAAGCAATACATACATGACCGATCAACAGGCAGATCCAACTATCTGATCATTACATACATACATAGTTACCAGAGAGAGAAGCACCAACATCTTGGTTTTCAAAGCTTGGGCAGGGAGAGCTTCTTAATGGCTTCCCAGAGTCTCCTGTGGCACATGAACCTTATTCCAAAAAGTAAACCCCAAAGTAAATCCTCACTTCAGAGTATGTACACTTTTCAGAGCTGGAGGGCATCATGACCCTCATGACCTAGTGCCTCATTAACAATTAACAAAAGGTATGGGCCTTCCTACAAAGCAAACCTCCCCTCATTAAGCTTCCGTTAATGGACTCCACCTTTTAATGGACAAGGAAAATCTTTTAACTGTCATTAATATTAGAGCATATTAGGAGCATATAGATAGAATTACATGTAATTATATAGATATAATAGATGTAATTAGAGTAAATGTAGTGGAAATATCAATAAAAAGCTAAATTACAATGGATTTGCTTATTATTTATAATTATCTATTTTTATGGTTTCTGAGCATTGAACTTTCCACATTTGTATTTCTGCTTAAAAGAGGAGATATAGCAACTAATAGGCATTCTACAAAATAGAAAGTCTGATTGAAAGTTGTCTATCACATATAAACAAAAATTCTTATTACAAGTTTGAGAATTGTATCCCTAAAATTTTCCTAGCATATTAGACATATTAAATTCCTGAGTCCAGACAAAAACCAATTGAAAAGACAAACATTTCTGTCATAATAGAAGTGAAGATATTTTCCTAAGTGTCTGAGTTCCAGGCAATTCAGACTTTTAAATATAATAATTAATTGATCTTAGAACTTTCATCCCTAATCTAACAGGAAGAAACAGACACTCTGTCTCCCCACCCCCATAAATCAGAAGGAAAAATGAATTTCCTAAGAAAATGAGATAGGAGGGGCTAAAAAAATTGAAAGCAGAAGGTCAAATCTAGGTTCTGCTTAAGCCGCTAAATACTTACATGAGTATTTTGACAAGAAAATCTCCTCTGGTAGTCAAAGTCAGGCATATTTTTTAATAGAGAACTATGCAATTGATAAGCTTGGAAAATAATGAATTTTGGCTTGTCACTTAAAATATAATACCATCTTGATACCATCATGAGTAATATACCATCCATTTATATTTTTATTTCTTGATGTAATTTTTATTATAAATTGACTGAAATAATGAATAATCCAATTAGATGAGAATATCAGTTAAAATTCCTCTAAATGATAACTAAATATGTTATTTCTTAAGATTATTTATGTCATTAAAAGTGGTATTAGATTTATATTCTTAAATTTACATTAATTAAAATGAACAATTACCATCCCAGAAGTATTGTACTCTTAATTCATAGTATGTGAACAATTAAAATATTTGAGGAAAATTATTTGAATAATTTAATTACCTACACACTATTCTGCTGAGTAAATATGATCTCATTTTCTGACCTAAAATGTCTGTATAAATATATAGTCACTGAATACTCAGATTTTACAATAATTGTCACATACATGATATGTCAAAATAATTACATTCTTACCTGGAACAAATATTAGGTTTTTCTACTTTAGGAATTTATGAAATAGCCATGCATTTTACAATACAGGTTTTTGTCTATATAACAAAAAGCAAACAGTAGCTTGTAGAGCAATAACTGTTTTTTTTTAAAATAATAATGCTAATAATTTTACCTAGAACTATATGACACAAAGTTTACAAAACTATTACTTTATGTTAATTTAACTTAGTCCTCATAATAATCTTTAAGGAAGGCACTATTATTTTTATTTCATAGATGGACAAACTGAGGTTGAGAGGTTAAGTGATTTGTTTAGGGTCAGAGAGATGGGAAGAAAGTGTCTACATTAGGATTTGAACCTAAATCTTTCTGACTCCAAGTGTAGCACTCTGTCCACTACTTAAAAAAAAAAATGAAAGCATGCATATGGTCTCAGCATGTGTTCCCTAAACAAATTATATTAAAATTATACGTTAATCTCTTTTCCCATTGCTCTGTTTACTCAATCCTCTCTTATCACCACCACATCTATCCTACGAAATATCTTTTTTTCCTGCTGGTCTATTTATCTTTTTATTTTTAGTCTGAACCTATAAAATCATTAGTGTGGGAAACTCTCAAGAATGAAACTTTCTCATGTTCCTTACAGTTAACAATTAGTAATTTATAACAATCAGAGACTGCAGAGCACTAAGAGTTTGGGAAACTTGGAACTCAGGTCTTTATGACTTTATGATTCTGTTTTCATTATACTACTGTTCTTTCTCTTTATCTCAAGATTTTTTTCCCTTTGGAATCTATTATAATGACTTCCTCCCCAAATTTGCCTTTGGACAAGGAAAATGAACATCTTTGATAAAAATCTCCAAATACAATTGAACATTTTCCTTCATCAAATAAGAAATGAAATTATCATTGAGCAAAGTCCTTTTTGATCCTTTCTATACTTCCTCAAAAATGCAAATGCAAAGTTGCACGTAGGCAGAGTAAAGTAGAAGTCAAATTCAGTAGATAGTTAGACAGATAGAGAGATAGATGGATAGATAGACAGATAGATAGGTAGATGGATAGAGAGATAGAAAGATAGATGGATACATAGGCAGATAGATAGGTAGATGGACAGACAGACAGATGGATAAATAGATGGATGGATAGACAAATACAGCTATAGAAACAGATAAATGCATGCATGCCTACCCTATATAGAACACTGTGCTGATAGACCACAGCCAGGGGGCACAGCATTTCGAGCATTGGGCCTGAAGTCAGCAAGACTTCAGTTTATATCCAGCCTCAGATACTTACTATCTATTGGGTCCTAAATAAATTATTCTAGTTACTTCAGTTTCCTTAACTGAAATGAGGATAATAACAGCACCTATCTCACAGGGTTTTTATGAGAATCAAATGAGATAATATTTATAAAGTGTTTAGCACAGTACCTGCACAAAGTAGGTGCTTTATGAATGTTTTTTCTCTTTCATTCCTTCCTTCCCCTACTAGAAAATTGTGGAACTAAAAAAGAAAAAAAAGGTCTCTCTTCTGGTAAGCTTGTTCCAAAAGGCTGACACATGAACTTGATCTAACCAACCACTTGTCAGTGCATTTATACTTTCCAGACTTTGAGATTCTTAACTGTGACCATCACATTGTATGGTCTCATCTACCACCATGGAGAAAGGTATAGATGGAAATGGTGTCATTTTTCAGGTAATAGTATGTTAGGAAGAACTTCAAAGTGGGGTTAGGTGTGCAAAGCAATATAAAAAAAAGTATGTACCCTCAGGCTGAGTGAAGCCAACTGAGATAAATCCTTTTCTTTCTAGTAACAAAATATTATAGCTTCAAGTCAGAGGAACTCCTTTCTGTAGATCTCTCTAAAATTTCTCAAATGGATCCGTGTTCTCATCTTTTTTATATTCCATCAAACGATGTAAATCTTAACCCCGTGAGACTTGTTCCCATATTTTCCCATAAGTTCTCCAAAGAGAACTCAACCAACATACTGGGAACTTTCTTCTGACATCATGAGGGTACCATTGCGGTACTTTGCACCTGTCATTTCTCACCACATGACCATTTTTTATGGTAATATACTTTCCTAATGATATCTTCTAACTTTTTTTTTTTGGTATTAAATTCTTCAATGGTTAAATGTTTCCTGCTCACAGTCATTCTGAGTCTCTCCCTTGTTCTTTAAGCTCTTTTTTTTTAATGTTCAGAGAACATTACATTTCATTGCTTGCAGGTATATTATTAGACCAGTCTTCATATCTTGTGAATTCTGGTCATCTTGCTGCTTATGTTTCAGATACCATCTCCCAACTTGGGTGTTTTCTAGGTAGGGCTCATGTGCCTTATTCTTAATCTTGTGTTGTTTGCACCATGATTCTGAACCCCTTCACTGTGGAAGATGCCTACTCCTCTCCCAAGAAACTCAATTAAAAGTAGTTGAAAATACAGCCAAGGAAACAGACCAAATTTATCCCAAATCTCGCAAGTCACTCATTGTAACAGGCTTGTCAGGGAAACCTCCAACTGCAACTTTATGCCCAAAATATTGCACTTCAAGCAGAATTTGATTGGATTGGTATGAGACTGTGTGTGTGTGTGTGTGTGTTTGTGTGTGTGTCCTTAATCGTTGCTTCAGTGCCTTGGACACAAGGTACATATGGAATAAGTAGGGTAATCCCATCTTGTAGACTCATGGACAAGCTGCCTAAAAGAAGCCTACTTCAGAGTTCCTAGGAAATCTACTGGTAACAGAGGTTTAAAGAGAGCAGAGTTGGTTTCTCTAGGGTAAAGGGCATTCTGCAGCATGATGAGTTGTCCTGACTTACAGGGCAGTTTTCTCTCTTAGAGGCAAGTAGATGGCTCAGTGAATAGAGCACTGACTCTAGAATTACAAAGACCTGAATTCAAATCCATCCTCTGACCCTTCCTAGCTGTCTGATCATCAGCAAGTCACTTAAGTTCTTTGCCCCAGTTTCTTCAACTGTAAAATAAGGATAATAATAGCATCTACCTTCCAGAGTTGTCATGAAGATCATATGAGGTAATATTTGTAAAATGCTTAGCACACTGCTCAACATATAGTAGATACCATATGAAAATGCTTATTTCCTTCTCTATGCCCCTACTATCTCCTTCTTGATGCCACTTATGAAGAAGAATTAGCTAAAGCTAGAAAATAATAATATCTAATAATAGTTATAAATTATTAATTATTATTATATTACATATTATTTATAATTCCTCAGTCACAGGCAACATCTTAGCTGAACTCTTACCAACTCTGACCCTTCTCTCCTCCCCTAGCTCCTTCTCCCACACTGGACTTTTCAATACTGTACTAACAGTATCTTAGAACCTGTTTCTGAGTTATACCATCCCCACAATGATGTGATGTTACAGTCTCTTCTCATTACTTCCTTCCACCCAGGACATTATACCTTAACCAAATTAATTTTTAAAAGTTTGATGGCACTTATGCTGCTTGCCCAAGGAACAGGCTTTTTTAAACTTGCTCAGACACAAAAATTGCTAGTTATCATTCTGTTTAAATTTACTTGATCAACTGTTGAGAGGTATTCTGTTATATCAAATATATCAGAACATCCTCCTAGTAGAAGATTTGTTAAATAATTCTCTATCACAACTAGGCCCTTTAGAATTTTGCTAATTTTAATTTCACCTCTTCTTATCCTTTATTTTTCCAGGATAAAATTTTTCCTGGTCCAAAAATCACTGGCACAGAAAACATTCTCATCTTTTAAAATCAGCTCTGCCCTCATGTACAATATTGTCACCTTACCACCCTATTTTTTAAAATGGCTTTGAGTGATTTCCCTGTGGATGAATATATCTCTTTAAAAGATCAGAAACTAGATTCTGACATGGTATTCCAAGACTACAGACATCACTATTTCATATGAAAATAAGATTAACATATTTACCAAGTGAAATCATTTGTGCAAAATCAATCAATAAGAATTAAGTACGTATAATCTGTGACAGGAATGGTGTCAGTTTATAGGGATACGAGAAACATAAATAAAGCAATTCAACTCACAAGGAGTTTGCATTCTCATCAGTGAAACAACGTAATTGTAAGTTATACACCTAATAGATGCAGACAAAGAAGAGGAAAGATAGTCACAAGACTCTGGGAAGATGGGGAAAGATACTTTACAAAAGGTTATACTTTAGAGTTCTTGAAGGAAACGAGGGTTTCTAGGGTTTCTAATTCATGAATCTTAAAGTTTTAAATGAATATTAGGTTTTCTTGCTGTTGTTTGTTTGTTCAATAATCTTCCTGAAAATGAATATAATTTTGGATGACATTTTGGATCCAAAAGTGCACAAGGTCTACAGTGAAATCTCTGTGGTTGATCTCAAATGTCTGTAAAGGGCTCTACCTGATAATTTCAAACTCATCTTCATTTAATTATAATCTGCATTATTTTTCCTTAATTGCATTCATATTTACCTTACACTTGCCCATATCAAAGTTTATCTGACACTTTTTTCAGCCCACACAGTCTCAGAAATTCTTGTTAGAATTTATCCTCATTAATTAGGCATTTCAGTAACTGGAAGAACTTATTGTGTTCTGCAAACCTTAGGTATTTACATAATTATAAAAGTAAAATAAGTTTGCACTAACTAAATAATTTTTTTAAAAGGAAATAATTTTTAGTGTTCTCTGAACATTAAGAGTAGAGGATCTCTAATCAGGGTGGATGATAATGATTATAGATTTCAGAGAGAAGGCAGAGCTATTCAATTCTCATTTTCCTCCTTTTTGTTTTTCCTACCAAGGACAATTATTTATATATTGAGTTTCATTTGTAAGAATTCTATTGTCAGTTATTGAGCTCACAAACTTTATTAACCATCAAACTGTATCTTATTTAAACTTCCATATATTTTGTTCCTTTCTCAATTCAGACTCTAAATATGTATTGTGTTATGTTTTCAACATTCATTGTGCTGAAGTTTATAAAGGTAGGGATTAGGTGGGATTTTAAACTTGCGAATCAGGTAATTATCAGGTAAGTATCATTGAAAGAACATATTGTTCTCAAGGGCTTAGCAGGACCTATTTTAGTGATAATACTGCTCTAATTATATACCATTCCTGATTTAGTTAAGGAAATTCATTTGGCATCTCATAGTAATCTCATGGATTACTATGCTCTATTTCATGCAATGCCATAAAAGCAACAGTTATAGACAGAGTTATAGTTTTGGAGAAGAATGTACATTGGCATAACATGTTTATTGTCTCCATATAACTGAGGGCTTACCATGTCAAAGAGAATGTTTTTTTTTTTTTTTTTGATCAGCGGTACAAGGAAGAACTAGGTTCACTGGAAAGAAATTATAGAAAAGGAGATATCTGTGTAATGTATATACATTTAAATGATATTTTTATGTATAAAGTAATTTGAATAATAACATTCAAGAATAGAATGAATTGCATCTTCTCGTAATGAGATCTCCAAATAGAAACTGTATAAATTTATTGAAAAGCGTGGTAGAGGACATTCATACTTCATGGCTGGTTGGATTAGGTTGATATAAGGGATCATTTCAACTCCATTCATCAGAGAGATGCAAATAAAAACAGCTCTAAGATACCACATCACACCTATCAGATTGGGTAACATGCCAAAACAGGATGATGATAAATGTTGGAGAAGATGTGGGAGAGTTGGAACACAAATTTTCTATTGGTGGAGCTGTAAGCTGATCCAGCCATTCTGGAATTTGGAACTATGCCCAAAGGGCTACAAAAATGTGCATGCCCTTGGATCTAGCAATACAACTTCTAGGACTGTATCCCCAAGAGATCATAAAATGGGAAAGTGTCCCACATGTACAAAGATATTTATAGCAGCTCTCTTTGTGGTGGCCCAAAACTGGAAATCAAGGGGATACCTATCAAATGAGGAATGACTGAACAAGTTGTGGTATGTGAATGTAATGGAATACTAAATGATGAACAGGAAGACTTCGGAGAGTCCTGGAAAGACATATAAACTGATGCTGAGTGAAAGGAGCAGAAGCAACTTTGTGCACAGCAAAAAACACAGTGTGCAAGGATTTTTTTCTGGTACACTTAGAACTTTATTGCAATGCAATGACTTAAAAAATTCCCAATGGTCTCTTAAGGTAAAATGTCTTCTACATCCAGAGAAAGAAAATTCGATCACAGAATGTAGCAGATCATTTTCTTTTGTCTTATGTTTTGGTTTGTTTTATGATTTCTCCTATTCATTTTAATTCTTCTATGCAGCATGACTAAGGTGAAAATGTATTTAATAGGAATGTATGTATAGAACCTATATAAAATTGTATGCTGACTCAGGAAGGGAGGGGAAAAATATAAGTTATATGGAAGTGATTGTAGAACACTGAACACAAATAAAGTTATATTAATAAAAAAATTTATGATTCTATGACTTCCCTAGCAGTATCTAGATTGAGAGTAGAGGACATGCTTGGGAAGAATGAGACTGCAATAATACTTATACAATTCCTAATTTGCTTTCCAATATTTTTCTTCCAGTGATAGAATACATATAGAAAGCTGCAAAGAATTTCATGGGAATAAACCATTTCCTTGTACAAAATTGGCACTCAGTGAATAAGACTTTATTTGGCTTGTCTCTTCTTGAGTTATGGTAAGGTCAGTCATATTATATGCCATGATGTCTTTAGTTATAATTTTTTATAGGTTAACATGATTCACCAATTCCCTAATATAGTTTTGAAAAATTCCAGGTTGGCTTGAAGATACTACACATTTTCTGGCTATTTTCAACCAATATGTTATGCTTACAAGGTTAATTTGTGAAGACTTTTAACCAACACCACAATTAAATCCATTTTTGAACATGAATACATTTAGCCAATTAGTAAAATGCCTTTACCTGCACCATCAAACAAAGAGGTCATTTGAAGTAGTAAGTATATGAAGAGAATATCACTAAGCAATGAAATGTGATTTCAAGAGAGCAGTTTCTGCTAATGAGTGAAATATGATGGGCTTATAACGGGATGCGAATTACTTGAACTTAGAAGCTGCCATAATTAAGTGTCTGCCATTTTAAAATTGTAATTAGCCCTGGTTCAGGTTTTGCTTGCCCTCAGTGTCCTTGCTTGTAAGATCATTAAGCAGTTCTCTGATTGCCTTGGTGTTTAATCCCTTTCATTGGGCTGAGTACCTTTTCCTGAACTTGTCGATGGGGATACTGTGACACATGGAGAAGTACCGGGGCATACTGAACTCAGTACACAAGAAACACTTTCATAAATAATTCAAAATGCCTCTATTTCATGTTACCGCCCTTTAAGCTGATAACTTTATAGTAAGAGCTGACAAAGGTCACCCGCTCTGTGCCTTACAAGAAATACAACTTACAAAGCTGCATGGCAGAATCGAATTATATTGCATTAATATGTCTGTGTTAAAATTATTTTTATGGCTCGATTGACTAAATATAGCACATGTTCACAGCTTTGGAAAAGTCATGGCTACATCTTTCACTTAGATTTGTCATCTAAATTACTTTTTCTAATTAAACAGGTCTACCTTTTTACATAAATTTCAAACATCTACACATATTATGAAAACATTGGGAGTTTGAATTGTTACCCAGTTACCACATTAGGTTTTACAAGAGAACCATTGCTTCATCAGAATCCTGAATGTTCTCATATCCTCAGAATTGTGAATGGTCTCTGGCCTCTCCTTCACTATATATACTTCTCTGAATCTCTGAATCTATTATGATTTAATATGAGGAAAATTTTCTAATTCAGCTTACATTATTCCTAAATATAAAGTCTAATTCAATTACATAGAATAGTCCTAAGGTGGGAAGGAATCTGGATTTATTTTCCATGTGGAAGGGTAAAAAGAAGTAACTCTGGATGGGTTCATACAAATCATTTGTCAAAAAAATTAGCTACTTGTTATTGGGAAAACAACTCAGAACACTTAGCCTATCTGTTCAATGCAATAACATCATCACATATGATATCACAAAGGCACATACAGTATTTTTACAAAAGACCTTTTTAAGAAACATTTTAATTTTGAAATATTCATTGAACAAAGATTATTTCATTCAATCCCTATGTAGCATACTCTGGGGACATTCCCACAAATTGGGCATTTGAATCCACACCTCAATGTTCTCAGAGGACTGCTATCTACTTGTTATTCCTTTCATGATTCTAGGGGTAACTATGAGGAGTTGTGTCTTCTAATAATATCATTCAAAACCCCAATTGGGAACTGCTCATTATAAATCAGAAACAGTTTAGTTACATTAGTTTTTATAATCAAATTTAATGAGAGGCTATAACAAGAACAGTATATATAACAACATTTCCCTGGAAAGCAAGGAACACATTCTTTCCCTGAGTATATAAATAGGTCCCTAAGGGGTGAGGTGTCGTAAGAAAGTTCTCTGGATCTTAACATACAAAGTCAGTGAGGCATGTATATAGAGATCTCATGTAGCAAAGGTATAAGTTCCAAGCCTCTGTTACTACACATCCTTTTCACCCTTTGTAGAGTCTTCATCATATATTGTTTTAATGAGTCCCAAAAATTGGTGCCTGGGAAATTTTCAGGGCATCTCTTTTGTAAATACATCAGTTTCTATTAAGCATCTCCCAAGTCATATCTTCTTCTCATTCTACAGCCTAGTAGGAGACTTTTCATAACGGAGTACCAGTGTCTCAGTTACACCTTGCTGCAAATAGGCTTCCACAATTCTATATGTCGGATATAAAGAAGATGGAGAATGTCTCAGTACATTTTCTGAATAACCCACCTAGAAGGTAAATTAAAGCATGCCCTTGAGACTAGGGCTTCACTGACCAATTCCACCACAAAACAGAGAGGAACTCTTCACAGATAGAAAGAACAAGTAAGTTTGTGTCTATGGTCACAGAAATATTATATCCCAATTTTCTATACTATATCCCAATTTTCTAAGAAATATATTAAAAAATCAGGCAAACTTAACTCAGTAAAATTAAGTGCACAACTACAAAAAGACGTTTTTTTGTGTGTGTGTGCAAGTTTGTCAACTCATACCAATGGCATAATGTCAATAAATCACTTCATTTGATTGTCATTTTTTGTCCTGTATTTTGAAGAGGACCAGTGACATCATGGTGTGATATCATGACTCAAGAATGAATTGGAGTTAAGTGAGGCACAGTTGCACAAAGTTTAGTCTCACTTTTTCTTCCAGAATCATCCACAGTCCAATGGTGAGACAAAAATCAGGTGAATCATGAAGTATCTTTGATGTCTGAGCAAGCTCTAAGAGTTCCATTGTGCCTGTTTCAACTACTTTTATGGCTTTTGGAACAAATTGTTTTCATCCCCACCTTCCACCAGAGGAAGTCTTTACATGCTTGGGGTAGACACCCCACTAAGTCATTGATGGGTTTAAGACATGTTAGTTACCTTTATAACCTGGTTTATTCCATAGACCAAAACAGTTGTACCCAGCTGTGGCCATCATGTATGCTATAGCTTCTAGGAACTGCAAGTGAGAGTTGGGTTAAAGGTAGATACAAAGATGAATGAGCAGCCCTGAAAAAGTCTTAGCAATAACTTACACCAGAGCTGCTAGTCCTCCAAGAATACCCTATATACCTTATATTCAAAAACTTGTCTAATATCAGTGTCAACTCATTTATGTTAAGTGAAGTTTAGAGTTTGTATTATGATTAGCATATTTCAGTATCGCTAATTATAGGTCAGATCCTTTACTGAATCTAATAGCAATTTGGCCAGATTGCTCAGCCAATTTAATTTGAAGATATACTTATAGAACCAAGTACATGACATAAAATAAGCACTTATCTCTTACTGATTGACTCGGTGATGTTATGGATAGAACATCTCTCCCTTTACCCAATGTGCAGTATTGTTCTCAATAGGATTTCCTTTGATCTTTAGTCAAAGTTTATGAATCTGACCCACCTTATTTATCTTATCATTGGTTCCAAGGAAAGCTTATGAAGTAGGTCAATCATACTTTCAGCAAGTCTTTCCCTCTTTTTTTATGCTGATATTCTAAGTACTACCTAAATAATCCCAGGAATGACAAATTTGATACATGTAGATTTAAATGACTCACAGTAAAGCATAACCGTGGAGTTGCCTATTAGAGAGGGAGGAGTAGGGAAGAATGTATATACTGTGAAGAGAGAGAGAGAAAGAGAGAGAGAGAGAGAGAGAGAGAGAGAGAGAGAGAGAGAGAGAGAGAGAGAGAGAGAGAGAGAGAGAGAGAGAGAGAGAGAATGGCCTATTTTTTGTCATGGAATTTTTTCTAGCTAAAAACTTTGTCATGGATTGGGACTCAAAATTCTAGAGCTGATATTTGATATGATCCATTAACATTATTACACAAATTCTTCTCACACATACTTCTTTTTTCATATAGTCATTACTCGACCTATTGATTTCCCCATTGGAATTTATCTTAGATTCATACTTGCATTACCAAGGCAACATTCACAGCAACAAGGGCAACTGTGAACATGTTGGCATAGTTCTGAATTGCAAAATATAAAGAACTGTCCATATTGACGGTAGAAGAAAAACATTTATTCAGACTCCAGAATGTCAAATCCCAACACCAGAAAGCCAAACCTGTCATAATAACCAAGAAGTCAAGACAAATTATCACTGCAGGGAATAAAGTCATTCCTAAGTCTTCCCCTCCACCCCACTCTGGGGATTTCCCACAAACACTTACAACACTAGCTTTGCCTGTCTGTGTCCTCCCTCTCCTCCCTCCTAACTGTTCTCACCAGCTTCCTCCCAGTTCCATTCCACCCTTCCTGTTCAGCCCGTTCAGCAAGCTCCTCCTACTACATGTGACTTAGGCTTCTATGTGATTTAAGCAGGTCATATGGGTCTATTAATGAACTGGAAAGATCATCTCATTTAAATTGCCATTATAATACTTTTCTCTGCAGACTCTAATCTAGTAATTTTTTACCTGAATTACACAACATCTTAACTGATCGGTCTCCCCAGCTCTAAGATTGTGTCAGTTAAATTCATCTTGCTTACTATTTCTACAATTCTTTTTAAAATACTACTTATTTCATGTCTCATTGTAGCTCAGTAAATGACTCTCATTTTTGATCCTCTTTCAAATCCAAAATATTTGATTTCTAAAATATTCCATCACCAGTACGTCATTTACCTATACAGCATTATTTTCCATTACTTTTTAATAGGGTATATTTCCTCTACTCAGGGCTATCAGTTCACTGTTCTCTCTTCAAGACCCATGTTGTGGATATCTTCTCTTTAAACTTTGCAGTACATTGATTCACATATCTTGAATTTTCTCTCTCTTTTCATATTCAAATTGTACTATGCTTTTAAAGTTTAGCATAAACCCATCTGCTCTAAAAAGTCTAAGTCCCAGAGCCCACATTAATTTCAATACCTCCTCTGAAATGCTGCTTAACTCATCATTAAATGTACCATATAATTTATAAATAAATTATTTATCTAGTTATTTTGTGCATATGTTATAACTAAAACTAAACTGTAAGATCCTAAGAACAGGAACCATATGCTATTCTCCTGGATACTAAAAATACAGTAGATCCTCTTAGACCATTGGAAAAAAAAATTGAGATGCAAAAAAGTCTTAACAGACTGGTATATTCAATATGCCAGTTTTATTACTGAGATTTATATCACCTTCAAATATTTTAAGCTTTCCCCCCTTAAATTTGCTTTGTTTTTTGCCTTCATCCAAGGCATTAAAAAAAAAAAAAAAGTTGATGAGTACATGCCATGATTGAAAAGGGTCCTGAAGCTGTCACTTCAAAATTTCTGGGCTGACATTTATTCATTGATCACCACACTTGTAAGAAAATAATTCAACTAGTTAGAAATATGCTTTACTGTGCTATCATAATTTTGGTTTTATTGACTTAAAAAGAAAGGTAAATATCTTAAGTAATCCCTAAGATTTCAGGACTTCATTTTTGCTTTAGAAAGTACCTGCAGGATAAAACTGCAGAGAACAGGATGTATACACGCAGACACACACACACACACACACACACACACACACAAACACACACACTGCACATGTATAACACGCATAATATTTAAAATATATATGAAAAAATTAAATTCCTCGAAGGACAAGAAAAATTAGGAAAACTGTCAAAAATCTCTCATTTCTAATGAAAACAAACTGTCATGATTAGCCAACCACTTCTAGGAGATAAACCATATAAGACCAATCCTCCACAAGTGAGAAAGATGTGATTTTTGCAGACTGTGTATTCTCTCAGGTGACCTAAATCCACTCCATAAGCAAAATCTAGAGTTAGATAATTCCTCCTGACAAGTTTTCCAAGAGGAACTAATTTAATGAGACCATATTCCCAATTGTAAACATTCCCTTCCTTCAGTTTATTGCTATAAATAAGCATAAAATAACATATCAGCTACTATTATAAGATGGCTTTAATTTCATATCCCTGTTCATTTTTTTACTGTTTCCCTCTTTTTTTCTTTTCAAGTAGCTTCCATGGTGAGTTTGTAAAATTATTTTTAAATCTAGTCTGTTCCTTTGAAACTAATTAATTTATCTTGCCCTTTTACTCTACTCCTCCCCTCCCTGGCCCCCAATGCTTCAACATATACTTCTGTTTCTTCTCTTTTTCTACAGGTTTTAAAGGTACAATAAAATGACAGGCCCTGTCAACATGTTGTATATGGCAAACAGATGGGGGTGGGGAAGAATGGATTTTATTCAGGGTCAAGCAACAAGGAGGTATCAGATATGACACTTTCCCTAAGGTCTTCTGGTTTTGAGGCCAGTCCTCTATTAACTCCACCATATTATATCTTTTCTTTTATTTTAGATTCGTGTGTGTGTATACAAACATATATACATACATATGCATAAATATACATACAAACATCCATACACATACATATGTATATACTTGTATACATATATATATGTATTTGTGGTAAATACTATTTTCTTTCCAATTTCATGTAAAGATAGCTTTGAACATTCATTTTTCATAAGATTTTGAATTTCAATTTTTTTCTCCTTCCCTACCTCCAATCTGTCCTTCCCAAGATGGCAAGCAATCTGATGTGTATTATACATATTTAATCATGTAAATATATTGCCATGTTAGTCATATTTTGAAAGAAGAAATGGAAGAAAAGGGAAAAGCCACACACACACATACACACACACACACACAAAGTAAAAATGCTGTGCTTCACACTCCATAATTCTTTCTTTGGACATGGACAGCATTTTTCATCATTAGTCTTTTTGAATTGACTTGGGTCACTGTATGACTGAGAAGAGCGAAGTTAATCATAGTTGATTATCATACAATGTTGCTGTTACAGTGTCCAATGTTTCCCTATTTCTACTTAGTACACTCAACAACAGTTCATTAAAGTCTTTCAGGTTTTTCTGAAATTTGCTTGCTCATCATTTCTTATAGCACAGTAATATTACATTACACTCATATACAAATTCATCCATTCCCCAGTTGATGGATACCCTTTCAATTTCTAATTCTTTCCCAGTACCAAAAGAGCTGCTATAAATATATTTGTACATGTGGATACTATTTCCTTTCTTAAAATCTCTTTGAGTAACAAACCTAATAGTGGTATTACTGTAATGAAGGATAAACACAGTTTGATTGCTCTTTGGATATAGTTCCCAATCACGCTCCAGAATGGTAGGATCAGTTCATAACTCCAACAGTACTGCATAGTTTCCCAATTTTCCCACATCTTCTCCAACATTTATCATTTTCATTTTCTGTCATATTAACTAATGTGATAGATGTGAGATTTGTTTTAGTTTGCATTTTTCTAATCGATAGTTATTTAGAGCATTTTTTTCATATGCATATAGGTAGTTTTAATTTCTTCATCTGAAAACTGCCTGTTCTTATTGTTGGACCATTTTTAATTTAGGAAAGATTTGTATTCTTATACATTTGAATTGTTCCTTATATGTTTAAAAATGAGGCCTTTATCAGAAACATTGACTGTAAAAGTTATTTCCCAGGTTTCTGCTTTCTTTCTAATCTTGGTTGCACTGTTTTCTTTCCTGGGTGTGTGTGCAAAGTCTTTTTCATTTAATACAAT
Organism: Bettongia penicillata ogilbyi; assembly: GCA_023548195.1. NCBI lineage: Eukaryota > Metazoa > Chordata > Mammalia > Diprotodontia > Potoroidae > Bettongia > Bettongia penicillata. Next base: position 2,152,942 of record JAJHZJ010000744.1, on the reverse strand, counting down.
CAAAATTATCCATTTTGCTTTTCATACTGTTCTCTATCTCTTGTTTGCTCATAAATTCTTCTGTTCTCCATAGATCTGACAGGTAAAGTATTCCTTGCTTCATAATTTCATTATGATATCACTGTTAAGGTCTAAAATATATACCCATTTTGAACTTATCTTAATATACAATATGAAGCGTTAGTCTGTGCCTAATTTCTGCCATACTATTTTCCCATTTTCCCAGCAGTTTTCATCAAATAGTGAGTTCTTGTCTCAGAAGCTGGAGGCTTGGTGTTTATTAAAGAGTAGATTACTACAGTCATTTACTACTGCATCTTGTGTACCTAATCTATTCCACTAATCTGCTACTCTGTTTCTTAGATAGTACCAACTGGTTTTGAAGGATGCTGCTGTATAATAAAGTTTTACATCTGGTATGACTATGCCATCTTCGTCTGCATTTTTTTCATTAAATAACTAAATATTCTTGTCATTTTGTTCTTGCAGATGAATTTTGTTACCTTTTTATCTCTATAAAAGAATTTTTGGTAGATTGATTGGTACAGCACTGAAAACATAAATTGATTTAGGGAGAATTATTTTTATTATATTAGCTGGTACTCATGGGCAATTTCTTTTTTTTAAGTTACTTAGATCTAACTTTATTTATGGGAAAAGTGTTTTGTTAGGGGGCCAGAGCCAAGATGGTGGAGTAGACAGACCTGCTGTACCTCTTCTTCCATAGCCCATAAAATATCTGTAAAAAATTATGCCAAAGAAATTCTGGAGCAGCAGAAGCCATAAAATGAGAGAGTGAAAGAGATTTCTAGCCCAAGGTAGCCTGGAAGGCTGGCAGGAAAGGTTTATCTCACCAGCTTGGAGTGGAGCAAAGCCCACAGGGCTCAGCCCAGCCTTGACCATGGTGCACCTGCATGAACAAGACCAGAGCAGACTTCAGGGCCTGAAATCATGGGCAGCACTTGCAGTTCCTAGATTTCTCAACCCACAAATGCTAAAGACAGCTTCAAAGGTCAGTGAGAAAGCCCTTTCATTTGCGTAAGAAGGGAGCAGGGTCCTGCCCTAGGCCCCAGGCAATGGCAGTGTCCATTTTAGGAGCCCTTGGGCTAAAGAACCTGGAGGAATTGAGCTGCTGACTGGATCTCATCCCTGAGTGGCAGCCCAGGGGATGAAGAGGAATACTGGCTGGTAGAGCTGGTGGAGGCTCTGGACAGGGAACCTTACTTGCAAATCCTGGGTAGAAGAGTGTATGTGTTTCCTCCCAGACCAGGGTGCAGAGGAGTAAACTCCTCTCCCCTGATTGTGCCACTTTGGAAGAACTGAGTATTTATAGTTCCCCAGACTATACCCTCCAATTCACAAAGGACTCAAAAATCAAGTAAACTGACTGGGGAAATGCCAAAACCAGGTGAAAAAATAAGACTATAGAAGGTTACTTTCTTGGTGAACAGGTGTTTTCTATCATCCTTTTGGATGAGGAAGAACAATATATACCATCAGAAGAAGACCTAAAAGCCAAGTCTTCTGCATCCAAAACCTCCAAAGAAAATATACAATGGCCTCAGGCCATGGAAGAATTGGAGAAGGTTTCTGAAAGTCAAATAAGAGAGGTGGAGAAAAAATTGGGAAGAGAAATTAGAGCAATACCAGAAAATCATGAAAAGTGTGTCAACAACTTGCTAAAAGAGACCTAAAAATTGCTGAAGAAAATAACCCCTTTGAAAATAGACTAACTCAAATAGCAAAAGAGGTTGAAAAAGCCAATGAGGAGAAGAATGCTTTAAAAAGCAGAATTAGTCAAAAAAAAGTTTTAAAAACTTGCTGAAGAAAATAGTTCTTTAAAAATTAGAATGTAGCAGATGGAAGCTAATGACTTTATGAGAAACCAAGAAATTACAAAACAAACCAAAAGAATGAAAAATTAGAAGACAACATGAAATATCTCATTGGAGAAACAACTGACCTGCAAAATATATCCAGGAGAGACAATTTAAAGGTTAAGGAATCACCTGAAAGCCATGATCAACAAAAGAGCCTGGAGATATTTTTCATGAAATTATTAAGGAAAGCTGCCCTGATATTCTAGAACCAGAAGGTAAAGTAAACATTGACAGAATCCACTGATCACCTGTTGAGAGAGATCTGAAAATAAAAAAAATCATAGCAATATTGTAGCCAAATTCCAGAGTTCCCAAGTCAAGCAGAAAATGTTGCAAGCAGCCAAAAAGGAACAATTTTAGCATTGTGGAAATACTATCAGGATAACACAAGTTCTAACAGCTTCTATGTTAAGGGATTGAAGGGCTTGGAATTAGATATTCTAAAAGTTAAAGGAACTGGGATTAAAACCAAAAATCTGTACCCAGCAGAACTGAGTACAGTACTTCAGGGAAAAAATGCTCATTTGATGAAATAGGGCTTTCAAGTATTCTTGATGAAAAGACCAGAACTAAATAGAAAATTTGACTTTCAAACACAAGAAACAAAAGAAGCATGAAAAGGTAAACAGGAAAGAGAAATGTAAGTGACTTACTCAAGTTGAACTGCTTACATTCCTACATGGAAGATAATATTTGAAACTCTTGAAACTTTTCTCAGTATTTTGGTACACACACACACACATGTATATATGTGTGTATACACACACACATTATTTTTTTAAACTTTAATTAATTTATTTATTTTTAGTTCTCAAAATTAATTTCCACAAGATTCTGAATTTCAAATTTTCTCTCCTCTCTGCCCTCACTCACCCCAAGACACCGTGCACTCTGATTACCCTGTCTCCTGATCTGCCCTCCATTATGTCACACACACCCCTTCCCTTATCCCCATCTTCTCTCTTTTCTTGTAAGGCAAGATAGATTTCTACACCCTGTTATCTGTATCTCTTATTTCCCAGTTGCATGCAAAAATAACTCTCAACATTTGTTCCTAAAACTTCGAGTTCCAACTTCTCTCCCTTCCTCCCTCCTATCCCAATTGAAAAGGAAAACAATTCAATATAGGTGATAAATGTGTAGTCATGCAAAAGACTTCCATAATAATCATATTGTGAAAGACTAACTATATTTCTCTCCATCCTATCCTACCCCCTCATTTCTTCTATTCTCTCTTTTGACATTGTTTCTCCACAAAAGTGTTTACTTCTAATTCTTCCTTCCTTTCAACGGTATTTTTTCCTGTTTTGCTTATGAAACTAGCTTTTAACTTTTTTTATTATTTCGGTAATTTTCTTAGTTTTAATTTAATTAATCTGTCCTTTGATTTTCAAAATTTCTAATTTAGCATTTAATTGAATATTTTAATTTGTTTTCTTTTTAGCTTTTTTAGTTGCTTGCCCAATTCTTTGTTATGCTCTCTATATTTTATTCATGTAATTATTTAGAAGTATAAAATTTCCCCTAATAACTTCTTTGGTTATATCACAAAAATTTTGATTATGTTATCTCATTATTTTCATTCTCTTTGGTGAAATTATTTTTTCTATGATTTATTGTTTGACCCATTCATTCTTATTAGGTTATTTAATTTCCAATTAATTTTTTGCCTATGCATCCATGCCTCTTATATATTTATATATACATATATATGTATATACCCACATGCGTGTGTGTGTATGTATGTGTGATATATGTGGACAGCCCAGGCAATTTCCTGGCTTCTCTCTACCATTTTGACTCTATCCTACTATATCTATTCTTAATGAATCATTAATACATACCTACATCCATGTATGTGCATATATATATATATATATATATATATGTACATATATATATGCATATCATCATGATCTGAAAAGGATGTATTTAATATTTGTCCCTTTCTGCATTTTATGCCATAATACAGGGCCAACTTTTGTGTAGCTGTCATGTACAGCTAAGAAAAAAATCTACTCCTTTCTATTTCCATTCTGTTTTCTCCAGAGGTCTATCACATCTAACATTTCTGGAATTTTATTTATCAACCTAACTTCTTTCTAGTTGATTTTGTGGCTCTATTTGTCTAGTTCTGAGAGGGGGAGATTAAGGTCCCCTACCTGTATAGGTTTGTTGTCTTTTTCTTTGTGTAACTCATATAACTTCTCATCTGAGAATTTGGATGCTATGCCACATGGTGCATATATATTTAGTATTGATATTGCATCATTGTAAATGGTATGTTTTATGTTTTTTTTTTAATTCAACTGAAGCATAATATGTTCTGCTCCAGTCTTTTACCTTTATTCTATGTTTCTCTCTGCTTTAAATGTGCTTGTTGTAAACAATATATTGTAGGGTTCTGGTTTTTAGTCTATCCTACTATTAACTTTCATTTTATTGGAGAGTTCATCCCATTCACATTTGCAGTTATGATTATTATCTGTATTTCCCTCTAATCTTTTCCCCTTGTTTATTCTTTTCTCTCTCCTTTCACCCTCTCCCTCCTCACCAGTATTTTCCTTCTGACCACTACCTCAAACACTCTGCCTTCCATTTTACCAGTGCCCCCTCCTTTTTCTTTTCCCTCTCCCCTCCTAATTCAATATTGGGTAAGATAGAGTTCTCCATCCAACTGAGTGTATATATTATTCACTCATTGTGCCAAAACTGATGAAAGCAAAGTTCAAACAATTCTCACCCCCCTCTCTTCATTCCCTCTATTCTAAATAGGTATTTCAAGACTCTTAATGAAATTTAATTTACCCTATTCTGACTCCTCCTTTCTTCTCCCTGTAAAATTTTTCCTCATCACCTAATTATTAGCACTTTTTACCATCACACCAAAGTCAACTAATACCAGTATACTCTTTCTAATTGCTCTAATAGAGATGCAGTTCTTATGAGTTAAGGTGCATCACCTTCTTATGTTGGAAAAACAGTTTAAATCTTATTGACTACTGAATTTTTTCTTTCCTGTTTACCATTATATGCCCCTCTTGAGTCTTTTATTTTAAGATCAAATTTTCTGTTCACCTCTGGTCTTTTTATCAGGAAAGTTAGATAGTCTCCTATGTCATTGAATGACAGATTAGTTTCAATATATCTGGGTAGTTGATTCTTGGTTGTAATTCATGCTCTTTTTCACATTTCAAGCCTCCTGAATGTAGAAGTCACTAAGTCCTGTGTAATCCTGACTGTGGCTCCTGGGTATTTAAATTGTTTCTTTCTGACTGTTTGTAGTATTTTCTCCTTGACATTCTAGTTCTGAAATTTGGCTACAATATTCCTTGGAGTTTTCATTTGGTGATTTCTTTTAGGAGATGATTGGTGGATTCTTTCAATGACTATTTAACCCTCTGGTTCCAAGATATTAGGGCAATTTTCCTAGATAATTTCTTCAAAGAGATTATCCAGGCTCTTTTTTTTTTATAAAAAAACAAACAAACAAACAAACAAACACTGTTTTCAGGTAGTCAACATTATCTCTCCTGGATCTATTCAATTGTTCAGTTGTTTTTTTCAGTGGGATATCTTGCATTTTCTTCTATTATTTTTGTACTTTTCATTTTGTTGGACCATTTCTTGTTGTCTCATGGAGTCATAAACTTCCACTTTTCCAATTCTAATTTTTAAGGAATTATTTTCTTCAGTTAGCTTTTATACTTCCTTTTCCATTTGGCCATTTTTTTTAAAAGAGTTGCTTTCTTCAGTCCTTTTTTGTGCTTAGGTTTTCAAGTTCAACTCTATTTTTTCCATAATTTTCCTGTCGAACTCTCATTTCATTTCCCAATTTTCTTCTACCTCTCTCAAATGATTCTAAAAATAATTTTGACCTCTTTCAAGAGGACTTTTTGGGCTTGAGACTAACTCATATTTCTTCTTGAGGTTTGACATGTAACATTTTGACAATGTTGTCCTTTTCTGAGTTTCTGTCTTAATCTTTCCTGTCACTCTAGTAGTTTTCTATTGTAAGGGCTATTTTTTGTTTTTTGCTCATTTTTAAAAGTTGAACTCTGCTCCTGGGGCAGAGGAGGCACTGTCCCATATTTCTTCTGTTGGGGCACAGGACCCTGGTCACTGTCTTCCCACATTGGGGCTTAGGTGCTTGTGGCTTGACCACTGCTCTTTGGTGGTTCAGCCTGGTTGTACCTGCTTTACTGGGGTTCTGTGGCTGAAAATTTGTCTTCTGCACTTGGTTTGGAGGCCTCACAGCTGATTTACTGTGGCACTAGCCTGCTGAGCCAGGATGGAGGGCTTTGGTTGTCAATCTGTACTATGGCTAAGAGCCTCCCATTGGCTTGTCCTGACACCCATCTGTGCTAGGCTTTGGGCCCCTTTCACCCAAGTGAAACACATATTTCTTAAAGTCCTTCTAAGTTATGTTAAGTTGAAAAATTATTTCAATCCATCTTTTTGTAGGTTCTGTCATTCTAGAATCTGTTTAGAGGCTTGATTAAAGTTTTTCTGAGGAAAACTGTGGAGAACTGAGGAAGCTTTCTGGCTTCTCTCCACCATGTTGGCTCTGTCCTACTATATCTATTCTTAATGAATTACCAAATTATATGACACAAAGTCTTAATAGATAGCTAGATAATAGATATTTTAGTAGTTCAGAAAAGGGAATGATGGTATGGAAGAGGAATAACAAGAAGTGGACAATTATAAATAAATATTCTTTATTTTAATTTTATCTTAGAATCAATCACCAGAACACAAATACAGAATAGAAAAAAGAATCAAAAACAAATTATAAACTTAAAAATTAGAACTTAAATACAAAGTTAAAAAGAAAAAATCATTTAATATACATAGCAGGACATGAGAGTATTCAAATTGTATAACAATAAATTTTCATTTCAAGAAAGGCTGTATGATAAATAAAACTTCCAAATGATGGCTTTATTATTTAATAACCATGTGACTTTTGGCTAGATGCTTCTTCTTTCTGTCTCTAAGTTTCTTCATCCATAAAATAAGTAACTTGCCTACATCTCAAGGATATTTCACAGCTCTGACTCTATGATCTAATGGTCCAACACAGGGTTAACATTACCTTGGTTTGGTTTTCTGCTTACATTGATGGCTTTTCCCTGTCATCAACATTTGTACTTGGTTTTTCATAAGAATAATTAATTGTGCATATTTGTAAGACAAGCATCTAAGTTTTTCTCTATAAAACTAATTGACCTGTATTTTGTTTTTGTAATTTACTACTATTTACTACTAAGTGTTATGCATATTTTGTATATATAGAATAAGTGAATACCTGAAAAGGCCTAGCCTAAAAAAGCCAAGGTCTCTCACTGCATCCTGTACCATCTCTAGTCATACTGATGAGTATCTGGTCACTGGATTCAAATGGTCAGGGAGAGAAAGTAAGGCTGGTGACCTTACACAGCCCTCCCTCATTCAGAACAAAGTCAAGTGCAAGTCATGTCATGATTTCTCTGATGTCATGGTCCTCTTCAAAAATGAAGGACAAACACACACACACACACACACACACACACACAGACACACACACAATTGACCAGTATGAGAATCAACTCTGCCTAGCACCTTACCTCTGAAACAAGATAACCATCCCAAACAAAGACAGAAAAATAAAAAAAAAAGGAAAAGCAGTATTATTCCATGTTCATAATGGTTAGCAACATAATCTTGGCTAACACCTGAGTGTATAGTAGAAATATAGCTATGCAGCACTACAACTCTTACAAACCATATTCCTAACTCAAGAATCATGAGTTGGCTTCTTTTGCCATTGTGTAAAGAGGATTGCAAATCTGCTTTAGAAAGTACAGAATGTTCTTTATAAACAATGTTTAGAAGTATCATAAAATGACACTTCCTGACTCATTTGTTTATGAAGTAAGATTTACCGAAAGAGCATTAGAGATTGTTTAAAAAAAAATGTTTTGGAGCTAGTCAACAAAGAAATATGCAGCAAAAATTCCTTTGCTTTACTGAACTCAGTCATTTGCTCTTGGTTATGATTTTTCCCCCAGTATAATGAATAAAATAACAAATACTACTTGGTATTAAAGATAGAAGTCTTGCCTCTCACACTTCAGTTATACTCTTTGACTAAGTCCCAAATGAAATGCAAAAGACGTATTTCACTAATAGTTGTTTTTAGTCGTTGTTATCTGTCCTTGCCACACTTCTTGGATAAAAAACAGAATATGGTCATTTGAACAATGGCCAATGAAATAAATTCTAAAGTTCTGACCAGCTGATTGTAACAATGAAAATTTATTTGAAGTTCATAGGTGCTTTCTGTAATTGAATTAGAGGTTGGAATTCTATGGTTTACAAAATTAATAAATATAAACTCTATTTCTCCCTCTCTCTATCTCTCTCTCCATATATATATATATATATATATACATACATATATATACATATGTATACACATATACATTATATAATATCTGTATATATCTATATATGTATACATATTATATAATATAGTCTATGTGTATCTATACATGTATATGTAATAAACCTTATGATTTAAATGTGCATACTTTGCAGAATTGGCTAATGATCACATATGATTTTTATATATTGCTGACCTCAAACATATGTAAAGTAGTTCTCAGTTTTTTGGTATTTATTGTGATTCCTATATTTATGTTCTACTTCCTCTACTAATATAAATTCAGAATTACGGTAAAATCCAAGAAACATTCACTCATTTCTTCCTACATGCAAGCCATCATGATATAGCAGGATTTAGGAGATCTTTGGAGTTGGGAAGACCTGCATCTAAGTTCTACCACTGACATACTAGCAATGTGACTAAAGTAAGTAATTTAAAATTTGAACATCTAAGCAACTCTCTAATATGAGGTTAATTACAGATAATTTTGCAATTTGCAACCATGGAAGAAATTCCCACCCCAGGAGTTTTTTTTAAACTGATAAAATCATAGATTCAGACCAAAAATTTTTGATAGATACTGAAGATAGAAAGGCAAAAACAAAAACAACTCACATTCAGTGGGGAATAGAGTATATAAACAGAGGTGTGTGTGTGTGTGTGTGTGTGTGTGTGTGTGTGTGTGTGTGTGTGTGTACACAATCATTTGATATAGTAGAGAACACTAAAATCAGGAATAGGAAGAGTTACAAGTATTGTATTAAACAATAGCTTCCTGTGTGACATGTTTCAAGTGCAAACAAAGCCTGGGTACATGCACACTTCTTTCTTTTGCCCTCTGCCCCCTAGCCAGATTTCCCCTAACCAATTAGTTTATGCCCTTGCATCCAGGGAGATAGATACATTCCTAAACTGTATATAGCATTGTACATGTACAAGCTCAGCCTGCCTGAGAGTATGCATAAAACCAACTGTGCCTAAAGGAACTGTATCTGTATCTGATTCATGTTGATATGTAAGGTGAACTAGGTCATGAGGTATTAAATTAGAGCAGAGAACATGGCTCTAGATCTGCCTTTTCCTGGTGTTTTTAGACTAATTCACTGACACTGTTTTTGAATAGGTCACATCTGTCACCTACATCAGCTCCTTAAGATGAAGGTAGAAAAGGGTTATCAGAATGAATTTAGAAGGTAATTAAGGACACTAAGAATCATGTTGTCAGGACGTGACTCAAAGCAAAACTGTGAAGTAGATGAAATTTGTCTTAGTTCCACTATTTCATGCCCTTTCAAAATGCCTTCTCTATCCCTATACCTCCCTACTAGTTCTCAAACATCATTCATATACTTAATTCATATAAAATATAAATGATTGGCAATATTAAATGTATTTTACCCAAAAGTACCTACATTTCAAAAGAAATTAAAGATTTAAATGTATGAATTAAGCCAGGTGATAAGAGAATTTTTTTTTTTTGTTTATGAGGCAGAAAAATAGGAACTTTAGCATTTCTTGAGATCATATCAACTTTGAGTTTTGAATTATAGAAGTGTGTGACTTCTTCTAATGCTTTACTAAGTAGATCTCATGGACAGCAGATCCAAATATTAATGAATTGGATACCATCAAAGGTCATTCTAATAAAGACCTTCTGAATTCTTGTTTATTTTGTTTAAAAAAAAAGAGTAGAAAAAAAAGTAATGTTTATGGTGATGCATTTAGTAAGTTTCATTTACATTGAAGTTTAAGGTCAGTTCCTCCAGAAAGGTTGAGCAAACGTTTTCAGTATGCACCATCAGTATACTTTATAGTTTGCTATTTGATGACTAGGGAATAACTTAGATTCTGTGGACTTTCTTTTTATTGTTTATGTAAATTTGAGAAGGATTGGTGACTTCATTAGCATTGGAATTTCTTCTCTGGAATTCCCTTGGCAAAAAAAAAAAAAAAAAAAAAAAGTCTTGTCATGTTTTATGCATAAGTTCTAGGTTGTTGCTTGAAGTGCCTGTAGGAGTTAAGTGAATTGGATAGGGTCACAAAATGCATATGAAAGATGTGATTTGAATCCAAGTGTTTCTATTTTACAACTCATCATTCTACTCAGTATGACACATTAAATCATTTTCTGTTTTCTTTTCTTGTTTTAAAGAATATTTAGACAAATGAGGTTATGAAACAAAATTAAAATATAGAACAAAAATAAGATATGTGGAAATTGCTTTAAACATTTAGTCTCTTATTGAATAAATTTGAAGATTTCTAATAAGGAAAAAAGAATATATGTTCCTCTTATTTTCTAGTAGAAGTAACCAAACATCCCCAATGAATTTGGTAACATAGCCTCAGGATAAGAGATTCAGTCTATTGTACCCATGGTGGTGAGGGACTGAATTAGATCTAAGTCATTTTTTCCTAAGGCTGACCTAAGAAAGAGTGCTCCTGGAATGATTTGTGTAGAGGATGTTCCACAAAGTATCATTAAGAAAATGAAAGAGGGAAAATAAAAATGGAAGAAATTATGTTCCATATTTCATATAAATGTATTGCATCTACTCATATATAATATAGAGAGGAGGGAGAAGAAGAAATAGAGAAAGTAGGAGTATTGATCTCAGCATCATAAAGACCAGAGTTCAAGACTTATGTCAGACAGAATTCTGACAATCTTCTTTCTCATTCCTTTACTTTGTTTTAGGGGTACATCACATAAAAATCACCTTATATCCATACCCTCTGTCTACATATGCTTCTTCTAATCACCCTTATAGTAATAAAATGCTTAAGAGTTACAAATACTATCTTACCGTATAGGAATATAAACAGTTCAACATTATTGAAAGTCATGTTTTCTCATCTTTTTTTAAAAACCTTTTTTATGTTTACTTTGAGTCTTGCATTTGGAGACGACATCTTTTTTATCCAGTTCTGGTCTTTTATTTAGGAATGTTTGAACATCCTCTTTTTCATTAAATATCATTATCCTCCCCACCCCCAAGAAATAATTATATTCCATTTTGCTGGATAAGTGATTCTTGGTTGTAATCCTAATTCTTTTTTCTTTCAGTGTATCATATTCTAAGCCCTCTGCTTCTTTAATGAGGAAGCTGCCAAATTTTGTGTAATTCTAACAGTAGATCCATGATATTTGAGTTGTTTTATTTTAGCTTTGTCGTACTTTCTTCTTGATCTGTGAGCTCTGGAATTGGGTTATGATGTTCCTTGAGAGTTTTCATTTTGGAATCTTTTTCAGATGGTGTTCAGTGAATTACCTCAATTTCTATTTTGCCCTTTGGTTCTAGTATATTGGGGAAGTTTTAATAATTTCTTCAAAGATATTTTGCAGGTTTTTTGTGACTTTCAGGTATTCCAATAATTCTTATATTATCTTTCCTGGATCTAGATCTATTTTCTCTGTTTTAAAGAAGAAATTTCACATTTTCTTTATTTTTTTAAACTTTTTAAAATCAGATATTAATGTTTCATGAGTCATTACCTTCCACTTGCTCAATTCTAATTTTTAAAGAATTACATTCTCCAGTGGGCTTTTCCATTTGGCCAATTTTATTTTTTCGGGAGTTATTTTCTTTGGTGAATTTTTGTATATCTTTCCATGTTATTGAGTCTCTTTTCAAAACTATTTTCCATTACTCTCATATCTTTCCCCAGTTTTTCTTCTATTTTGTTTTTTAAATCCACTTTTAAGCTCCTCCAAGAGTTATTTTTTGGCTTGAGACCAAGCTTTCTTTGAAGCTTCACATATAACCATTTTGACTTTTAAGTTTGTGCCTTGACCTCCTTTGCCATCATAATATCTTCCTATAGTCAGGTTCTTTTTTTCCTTTTTTTGCTTATTTTTTCTACCCATTTTGTGACTTTCTGTTTTTATGTGATAATTGGGTTCTGGTTCTTCAGTGTTCCAAGTTTTTTTGTTCTAGGACTCAGTGACTTGCTACTGGCTTTCACTGGGTTTCAGGACCTAGCTTCTTGCTCATAAATGGAAGGCAAGAAATACTTTACTTCTGTAAAATAAGTATTGAAGAGAATACCTATCTCAGTTTTTGCAAAAAACAAAACAAAACAGAACTCTTTAAATTTGGTATCGTTCTATTTTATCTATTAAAAGGTTGGTGTTCTGCAATGATGACAAATGTGATCAAATAGAATTCTACTGATACTGTAATTCAAGTATTTGATAAAGATGGGAGTATATTATTGTCTCTAGACCCTTAGGTTGTTAGGACATATATAATAAAATTCCATTAGTTCACAAATGAAATTATTGGAAAGCTAAAATGATTATACCTATATGATGGCAAAAACACTTATTATTATGAGCTTGTGTATCACAGAAAAATAGATAATAAAAATTGGTAGAGACCTCAGAGGTGATACAATATGAGAGTTCAATATAAATCCATTTCCTAACAATAGTCATACCTTGCCTTCTCCACTCAGGTGTTAATTTCTAGCACCCTCTCCTTCTAGTTCCTTTTTATGTGCTTTCTTCCTGTGTTAGAATATAAATTCCTTGGAGCAAGTAGATGATACAGTGATTAAAGCACCAGCCATGGAGTCAGGAGGACATGAGTTTATATCTCAGACACTTAGTAGCTAGGTGATCCTAAGCAAGATTTTCCCCAAACATTCCCCCACAAAAGTATGTTGCTTGGAAAGGAAATCTCCTTCTATGAGAACATTGGAGATTTTAAAGTCAGGAGTGTTCTCTCTTATGCTACTTTCACTAAAAGTAAGACTAACACTACTACCTTCACTTATTTTTCATTTTTTAGAATCACTTTCATGTTTTAACTCACTGATTTTATTTCTCTATGTTCCCTTCTGACAAGGAATCTAAAGACACTTACTATGATTTTTTTTTTCAGAATGTCACAGAAATGGGACATTGCCTTACCATTAAGCATCATTCCTTCACAAGGTGTTCAAGTCCAAACAATATGTTCATACTGGGGTATGGGACTTCCCTGTTGGGAATATAAGCTTTTTGTGGGCAAGGACTGACTTGCTTGCTTCTGTATATTTCCTCATTGCTTAACAATGTCTGACACACATTAACTGATTTAATAATTTTTCTATCTATCCATTTAATCTGTTCTGATTTTAGGCATTTTTCTTCTTGCAGATTATTCTTCTGTTAACTGTAGACTCAGTTGAGTCCTCAGTTCTCTTCTGCACTGAGTGGTAATTATTAATTAGAGTTGTAAGTAAAATCATTCAATCTAGTATTCTGTAACTATAATTTTATACCTGTATAAAATTGAACAGATCATTTAGCCCTTATGTACCTTGGTTTCCTCATCTGTAAAATGATGTCTTTGAACCATGCTTAACTTTTAATCTAAAAGACTACATCTAGTCAGGCCCAAATTATGTATCCAATCTCACATTATTTATCATGAAACCTAGGGTTACTTGGCCATCTCACTCATTACTGTACTAATTTATACATTCATTGATTCTCTACATCCCATTCCCATCTCCTTCCCCCTCCTTCAACTTTTTATCTCTTGCTTTGGGAACAGTAAACAAACCAGTAATATAATAGCGACTAATAGGGGTATGTCAATTAACTGTCCTGTAATAACTTCTATGTTGCTCCAAACCAAAATATCATTCAGTCAGTCATCATGTTAAGATATTTTCAGTTCTTATGAATCTATCGTCTTTTTGATTTAATGCAGCTTAATATTTTGTTTGTTTCAAATATCGACCTTCCATTGGTTTGAGCTCCCTCTTCATTCCTAAACCCCAGGGATATTGGACTTTGTTCTCATTATTTCAGGTCTCCTAAATATAATCTCATTTCTAATATCCGAATGCTGACAACTTTTATTTTAATGACATGTTGGCCAATTTTATATATCAAATGCCTCATTCCTTAAAGGTGTTAGATAATCCTTCAGTGCTGCAAAGAGTAGACATAGGGGCAATATGTAGAAGTAATAAAGCATCTTTTTTGCCCAGTATAATGGAAAACCTTCAAAAATAATAAGAACTGATTAAAACTGGAATTAGATACTGAGTTCTCCACTCTTTCTCAATTTAATTTTTAGCAGGGGCTGGGTTTTTTTCTTGAAGCAGAAAATCATACTTCATGTCAAATAAATTCTCTTAAAACTCTAGAGTAATCCTAGCATTTTGTGAATAAAGTTAGCCCTGTGTCTTCTGGTTTTGACCTTGCTTTGTGTCTCTGATTCTAACCTGTCCCCATCAGCAGTCCGCTGTACTCCATTCAAATTTCTGCCACTTTATCAAGACATTTGCTTTTACATCTTCAGGAGTCCTGATAATAATATTACCATTGCAAGCAGTAGGATGCATGACTTTATATAACTTGAATTGAATACATACATGTATGATACCAAGTTATGAAAGGTAAAGAAACACCTTAATAATAGCCTATAGAATACAACACAGTCTTTTTTTTCTGTTGTTTTATATCTGAACTTGTTCATAGAATTTCCTTTCAAAGACTCAACTAATGCACTGTAATGGGCACTTGTGCATTACAATTATACAAACAGTTGGGTAATTCAGATGCTCTTTGTGGTTGATGGCTGGAGCATTTAATTCTCTGGGAACATTATAACATTACAAGTTTTCCTGCTCAATACAGCTACTGGGTTGTTGCCTTTCCAGTTCAAATAGAGAAATTATCTTGTTTTTCACTAAGGGGTTATTTTCTACCTTTGAAAGAAATTATTTTATGCTAGTATTAGGGTTTATTAAATCTTCAACTCTGTTACTGATAATAGAACATTAACAGAAAGGGAACCTAATTGTCGGGGGAAAAAAACCTCAAAAAACACCCCCACAAAGGTTATATGTCTCTATTTTTTCTTACAGAGACAGATGTACCAGCATGTGGACAGTAGAGAAGATATCATCCTGGGTTTAAAGAAGGAAAAATATAGTCAGATCATTTTGTGCTGCTACTAGTTTCAGGATTAGTGAGATTACCATTTCTAGGTATGATTGATGTAAAGATCAGTGACAAAGATTGTCCTTATTGAAATTTAAGGTTACAACTTTCTTTTTGATGTCATATAAGTGGACTAAGATGTAGTTGGCAGACAGAATGTCTTCTCATTATCATGCAAATAAGTGGTGGAGGCAAAGGTTTACAAGGCAAAAGAGAGTTTGCACACAGTATAATTAAGAAGAAGTTTAATAATATAGTACACATATTCAAACCCTGTAGTAGGCAAGGCAGTGCTAATAATAGATACAAATTGTGGGCCACAGGTATATGGCAGAAAGGCCCAGAGAAAGGATTGTGAGGGAAGAAGAAGACTCCAGATGTTTTTTTTTCTATTAGTGTTGTGCATTTTATCTGGTAACTTAAACCAAGTCATTCTAAGAAGGATGCAAAGGAAAATAAGAAATCATACCATTTTCCTTTCCTGAAAAGGAAAATAAGAAAGCATACCTATCAGTCATTGGGGTAAATATTATTTTTATCCTCAATGAAGAAGGCTTTAATGCTAAATCTTTATCTATTTATCATTGTCTGAATTTTTGTTCCTGTTATTTAGTCATTTCAGTAACATCCAATTCTTTGTGACCCCATTATTTATTTAATTTACTTCTCGGGCAAGGTTACAAAAATATTTTGCTGTTTCTTTCTCCAGTTCATTTTAAAATTGAGGAAAGTGAAGCAAAGATAGTTAAGTGACTTGCTCTGGTTCATACAGCTAATAATTGTCCGAGGCCAATCTGAACTCAGGAAGCTGAGTCATTCTGACTGTAACACTAGCACTGTATCCATTGTGCTACCCAGTTACACTATTGCCTGAATATATGCTCCATATTTAATTACTGCTTAGAAATGTTGGCTTTTCAGTACATGAGCTGACTCAAATATGCTAGAAATTAGTCAATTTCATAAAGGGATTAGAATAAGAACTCAAGTTCTTATTTGATTATTTAGAGAATCCTATGTGAGGGATCTCCTTCAACAACCTCCCTCACCACCACTGGAAGCAGAGAACTATCTTGAAAATGTCCTCAAAAGTCAAGTAAATGACTGGGAAAATGAGCAAACATGGGAAAAAAATCAGACTATATAATCTTACTTTGGTGACAAGGAAGATCAAAACATTTAACTAGAAGACAATAAAGTCAAAGTTCCTACAAGAAAAATAGGAATTGTTCTCAGGCTATGGAAAAGGATATCAAAAAGGATTCTGAAAATCAAGCAAGAGAAGTAGAGGAAAAATGGGGAAGAGAAATGAGAGGCATGAAGGAAAATCATGAAATATGAGTCAACTCCTTGCTAAAGGGGACCCCAAAATGCTGAAGAAAATAACACCTTAAAAATAGACTAACCTAAATGACAAAGGAATCTAAAAAGTCAATGAGGATAAGAATATCTTAAAAAGCAGAATTGCCCAGATAGAAAAGAAGGTTCAAAAGAGCGCAGAAGAAAATAATTCCTTAAAGATTAGAATGGAGCAGATGGAAGCTAATGATATTCTGAAAACTGAAGAAATTACAAAAACCAAAAGAAAAAAAGGATAGAAGACAATGTTAAATATCTCATTGGAAAAACAACTGACCTGGAAAATAGATCCAGGAGAGAAAATTTGAAAGTTTTTGGACTACCTGAAAGCCATAATCCAAGAAAAAAAAAAGAATCTACGTATCATCTTTCAAGAAATTATAAAGGAAAACTGCCCTGATATTTTAGATCCAGAGGGTAAACTAGATATTGAAAGAATCTACCAATCACCTCCTGAAAAACATCTCAAGAGGAAAACTCCTTGGAATATTGTATCCAAATTTCAGAGCTCTCAGGGCCAGGAGAAAATATTGCAAGCAATGAGAAAGAAATGATTCAAATATTGTGGAAACACAATCAGAATAATACAAGATCTAGCAGCTTCTACATTAAGGGATGGGAGGACTTGGAATATGAAATTCCATAGATCAAAGGAGCTAGAATTAAAACAAAGAATCACCTACTCAGCAAAACTCAATATAATATTTCAGGGGGAAAAATGGTCATTCAATGAAAGAGAGGACTATCAAACATTCATGATGAAAGGACAGAACTGAATTGAAAATTTGACTTTGAAACGCAAGAATCAAAAGAAGCACGAAAATGTTAACAGAAAAGAGAAAGTGTGAAGGAATTACTAAAATTGAATTGTTTACATTCCTGCATGAAAATATAATGTGTAACTCTTGAGACTTTTCTCAGTATTAGGGTAGTTGGAAGGATGATATGTACATTCACACATATATACATATATACATACATATACACACATATATACACATACATGTGTATGTACAGAGGGCACAGGGTAAATTGAATATGAAGGGATGATAACTAAAATATGAAGCTAATGGGTGAGAAGAGGAATATATTGGGAAAAAGAGAAAGGGAGAAATAGAATGGCACAAATTATCTCTCACATTAAAGAGACAAGAAAAAGTTGTTGGTTTTTTTTTTCAGTGGAGGTGAAGAGTGGAGAGGTGAGAGGGAAAGAGTGAACCTTAATTTCACTGGGTTTGGCTTAAGGAGGGAATAACATGCACACTTAATTCAATATGAAGATCTATCTTACACTACAGCAAAGTAGGGGAGAAGGGGATAATAGGGCAAATGAGAGGAGGTGGTAATTAGAAGTAAATACTTTTAAGGAGGGACGGGGTCAAAGGAGGGAACAGAATAAATGGGGGGCAAGATAGGATGGATGGAAATAGAGCTAGTGTTTCACAACATGACTGTTATGGAAGTGTTTTGCATAATTACACATGCATAACCTATATCACATTGCTTGCCTTCTCAATGGGGATGAGTAGGGAGAGAGGAATGGAGATCAGTTACAACTCAGAGTTTTAAAAACAAATGTTAAAATTTGTTTTTACATGCAACTTGGTAATAAGACATACAGGCAATGGAGTAGAGAAATCTATTTTGCCCTTCAAGAAAATACAGGGGAAGGAGATGAGAAAAAGGATGGATATGACAGAAGGGAAAGCAGATCGGGGGAAGGGGTAATCAGAATACATACTGTCTTGGGTTAGATAGAGGGGAGAGATGGGGAGAAAATTTGGAATTCAAAATCTTGTGGAAGTGAATGTCGAAAACTAAAATAAATAAATTTTTAAAAACAGTGAAGAAAACTTACAAAAATAAAAAAAAATGGTTGTCAGAAGTTTCTCTATAACTTGTTCTCTTTGAGAGTTCTCTAGAACTCTGAAAGTTTAAGTGACTTTCCCAGAGTCACTTAACCATAATGTAACAGAGGTAGAACTTGAAAAGCCAACTTTTTGCTCTTTCTCAAATCATCTTTCTATTTTTTACACCAGAGGTTTCGAACTATTACTGATAGGTGCAAATGGTCAGACAACTCCCCAGTGGCTCCAAGTAAATAAAATGTCACTGGGGAATGTTTAACAAAATTAATCAAAATATTGAACAACAAATGAGTAAATTAATGTGCTGTGCTCTATAACCATAAGATAAGATAATGTTTAACCATTATTTTATAATCTTCAAGGTATTATAATGGTTAGCAAACTACTTTAGTTCACAGACTTTAGTACACTACTGAACTTGTCATGAGGAGACCTAAATTCCAAATCCCTCCTAAGTAGGGCTAGTTGTGTGATAGGGGCAAAGTTGTGTAACCTCAATTTTGTCACTTGACAAAGGGGATTTTCATCCTTTCACCTCTTACCACAGAGGACAGATATTTTGAAAACTTAAAAATTGTTTTTATAATTGTTTGTTACTGTTATTACAATCACTCAGCATTCACTGGAAAATCCTCACTAAGTAGATGACAGTACCAAATGGCAATTTTAAAAATTTGAATCAGAGAAAATAAATGCATCATAACATGGCAACCAAAATAACACAAACTGACATGATCATAAAGTTGACTAAGCTTAGCAGCAAATGACAATTAGAGTTTTTTGCAAGCCAAAGTGCTTAAAATATGGATGAAGGAATGACTATATATCTAAATTAAGCTGTAGTTTTCCCTCAATTTGGCTTATGGAAGAACAAAATTTGTCCTGTAAGCAATGGTTTTTATCACCATATATGTACTTATATCTATTTATCTTTCTTTCTGTCTTTCTATCTTTCTTTTCCCTTTAAAAAAAATATAATTTTAAGAGGGAGGTCAATATTTCAGGATAGCCTACATTTAAACTGGTGTGGATCACATACAGTAATACAATTAAAAATACAAAATGGGTATTACTACTTCAGAACAAAGGGAAAAATGAAACTATTACCTCAGTCAATAATATTTTCTCACTGTTTGTGCTTTCCTATATTCTTGCAAATAAGTGATTCATTAAAAAACACTGCCAAAGCACCAATAAAACATTCTGGAATGGAACCTAGAGCTGTGAACATGAAATTTTAAAACTTCAAAGCCTTGACTATAGTGACACAGTATATATGGTAGCCAAAAACAAACAAGTTTAGAGATGTGACTAAGTCCATCTTTGCACCTTATGGCAGAAAAGCAGGGCTTCAGCATCTTCCATCTGTCATATCTAGAGGATAAATTGGTTAGCAATTCTGATTCTTTCAAGCCTATGCCCCTTTGCAGTCTCACCTCATTCAGCATTTTAGTCATAGTTTTCAGCTGGCAGAAGAATAATTAATACAGGTTTCTGTCTTCTTTGGAGAATACTAGGGAATTTAACATTATCAATGGCATTAATATATCTTTGACTTTTTTTTCACCTTTGGGCAAAATATTTTCATTTAAAATTTGTCTGTATAGGTACAACCATTTAAGTATCTATTCTATACTTCCAAGAAATTATTTTAAACCCATTTTTAAATCCAACGCTATTAAATATGAGTTTATTGACAAATTATTTATTCACAAAATGGACATTTCAAAGATATAAATATTATGTGAAGTTATTAGAAGCAATGTAGACAGCTGAACATTTCTGAAAGCATAGTAAAGAGAAACATAAAATTTCAAGGAAAAGGTAAGATTCCTTCTCCTATTGGCACAGCTTTTATAAAAGGTAGGGTTAATATCGATAAATGCATAGATATTAGTTGTATCTTAATTTCTTCTCATTTTTGCAGAATCTTTAAATGTTTCCTTTCCCCTTTCAAGTGTGTAGAATAATTTGATAATCATGGACTAATTTTATATACATAAGTACGCACATATACATTATTTAATAGGTAATTTCTAAAATATGAGACCATATAATTCTTATCATTTATGACCTGTTTGTCTTCAGTATTTATTGTGGTTTTATATCTTAGATATGAAATTTCAGACATAAGTCAAATAACATTCCCATTGAATGTGCTGATTTCAGCACTTGTCCATTGTATTTCATTACTGACAGACTAAACTCCCTTTTTCTCATCTAAACAAAACTAGTTTGTTTTGCATTTTGTTTCATCTAACATTATCAAGAAACTATGAAGTGTAATATTTCACTGAATATATTGTATACAAATTTTATATACCTCTGTATATCTCTGTGTGTATGAGAATACAATTCTGTGTGTGTGTGTGTGTGTGTTTGCATTTTCTCTTGGTAAGAATGTATATGTCACAATTTGATGCCCCTTTTAAATCCTTACTGATTCAATTAAAGCAATGGCCAAAACTTGGTTTCAGCACTGGAATTGGAGTGAGAAGACTGGCATTTATTTCCCAGATCTGCCAGTTACCACCTGAGTAAGATCTGGTGTTTCAAGTCATGATTAGACAACATATTAGAAGCATATTGATGCTTAACAGTAAGCACACAGTATTCAAATTCATGATACCTGACATCATATCCGACCTCAGATACTTTGTATCCATGCTAGAATGGGCAATTTAATTAATTTCCAAGGTTTTTAATCTGTAAAATGGAATTAAAATTAATGGTGATACTCTGTGGACTCTCCAGAGAATAGTAAAAAAAGACCTTCAGAGTTTATTTCTAACCTACCATTCCAATCGTTTGAAATTTACTTACCTGAGATTTTTGTTCCTACTCATTGAATATGAGTTCCTTGAAGAGAGAAATTATTTTTTTCTGGTTTTTCTTTGTGTTTTCAGTTTCTAGTACAGCAACAAGTACAAAGGATATACTTATTGAGTATTTCTTAAGTTGAAAGCATCAGGTGTATAAAATACAGGTTTAATATACATATATTTATATATAATGTGCTTATATTATATATTATTTTATTTTCACAACTTTGCCATAAGGACCAAATATGCAAGTGTATGTTAAAGTATATCTGTTTTCTTTTGTTTTGTTTTTGTAACCCCTTCTGCAGGTAGTATAGTTGTGGGGACATTCTAGGTGCCTAAATATGTAATGAGTTAACTTGATTTGACCTTGAATGCATATCAGTAGGAACAATACTGAGTTCTTCTGGGATGATCAACTGCTTCCTACATCTATTATCAACATTAACTAACAGAAAAGTGCCAAGAATATTGAATTTCAATATATTTCATATTTGTTGATTATAAGAAAGCATTTCAACCAGTAGGACATAATGCTATCTTCAATGTGCTTAACAAAATAGGAATTGATCTCACTTACACAGACTGGAAGAAATATGCCACAATTATATTATAGAAATTACAATGTGCAACAGTTCCTACTGTTGCCTTTTTTAGAGGAGTTAAATCATAACACATTTGAAGGCAAACACTTTAACATCTTAACGAGTCTATGATCTCATCATAATACTTTCCTGCATTATAAATCACAACCCATCCATATTTGCCTATCCTGGGTCACTTTTCTCCCTATCTTCCTCTAAGTCCTCCAGGGGAGGTTCACAAAATGTGCTTGGAGCCCTCCTCTAGATGTCCTGATATAGGATGAATTCCAGTGTAGTGTGCTGAGAAAATTTGTGGTACAGTGGATAGAGTCTCTGGGTTTTTGGAGCTAGGAAGACCGGAGTTCAAACCTGGATTGAGACTATTCAACTGTGTGATCCTGGACAGCTCATTTGACCTCTGTTTGCTTCAATCTCCTCGTTTGTAAAATGAGCATGATAATAGCACCTACCTTGCAGGGTTTTTTGGACAGGATCAAATGAAATAATATGTATATAAAACTCTTTATTTACTATAATGCCTGACCCACCTCTTTCCCTTCACTAGAATGAAGGAACTGTTTATTGAAATCAAGTTTCAGTGAAATCAAGATATTAAATTGTTGTTGAAGACTTTTATTTCCCTTAATTCAATGATGCTGACAGCAATTCCCTAGTACCATCTTAGAAAGGAGGGAAGTGAGGAAAAGAGGGAGAGTATTTGGAAGTCAAATTTTGAAGTAATGAATGTTAAAATTTGTCTTTTAGAGCCTCAGGATTGTAGTCAGGAAGACCTGAGTTCAAATCTGCCCCCAAATACACCTAGTATTACTAGCTATGTGACCCTGGGAAAGTCACATAACCTTGTTTGCCTCAGTTAAATCATCTGTAAATTGAGCGAAAAAGAAACACTCTAGTATCCTTGCCAAGAAAAACCAAAATGTGGTAACACAGAGTTGGACATGACTGAAAATGATTGAACAACAAAATTAATAGTACTTTATATTTCTAAAACACTTTACCAGTAAAAAATCCCTTTTCTCCCAGAAAATGTGTGTGGTAAACACTAAAATTATTATCATATTTATCCAAACATAGGCCAACATAAACTATAAAAAGATACTCATGCAATGATCTCTTTGAAAATAAATGAACAGGGAGAGACAGCATCAAGATGACTGAGCAAAGAAGCATTTATCTGAGCACTCCAAATCCTCCTGAATACAGGGGGATTATTATTTTATAAACAATTATTTATATTATTAAATATTATTATTATTTTTAATTAAATATTTTAATTAAATATTTTTAAATTAAAAAATAAAATATTTTTAATTAAATATTATTATTATTATTTATATTATTAAATATTATTATTATATTAAATTTATTTATAAAATAATTATTTTAAAAAAATACTTGAAATCATGTTTTGGAGCAACAGAACCAACAAAAGGGAGTGAAAGAAAATTCTCTATCCCAAAACAACTTAGGAGCTTGACAAGAAATGTCTGTCTCACTAGAGTAGTGATTGGACTACAGAGGAGGCCATGCATTGGCACCGGCAACAGCCTGGAGTTTTTGGCTTCCAGATGGTAGTGGTGATGGGGGACAGACAACTGATTGGAAGGATATTTCAGGGGACCTTTTGTTGACTCTGGTTTCAGGAACCTGTTGCATCACCTATAAACAGTTGTAGGTCACAATTCAGGGACAACTGGAGAGATAAAACTTTTGGCCACAGGAGAGCAGGGAATCTAAGTGTAGTTCTAGAGCAAGGAAGAGATTCTGTAGTTGCTCATCAAAGAGTAGGAAACCATGTTCTCATTTCTAAGAGAAAAAGGAACACTAGAAATTGTGGCTATAGCAGAGTGGGAGATGTGATCACAGTGCTAGGGCTACAAAGAGTAGCCTTCCTGGGTAAAGATCAGGGCACAGTCCAGGAGAACAGTGATTATCCATTTTCTAAGATCGTACCTACTTGGAAGCATTGAAAACCTACAGATCCAACAGAGTTAGCTCTGAAAACAGCAGCAAGAGGGAGCTGTAGAAGATTTTGGTAAGGTGGTAGAGTAGGTCAGAAAGTGTTGAGATATTTCCCCATGAAAGAGATAAAAACAGTGCCTCAGAGTGAACATAGAGTATGAAAAAAATAAGAATAGGGCCACTACCAGGTCTTCTTGGGACAACCTGAGGAGATCTGAAAAAAAATCCAAAGACTAGGTTTAGTCCCTGTGAAGAGTAAATACCCCCAGGCTAGAGTCTGTTTAATCAACAAGTATCTGGGTTGGGAGGTAGTCTTTGCCCATCCACAGGAACTTTTACCCATGGAACAGTGAGGGGAGTTGGGGCTGTCTGAGCTGGGGAAGATTAAGGGAACTTCTGCTGACAAGGAATTACGGACCCACCTCTGCTACAGAAATGTGAGAACGAACCAGCACATGCATGAGGAGTGCAGAAGCAATGAGGCAGGGATGCCAATGGCCGTGGACACTTACAGGAGGCTACAGGTCTTGGCTTTGACTCCAGGATAGAGGTGAGAACTGAAGGTCTGAGGCCAGAGGTACCATCCCCCATGCACCAGGACTAAAGGTGATTACAAATACTAAGCTACTACTGCTACTACTACTACTACTACTACTACTACTACTACTACTACTACTACTACTACTACTACTACTACTACTACTACTACTACAAATGCACAGGTAAAGGAGAGAGAATCTAACCGTAGAGTTACTATTGGAATAGAGAAGAATGAGGTCTTTCAGCAGAATGTTCTCTTATATCCCAAAGAGTACTGTGAAATGGTCACCTGCCTGAAAAGAAGTCATAGACAAATTTAAAAAAGACTAAGCATCAAATGAGAGCAATTGAGGAAAAATAAAGAAAAAAAGAAAAGAACAAATAAAACAAGATTATGAAAAAAGAGTCAACCATTTAGAAAAGGAGATCTATAATCTTAAAGAAGAAAAAAACTCCTTGAAAATTAGAATTGGGGAAGAGGAAGTCAGGAAAGTTATATTAGATCAAGAAAATAATGAAACAAAATAAAAAAATGATTTGAAATATCTTATAAGAAAAAAAATTCTGGAGAATAGATCAAGAAGAGAAATCATAAGAATAATCAGATTGCCTGAAAGATATGTTAAAAAAATATGAGAAATAGTTAAAGAAAATTGTCCAAAAGCATTAGAAAAAGAGGGGGAAGTATAAGTAGAAAAAATCCAACAATCACCACGTGAAAGAGATCCTGTGAGAAAAATCCACAGGAATATTATAGTCAAATTCTGAAACCCCCAGCTGAAGGACAGAATATTATAAACAAGAAAAAAAAATTTAAATATGATAGTACCAGCACAACAATAACAAAAGGCCTAGAAGCAGCACCACGAAGTCCATGAAGAAACTACAGGTCTTGGAACACTCTCTATCCAGTAGCAAAAGAACTAGGCTTTTGGCCTAAAATATTATAACCAGCAGAGCTAAATATAATCCTGAATGAAAACCACTGGACATTTAATGAACTGTCAGACTTTGAGGACTTTGATAAAAAGTAAAAACAAAAACCTGAACTTAATAGAAGATTTCACATTAAGGAACATAACAAAGATTGATTAAAAGAGACTCAATAAGGATAGACTGTGTACCTTTTATACATGTAAAATGTCTGTCTAACATTGTTATTAGTAATTGGATAGTTCCTAAGAAAGATTGCAGTAGAACTTAGTAAGATATTACTTTCAAAGTAAAATTCTTAGTAACAATTAGAAAAAGTAATTATCTTATACAAATAAGGTGCTGTATCTATGAGAATAGATACAGAGAAATTAGATGGGAGAGGAGGACTGTTAATTCTTGAACTCTACTTTCATTGAGAATGGGTTCAAGAGGGAACAATACATGTATATCTAGAAAAGCCTAAAAGTCTTCTGAATTCCAAAAGTAATGACACATTGGGGGATAGGGAGTAGGGAGAGGATAAGGGAGGGATCTCTAGAGGGAAAGTGAGGGGATAGGTTAAAGGAGAGTATAGAAGTGTGTTTAGATTAATGGAAATGGGAGGATAAGATAGGGATCCCTAGGAGGATAAGGTAGAGATCTGAGAGAGGAGGGCGAGGCAATAGGTTAAATGGAGTACAGAAGTTTAGATTTATGGGATTGGGAGAATGAGGGAAGGATCCTTGTTAGGGGTAGGTTAAATAACAGGAGGGCAAGGTACACAGTAGAAGTAAAGTAGAAGAGTCAGATGGGATAGGAATAAGAGATAAACTCAATATTTTATTCAAGATCAGGAGTGTAATTTGTTAGGGAAAGTATATATCTATATAAGTATGTATGTATGTATATGTGTGTGTTTATGTATATCACTATATATAAATATATCTGTACTTAACTGTAGCCTCCTGGGCTAGGAGTGATGTTGTGAGATGAAAAAGAACAAAGTAAACATTGCACAGTGGAGAACAAATCTTTCAAGGGGGCAAAGATAGACAACTTTCAAAGAAATCTGTAGTATTCATTGTATAAATTTCTTGAAATGCAAAGTTATTGTTATATATTTTGAATCCCCTCTTATGTTCTGTTTTGTACATCATATGCTTTTCTCCCCTTAATTTGTATTTAAGTTCGTTATAACTTTCTTTTTCTTTTTTCTATTGTGCATTTGAGTTTTGGTGTTTGAACCTAAAATTAAAAAAAAAAGGCCTGAAGATTGGAAAAATGATCCATCCATTCTTAAAGCATAGCCAAAATTTAACATAAAGTTAAAAAAAAGCAGAAAAAATGAGGGGGGAAATTGGATGAAAACAAGATCTGATGGTCACAGGGAATATCAGGAATAGAAACTCAAAAGAAGACAAAAGTGATAAAGCAGCTACATGCAAATCTTCAAGGAAAAAATTGATCTGAGTACAAATGAAACAAGAATTCTGGGAAGAAGGAAAAAAAAATCAAAACCCAATTAAGAAAAGTAGAATAAAAGTAGGAAAACAAATGATAGTGGTGCTAAAATAAAATATCAGACTAGAGTCAATAGCTTGGTAAAAGAGGCACATATACACACAAATTATGAAGAAAATAACTCCTAAAAAAATCAGAATTTGTCAAATGGTAAAAGAGGGTCAAACACCCACTAAAGAGAATAAAAAAAATACAATAAAATATGAAATATCTCATTAAAAAAACAACTGACATGAAAAATAATTTGAGGAGAGATAATTTAAGAATTATTGGACTACCTGAAAGCCATCCAAAAAAAAAGTAGTCTAAACATCATAATTCAAGAAATTATGAATAAAATTTATCCTAATAACTGAGAATGCTCTGAAGAATAAAATAAAAATTGAAAGAACCCACCAATCACCTCCTGAAAGAGATCCCAAAATGAAAATTCTCAAGAATATTATAGCAACATTTCAGAGCTTCAGGAAATAAACAATTTGAATATTATGGAGACATAGCCAGAACAATACAAAATTTAGCAACTTCTACATTAAAAAGTCAAAGGGCGGGGGAGGAGCCAAGATGGCAGAGTAGAAAGACTCACATATGCTAGCTCTGAACCCACAGCCCATGAATTTTCTGTAAAAAGAACTCCCCACAAATTCTGGAGCAGTGGAACCTGTGCAGAAACACAGTGGAAGAGATTTCCGTTCCAGAGAGCCCTGGAAAACCGGCCACAGGGGTCCATCATGCTCCGGACAATGGAGCCCACGCCTGTGCTGCCCTGGCCATGCGACCCCACAGGAGCAGATCTGACCAGGCTTCAGGGACGGAATCTCCAGCAGCCGTGAAGGTCCCTCCACCCACAGGCGCTACAGGTCAGTGAGAGAGACGTCTGAGCTGGCTGAGAGGGGAGCGGGTGTCTCCGTGGCTCGGGGCCCCTCGGATGGCAGGGGCAGAGGCAGGGGTTGCCCGGGACTCCCGGGAGCAGGAAGGAGCTCAGGGCCATTACTGAAGGTCTCTGCCTAAACGCCCTGAGGGAACTGAGCCTGGGAGGCGGCCCTGCCCCCACCCAACCACCAGAACTTAAGCTTCCACTGAATAGCAGCTGCTCCCACTGTGGAAAGCCCTGAGGCTGGGGAGCAGCATTTGAATCTCAGACCTCAAGAACTGGCTGGGTGGATTTAGGCAGGGGTGGAGAGGAATCTCAGAAGTCAAGTAACGGGCTGGGAAAATGCCCAGAAAAGGAAAGAAAAATAAGACCATAAAAAGCTACTTTCTTGGGGAACAGATGTTCCCGCCTTTCATTTCTGATGAGGAGGAACGATGCTTACCATCAGGGAAAGACGTGGAGGTCGGGATCTCTCTATCCCAGACATCCGAGGTGGATGTCCGATGGGCTCAGGCCATGGAAGAGCTCAAAAAGGATTTTGAAAATCAGGTTAGACAGGTGGAGGAAAAACTGGGAAGAGAAATGAGAGAGATGCAAGAAAAGCATGAAAAACAGGTCAATACCTTGCTAAAGAAGACCCAAAAAAAATGCTGAAGAAAATAACACCTTGAAAAATAGGCTCACTTAATTGGCAAAAGAGGTTCAAAAAGCCAATGAGGAGAAGAATGCTTTCAAAAGCAGAATTAGCCAAATGGAAAAAGAGGTTCAAAAGCTCACTAAAGAAAATAGTTCCCTCAAAATTAGAATGGAACAGATGGAGGCTAATGACTTTATGAGAAACCAAGAAATCACCAAACAAGACCAAAAGAATGAAAAAATGGAAGACAATGTGAAATACCTCATTGGAAAAACAACTGACCTGGAAAATAGATCCAGGAGAGACAATTTAAAAATTATGGGTCTACCTGAAAGCCATGATCAAAAAAAGAGCCTAGACATCATCTTTCATGAAATTATCAAGGAAAACTGCCCTGAGATTCTAGAACCAGAGGGCAAAAAAGGTATTCAAGGAATCCATTGATAACCACCTGAAAGAGATCCCCAAAGAGAAACTCCTAGGAACATTGTGGCCAAATTCCAGAATTCCTAGGTCAAGGAGAAAATATTGCAAGTAGCTAGAAAGAAACAATTCCAGTATTGTGGAAGTACAATCAGGATAACACAAGATCTAGCAGCTTGTACATTAACGGATTGAAGGGCGTGGAATAGGATATTCCAGAAGTCAAAGGAACTAGGACTGAAACCAAGAATCACCTACCCAGCAAAACTGAATATAATACTTCAGGGGAAAATATGGTCTTTCAATGAAATAGAGGACTTTCAAGCATTCTCGATGAAAAGACCAGAGATGGAAAGAAAATGTGATTTTCAAACTTAAGAATCAAGAGAAGCATGAAAAGGTAAACAGCAAAGAGAAGGCATAAGGGACTTATCAAAGGTGAACTGTTTACATTCCTACATGGAAAGACAATATTTGTAACTCTTAAAACTTTTCAGTATCTGGGTAGTTGGTGGGACCACACACACACACACATACACACACACCACACACATGTACATGCATGCGTGCACACACACACATGCACGCACATACAGAGACAGAAAGCACAGGGTGAACTGAATAGGATGGGACCATATCTTAAAAGAAATTAAGGTAAATGGTGAGAAAGAAATGTAGTGGGAGGAGAGAGGGTGAAATGGAATGGGGTAAATTATATCTCATTCAAGAGACAAACAGGAGACTTTTTAGTGGAGGGAAAAAGAGGAGAGCTAAGAAAAAAACATGAAGTTTACCCTCATCACATTCGACTAAAGGAAGGAATAAAATACACACTCATTTTGGTATGAATGTCTATCTTACAATACAGGAAAGTGGGGGAGAAGGAGATAAGCAGGGTGGGGGGGATGATGGAAGGGAGGGCAATGGGAGGTGGGAGCAATTTGAAGTCAACACTCTTGGGGAGGGACAGGATCAAAAGACAGAATAGAAACAATGCGGGGCAGGATAGGATGGAGGGAAATATAGTTAGTCTTAACACAACACGACTATTATGGAAGTCATTTGCAAAACTACACAGATATGGCCTATACTGAATTGCCTGCCTTCCCAAAGGGAATGGGTCGGGAGGGAGGGATGGGAAGAATTTGGAACTCAAATTTTTAGGAACAACTGTTTAGTATTGTTCTTTCTACTAGGAAATAAGAAATACAGTTAATGGGGAATAGAAAGTCATCTGGCCCTACAGGACAAAAGAGAAGTTGGGGACAAGAGAAGGGAGGTATGATAGAAGAGAGGGCAGACTGGTGATAGGGAAAATCAGAATGCTCAGTGTATTGGGGTGGGGGGAGGGGACAAATGGGGAGAAAATTTGGAACCCAAAATTTTTTGAAAATGAGTGTGAAAAGTTAAAAAAAATAATTCATATTAAAAAAAAAAGTCAAAGGACCTGGACCATAACATTCTGGGGAACAAAGCCAGCAGGATTGCAACCAAGAATCACCTGCCCAACCAAACTGAATGTAATCTTTTAGGGGAAAAAGTCGATGTTTAATGACACAGAGGACCTTCAGCCATTACCGGTGAAAGATAAGAGTTGAATAGAAAATCTGACCTTGAAATACAAGCCTCAGAAAATCACAAGATGGCAAATAAGAAAGAAAAATCATAAGCAATTAAATAGGGTTAAACTTTTTATATTCCTAAATGAGAAGATAATAATTGTAGCCCTGATAACATTAGAAGGAGCATGCACAGATAGAGGGCAAGAATGTGAGTTAAGTGTGATGGGATGATATCACCCC
The DNA here is from genome assembly GCA_023548195.1 of Bettongia penicillata ogilbyi. NCBI lineage: Eukaryota > Metazoa > Chordata > Mammalia > Diprotodontia > Potoroidae > Bettongia > Bettongia penicillata. Next base: position 2,122,361 of record JAJHZJ010000744.1, on the reverse strand, counting down.
AAAAACCAAAGAGAAAGATTAGGGACTGAGAGTGAAACTTTGAGAGATGGGGTAAATTATCTCGCATAAAAGTGTTGTGAAAGAGTTTTAAAAATGGAGGAGTAGTTGGGGGAGGGTGGCAGGCAATTCCTGAACCTTACTGTCATCAGCTGAAAGAGGGAATAGCATGGACAAATATTGAAATCTGTCATACCCTGCAAGAAAGCAGGAGAGGTGTAAAATAGAAGAAGGAAAATGACAGAGGAGAGAAAGGATTGCAGGAGTTGGTTGCTAGAGGCAAAACACTTTTGACAAGGGACACTGATAGGAGATAAAGAGAAAGATAAACAATGGAGATGGAGGGGGAGGAGGATGGAGGGAAATACACAGCAATCATAATGTGAATGTAAATGCTATGAACTATACCATAAAATAGAGGCAGATATTGTGAATTAAAATGCATTATCCTACAATAATGTTGTTTATAAAAAAAAAACACGCTTAAAGAAGGACTAGCTACGTAAAGTAAAGGTAATGTGCTGCAGCAAGATTTATTATGAATCTGCCGAAGATAAAAAAAAAGCAATGATAACAGTCATGATCTCAGAAAAAGCACAATTAGATCTAATTGAAGAGATAAGCAGAGAAAAGGTACCATAGAAAATCAAGTAATAGTTGAAAAATTTAACAGCAAGTTTCTCTGATAAAATCCTAATTACTCAACTGTGTGTGAATAGAACTGATTCAAGTTTATAAAAATATAAGTATTCCCCAATTGATAAATCATCAGGCAGCTTACAGAAGAAGAAAAATATCGAAACTATAGTTATATGAAAAAATGCTCTAAAGGAACTTCAAGCATTCCTGATGAAAAGATCAGAGCTGAACAGAAAATCTGACATTCAAATACAAGCCTCAGAGAAACATAAAAAGAGAAATAAGAAAGAGAAATCATAATCAGAGAAATGCAAAGTACAACAATTCTGAGGTACGACCTCACACCTATCAGGAATGACAGACCGTATAGAGAGGATGAGGGGAAAATAGCTACACTAATGATCTATTGGTGGAGTTGTGAACTGGTCCAACCATTCAAGAAAACAATTTGAAACAATAGTCAAAAGAATACAAAATTGTGCACACCTTCTAATCCAGTAATACCACTACTAGGTCCGTATCCCAAAGAGATGGAAGACAAAAGGATAAAGACCTATATGAACAACAATATTTATAGCTGCTCTATTTCTTGTGGCAAAGAATTGCAAATTCAGGGAATGGTAGCAGAAATGATGGGAGGGATACTTTCAAAAGAATCTGGGAAGACTTACATGAACTGAGAAACATCATACACAGTAACAACAGTATTGTAAGATGATTAACTGTGAATGCTTTAGCTACCCAACAGTATATTGATCCCAGTGAATTCACAAAGAATTTTAATGAAAAATTATATCCCCTCTCGAGAAAGAACTGATAAACTGTGATATAAAATTGAAATATACTTTTAAACTTTATGTGTTTTAGTTGGTCTATGTTTTCTTTCACAACATGGCTAATGTGGAAATATTTTTGCATGACTGCACATGGATAATATGTATCAAATTGCTAACCTTCTCAATGTGTGGGGAAAAGAGGAAGGGAAAGAGAAAATTTAGAACTCAATTTAAAAAATAAAAATAAAAATTTGTTTACATATAATAGATAAAAAATTAAATGTAAAAATAAAATAAATAAATGTGATCATGTGTCCTATGAATTTAAGTCCATGTTTTCTTTAATCTAGATTTATTATTAAATTGATCTGAGAAAACTTATTTTTTTTTTGGAAGAATATATTTTATTTTGTATTTATTTTTTTTATTCTTTCCAGTTACATGTAAAAATAATTTTTAACTTTCACTTTTAAAACTTTGAGTTCTAAATTCTCTTCACATTGAGAAGGTAAGCAATTCATTATAGCTTATAGATGTGTAGTTATGGAAAACATATGCATTAATAGTCATGTGAAACAAAACAGACAAAAGATATCTGAAGAATAATAAAGCTTAAAAAATAGGTTTCCATCTGTAGTCAGACACCATGAGTTCTTTCTCTGGGAGTGAATAGCATTTTAGAACGTAAGTCCTTCCATGTTCTCTTGGATTTTTATATTGCTGAGAATAGCTAAATTATTCACAGCTGATCATCTTACAATATTGCTATTACTTTGTACACAGTACATTTGATCTTACATCAGTCCATTTGTCTTTCGAGATTTGTCTGAGAGTGTCCTGCTCATCATTTCTTCTTTTTATTATTTATTTTAGTCTTCAACAATCATTTCTACAAGATTTTGAAGTCCACATTTTCTCCCCATTGTTCCCCTCCCGCTCACTCCAAGATGACATCCATTCTGATTACCTATTCTCCAGGCAGGTTTCTACTCTATCACCCCATCCCATCTCTTATCCCCACCTAGTTTTCTTGTAGGGCAAGATAAATTTCTATGCCCCATTGCCTGTACATCTTATTTCCCAGTTGCATGTAAAGAATAATTCTTAACATTTGTTTTTAAACTTTTGAGTTCCAAATTCTCTCCCTTCTTCCCTCTCCACTCACCCTCATCAAGAAGGCAAATAATTCAATACAGGTTATATATGTGTTACTATGCAAAATTCTTCCATGATAGTCATGTTGTGAAAGACCAACTATATCTCCCTCCATCCTATCCCATCCCCCATTTATATATATATATATATATATATACATAATGTATATATTATATATATATTGCATATATCCTTTGACTCTGACCATTTTCAAAAGTGTTTACTTCTGACTACTCCCTCCCACAGTCTTCCCTCCCTTATATCCTTCCCCCTTATCACCTTCTCCCTACTTTTCTGACCATTAAGATAACTAATTGAGTATGTATGTTGTTCTCTCCTTAAGCCAAATTCTATGAGAGCAAGTTTCACTCATTCCCTCTCACTTCATCTCTCTTCCCCTGCATTGTTAAATCTTTTTCTTGCCTGTTTTATGTGAGATATTGTACCTCATTCTATTATATATGTATATACACACATATGTATGTTGGTATGTATATATGTATGTATATATTCCCTTCAACTACCCTAATACTGAGAAAGGTCTCATGAGTTACAAATACTATCTTTTCAATGTAAATGTACTGTGAATGTAAACAGTTCAACTTTAGTAAGTCCCTTATGATTTCTATTTCCTATTTACCTTTCCATGCTTCACTTGATTTTTGTTATCTTAAAGTCGAATTTTCTATTCAGCTCTGGTCTTTTCATCAAGAGTACTTGAAATTCCTATATTTCATTGAATAATCATCTCCTCCCCCACCCTGAAGTATTATACTCAGTTTTGCTGGGTAGGTGATCTTTCATTTTAATTCTGTCTCCTTTGACCTCTGGAATTTCACATTACAAGCCCTCTGTTCCCTTAATGCAGAAGCTGCTAGATCTTGTGTTATCCTGATTGTGTTTTCACAAATACTCAAATTTTTTCTTTCTGGCTGCTTGAAATATTTTCTCCTTGACCTGGGAATTCTGGAATTTGACTACAGTATTCCTAGGAGTCTTCCTTTTTGGGATTACTTTCAAGAGGTAATTGGTGGATTCTTTCAATTTCTATTTTACCCTCTGCTTCTGGAATATCAGGGCAGTTCTCCTTGATAATTTCTTGAAAGATGATGCACAGCTTCCTTTTCTTTTTTTGATCATGGCTTTCAGGTAGTATTATAATTTATAAACTATCTCTCCTGGATCTACTTTCCAGGCCAGTGGGTTTTCCAATATTTCATTTTATCTTCTATTTTTTTCATTCTTTTGGTTCTGTTTTATAATTTCTTGATTTTCCTTAAAGTCATTAGCTTCCTTCACTCCATTCTAATTTTTAAGAGATTATTTTATTCAATAAGCTCTGAGACTTCCTTTCCCATTTGACCAATTATGCTATTTAAGGAATTCTCATCATGACTTTTTGGACTTTTTTTGTCATTTAGGTTAGCCTTTATTTGCTTCAGTATTTTGGGAGTCTCTTTTCACAAGTTATTGACTCATTTTTCTTGATATTTTAGCATCCATCTCATTTTTCTTCCTCATTTTTCCTCTACTTCTCTTACTTGAATTTCAAAATCCTTTCTCAGCACTTCCATGGCCTAAGACCAATTTATACATTTCTTGAAGGCTTTGGGTATAGGAGCTCTCACTTTCTTCACTTCTTCTGGTTGTATGTTTTGATCTTTTCTTGTCACCAAAGTAAGATTTTATAGTCCAATTATTTTTCTGGTTTTGTTCATTTTCCCAGTGAAAAGTTGACTTTCTAATTCTTTGTTAAGGTAGCACTCTGCTTCCAACGTGTAGGGTTTTGTGCTGCTGTGTTCACAGATATTACTAGGGGCCTATAAATTTTCAATGCTTCCAAAGTGTTATGATCAAAGGAGAGGTGTTTATTCCTTTCCTGGCCTGTGTTCTGGTCTGTGAGTGACCACAAGCACTCTTTTCTGCCTTGGGACTATGAGGAGGGTTCCCTCTCCACTGCAGTCATAAGTTCTGCAACACAAGTGATCCTCCTTGCCCCAGGACCACCACCCAGGACTGTGACCCAAATCTAAGCAAGGACAAAGCAAGAGAATACTGTCTCAGTGCTAGCTAAGAGATCCCTGCCATTGCCCTCTGATCAGTCACTAGAACTTCACAATGTCTGTGGGCTGGAAGTTCCAGAAGCAACTGCTACTGCTGGCTCATCATTTCTTATAATACCAGAGTATTTCATCATAATAACATATCACACTTGTACAAGCATTCCCAAGTTGATGGGCATTCCCTGAATTTCTAATTCATTGTCTCCAGAAAGAAGCTGAAACAAATATTTATGTACATATAGCTCCTTTTCCTTTTTGGTCTGTTATCTCTTTTGGGATATAGACTGACTAGTGGGAATCCAAGGTCAAAGGATATGCATGGTTTTATAGCTTTTTGATCGTGGTTCCAAACTGATTTACAGTTGAATCAGTTCAGACCTCCACCAAAAGTGCATTAGTGTCTAATTTTTCCCTCATCCCCTCTAACAGTTGGCATTTACCTTTTCTTTCTTATTAGGCAATCTAATAAATATGAGATAGTACCTCTGAATTGTTTTAATTTTCATTTCTCCAATCAATATTGAGTTAGAATATTTTTTCATATGGTTCCTAATAGATTTGATTACTTCATCTGAAAAACATTATAACTTTTTAACATTTATCAATTGGGATATGACTCTTTTTTTAATTTTAATTTTTATTTATTTAACTTTTTACATTCATTTTCACAAAATTTTGGGTTCCAATTTTTTCTCCCCTTTTTCTACCCTCCCCCCACACCAATACCCCGAGCAATCTAATTTTCCCTATCTCCAATCTGCCCTCTCTTCTGTCACCCCTCCCTTCTCTTGTCCCCATCTTCTCTTTTGTCCTGTAGGGCCAGATGACTTTCTATTCCTCATTAACTGTATGTCTTATTTCCTAGTAGCAACAACAATACTAAACAGTTGTTCCTAAAATTTCAGTTCCAAATTTTCCCCATCCCTCCCTCCCCACCCATTCCCTTTGGGAAGGCAGGCAATTCAATATAGGCCCTATCTGTGTAGTTTTGCAAATTATTTCCATAATAGTCGTGTTGTGTAAGACTAACTGAATTACCCTCCATCCCATCCTGCCCCTCATTGTTTCTATTCTGTCTTTTGATCCTGTCCCTCCCTGAGGGTTGACTTCAAATTGCTCCTTCCTCCCATTGCCCTCCTTTCAATCATCTCTCCCCCCTTGCTTATCTTCTTCTCCCCCAATTTCCTATACTGTAAGATAGGTTTTCATACCAAAATGAGTGTGCATTTTATTCCTTCCTTTAGTCGAATGTGATGAGGGTAAACTTCTTGTTGTATTTTTTCTCAGCTCTCCTATTTTCCCTCCACTAAAAAGTCTCCTGCTTGCCTCTTAAATGACATGTAATTTACCCCATTCCATTTCACTCTCTTTCCTCCTCCTACCATTCTCTCTCACCATTTACCTTAATATCTTTTAAGATATGGTCCCATCCTATTCAATTCACTCTGTGCTCTCTGTCTCTGTATGTGCATGCATGTGTGTATGTGTGTGTGTGCGTGCATGCATATACATGTGTGTGTGATCCCACCAACTACCCAGATACTGAAAAGTTTTAAGAGTTACCAATGTTGTCTTTCCATGTAGGAATGTAAACAGTTCACCTTTGGTAAGTCCCTTATGACTTCTCTTTGCTGTTTACTTTTTCATGCTCCTCATTCTTGTGTTTGAAAGTCAAATTTTCTTTTCAGCTCTGGTCTTTTCATCAAGAATGCTTGAAAGTCCTCTGTTTCATTGAAAGACCATATTTTCCCCTGAAGTATTATACTCAGTTTTGCTGGGTAGGTGATTCTTGGTTTGAGTCCTAGTTCCTTTGACTTCTGGAATATCCTATTCCACGCCCTTTGATCCCTTAATGTAGAAGATGCTAGATCTTGTGTTATCCTGATTGTATGTCCACAATACTGAAATTGTTTCTTTCTAGCTGCTTGCAATATTTTCTCCTTGACCTGGTAAGTCTGGAATTTGGCCACAGTGTTCCTAGGAGTTTCTCTTTGGGCATCTCTTTCAGGCAGTTATCAATGGATTCCTTGAATACTTTTTTTGCCGTCTGGTTCTAGAATCTCAGGGCAGTTTTCCTTGATAATTTCATGAAAGATGATGTCTAGGCTCTTTTTTTGATCATGGCTTTCAGGTAGTTCCATAATTTTTAAATTGTCTCTCCTGGATCTATTTTCCAGGTCAGTTGTTTTTCCCATGAGATATTTCACATTCTCTTCCATTTTTTTCATTCTTTTGGTTTTGTTTTGTGATTTCTTGGTTTCTCATAAAGTCATTAGACTCCATCTGTTCCATTCTAATTTTGAGAGAACTATTATCTTCAGTGAGCTTTTGAACCTCTTTTTCCATTTGGCTAATTTTGCTTTTGAAAGCATTCTTCTCCTCATTGGCTTTTTGAACCTCTTTTGCCAATTGAGTGAGCCTACTTTTCAAAGTGTTATTTTCTTCAGCATTTTTTTGGGTCTCCTTTAGCAAGGTATTGACCCGTTTTTCATACTTTTGTTTCATCCCTCTCATTTCTCTTCCCAGTTTTTCCTCCACCTGTCTAACTTGTTTTTCAAAATCCTTTTTGAGCTTTTCCAAGGCCTAAGCTCACCCGACAACCCCCTGGGATGTCTGGGTTACCGAGGCCCCGCCCTCCACGTCTTTCCCTGATGGCAAGAATATTTTCTTGTCATCATATCCGAAAGTCGGGATCATTTGCATCTGCTCAAAAAAGCTCTCTATAGTCTTATTTTTCTCCCATTTTCTAGGCATTTTCCCAGCCAGTTACTTGACTTCTGAGATTCCTGTCCACCCCTGCCTAGATCTGCCCAGCTAGTGCTTGGGGTCTGAGATTCATGTGGGCTTTCTGTGGCAGGCGCGCCTGCTATTCAATGTGAGCTTTAGTTCTGGTGCTGGGGTGGGGGCAGGGCCGCCTCCCAGGCTCAGTTCCCTCAGGGGATTTATGCAGAGGCCTTCAGTAATGGAGCGGGTGGGGCAGGGCTATCTCCCAGGCTCAGCTCCTTCAGGTTGTTTATGCAGAGATTTTCAGTAATGAAGATTCTGCCTGCTCGGGGAGTCCCGGGGGCCGCTGCTGCTGCCTCCTCTGCTTCCTGCCCCTGCCTCTGCCTCTGCCGCTTCCTGCCCCCGCCTCTGCCTCCACGGCTTCCTCCCGAGGGGGCCCGAGCCACGGAGACACCCCGTTCCCCTGTTGGCCAGCCCAGCCGTCTCTCTCACTGACCTGTAGAGTCTGTGGGCAGAGGGACCTTCCTGGCCACTGGAGCTTCTGTCCCTGAAGCCTGCTCGGATCAGCTTCTCTGGGGCTGTGGCCAGGGCAGCACTGGGGTGGGGTCCGCTTTCTGGGCATGACGGACCCTGGGGACCATTCTCCAGGGCTCTCTGGAACGGAAATCTCTTCCACTGTGTTTTTGCACACCCTGCAGTGATCCAGAACTTGTGGGGAGCTCTTCTTACATTAAATGCATGGACTGTGGGTTTGGAGCGAGCATACGTGAGACTTTCTACTCCGCCATACTCTACTGGGCTCAGGTGCCACAAACAGGTCCCTGGAAGAAACTGGGATATGACTCTTATTTTTACAAATTTTACTCAGTTCTCTATAAATTTGAGAAATGAGGCCTTTATCAGAGAAATTTGCTTCAATCTTTTTTTCAGTTACTATTGCTGTTTTTTTTCCCTTTGTCCTCTCCCTCCATCCTGTTTATTTTATTCTCTCTCTTTTTAACCTGTCCTTCCTGAAAAATGCTTTGTTTCTCACACTACTTCCTACCTCAATTTACCCTTCCTTCTATAACCCCTAACCTTTCTCCTATCTTCTTCAACTCTTAATTTCCTATAGGGTAAAATGGATTTTTATACTCAGTTGTGTGTGTCATTCCTTTTTGTGCCAATTCTAAAGAGAGTAAGATTCGCTAAATTCCAGTCATCTCCTCTTTCCCTCCAGTGCAAAAGCTTTTTCTTGCCTCTTTATATTAGATAATTTGCCCCATTCTACCCCCACCCATTCTCTTTTTTCTGGTATATTCCTCTCACTCAAAATTTTATTTTTAGATATCATCCCTTCATCGTCAACTCACATCTGTGTCCTTTGTCTATATATACTCTTTCTAACTACTGGAATAAATGAGAAGGATCTTATGGATTACAAATATCATCTTCCCATGTAGGAATCTAAATAGTTTAACCTTACTAAGTCTGTTATGATTTCAATTTGCTGTTTACATTTTTATGCTTCTCTTGAGTCTTGTATGTGGTCAAATTTTCTATTCAACTCTAGTCTTTTCTTCAGGAATGTTTTAAAGCCCTCTATCTCATTCAATATTATACTCAGTTTTGCTGGGTAAGTGATTCTTGGCTTTAATATCATATTTCAAGCCATCCAGTCTTTTAATGGAGAAACTGGTAAATCCTCTGTTATCCTGACTACAGCTCCAGAATAGTTGAATTGGTTCTTTCTATTCACTAGTAATATTTTCTCCTTGACCTAGGAAGTCTGGAATTTGGCTGTAATATTCCTGGCAGTTTTCATTTAGGGATCTCTTTCAGGAGGTGATTTATTTTACCCTCTGCTACTAAAATATCAAGGCAATTTTCCTTGATAATGTCTTAAAGGATGATTCTTAAAAATAGTTCTTTTTTGATCATGACTTTCAGATAGTTCAATTTTTTTTTAAATTATGTTTCCTGGATCTATTTTCCAGGTCAGTCCTTTTTCCAATGAAATATTTCACATTTTCTTCAATTTCTTCTTCATTCTTTTGGTTTTCCTTTATTGTTTACTTCTCATAGTGACATTAGGTTCCATTTTCTCCATTCTATTTTTAAGGAATTCTTTCCTTTTTTGGACAATTTTATTTTAGACTCAAATATCAGAAAACAAAACAAATAGAAGAAAGAACCTAAAACATATCATAAACTTAATATTGGAATTTATATAAAAACATAAAAAGAAAAAAGCATGTCATGTGCATAGCAGAATGTAAGAGAGGATTGAAATTATGTAACAATAATTTTTCTTCTCAAGAAAGCCTCTGATAAATAATATTTCTGTTGAAAATTGTCCATCTTTTCTTTGACTCCTTATGAGTTCCTTTATTCTCTGATGTGCCCCTTGTTACTTTATTCTTTTTTCTCCTCCCCCAATCCCCCAGAAGGCTACAATTAAGTTTAGATGTGTTTCTCTCTAGCTATAGATATATAGACATACTCTTTCCCAAACATATTCTATTCCTGATCTTTTTTATATTTGAGCATATCTCATTTCCTATCCCTCTTGTCTCCTTTACTTAACTTCTATCCACTATGTTGCCTTCCTATTACTTGCCTACCACTATCCAAGAGTACCTCCCCTATTCCCCATTCTCAAATGTCAAAACACCCTTCTATACCCCAGTTTTACCTATTTCTTTTAAAGATTCCTCCCTTGTTATCTCCCCACCCCCTATGTTCTTACTGTTCTATTCCTTATGAATTTAGAAAACTTTTATATTCTTCTAAATATACATCTATTGTTCCCTCTTAAACCCATTCCTGCTGAATGAATTTTCTATTTATTATACATTGTTTCTGAATGAACAACTCCTAGCCCCTCTTCCCCATCTAATTCCTCTGTTTCATTTCTTCCTCTTGTACCTCAATTTATATAAAATATACTCTTTTTAAGCTGTTCCTAAATGCTTTTATTTTTAAATTTATTTCCTACTAAAGTTTTCCCCAATCTTATGAGCTACACAATTATTAATAAGAGTCTTAGATATATATTTTTGAAAGCTATTTATGGAGCAAAAAGCTACTGTACATCACAAATACTCAGTGCGGACAAAGCCACATTGATTAGTGACAAGGACATGATCCTAGAGAGATGGGCTGAACACTTCCATAGTGTTCTTAACCACCCATCATCAATCAATGCTGAGGCATACCATTGACAACTTACCTCAGGTTGAAGTTAATCCCTCCTTAGCTGAACTTCCAACTGAAGAAGAGGTTTTGAGGACCATTAGGCTCCTTTCATGTGGCAAAGCACTTGGGTGCTGATTCAATCCTAGCTGAGATTTACAAGGTAGGGGGACCATTGCTCATACAAAAGCTGACTGAATTTTCCAGGTTATACAGCAAGAGGAAGTTATCCCCCAGGAGTTCAAGCATGCCTCCATTTTCCATCTCTATAAAGGCGAAGGGAATAGATTGTTCTGTCTCAGTCACAGGGTGGTCCCTCTCTTAGTCATTGCTGCCAAAATTCTTGCTAGACTCCTTCTGAGTAGGCTGATCCTTCACGTGGAAGATGGTCATTTACCTGAAAGCCAACGTGGTTTCAGAAAGGGCTGAAGAACGGATGATATGGTGTTTGCTGGCTAACAACTCCAGGAGAAATGCCAGAAGCAAAATAGAGGTCTGTACACAACATCTGTAGATCTGGCCAAGGTTTTGACATTGCTAGTCATGAGGGCTTATGGAAAATTATGGCAAAATTTGGTTGCCTGGAGAAGTCCATCAGTATTGTACATCAATGTCACGATGGTATGTTTACCTGGGTCCCAGATAGTGGACAATAATCTCTTTCCTTTCCAATCACCAGTGGGGAGAAACAAACCTGGTGCTTGCTCCTATGGTTTTTAGATGATGCTTTTAGCAATATTGTCAAATGCTTTCTGTGAGGAGAAACACAGCATTAAGGTCAACTACCATACTGATGGCAAGTTCTTCAGTTTGAAAAGGCTACAAGTCAAGACCAAAGCGGAGGTGTATGATTGGTGGTGTATGATTTTCTGTTTGTAGATTATTGTGCACTCAATGCAGCCTCTGAAGCTGAGATGAGACAAAGTATGGATCAATTGTCTGCTCCCTGTGCTAATTTTGGCCCAAAAATTAACACCAAGAAAATACAGGTACTCCATCAGCCACCACCACACTATCCATACATGGAACAACACGTGTAACATGGTTACAGCAAATGGAGAAGTTTGTAATGCTGTTGATAAGTTCACTTACCTTGGTACTGTACTTTCCAAGGATATACACATTGGCAATGAGGTTGATGCACACATTGCCAGAGCTACCTCAGTATTTGGGAGGACTTGAAGAAAAGTTTGGGAAAGAAGAGGTATTAGACTGACTACCAAACTGAAGGTCTACAGATCCATTGTGCTGGCCTCATTGTTGTATGCCTGTGAAACATGGACAATCTACCGGTGCCATACCAGGGAACTAAATCGCTTCCATCTGAATTCTCTTAGGCAGATTCTGAGGATTACCTGAGAGGATAAAGTAGCAGACACAGAAGTCTTTCCTCGAGCTGAACTGTCAAGCATTCAAACTATACTTCAGAGAGCACAACTCCAATGGGCTCACCCTGTTGCTCAAGTGCAAAATGTACATTTGCCAAAAAAACTATTTTGTGGAAAACTTGCATGGGGCAGGTGATCACATGATGATCAGAAAAAATGATACAAGGACACTCTCAAAGCCTCTCTCAAGAACTTTGAATTTCACTGTGCAACATAGGAGACAGTGGCACATAAATGCTCAGCATGACATGCCCACTTCAGAAAGGGTGGTGTGCTCTATGAACAAAGCAGAACTGAGATGCAAAAAGTAAATGTAGAATGCAGAAATTTGGAGTATCCACCCCAAATATGCACTCTGACTATCTGTGCCCAACTTATGGTAGAGCATTCTGAGCTCTTATTGGTCTGATCAGTCACAGTCGGACACACTGAAAATTCACTTTATCAAGGTGATGTCATTTTGGTCCTCTTCAAAAATGAAGGATAACAACTTATATATGTATGTGTATGTGTGTGTGTGTGTGTGTGTGTGTATACATATGTAGTGAAAAGCAGTCTTTGGCATGTACCTTGTATTTCTCTTGGTTCTTGTATCTCATATCTTCTATTAAGTTCAGGGTTTTTTTTTAACAATGTTTTCAAAGTCTGAGAGTTTATCAAATGTCCATTTTTTTTTCATTCAGGGTAATACTTAACCTTGCAGGGTATGATATTTTTGGCTGGAGCCCCAGTTCTGTTGCTCTTTCATTTATTATATTCTAAGACCTGTGGTCCTTTCATGTCTCTGTTCCTAGGTATTGTGTGACTCTCATTGTGGCACCACCATATTTAAATTGTTTTGATCTTGATGCTTTTAATACTTTATCCTTGAGCTGGAGGTTTTGCAATTTAACTATGATATTCCTATGAGTTTTCCTCATAGGATTGAAATAATGATCGCTGGATTTTTTTTATTTCTACTTTTATCCATTGTGCTAATTCTTCAGGATAATTTTCTTTAATTATTTCATGTATTAATATATCAAGATTCTTCTTTTATCATAACTTTCAGTTAGTCTGATTATTTTTATATTTTCTCTTCTTGATCCATTCTCCAAATATGTTGTTTTGCTTATGTTTCACTTTTTCTTCTATTTTTTTCAGGATTCATATTTTTGTTAATTTGTTTCTTGATCTCTTATAATGTTGCTGGCTTCACTTTGACCAATTCTAATTTTCAAGGTGTTCTTTTCTTCCTTAAGATTCTGAATTTCCTTTTCTAATTGGTTGACTTTCCTTTCAAAACCTTGTTGTTTTTCTTGGATTATTCTTATTTTTTTCTTTAGTTTTCTCCATCTCTGTCATTTGACTTTTAAAATCTTTTTTGAAATATTCTAAGATTTCTTTTTGGTCAGATGACCATTTGACATTACTCTTTTGGTGTTTCTTTGCTTCAATACCTTCCTGTGAAGATGATCCCCAGTCATCTCTATTACCATCATAGCTTTCTATGGTTGAATTCTTTTTCCTTTGCCTGTGCATTTTTTGTGGTAATAGCTTGATTTTTATAATCACTTCTAGCCCTGGAGTATGGAAGATGGTGCCTTTTCCCCCAGAACTTCAATTCTCCCCCTCCTGCTTGGAACTGAAGTTAAATCTCCAAACTATTATGAGTGCCTACAGCCATGAGCATTCAGTCCCACTGCTTCTGCACTCACAGGGCTTGTGCTGGATCCTTCTTGTCCCACCCCCAGACACTCATTGCACCACAGCTGGGTCTGGCATTCCTTATCAGCAGAAGTTCTCTTAAACTGGAGCTCAAACACCCAATTCCTCTTACTATCTAGGCAGTGAAAGCACCTGTGACTGGGGCCAAGGCAGCTTCTTAAAATGATTAACACCAGGGCTTGCTACTTATGGTTAAAAGGTACACTATCCTGGAGGTGTTTGCTTTTCACAGTGACCAAAGCTTGTCTTGGGATTTTTCTTCTGACCTTCTCAAATTTTCCCAGGAAGACTCTGGTTCTGCCCCTATTCTTATTTATCTCCACCCATATTTTATTCTCCCTAAGGTGGCATTTTAACTCTTTTGTGGGGGAAAATCATGAAAGCTTGGAATTTTCTGACCTACTCTGCCATTTTCCTGATTCCTCTCCCCTGGAACTATTTTCTTTAGTGAGCTTTTGGACCTCCTTTTCCACTTGACCACTTCTGTTTTTAAGGCATTCTTCTCTTCATTGGATTTTTGGACCTCTTTTACTTTTTAGCCTATCCGGTTTTTGCAGGTGTTATTTTCTTCAGAATTATTTTTTGTCTCCTTTCCCAAGCTGTTCTTTCATTTTACATGATTTCCTTAAATCACTCTTCTCTTCCCAAATTTTCCTCTATTTACTTGATTTTCAAAATATTTTCTGAGTTCTTCTGTGGTCTGGGACCAATTTCTATTTTTTTGCAGGATGTGGATGTAGGAGTTTTCACTTTGTTTTCTTCCTCTTAATGTGTGTTTACTCTTCCTTGTCACCATAGTAATTTTCTATGGTCAGAACTTTTTTTTCCCGTTGTTTGCACATTTTTCAGCCTATTTCTTAACTTTTAACTCTATGCTAAAGTTGGGGTCTGCAACTGGAGTGATTGGGGTACTGTCCCAAGCTTTAGAGGTTTGAAGCTGCTTTTTCAGCTGTATTTCTAGGGACTTGTAAGTTTTCAGTTCTTCCAAAGTGGTATGATATAAGGGGAGATGTTTGCTCCTTTCCTGGCCAGTGCTATGGTCTCTGAGTGACCATGAGTATTATTTTCTGATATGGAACTGTGGGATTCCACTGGTCACAAGCTCTGCTATGCCAGTAGCAATGTAAATGTAAGGTTGGGGCAGCTAGGTGGTACAGTGGAAAGACCACCAGTGCAGCAGTCAGGAGGACCTGAGCTTAAATCTTACCTCAGACATTTGACACTCACTAGCTGTGTGACCTTGAGCAAGTCACTTAACCCCAATTGTCTCATCCTGGGTCATCTCCAGTCATCCTGATGAATATGTGGTCATTGGATTCAGATGACTCTGGAGGAGAAGTGAGGTTGGTGACCTGCATAGTCAAGTGCAAGTCATGTCATTATTTCTCTGATGGCATGGTCTTCTATAGCAACAAAGGATGAACACACACACACATAATGTTAGGTTAATGGTGGGTGGGTAGGGAAGAGAAAAAGGTCTTCTCAATCCTTTAATAGGACTCGATTTCCTTTTATTAGTTTCTAATGAGGCACTGGGTCACATGGGTCATGCCCTCCAGCTCTGAAAACTGTATATGTACTCTGAGGTGAAGTTTTACTTTGAGGCTTATTTTTTGGAAGGTTTGTGTGACAGATGAGACTCTGGGTAGCCTCTAAGGAGCCACTTAGCTTCAAAACCCAGATGCTGGTACGTCTCTCTCTGGTAATGATGTATGTATTGTGTATGGTCAGACAGTTGGAAGCCCTGTGTGTTGGTGTGTTTGTAATTTCTGCTTGTAATTTCTGTTTATATTTTCTCTTAAGTTCAGGGTGCTGACTTTTTCTCCTGAATGAAGTGTATGATGTATGTAATTGAGTAAAGTAGATTGTTGACCCCTCAAAAGTTGCTTTCCTTTTAGAAAAGCAGATCTAAGAACCTGTACAGCAAGACCTCCTGTGTATGCTGGTGTCCTTGTTGATACACCAGTGTTCCTCCTCATCCTGGTACTGCTACCCAGGATTGCAGCACGGATCTAAATATGGGCAATCCCTGGCTCAGTGTTAGCAAAAAGACCCCTTTAATCTCTTTTTGATCAGTTGTTCAACCCCCTTACCATCTGTAGGCTGAGAACTCTGGAATCAGTCACTCTTCCTCCTACTGCTGATTTGGTCGCTTCCAAGGCCTGATCAAATAAGAAGTTTTGCTGGGGTTAGGGCTCTGCTTGTACGGCCTGCACTGGACTTGCTTCTCTATCACCCTGAAGCAACAGATCTTTGCTGTGACCTTCCAATTTTTGCTGGGCTGAATTTTTTTTTCACTCCATCATTTTGTAGGTTCTGCAGCTCTAGAATTTGTTTACAGTCATTTTTAAAGGTATTAAGGGAGTTTAGGGGAGAGCTCAGGTGAATCCCTGTCTTTACTCTGCCATCTTGGCTCCACCTCTGAGGAAACTTCTGTGTTGAAACCCAAATGACTGATAGTAATTGGTAATCTATCAGTATCTTACTTCAGAAGCATAGCTGTGTGGCTACAAATTGAATCCACATTTTCCTGACTTGAAGATCAGTAACCCCTTCACACTATTAGATTTCTCATAACATAAGGTAGACATCAATACATACTATTTATTTTAGGATACTGTTAGGTTATTGTGACCTCTAACTGGCAGACATAAAGTTAGTAGCAGGGTGGTACAATGGTTTATGAGCTAAGCCTAGAATCAGGAATAATTGAATTTTAATGAGCCTTAAATACTTGTTAGATTTGTGGTTCTGGCCAAATAATTTAACTTTTTTTTCTATCTCAGGTTCCTCATCTATCAAATAAGTATAATAATAACTCCTACTTCCAAGGTGGTTATGAAATATTTTCCAATTTGTAAGACCTACAAAACACCACTATCACCACCATGACTACTGCTACTACCACTAATTATTATTATTATAGATCTCTACTTAGAAGTCCACTCATAGATTATTTCAATTCCTTCATTTTACAGATGAAGAAACTGAAGATCACAGACCTTAAGGGATTCCTCAGGTCACACAGAGAGCAGGTAAAAATACGGAAGTTGCTCCCAGATCTTACAAATTCAATGCCCTTTTTGCTTTGTCTTCTTACCTGTAACACAGATAAGCCCAAATGAATAAGGAATGATACAGAAAATGTTTTCAAGAATTGTAACTGACTTTGACCTTATGCTATAGATTCATTATTGCCTAACTAGGTAACCATTAAGTAGGGAATGAACCAAAGAAAGGTTTTCAGTGACTGGTCCAGAACTTTTGGGTAACCTTAAAGACTAATCCAAGATACATAAACCAAGGGTCATCTTAGAACCTTGAAAACAAAGAACCATGTTATCAGAGACCATTCAGATACATTTCAGATCTGGAGATAAAGAACTTGAGTTCAAAGTTCATTTCCATTAACCACAATCTGTGTCACCTAGAGCACATCATTTAGGTTTTGCTTAATTTCCTTATTTATGAAATAAGGGGGATAGTGTGGACAAGATGACCTCTAGGGTTACTTACTTACTTTCTCTCTCTTTTTTTTTAAGAAGCCAGTGTTTATTTTCCCTCAATATTTTTCCAACACTATTAGAGAATCTGAGATAAAACTAAAGGCCACTCTGTGGTAGTTCCTACCCACTAAGTGGGATGAGCAGTAGGAGGCACAGACCAGTCCTCAGTAGCTAGCTGAGCACTCAGTGAATGGGCACAGATGACACCTGTACTCCCTCAGACCAATCAGCCATCTCTGGTTGAGTAGCACTGAATTCTG
Source organism: Bettongia penicillata ogilbyi (assembly GCA_023548195.1). Taxonomy (NCBI): domain Eukaryota; kingdom Metazoa; phylum Chordata; class Mammalia; order Diprotodontia; family Potoroidae; genus Bettongia; species Bettongia penicillata. The sequence goes on along the minus strand of JAJHZJ010000744.1, from coordinate 2,104,972 downwards.
AGCCAGTCCATTAACTCTGAAACTCCTCCTTTGTCACTGCAGCCTGCTCTTCCTTTTTAATCTCCTCTCCAGCCCTCCAGAAGTAAACATTAGGCATAACCTCCCACTGCTGTTCACAAAAGATGGTACCATGCATATGTAGAATTTCACAGACTAGCATCCACCACATTAGACGCACTGAGTGAGCTCCCTTGTTGCTACATGGAATGACAATGCCCACATAGCAAAGTGGGGAATCTGTGATGCATAATGTAACAGTTCAGAGGTGAACATACAATGCTTCAGTCAGAGGTTGGTAGTCTACCGGAAGATCAGTGACCACCAAGAAGTGAGGCTCCCTGGAAGCTGCCTGGATCTGGTTAGTGAAGGTGACCAGTTTGAAAGGTCTAGAAATAAATGTGGTGCCATTGGCAGCAGCAAACTTCAGAACGGCTCACTGGTCAGTGTTTCTGGATGAGATAACACTACCATCATCTGGATTTTCAATGACAACAATGGCACAAACTACCAGAACAAGCTTTTCCCAAGTTTTCTTCAAATTAATGATGTAGTTGCCATCACTCTTTTTTTTTTTGTATATATACTGTTCCATCAAGAAGTGTAATTTGGTATCATCCAAATGGTTTCCTGCATAAGGAATATGAAAATATCCTTCTCTTTCATCTGCAAGACATCCAGGGCTCCAGACATAGTGAAAGATTATTTTTAAAATTAGGAAACCAAGAACAATGCCGTGTGGAACTTCTTCTGGGCAATGCAGAAAGTCTAAAATTACTTTCAACCCTAAATGTATGGTCATGGACCATCGATTAGCAATAATGTTTTCTTTGGTTAATCAGGATCACTTCAGTAGTGTAAAATAGAAAAAATGGAGAATTATAGATTTTTACATTGAAAGGGAATCATTCAGTCTACTTTCTCAAACAATATAGTGATCCTATTGACAACACTCTGCAAGAAGACCATTTAGTCTCAGAATTTCTTATGATTGAAAACTCAATATCTCCATAAGTAACCTATTCCATTATTGGACAGCTCCAGTCACTAGACAGTTGTTCCTTTCATGGAGATGACAACTGCCTTCAGCTTCAGTTGTTTGGTTCAAATTCTGCCCTCTACAGCTACACACATCTGAGTGCTCAGATACTATAGCCCTTCAAAAATCAGAAGGCAGTTATCATCCCCTTCCCCGCCTTAAGTCTCTTATTTTCCCAGGTAAACCCAACAATTTCTTTTTATGACCTTATAAAGTATCATTTTGATTTATTGTCATTTTTATCAATTCCTTCATGGTGAGCATCTTATTTTGTATATGATCTAATTCAGCAATGTCTCTTTAAAATGTGGTGTCCAAATACAGCAGAATGGTCTAGATGTTCCCTTATTAGTACAAATTACAGTGGAATGTTGACTACACTTTTCCTTACCTTTATGCTTAAATGCATTTTCAAATTGCATTAGCATGTTAGGATTTAAGGGGATATCCAGATATCATCATATTTTGAAAAAAAATACTTATTTCTTTGAGGTGTAAAGGCCTAACTTCTGTGAATTCCATCAATAACAAAACTTATTGGCCCTTTTAAAAATATTAATAAGATGTTCCAATAAATATGGAATATCATTTGCTTACATGTTTCATTATGCTTAGAAAGATAAAGTTCCAGGCTCAAACAGTCTAGGAAGAAGGTATTGTATCAATGACAGGAGTAAAGTGAGTTACTGTCTGTGATTGCATTATCCACATTGCTTTGAGAGAAACCCAGGAAGTGAGATTAAATAGTCTGGGGGAGGGAGCACTGTATCAATGACAAGAGAAAACTAAGTTAGCCAAACAAAATTGCACAGAGTGTCAATCCCAGAGATGGATTCTTTGAGTATACACAGAAAGGAGGTTTGGAAAATGAAGTTAATTTATATTTTATCCCCAAAGAAAAAACAGATAAACACAGGGGAGATGAAGTGGTGATCATCTAATTGACAGGACTTAAAGGTTTCAAAAAAGACATCTTATCCAAAAAAAATTGCACATAGAAATTGGTATGCAGGATTTGACATTTCACACTTAGAAATCCATTCCTTTGGCTCAAGCAAAATGGACTCTTTATTACTAATTATAATGCAAATATCATTAGTATATTAAATTTTAATAGCTCCTGCCCATGTGAATTTATGAAATTCTTTTCCAAAGACAAAAATAAATTGGGCAATGTACCAAAAAATCCAGAGTTCCTTAAGAAGATGAAGCTGTTACCAGGGAATAAGTAACGATGGATAAGGTAGGAACTTGTGGAAGTGTAGTCAATTCAGTTGAATAAATACTAAAATGTCGGTATGCTGGTGATAAAATGGGGATCAATTGACTTACATTAAATGAATGCCTGAGTCCTGTTGTTGTGTGCTAGAGACAAATCAATTTAAAAATTCAAATTAATTAAATAATTGAATGTCTACTGTGCTGAATATCACTTCAAAATGGCCTGTGAAATGTGGTGCTAGGGACAAAAGATAATAACAAATACTGCTTCCTTGATTGGGTAGTGGGAGGTGGAAATGTGTTGGAGAACTACAATGAAAACAATTGTGGAGGCTAATAACAACTGGGCTAATTGGGAAAAAAAATCCTCTAGGAGTCAGAATTTGCATTAAATAAATTTTCAGGGGAAGAAAAATGTGTGAGGCAGAGAACATTCCAGCCATTCCATTCCATGAAACCCCTGTCCCAAAGCCTACTGGCACAAGGACTCTTCTCATGCATGCTTTGCTTGGCCTCAGCACTGAAGCAGGATTGACAAGAGCAGGACAGCCCTACCTTCTTCAGTCTTCTTTAGTACTTTATCAAAGTACTGAGCTGAGTGACCTTACACCTGATGAGATAGCACCTTCACTTTGTATTATCTGATATATATTCTCCTGTGTATAACTTCTCATTTTTTTGTTTTGCTACCAATTTGTATTATGAATTTTCTTTGCTATTGATACGTGTGAGTTTTGTAATTGGTATTTAGTGGTAAAGGAGTCAAACCTTGTTGTCACTTCCAAAATTAAAAGTGAGATTGAATCCAATCATATTTTCTAAGCTAATAATATTTAAGGCACAATATATAATTCTGTCTAGGTACTCTCTCTAAGAAGAGAAGAATGACCTCCAGCCTCAACTTCCTTCTTTCCTTCTGGGAAGAAATTAAAGTATCCTTTGGAGAATACTGGGGTGGCAGAAGTTTGTGGAAAAGAAGCCAGAGATATTAATTTTGCCTTTTAGCCACCATCAGCAAACCTCAGCATAGGCAGGTTTTCCTACATGTGGGGTTTCTGCTTACATCTACAAAGGCTAAGAGGTGGGAGATGGAGTGACATTTACAGGAAAGAAACAGTAAATAAGTCAGTCTGACTAGAACGTAGAATGCATCAAGAGGAGTAACCTGTAATCACCCTGCAAGGATAAACTGGAGGCACATTGTGAAGGGCTTCAAAAGTCAACAGAGATTATATTTCATCTTAGAGACAATAGTTAGCCACTGAAACTATCTGAACAGGAATGTGATGTATAGCTGGGTGATACCTGAATTAGAGAAGGGGGAGGGGAGTAAACTGTAGATCAGTTAGAGAATTATTATAATAATCCAGGTGAGAGATGATTAGGTTATGGAACAGGGTAGTTGTGATGTGAGTAGAGGAATGAGGATAGATTCTTGGTAACTGGGTGTAGATCGAGAGCCAAGAGTCAAGGCAGACTCTTAGACTTAGAATTCAGCTTTGAGCTATCCAGGATACATAGAGATGGAGGTATTCAGAAATCAATTTTAGATAGACTGGAACTGAAGAAAGTAAAAGATGGAGAGTAGGAGGAAGAAAGAATGGAGGGAAAATAGAAGAATAGAAGAGAACAGAAAAGAGTCCTAGGGTAAACAAACAAATGTACAGGGTATAGTTCTAAACAGATAGGAGGAGAGTTGAGTGAGTGAAGTGTGAAATCTACCCAAAGGAGAAAAATGCTGAGTTCCTAGGAGATGCTTCATAAGTGCTTACTGGTGGATTGAGGAACAGTTTCGATTCTTAGTTCTTTTATTTATTTCCCTTGCCAAGTCATTTTTATTCTCTTATGCTTTCTTCTTCTGTAAAATAAGAGGATCACTGATGTCCAACTCAGATAGAAACAGGGGCCTACTGAACTACGCATAAAAGATTCCACATGTTGAATTAGAAAATCCAATATTAATATTATCTATGTTCTATTGTATTTTATTTATTTTCCTAAATATTTCCCAATCACATTTTAATTTGCTTGAGACAATATTTTGGGAAGGGAGTATAATGCCATTGCATGTGCCTACTAAACACAGTAATTTGTGTGTTTGACAACTCTAGCTGTTTTTTTGTTTTTGTTTTTTTTTTTTATTTTCAGATCACTTTTAATGCTGACTAATATGATTTTTTTGGTAAGTAACTAAAAAGCATAGGCAGCTGGAATATATCTAATACAGGGATTGAACTGAAGGAAATGCATATTTTGTTTTGAAATAATTAGGCTTAACATAGGACCACAGAAATTGAACAAATATAACATTTGGCACTAGAACAAATGTATCATATGTGCTTTCTTTAAGCAATCAGCACCACTGACTGTATCATAGTGTAGCCAAATGGTAGTTAAATCTCCCAAATTTTTGCCTTCCATTTTTAAAAATTTTTTACCTTGAAATTTGTATAGTTTCTCTTAATAAACTTTGATCTGTAGTCTCAACTGCTTTAAAAGATTCCAACCCCACTGGAATTACACACACACACACACACACACACACACACACACACACACATATTATTTGTTTTCAGTGTTCTATAATCACTACCATCTAACTTAGATTATTTTTCCCCTCCCTACCCCCCTAGCTCCCCCCTCCCTCCCTGAGACAGCATACAATTTTATATAGGTTCTATACATAGATTCCCATTAAATACATTTTCACCAAAGTTACGTTGGGGGTATGGAAGACATTTTACCTTAAAAGACTATTGGGAATTTTCTTAAGTCCTTGCATTGCAATGAAGTTTCAACTCTACAAGAAAAACAAAACAAAACAAAACTCTCATACACTGTGGTCATTGCTATGCACAGAGTTCTCCCGGTTCTGCTCCTTTTGCTCAGCAACAATCACATAAGTCTTTCCAGGCCTGTCTGAAGTCTTCCTATTCATCGTTTCTTGTAGTGCAATAGTATTCTATTATATTTATACACCATAATTTATTCAGCTATTCCTCAATTGATGGGCATCTATAGAGGGCCAACTCTGATGGAGTCTGGAATGTGAGGTACTTGAGACTTGTGCTAGGATAAAGACTAATGTTCTCAGGATTGGCAAACCATCCCACACCTGATAAGCAAGGATGAGATCGTCCTGACCCTGATTGTGTACCCTGAGATTGTTATGCAGAAAGTACTAAGATAAGGAAGTAAAAGATTTAAGCTAAAATTAGTCTCATGGGAATAACCTTGCTTGTTTGCTTGCTTAAGAGAATACATAAATCTTGACCCTCAGATCAATAAGCTAGTCATGTACAGATTGTACAGGCTCAGCTAGCCCCCGCTGCTGTTTTCTCTTTCTTTTCTGTCACTGCCATACTTCCGATCTGCCAGTTGCTGGCAATTGGTGCCCGAACAGGGACATGAAGCAAAAGTGGAGTGGTAGCACCGATCAATCATGTGCACAGATTTTGGAAAGTTGGGACATTTTGGTAAAAAACTGGGCTCTCTGGGGGACTTACGTTTCAGTTTTTGGATTCTTCTTTTCATTGTCTGTATATAAGTTCTGCCTCTATGTATCTGTGTGATTAATGCAGCCAACTTCACTGGAGCTGGACTTTGGAATGCAGTTATCTCTTTCCCTCCCTCTCTTCCCCTGTCTCTGATTGCTGCAGCATCAGAGAGGAGGATGGGAGAGGTAAAGAAAATGAATCTTATATTATTTAGTTTATATGTTTGCTAAAGATAGTTTCAGACCAGAAATCGAAAGAAATAAAGTATGTGCAGCTATAAAGGGGCTTTAATCAAAGCCCACTAGGAGAACAACATGGGCATGAAGTTTAAGGAAAGCATAAAAGTTTTGGAAATTGTTGAAAGTTGTTGGTAAAATTCTCTCTCTTTCTACCTTCTAACCCTGGCCAAGTTGCAAAGGTGGGGAGAAAAACAAGAAGAAATTTGGGAAACTTTTCCCCTCATATCAGAGAGGCATTTTAATTATCTCATGCCTCACCTAAAAGAGAAAAGTTTTGTATAATGAAAAATAACCAAAAAAGTCATTACTCCAGTCATATTTTATGTGAAACATGTCACTCCTAATTGGAAAATTCTCTTGTGTGGTAAAAATTGAGTGACCACTGTAATCTAGAAATGATGCTAGAGAAAGCAATTTTTAATCTGAATTTTGTTGACACTAAAAGATGTTGGGAAAATTGTGTAAAACAAGTTATGCTATTTTAAATTTTAGCAGGCCTACTAATCTTGTCTTATAATATTTTATAACTGCCATTTAGAAAACCAGGTATTTTCACCTTTGCCTGTTAAAGATAAAACAATTTGGATATCATTTATAAAAATTGTAAGATTGTTAAATTTACTGTTTTAATGCTAAACCTAAAATTGCTAATTGATTACTGTGTGTGTAAAGAAAGAAATTGAGTGAAAACTTTATTTAGATTGGTTCTGTCTATTTAGAACAATCCTCCTCTATGTTTGGGGGTTGGCAAGCATGGGATCCATGCCAATTTCCTTTATTTTGTTAAACTGCTAAGGCCCCTGAAAACCATCCATGTGGGCAAGAAAGAAATTGGTTTGGCTTATATAATTCATAAACAATGAATATGACTTGCTCGGAAGTTGTAATAGATAGAAAGAATTTTTAACAATTGGTTTTTACATCAGGACAAGTTTTAAATTTGAGGAGGAAATTGGAATTTCTTATGTATGTGAGTCTTGGTAAATTTTTATTGCTTATTACAACTCTATGAGAATAGAAATAATTGTATCTGGCTCTAAACTGTGATTAGTGATGTTAGGTGTTTAAAGTAAAAGGCATTTGGGACCATAACTCTTTTTGTTTTGAATTTGAATTTGTGTACAGTTGTTTGCATTGAATCAGCATCTGAGAGAAATGCCATAAGCCACTCAGAGGAAATGTGATCCTGTACTGTTAACAGGTGAAGTTTGTATCTGGAAAGGAACCATAGAGGGGGCAATTCTAGACTTAATCTAGGATGGGATCCTTCTGGTCAGTTTCCCTATTGTGTTCCTTTAAAAAGGACTGTTTCCTACCTGACTATACCTGAGTCTGGCTATGAAACAACAGTTACTGCACAATTGTAGAATTTCACTCTTATCTGAATCCAAACAGAGTTAAGGATGTTTTTAGCCTGTCATATTTGGTATGTCATATGTCCCTACTTTTTCCTTCTATAGCAAATTTCTATGATCAATAGCAAGTGACCAGCAAAACATGTGAGCCCTTTCATGTAATCTTACTGGGAAATCTAATATTATTTTTATCTGAAATTAGAACATGTTCAGAAATTTATGTAAACTACTGAAGACTCACCTTAAGATGTCCCTATTGTTTAAAAGGATTTTAAAAGCAGTAGTGTTTTTCTGTAATCAAGCTCTTACTATTGCCAATGGCAGGTTCCATTATGCATTTTTCACTAAAGCACTTTGTAGTATCTAGAAATTCTGTAATAATTAAGAATTTGGTTTGTTCTAATACTTTAGGAATTCATATTACTTAAGAACATTCTTATACAAACTAAGTTTTAATGAATTTTAATTTGAAACGGTTTATTTTTTCTCCAAAGTGAAAAGAGAGTTATTTTAAAAGGTTTCAACTAATTTCTTTATAAAAATGTAGTGACTCTTTTAACATCAGGATAAAATTTCAACTGTTTAAAAAGAAGAAGAAATATTTTTAGAAGGAATGTTTTTCAAAAAAAGGGAGGTAAAGCCTACTAAATGTTCATTTTCAAGATAATGTATTGCTAAATTAATATGTAATGATCTATAAAGCAGAAAAGACCTTGCAGATTTAATCTAAATTTGTAATCATTCCACGGCCTAAGCAAGAGTTAAAATTAGCATTTGAATTTATTAATAACTTGATTTCTAAAGTTTCTTTTCCAGAGTGAATATTAATCAGAAAAGAATAAACAGGTCTGTGAAACAACGATGAACATCTATTCAGTTGTGAGTTTCAAGTTAGAAACCTCTTTTGTTTAAGGCAATACAGATATGCTAGAGAAAAGTAATAACTTGTGAGCTATCTTGTCTATGGTAGAAATACACAGAAAAGTGAAGGAGTCTGAAAAATGAGTTCAAGAGATTTTGAAAGATAAATATGTTTGATTGAAAATATGAAATGCAGATAAGAAGGTTTTGGACAAGTGGGAGTCATTCAAGCACTCCTATCCCCAGATAGTTGTGCTGGATACCTTTTCTCAGATGGTTTAAGTATGTTGAGAGAGTGTGGGGAAGTATTTTCAGAAAACAGAAATATGATGTAACTTGATTTGATAATTAATAGCCTAATCAAATTTGAGACGGCCCTATCTAAAGAATACCAACCCATATTTAACCACTTCTGGTCATTTTTGGTGATTGTTTGTTTAATCTCTGTGCCAGATTTGTGTCTTCTAGGTTCAATAACATCCACTTGCAGATGACAGCTCAGGCTACGTACCATCCTCACTGTCCAAGACCTTGACCAATCACCCTCTGGACATGGGGTCACACTAGCTACACACCCAACTTCTGCAATGTTGGGACCCTGTGAGGCAAGGACAACACTACATCCAATCTCTGCAGGAAGCAGTTTCAGAAACCTGGAACTTCATCCCTTACCCCAAAAGATCTTGGGTCCCATCTGTTTAAAGGGGGGAATGATAGGGTACCTGGGTGCATGTATTTGGGCCCCAGTTCTAAAATCACATTTCTCATTAAAAATCTTATCAAACTCCATCAATTTCTTGTCAAAATTGGCACAGACCTACATGGACTAAAATTACCTACAAAGAAAAAAAGGGAGAGGCATCTCCTTGATTTTCAGTTTTTGACCACCACAAAGAGTGCTGCAATAAATATTTTTGTACATATGGGAACTTTTCCCATTTTTATGATCTCTTGGGGATACAGTCCCAGAAGAAGTATTGCTGGGTCAAAGGGTATGCACATTTTTGTAGCCCTTTGGACATAGTTCCAAATTGCTCTCCAGAATGGTTGGATCAGCTCACAGTTCCACCAACAATGAATTAGTGCTACAACTCTCCCACATCTTCCCCAACATTTATTATCTAATGGTTATGTCATTTTAGTCAATATGATAGGTGTGATGTGGTATCTCAGTGTTGTTTTGACTTGCATTTCTCTAATCAATACTGATTTAGAGTATTTTTCATATGATTGTAGATACCTTAAATTTCTTCCTCTGAAAATTGCCTCTTCACATCCTTGGACATTTGTTAATTGGGGACATGAATTCTTGTACATTTGACTCAGTTCTCTATATATTTTAGAAATGAGGTCTTTATCACAGACACTAGCTGCAAACATTCTTTCCCAGTTTTCTGCTTCCCAGGTGACATTGGTTGCATTTGATTTGGTTGCGCAAAAACTTTTCAGTTTAATGTAATCAAAATTATCCATTTTACACTTCCTAATGCTTTCTATCTCTTCATTAGTCAAAAATTCTTCCCTTCTCCACAAATCTGATAAATACAGCAATTCTTGCTTCATTAATTTGTTTATAGTATCAATCTTTATACCTAGATCATGTACCCATTTGGACTTTTTTTCTTATGTATGGTGGCAGGCATTTGTCTATGCGTAGTTTCCATCACACTTTTATTCAGTTTTCCCAGCAATTTTTGTCAAATAGTGAGTTCTTATCCCAGAAACTGAGGTCCTTGGGTTTATTAAACAATAGATTGCTAAATTCATTGGCTACTGTGTCCTGAGTGCCTCAAATATTCAACTTGTCTACCCTTCTGTTTTTTTTGCCAGTACCAAGTCCTTTGTGTAACTGCTGCTTTATGATACAATCTGATATCTGGTAGAGCAAGGCCACATCCCCAAGCATTTCTTTTCATTAGTCCCCTTGCTATTCTGGACCTTTTGTTTTTCCAGATGAATTTTGATATTAATTTTTCCAGCAGTAGAAAATAATTGTCAGATAATTTGATTGGAATGGTAAATAAGTAAATTAATTTAGGTAGAATTGTCATTTTTATTATATTTGCTTGTCCTATCCATGAGCAACTGATGTTTTTTGACTTACTAGGTCTGACTTTATTTGTGTGAAAAGTGTCTTGTAATTGTGTTCATACAGTCCCTGGATTTATTTCAATAGATAGACTCCCAAATATTTTATACTGTGTACCCTAGCTTTAAATGGGATTTCTCTTTCTCCATCTTACTTTGGGGCTTTGTTAGTAATATATATATAGAAATGCAGAAGATTGGTGTGGGTTTATTTTCTAACCTGCAAATTTCTCCAAGTTTTTTATTATTGTAAGTAGTATTTTATTTGAATCTCTGGGATTCTCTAAGTATACCATCATATCATCTGCAAAGAGTGCTAACTTAGTTTTTGCTTTGCCTATTCTAATTCCTTCGATTTCTTTATCTTCTCTAATTGTTACAGTTAAAATTTCTAGTATCATACTGAATAATAGTGATAATAATGGACATACTTGTTTCACCCCTGATCTTATTGGAAAGGCATCTAGATTATCTCCATTGCATATAATGCTTGGATTTTAAGTAGATACTCCTATTATTTTATGGAAAGTTCCATTTATTTCTATGCTCTCCAGTGCTTTCAATAGGAATGGATGTTATATTTTGTCAAAAGCTTTTTTGGCATCTGTTGAGATAATCGTGTAGTTTCTGTTAGGTTTATTATTGATCAATGATACTAATAGTTTTCCTAATGTTGAGCCAGTCCTGCATTCCTTGTGTGAATCCTACCTGATCATAATGTATTATTTTCATGATAAGCTGCTGTATTCTTTTTGCTAAACTCTTATTTAAAATTTTGGCATCTATATTAATTACAGAAATTGGTCTATAATTTCCTTTCTCTGTTTTGTCTCTTCCTGTTTTAGGTATCACAACCTTATTTGCATCATGAAAAGAATTGGGGAGGACTCCTTCTTCCCCAATTTTCCCATATATCTATATAGTATTGGAATTAACTGTTTTTTAAATGTTTGATAGAATTCACTTGTAAATCCATCTGCCCATGGAGATTTTTTCCGAGGGAATTCACTGAAGGCTTGCTCAATTTCTTTTTCTGAGATAGAGTGGTTTAAGTATTCCACTTCCTCTTCTGTTAATCTGGGCAATTTATATTTTTTTAAAATAATCATCCATCTTATTTAGATTGTCAAATTTATGGGCATAAAGTTGGGCAAAGTAGTTTTTAATTATTGTTTTAATTTCTTCCTCAATTGGAGGTGAGTTCATCCCTTTCATTTATGATGTTGGTAATCTGGTTTTCTTCTTTCATTTCTTAAATCAAATTGACCAAAGGTTTAACAGTTTTATTGGATTTTTCATAAAACCAACTCGTACTTTTATTAGTTCAATGATTTGCTTAACTTCAATTTTATTAATCTCTCCTTTGCTATTCAGCATTTCTAATTTGACATTTACTTGGGGGTTTTCAATTTTTTTCAGCTGCATGCTCAATTAATTGATCTCCACTTTCCCTGTTTTATTTATGTAGGCATTCAAAGGTATAAAGCTTCCCCTAAGAACTGCTTTTGCAGTGTCCCATAAGATTTGTAGGTTGTCTCATTATTGTCATTCTCTTGAATGAAGTTGTTGATTGTTTCTGTGATTTGTTGGTTAACTCACTCCTTTAGGATTATATTGTTTAGTTTCCAATTAATTTCTTTTCTATCTTTCCATGGACTTTTATTATATATGATTTTATTGCATTAGTATCCGAGAAGGATGCATTGACTATGTCTGCCTTTCTGCACTGGATTATGAGGTTTATATGACCTAGTGCATTGTCAGTTTTTGTATATGTGCCATGTACTGATGAGGAAAAGTATATTCCTTTCCATCCCCATTCAATTTTCTCCAGAGATCTATCCTATCTACCTTGTCCAGAGTTTTATTAATCTCCTTAACTTCTTTCTTGTTTATTTTAAGGTTAAATTTATCAAGTTCAGAGAGGGGGAGGATGAGGTTCCCCCAGTAATATCGTTTTGCTGTCTATTTCTTCCTGTAAATCCTTTAACTTCTCCTCTAAGAATCTGGGTGCTATACCATTTGGAGCATATATGTTTAGTAATGACAGTGCTTCATTTTCTATGGTGCCTTTTAGCAGAACTTAGTTTTCTTTCTTATCTCTTAATTAGATCTATTTCTCCTTTTGCTTTAACTGAGATTAGGATTGCTACTCCTGCTTTTCTTACATCAGTGGAAGCACAACATACTCTGCTCTAGCCTTTTACCTTTACCCTGTGTGTATCCCCCCCCATTAAAATGTTTTTCTTGTAAACAACATATTGTTGGATCATGGCTTTTAATCCATTCTGCTATCCATCCTTGTTTTATGGAAGAATTCATCCCATTCACAGTTCATTCACAGTTATGAGTACTATCTCTGTCTTTCCCTCCATCCTTTTTCACACCATTTGGGCTTGTAGGTCTCACTTCTCCTCCACAATAGAGTTTTAATTATTTTACTACTACCTCCCTCAGTCTTTCCTTCCTTCTTTCAGCCCCTCTCTCTTTTACTGCCCTTTACCCTTAGTACTTCTTCCCTCTCTTTCAGCCTCCCCTTCCCTTTCTTTCCCACTTCCCCTCCTACTGCCTATAGAGCTATTTAGATTTATATATTTAATTAACTTTGTTGTTCCCTCCTTGAACCCAATGAGATGAGACTACCTCTCAAACAATGCTCATCTCCCTTCCCTCTTTACCTCTACTGTAATATAATTTTGTACTTCTTCCTGTGATGTAATTTACCATTTTCTGCTTCCTACTTTTCAAATCGGTTGCAATCCATTTGCATGCTTAAATCACGTTTTTATCATCACATAATTTACTTTGTACCCATTCCCTCTATCTCTGAATATTCCTTTTATGTTTCATATTAGATATATAATTCTCTAGATTAACAAGTGTCATCTTCCCTTATAGGGAGGTAAACAGTTTTCCCAATTTGAGTAACAAGTATTCTTTTACCCTGTTTGCCTTTCTTTGACTCTCTTCAGACCTGTGTTTGAAGACTGAGTTTTCTACTGAGTTCTGGCCTTTTTATCAGGAAGGTATGGAAATCCCTTATTTCACTGAATTTCCATCTCCTTGCCTGAAATGTTGTGTTGAACTTTTCTGGGTAATTGATTCTTGTTTGTAATCCCAGCTCCTTTGTCTTGGCAAATATCATATTCCAATAACTTCTATCTTTTAATGTAGAAACTGCAAAGTCCTGTACGATCCTGACTGTAGCTCCTCAATATTTGAATGGTTTCTTTCTAGCTGCCTGTAATATTTTCTCCTTCACTTGATACTTCTGGAATTTGACAGCAATATTTCTTGTTGATTTTATCTTGGGGTCCCTTTTGGGAGGTGAAGTGTGGATTATTTTGATGACTATGTTGCCCTCTGGATCTAGCACTTCTGCACAGTATTCCTTGATGATTTCTTGGAAGATATTGTCCAGACTCTTTTTTCATCATAGCTTTCTGGTAGCCCAATAATTCTTAAATTTTCTCTCCTGGATCTATTTTCCACGTCAGTTGTTTTTCCTGTTAGATATTTTACATTTTCTTCTATCTTTTCATTCTTTCAATTTTATTTGACTGATGCTTGATGTCTCTTGGAGTCATTAGCTTCTACTTGTCGAATTCTAATTTTCATCAAATTGTTTTCTTCAGTTAACTTTCACATCTCCTTTTCCATCTGTCCAATTACTCATTTTTAGGAATTATTTTCTCCAGTTAGTTTTTGTTCTTCCTCTTCCATTTGTTCAATTTTCCCTGTTAGATTTTGTGCTTCGTTTTCCATTTTTTTTCAATTTTCCTTTTTAAAGAGCAGTTCTTTTCAGTAAATCCCTTTTTCTTACTTCTAAAATCATTGGCCATTTTTTCCTCTTCATTTTCTTCAGCTCTTCCAGGAGTACTCTCTGTGAGCACTCATAGTCCCTTCTGAAATCTCAGATGGGAGCACAGTCTCAGTACTGACCTCTTTGGTATTAGTGTTTTGGTCCTTGTCTCTATAGAAAGATTCTATGTTCTTTTCCTTCCTCTTTTGCTTCTTGTTCTTGATGGTGAGGCTTTGTGAGTTGTGGCCTCTGGTTCCATCAGCTAGACTCTAAAGAACTTGGTACTCATCTGGTTGTTGTCATAAAGCAAAGGCAGGTGAAATCTGTTTGTGTTTCCCAGGATTAGCCCTAGAACTAGCTTGTTAAGGGTGGGGGAGGGGTGGCCTCTTCTCAGGAGATCTCTTCAGCTGAGCTAGAACAGAGGTAAACTCAGTTCTTGGTGATCCAGGCTGTCTTCCTGTTTCCCCTAGAGTGCTTAGGGTGCCAGTGTGAGACACCACAGCCATGGAGCTCCAGCTGTCTGGGACAGCTCTGTTCCTCAGCCACAGTAAAGGGAATATTCCTTTGCTATTTTCCTAGCCTCACATGCTATGAGACTTTTTGCACCTTCTACTGATCTCACTGACACAGGATTTTTCTGGGGAAATATTTTATGGTTCTTTCAAGGTCAATGAGGGAAGGAGCGAGAGCATTTACTGATCACTCCACCATTTTGACTATGGGTAGCTCAAGTGGATTACTTACAGACATTTAATCTGCGAGATGAAAGTCTCCTCACACCTGCTGCAAATACCTTGGGCTCCTTCCAGGGTTCTCACTTGCTTGGCTCTGCTGGACTCTAGCCCTGAGCTGCTATCCCACCATGATGCTGCTTGCTCAGACCTCCTTGAGCTTTCCTTTTCAGCTGTGCTGTGCACTGTATGTTCCTCCACCCTTGTGGAATAGATTCTACCTGTACATCTTCCAATCTGTCCTGGACTGTGAAACTGCCACAGTTTGTCTCTCATTGGATCCTGCACCTCCAAAATTTGGTCACATTCTCTTTTTAGAGGTATCTGACAGAGTTTGTCTAAGAGCTTAGGTGAGTAGTTGCTCTCACTCTGCCATCTTGATTTCACCCCCTGGAATTCTTCATAAAGACTTTGTAAAATAGGAAGAATCCTGACAAAAATCTCAGAAAAATTCATATCTTTATGAGAATTTTCTATTTTTAACTTCATGAATTCCATATTTCACATTTCTTAAAACACAAAATAATTTCATACATACCATGATAACCCATATAAATACTCCTTTTAAAATGTTTTACTATTTTCTGTTTTAATGTGATTTCCTCCCATTACTGTTCTAAATTAATTTAATTAAACTCTTCTTTTAAATATTCTTAGAAGAAAACTAGGTTGAGTGATCTGAGTTTGAACTTACCCGTATAATTAATGTAATTAAATTAATATTTATGAATATTAAACAGATATTAATATAAGTTACCAATATCCTGGGTATTAGGTATAGGATAGGTATAAGACAGGCAGTTATATAATAAAGGGTACAATTTTTTTTGCAGAATTCAAAATCTAATTGACTAGATTTTTTTCTTTGTAATATAGTTCTACTAGTGAGAATGAGTTAGATTAGAGAAAAGGAGAAAGCTGAGCTAAGATATAGTGTCTCTGATAAAAGTCTCATTTCTCAAAGATATAGAGAACTGAATCAAATTTATAAGAATACAAGTCATTCCCCAATTGATAAGTAGTAACAGGATACAAAAAGAAAGTTTTCAGAAAAAAAAAAACAAATCTATATTCATATGGAAAAAGTTCTATATCACTATTGATCAGAGCATTGCAAAACAACTCTTTGGTACCACCTCATACCTATCAGATTGGCTAATGTGACAAAATAGGAAAATCATAAATGTTGACAGGTATGTGGGAAAATTAGAGGAGTGGTGAACTTATCCAACCATTCATGAGACTGATTTGGAGCTATGCCCAAAGAGCTATAAAATTACATATCATTTGACCTAGTACTACCACTACTAAGTCTATATCTCAAAGAGATTGAAAACGTGGTGATGGTGGTGGGGAAAGGACCTATTTGTACAAAATTTTTATAGCAGCTCTTTTAGTGATCAAAAAAAATTTTTTTTGAAATTGAGGATATGTCCATTAACTGGGAAATGACTGAACAAGATTTGTTATGTGATTACAATGGAAAACTAATATACCACAAGAAATGACAATCAGGAGGATTTCAGAAAAACCTGGAAAGACTTACTTTAAGTAGAGCAAAAGGAAGTGAACAGAACCAGAAGAACACTGCACAAAATAACAACAGCAACATTGTATGATGATCAACTATGAATGAGAGCGATTCTCAGCAATACAATGATTCAAGGTAATTCTGGAGGATTCATGCATACTACTCTTCACTTTATTGTTTTCTTGTCTTTTCTTTCACAACACAACTAATATGGAAATATGGTTTGCATGATTGCACATGTATAATGAATCAAATAGTTTATCATCTCAAGAAGGGGGAAGGAGAGAGAGGTTGTAAGAAAATTTGGAACTCAGAATTAAAAAAATAATAAAAGTTGTTTTTACATGAAATTGGGTAAAATGCAATATTTTTCTAAAATACAAAACCAGGTTCTTCTTAGATGGCGCAGCCTTTCTCTTAACTGAGGCTTAAAACTTCAGGGTTCATTATCACCAAAATTGACTGTGAATGTTCATCTGTTAATGATGATCTGTAATAACAATTTATGCACTTCATTTTTGAAAACATCTTTTTATGCAGATTGGCATTGTCATATACTGGTATTATTCCATGGACGTTTGATTTTTGTTGGGAATATTCATCCCTTGCAAGGCATTTATAAAAACCTTTTCAATGTCAATTATGTGCGTTTGAGAATGTCATTACATTACAGATTAATCACTTCCAGTTGAAGGTTAGGTGGAAGCTACTCAATTGTATGGTTAAATGGATTTTGGAATAGGGATTGTTTTTTGTATCCCATCAAGATCCAAAATCTGCTGCCTGAACTGTAGTTTGATCTTGGGAAATATATCCACTGCAAATTTATGTGGGAATCAATAGTTTTTTGTTTTGTTTTGTTTTTTTAATTAATTTATTTATTTAACTTTTCACATTCATTTTCACAAAATTTTGGGTTCCAATTTTTCCCCCTTTTATCCCCACCCCCCACCCCAATACACCAAGCAATCTAATTTTCCCTATCTCCAATCTGCCCTCTCTTCTGTCATCCCTCCCTTCTCTTGTCTCCATCTTCTCTTTTCTCCTGTAGGGCCAGATGACTTTCTATTCCTCATTAACTGTATGTCTTCTTTTCTAGTAGCAGCACAAAACTAAACAGTTGTTCCTAAAACTTTGAGTTCCAAATTCTCCCCATCCCTCCCTCCCCACCCATTCCCTTTGGGAAGGCAGGCAATTCAATATAGGCCATATCTGTGTAGTTTTGCAAATGACTTCCCTGATAGTCGTGTTGTGTAAGACTGACTGAATTACCCTCCATCCTATCCTACCCCTCATTGTTTCTCTTCTGTCTTTTGATCCTGTCCCTCCCCAAGTGTTGAATTCAAATTTCTCCCTCCTCCCTTTGCCCTCCCTTCCATCATCCCCCACCCCCTTGCTTATCTCCTTCTCCCCCACTTTCCTATACTCTAAGATAGGTTTTCATACAAAAATGAGTGTGCATTTTATTCCTTCCTTTAGTCAAATGTGATGAGGGTAAACTTCTTGTTTTGTTTTTTTTTTTTTTTTCTCAGCTCTCCTCTTTTTCCCTCCACTAAAAAGTCTCCTACTTGCCTCTTAAATGACATATAATTATCCCATTCCATTTCACCCTCTTTCCTCCCACTACATTTCTCTCTCAGCATTTACCTTAATTTCTTTTAAGATATGGTCCCATCCTATTCAATTTAATCTGTGCTCTCTGTCTCTGTGTGTGTGTGCATGTGTGTATGTGTGTGTGCGTGCATGCGTGTAGATGTGTGTGTGATCCCACCAACTACCCAGATACTGAAAAGTTTTAAGAGTTACAAATATTGTCTTTCCATGTGGGAATGTAAACCGTTCACTTCTGGTAAGTCCCTTAAGACTTCTCTTTGCTGTTTACTTTTTCATCCTCCCTGGCTCAGCTCCCTCAGGGGCTTTATGCAGAGCCCTTCAGGAACAGAGTGGGTGGGGGTGTGGCGGGGCCCCCGCCTCCCAGGCTCAGTTCCCTCAAGGGCTTTATGCAGAGGCCTTCAGTAATAGAGCGGAGTGGGGCAGGGCCAGTCTCCCAGGCTCAGCTCCCTCAGGTTGTTTATGCAGAGACTTTCAGTAATAAAGATCCTGCCTGCTGCTGGGGGAGTCCAGGCCGCCACCGCTGCTGCCTCCGCTGCCACCCACGCCTCTGCCTCTGCTGCTTCCTGCCCCCGTCTCTGCCACCGCTGCTTCCTCCCGAGGGGGCCGAGTGACGGAGACACTCCACTCCCCCTCTCGTCCATCCCAGCCGTCTCTCTCACTGACCTGTAGCTTCTGTGGGCAGAGGGACTTTCCCGGCTGCTGGAGTTTCCGTCCCTGAAGCCTGCTCGGGTCAGCTTCTCTGGGGCCGCGGCCAGGGCAGCGCTGGGGATGGGGTCCGCTTTCCGGGGCGTGACGGACTCTGTGGACGGCTCTCCAGGGCTCACTGGAACGGAAATCTCTTCCCCTATGTTTATGCACCCCCTGCCGTGATTCAGAATTTATGGGGATCTCTTTTTACCTTAATTCTATGGGTTGTGGGTTTGGAGCTCCTAAACCTGCATCTTGCTACTCTGCCATCTTGGCTCCGCCTCAATAGTTTTTTTTAAAGGGAGTGGGAGGGGAATAGGAATTTAGGTGGCACCCATTATGTGCCAAGCATGGTGCTAGAAGAGATAGTGCTTTTATAGTCTACATTCTCCAGTTGAGGAAACCAAAGCCACAGGGCCACACAGACAGGAAATGTTTGAAACTGGATTTGAAATCAGATTTTCCTGACCCCGGGCCCTCCTTCTATCCACTGCCCCATTTAGGTGTCCCTATAGAGCAATTTGATATTCTTTGTGATTCAGGCTAGTTGTTGCCTAATCTCACCACAGTATGTTTCACATAAAAATAATGTTTTGCCTTATAACTTAGATTGAATCCATTAAGAAACATTATCAAATCTATCGCAAAAGCCAATTTCCAAAGCTAATGTTCGATAATAGTTTTTGAAAGAGGTTCTCCTCATTTAGAAAAATTTCAATCTATTTTAAACTGAAATTGAAAGAACAACCACCATGCATAATTTGTTTTTCTCTGCTTTTCTTGTCTTGACAGGTATGCACTGTTAATAACTATTAAAAAAGTATCATGATATGCTGAAACCTCTCACACTCATCGCATCACTGTGATTTGTAGTGCATTGAACAGTAATGCAAAGAAGGATGAGAACTGCATACAGGGTCTCTATTGAAACTACTCAAAACTGCCATTGTAATACAAAAGGATTCAGTGACAATATGTAAATGAATGAACCTGGCTGTTCCAATGACGTTATTTAAAAATGTAAAAATCATTCTTAGCTCTTAGACCATAGAAAAATAGTCTACGAGACTGATTTAGCTATAGTTTGCTTACCCCTGCTCTAGATGAATCATGACGAAAGCCTGAGTTACTGGAATGACTCTGTGAGTAGATATGGTGCTGTGTGGGGATGACATGTATGAAATGTAGAAGCAGGAAAAAAAACAGAACAAAACATGATTTGGCAAATGACTGGAGGTGGGAGATAAGTTAGATTCTGTTTTAGCAGACAAAATTAAAACAATAACATAAAATATGGCATCATAGTCTAAAATTGCTTAAAACTCTATATGCTACCTACTAATTTTAGGTGTTTAAGTAAGTACTTGTTAAATTGATTTTCAGCTGCTTTCATGGATGAAACTGGATAAGAAAATCTTTAAAATCTAAGTAAAAATAAGTGATGAAAAAAGAAATCTATAATTTAAGTATGGCAGTAAATTTTGAGAAAATTTGCTCTTTGACTTTATATTACCTAAGAAATTCTGTTACTCAAAGAAATTGAGCCTGGTGATGACTTTAAAAAAAATCATTCACTTGTAACAGATTTGCTATCTGGTAATATAGTATCACATTTATTTCTATTCCTCTATATCACTTTTATAATTAACGTTTAGAACTGGAACAGCAAATGTCTGGGTGATTTCCTTCTCTCTGTCTGTCTCACAGAAACAGTGAATGAACGAAGCAAATACATAGTCAAGGAAATCTGAATCTCATACAGGTACGTCCTCTAGTAGATTTGCAGTATTGTAGACATACAAGGAACACTTTATTTAAATCTACAACATGTGTGTTTGGTGAATGTTTTCCATAGACATGAGCCCATCTGATTTGAGTTACAAAGGGGCATTGAATTCTGGGGAATTGTGTTCAGAACCATAGAAAAACTGATCTCTGAAGAGGTAACAAGGTAAATGCTATGAAGAGACAATGTGACTTGCATAGCACGGCCACACAAGTTCATTCAGGTAAAGTTCTAAGAAATAAACCTGCATCATCCCCTGCTCTGATTCAGTGTGCTGGGGCTTCCTGATATGCTTTCTGCTGATCTTTCCTACTTCCTAACAGTCCTGTGGACACTTTAACGATTCTTCAACCAATTCTCGCTATTGGCCTCACATAGCATCCTCTGTTATTCGGATCATAATTCTGAAATATGTTCTCCTTTCCCAAGAGATTTCTTATCTTCCTTTTCTTCTGTTAATTACACCTAATCAATGGCACTAGTTGGTTCCATGCTTTATAGAGGATGGAAATTGAGCAGAATAGCTGGGTCAGGCTACTGCTACACCAAGGCTTTCACGCATAATTGCTGACCAAGTGATCAATCTCTAATAGTAAGAATCACACAGGGGAGAAGCACTGAGCAAGGATCAAATGAGAAAGTTAGCAGACTGAAGTCACTCTTAATATCAGACATTTTGTATGTAATGACAGAAGTGATCATTTATAAGCAGTCTCAAGAAAGGATCAAATAAAAACAATTAAACCAAATAAATAAAAACTCGGAAGAAAGAGAAATTACTGGGGTGTATATGATGGGATTAGAGGAGCATTGTAATTAGAAAAAAATATAGGAAGGATATATTTTCAGCATCCAAAAAATATTGAGTGGTCAGGTTTTAATTTCTATTCCATCTATATACAGCCAAGCCGTAAATGAGTATCAGGTAGTACTGACACTTTTTAACTTACTTGGAAAAGAACGAAGGAAGATTTTTTTTAATAGTTTTGCATGACCAGTTGTATTCCATTCCCATTCAATACTGAACAAGAAGACCAAACTGTAACATGACAGTTGAGGTTACAAAGCAGTCATTTAATAAACAAAAACATACTGAGTATCCAAAATTCTTAGTACATAGTATTGCATAAACTGCTTATATTTTTAGCAATGAGATGTCTAACACTGTGGATAGTGTATTAAACATACTAGTGGGATTCATTTTATAATGTTCTTTTATACGCTGTAATTTCTCATTTTTTGGGAGGAATTATTTGTATATTATCTCAAGATATAGAGAAGGTAATAGTTCTAAATGTTTTCTTAAGACTCTTTGTAATCCTATATACTCAAAGAATACAGTAGATGCTAGATTAATAATTCATTTTTTGCAATAAACATGTTATTTAAAGAGTACTATTAATGAATGTCTGTCTGCTTAGGGTGGGGTGATGATTTCTGTTCTAAAGGAAGTCAATCCCAGGCCTAGAACCATTTAACATTTTAATTAGACAGGGAGTTGAAATCATGCCTTTTAAAGTATGAGTGGCAACATTTCAACTTGATTTTTTTCTATATTCTGTGATTCTTACATAAAAGGTAATACAATACTCTGAATATTTTGATGAGTTAGATATGATTTTATAGTCTTTGAAATGTCTCTGGTTTTAAATTTTGGAGGAACTCAATCATAAAAAATAGTTGGAAGATAGCAATGAGCTCATAGGATTAACATTTGGGGGTATTGCTCTAGTTTGTACTTATCACTCCTCTGACAATTTATCCCAGTTCAAGACACTCTGTAAGTATTCATGCCCCCAAAACTATGCATGCCCAAAAACTATGGCTCATATAATTCCATTGATGTGATGATGCTTATTAGTCACCAAGAGACCATATTAGTTTGGGTCAGTTTACCAGAAATACACACACTATCAGTGGGAAAGGGAGACACAGCTAGAGAAAATTCTTGAAAAGGCATGTACAGTATATGTGTGGCCAAGACCATGCACCTATGTAGAGAAACAACTCATGACTAAGGGCTAAGCAGTGTTCATAGCTTCTTACCATGTTATCCCTTTGCTCCTGCTGATCTTAAAGCCACTTTTGGGCAATTAGTATCCAGTAGAAACTGTTCCATTGGGTTTGTGGTCACTGCTAGACATCTCAACTGGGCATGTTGTTGGAAAGATTCTTTCTTTTACCAGCTTCTTGTTTTTCAAATAGTGTTCTCAGCCGACGCACTACCTCTTTCCCATAAGAAGAGGGAGGCTTTGCCAACTTCTTTTTAGCTTAAAGAAGAGAGGGCTGTGGGAGGAGCCGAGATGGCAGAGTAGAAAGACTCACGTATGCTAGCTCCAAACCCACAGCCCATATATTTCCTGCAAGAAGAACTCCCCACAAATTCTGGATCACTGCAAGGTGCACAGAAACACAGTGGAAGAAATTTCCATTCCAGGGAGCCCTGGAGAGCGGTCCCCAGGGGTCCATCACACCCCGGAAAGTGGAACCCACCCCAGCGCTGCCCTGGCCGCAGCCCCAGAGGAGCTGATACGAGCAGGCTTCAGGGGTGGAACCTCCGGCGGCCGGGAAGGTTCCTCCACCCACAGGCACTACAGGTCAGTGAGAGAGACGTCTGGGCTGGCCGAGAGAGGAGCAGGGTGTCTCTGTGGCTCGGGCCTCCTCGGGAGGAAGCAGCAAAGGCAGAGGCAGAGGCAGCGGTGGAGGCAGAGGCAGAGGCAGGAAGCGGCAGAGGCAGCAGTGGCCTGGGACTCCCAGAGCAGCAGGCAGGAGCTCCATTCTCTGCATAAACCCCCTGAGGGAACTGAGCCTGGGAGGCGGCCCTGCCCCCTCCGGAGAACCAGAACTTAAGCTCATATTGAATAGCAGCCACTCCCACCATGGATAGCCCTGAGACTGGGAAGTAGCATTTGAATCTCAGACCCCAAGCACTAGCTGGGCATATCTAGGCAGGGGTGGAGAGGAATCTCAGAAGTCAAGTAACTGGCTGGGAAAATGCCCAGAAAAAGGAAGCAGAATAAGACCATAGAGAGCTACTTTATTGGGGAAGAGATGTTCCTTCCGCCCTTCATTTCTGATGACGAAGTACAATGCCTGCCGTCGGAGAAAGACGTGGAGGTCGGGGCTTCTCTATCCCAGACATCCGAGGTGGATGTCCGGTGGGCTCAGGCCATGGAAGAGCTAAAAAAGGATTTTGAAAATCAAGTTAGACAGGTGGAAGAAAAACTGGGAAGAGAAATGAGAGAGATGCAAGAAAAGCATGAAAAACGGGTCAATACCTTGGTAAAGGAGACCCAAAAAAATGCTGAAGAAAATAACACCTTGAAAAATAGGCTCACTCAATTAGTCAAAGAGGTTCAAAAAGCCAATGAGGAAAAGAATGCTTTCAAAAGCAAAATTAGCCAAAATGGAAAAAGAGGTTCAAAAGCTCACTGAAGAAAATAGTTCTCTCAAGATTAGAATGAAACAGATGGAGGCTAATGACTTTCTCAGAAACCAAGAAATCATAAAACAAAACCAAAAGAATGAAAAAATGGAAGAGAATGTGAAATATCTTATGGGAAAAACAACTGACCTGGAAAATAGATCCTGGAGAGACAATTTAAAAATCATGGGACTACCTGAAAGCCATGATCAAAAAAAGAGCCTAGACATCATCTTTCAGGAAATTATCAAGGAAAACTACCCTGAGATTCTAGAACCAGAGAGCAAAATAAGTATTGAAGGAATCCATCGATCACCACCTGAAAGAGATCCAAAAAGAGAAACTCCTAGGAACATTATGGCCAAATTCCAGAGTTCCCAGGTCAAGGAGAAAATATTGCAAGCAGCTAGAAAGAAACAATTCCAGTATTATGGAAATACAATCAGGATAACTCAAGATCTAGCATCTTCTACATTAAGGGATCGAAGGGCGTGGAATAGGATATTCCAGAAGTCAAAGGAACTAGGACTCAAACCAAGAATCACCTACCCAGCAAAACTGCATATAATACTTCAGGGGAAAATATGGTCTTTCAATGAAACAGAGGACTTTCAAGCATTCCTGATGAAAAGATCAGAGCTGAAAAGAAAATTTGACTTCCAAACACAAGAATGAGAAGAAGCATGAAAAAGTAAACAGCAAAGAGAAGTCATAAGGGACTTACCAAAGGTGAACTGTTTACATTCCTACATGGAAAGACAATATTTGTAACTCTTAAAACGTTTCAGTATCTGGGTAGTTGGTGGGACCACACACAGACGTACACACACACACACACACACATGTACATGTGTGCACGCATGCACACACAGAGACATAGCACAGAGTGAATTGAATAGGATGGGACCATATCTTAAAAGAAATTAAGGTAAATGGTGAGAGAGAAATATAGTGGGAGGAGAGAGGGTGAAATGGAATGGGGTAAATTATATCTCATTCAAGAGGCAAGCAGGAGACTTTTTAGTGGAGGGGAAAAGAGGAGAGCTGAGAAAAAAAACATGAAGTTTACCCTCATCACATTCAACTAAAGGAAGGAGTAAAATGCACACTCATTTTGGTATGAAAACCTATCTTACAGTACAGAAAAATGGGGAAGAAGGAGATAAAGCAGGGAGGGAGGGATGATGGAAGGGAGGGCAATGGAAGAAGGGAGCAATTTGAGGTCAACACTCTTGGGGAGGAACAGGATCAAAAAACAGAATAGATACAATGGGGGGCAGAATAGGATGGAGGGAAATGCAGTTAGTCTTATACAACACAACTGTTATCGAAGTCATTTGCAAAACTACACAGATACGGCCTATATTGAATTGCCTGCCTTCCCAAAGGGAATGGGTGGGGAGGGAGAGATGGGGAGAATTTGGAACTCAAAGTTTTAGGAACAACTGTTGAGTATTGTTGTTGCTACTAGGAAATAAGAAATACAGTTAATGGGGAATAGAAAGTCATCTGGCCCTACAGGACAAAGGGACAAGAGAAGGGAGGGATGATAGAAGAGAGGGCAGATTGGTGATAGGGAAAATTAGAATGCTTGATGTATTGGGGTGGGGGGAGGTGATAAATGGGGAGAAAATTTGGAACCCAAAATTTTGTGAAAACGAATGTAAAAAGTTAAATAAATAAATAAACAAACAAACAAATAGATAAATAAATAAATGAATGCATAAATAAATAAAAAACTTAATTCCCTACCAAAAAAAAAAAAAAAAGAGAGGGTTAAATTTCAGCTCTTTTTGTGAGAACGACAGGCTTTTCATCATACCAGGAAAACAGAAACAAAAGCAAAAATCCAAATGCACTCAGAGACATATGCTCTATAAGGACAGAAATATGTAAGCTCCCATTAACTTGACTATTCTGCAGCATCTCACCATATGAAGAGAGTTTTAGCTTCTAGGTGTCGATTGCTTTGGGAATGAAGAATAGCCATCTCTATAACTGGCACAGGCATTTAGACTATCCTTCAACAATTTTTGACAATCTTTTTTTTTAATGTTAAGTTCCAAATTTGATTCCTCCGTCTTTTGCCTCATCAAGAATGCAAGCAATTTGATAAAGCTTATACGTATGCAGTTGTTCAACACATATTTCCATATTGGTCATGATGTCAAAAAAAAAGACCCCTTCAACCCAAAAAAGTAAATGAAATTTTAAAAAAAGTATGTTTTGATTTGCATTTAGCCTACATCATTACTTTCTGTCGAGCTGTACAGCTCTTTTCATAAGTCTTGGATCTGTGTTGGATCATTGCGCTGATCAGAATAGGCAAGTTGTTCAAAATTCATCATTCTGAAATTGTTGTTACTGCCTATATTCTTCTCCTGATTCTGCTTATTTCACTTTGCATCCATTCATTTAAAGCTTTGCAAGTTGTTTTATTTTTTCTGTAACAATCCTGCTTATCACTTCTTATTGCATGATAGTATTGCATGGTACTCGTGTATCAGAATTTGCTCAGCCATTCCCCAAATGGTAGGCATGTCCTAAATTTGTAATCTGTTAGTAACACAAAAAAAGCTACTATATATTTTTGTTCAAATTGATCCTTTTCCTCTTTCCTTTGATCTCTTTGAGATATAGACATAGCCACTTACATTATTTTAAAATATATATATATATATATAAAGACCTTTATTAGCAGAAGCTTGCCATGTGTGGATTTTTGAAAATAATCAGGCATACTTTCATACAAATTAAAGATGAAGTTCTTAAAAATCTCACTTGACCAGATATGAAACAATTTAAAAACCTTTAAAGGTCTATTGAGAAAATCAGGCTTAAAAAACCCCCACAATAATATGTCATTCCCCAAAAGAGACTTCTTTAAGTAGAAACATAAAAATCCTAAATACTGAGAGTTCTAGTTTTTCAAGGCAACAGCATAAAGCAAGCACTTAGGTCTTCAGTTCCAAATCTTTTCTTCATGTCTTAGTATTGCTGGAATTTCACCTTCTTTCTTCTTAGAGGTCGACTATGCGGGATGAGAGTGGAGCATTTACCCAGCCCGACCCTGCTCAGCCTCTGAGCCCACATTTTCAGTTTGGTTCCACTGCTTTTGTCTTGTCAGTCATCTTGCGGTTCCAGGTTCTCTGCATTGGTAATTGAAGTGCTGATTGTATGGACAGACGCTAGAAAGGGGTTCTCCTTTGCTTTATTCCCTTCCTCTCTGAGCTGTCATGACTGCGGAATTGCGGTCTATAACCCCATACATATTGCGCCTCCCTGGTTTCCCTTGTTCTCCCGCACCCTGGTTGGCAGCACCCTGCATTACTTGTAGCCTGCACAGGAGGGTTGGCATACTGTGATCGACGACGTCTTCACGTGTAGCCAAGCACTGGCAGTAGGGCCTGCGTTGCTGGGGCTGCCCTTGCTTCCTCGTTCTTCTCCCCATTCTCACTCTTCTGGTAACCGCGTTAGTAGCGTCTTGGCGGACCCCAGCGTCCTGCATAACATCTGTAATGGTTAGGGCCCCTGCACATTTACTGCCCTGAAGCAGCAGGGCACAGGGCCTGTCACGGCGGCTTCCCTGCATCCTTTTCAACAGCAACGAACTCCAGAGTCTCTCCATGTCCTGCCCTGGAAGGTAAGAGTCATTCTTTAGGGGTTAATCGTCTGTGGTGTACAAATATATAAACCTTCATCTCGATGACCTGCCCGCCGCTGACGGTGATGCCAGGCTGCTAGGTCTAGGCATCGCTGCACGTGGTCACCGTAATGGTGACTGAGGCGGTGAGGTGTGATGTGAGCAGGCCAGTCGATGGGGCGCAGCAGGGACAGAGAGTTCCGATTGAACTCTACATTATTCTTTATTGCGCCATAAGAAATGATGAACAAGAAGACTTCAGGGAGGCATGGAAGGACTTACATGACCTGATGCTGAGCGAAAGGAGCAGAACCAGGAGAACTTTGTGCACAGCAACGACCACAGTGTGCGAGCGTTTTTTCTGGTAGACTTGGAACTTTGTAATAACACAAGAACTTACTGAGAAAAAAAAATCCCATTGTTGGTCTTCTAAGGCAAAATGCCTTCCACACTTAGAGAAAGAAATATGGAAGTCATTTGCAGAATGTAGCAGATCATGTTTGTGTGTGGGTGGGTTTCAGTGTATTACGTTTTGATTTGTTATATGGTTTCTTCCATGTATTTTAGTTCGACTACATAGCATGACTATAGTGAAAATGTGCTCAGTAGGAAAGTATATGTAGAACCTATACAGAATTGTATTCTGTCATGGGGAGGAAGGGGGATAGTGGGGGAAGGTGTGTGGGGGGGATAAAATCTTAATTTTAAGGAAGTGATTGTAGAACATTAAAAAAAAATAAAAAAAATAAAGAAAAAACAACACACTTATCATCTTTGTACCCGATATGGAATTCTGCTGAAGGGTTTGTTTTTAAAATGCCAGGAGTAACTAATGTACTCTTTCCTTTGTGTATCTGTAATTATTACTGCCGGAACTCCACACTGTTCAACAGTACTGGTCCTTATGGGGTGTCTTCCCCTCAGGTTCTACGCAGTGGATGAGAATACCTCCTGCCTAAGACCAATTGCTCCAGACGAAGAACTTGCTTTTCTCTGAAATGTAGTACTTACTCTGTTTTAGCTAAAGGTGGCTTCCGACAAAATCAAACAAATGATGCTGGGAGATCCTGCTATTAAAAAAAAAAAAGGTTTAAACTCCTTTTCACTCTTTTTAAAAAAAATGTTTTTCGTGCAAACATCTCTACTACACTGCAGTTCCCATTGTCATGAGGTTCTTTGTGTAAGGGAAATTTTGGCTGTGCAAAAAGCATCTGAAATGGAGTCTCTTCGTGTGGAAAACTTTGAAAACCTGTTTCCAGAGGAATCTAAATGGGGACGTCCCTGCCTTTTGGTTCAGTTGGACAACAACAACTCTGACTGTGGAAGCATTGCAAAGAACCTTCGAGCCACCACCGTGATGTTTTGACTTTATTCATTTCTGGAGTATCTTAATGACTCAATTGCCCCTATGGTATGGTGTCTCTCACCTCTGGAGTTTGAAAGGTTCAGGAGAATCTGATATAAGAAACAGCACCTAACATTGATGCCCTGAGAAATAAGTATGAATCTTTAGATATGTCCTTATCTAGATTTTTTTCTTTTTCTTTTAAGTAGGGTAGATAGTGGGAGAGATAGTGTTTTGTTTTTTTTAGACAGGTGGAAAGATGATAGAAATGTGAAATGTTGCATGAATTTTCAGATAAGGTCACTACTTTTAGTTTAACTTTTACCTTTTTATATAAGACACATTTTATGAGTCAGTAATAATCTATAAATATAAATGTAAAAAAAAACCCAGCAATCAGACTGAAAGTGACAAAAACAAATAAATAAATACATGGAACAGTCTTCAAGCGTTACCTTCAGGTTCCCTACTTGGCTTCTGTTTATGTGTCTTCTCCTATTATGTTGTAAGCTCCTTGAAACCAGGGCATATCTTTATTTTTCTTCTTTGTTGTGCCATGCAGATAGTAGGACCTTAATAAATATTTGACTTACTGAGAATGTATATGCTGTATTTGAAGTCATAGAATTAGGGTACTAGAGCAGGAAGTGATCTTACAAACCTATGAAGTCTAACTTCCTCATTATTTTGTCCTCATTTTGCAATCATATCTGACTTTTCAAAACCCATCTGACGAAGATGCTAGAGTGCTTTGTCATTTCCTTCTCCAGCTCATTTTAGCAGATGAGAAATCCAGGACAAACAGGTTTAAATGGCTTGCCCAGGGTTACTTAACTAATGAGTGTCTGAGACTGGATTTAAACTTTGGATGATGAATCTTCTTGACACCATTCCTGCCCTGCCACTTAAGCCACTGTGCCATTTAGGTACCCTTCCTCATTTTTACCAGTGAGCAAACTGAGGCCCAGAAAGGTTAAGTGACTTGCCCAAAGTCACACAGATAGGAAACATTAGAGGAAGAATGTGAATTAGCATTTTAATTTTAAATTAATTGATTTAAAAGTTTAATTATTCACATGCTTTTTCTTTCTTTTTTAATATTTAGATGCAATATGATTCATGGCTTACTCTTTAGAGAACTTGTCATTTTTTTATAAATCACTTAAACATTTTATCCAATATTGTTTCTGTTATTTTCACTTTCATCTTCAGACAATATTTAACCTAACTTCCATTTTAAAATAAAGCAATATTTCAAAATCATTAAGTCTCCCCTTAAAAAACAAATTATTTTCTTACACCATTTGAAAACAAAGAGAAATAAAAAAGAACCCTGGAGGCTTTAACATTGCTTTTATCTTAGTTACAAAACTGATTTCATAAAATCAATAACAACACTTGTGGCCATGTATCATACTGGAATAAAATAATTTTTTTCTCTTTGGGACATCGCAGTGCCACAGAGTCTTCCTATTAAAATAGTGTTTTTTTAAACTGTTCTTTCTTCAGTACTTATTCAATAATTTAAATCCCATAAAGTCCTCCAGGTACACTTTGGATATATGGTTCTTCCTTAGAACTCTTTTTATTTGATATGAAGTCATAATACATCAAATTATCAAATAAAAGTTCTAGTGACAGTTTGAATGAGTTTTCAGTTTGAGCCTACCTTTACATGCAATTAAGGAAAGATGGCATGTTGTAGTGCTGAATTTTTGGTGTTGTTATTTTGTTTTACAAATTAAATGCATTGATTGATGCCCAGCTCCTAATGCTAAGCTGTCACTAATGCTTGGTTATTCTTTTATTAATCTCTCAAATCATACAAGAAGTGGCATGAAATGTTACATCACCCAATGTGTGTATAATTGGAAATGTAGGTAGATCAGTCAGGTAGTGGGAATTTGGGATAATTGATGGACACATTGAGTTCCCCACTCTTTTAGAAGATCTATAGGAAGGCCTCTAGAACATTAGTGCATTTAATGGAAAATTTATGAATATATAGGAATGGAAATTACACAAAGTATGAATAAATTGTGATAGGGCAGAGGAAATTACTCAAAAAGGTAGGATCATGAAGTAATGATGTATATGTAGATGATGATTAAGTGGAGTGGAGATCACATGGATATTACTATTCCCTTTTAACTATGTAAATAATAATTGATGTGGATTGTCAATCATGTGTTGCTCTTCTCCATGTCGTCCCATTAGTGGGCCAAATCAAAGTCATCCAATGTGTTTGGGACAATCGTTAGGTTTGGGTGCCATTTTGAGAATACTAGTGAGGCACACATTGGCTCTCTTTCATCTTTTCGTATTACAATTTCACCTTTGATTTTTGTCATATGTTTCTTTGATCATATCCTTCCTTTTTTTCTCGTAGAAGAATTGTTGACCACTGGCTTATGCTCATTTTAATTTTTAATGAACTGCAGCATTCCTAAGCTCACAGTCATATATCAGCATTCTCAATAATAAGTGTTTCAAATACTTTCACCCTTGTCCAGCTATCAAACTTATACTCCTACACATTCAATGACTCTTTAAAAAAATTTTATTTTAGATTCAAACACCAGAACACAAATACAGAATAGGGAAAAGTAACAAAAACATATCATAAACTTAAATCATAACCTCAGTCTCCTTTTTTTCATAATCTCACTTCTCTTTTCTGATGCTGTCTTTTCAATATGAGCTTTGTCAATTTTCCTTTTGTTGTCTACTGAAAAAAATGTATATCTTCATCCTTCTTATTCATTATGTCTCTTTTTATGAAAAAAATACTTTTCCTCTTTTTCTCACAAAGACTTGGTTTCCACAATTGTAAAATAGGCATTTAACTGCTTGAATAACATAATTAACTTCTTGTGAGGAAAGAATTTTACAAACTTTAAAGCAAGTCTCCACTTATAATCACAATTAAATCTCCTGTCTCCTCTTTCAGGACTTTAGTAGTGTTTTACCTTTTCTTGGGTTTTTGACCTCTTCCTTTCCACTAGATCATTTTTCTTTCTCCAATACAGAACTCTTTTTGCCTTAATAAGAGCATCTTTGGGCTCTGCTACCCTTTCAGGTTTTTAATAGACATTTCACATTTCCTTCCTCGTCAAGCTTCTTGAAAAAGAAGCTTGTGTACTCTCCTTCCTCACCAAGTTCCTCTCTTATTTTTTCAGTCTTCTTTTTTACATCTTTACCGTTCTTTTTCCTTTCCTCTGTTAAGAGCACCTCTTTTCCCCAGTAATTCATACTCAAAACCAGCTGGTTATATTATTTCATTGTTTTCGTTTTGTTTCAGATATTCAATCAGTTGTCAAGAGAATATAAGTGCTTTGAGGGCAAGAACTATTTAATATTTCTACTTGTGTCCTCAATACCCTACTTGGCAGAAAATGATTGCTTAGTAAATATTTGAATTGAATTTCCCCTCCTGCTGGATCACATTAAATGATGTTTCTAACATGTGCCCCCCTCCTCCTTTCCATCCCTCCTTTCAATGCCTTGAATCATCTTTGAAGACTTATATTGGATAACTGCTAACTCTCAATATTCTTATCTTTGCAGGTAAAATCTTGTTTTTGTGGTTAAAGTTAATCACAGATATAAATTATTTCTCCTAGAACAAATTATATCTGTCATATACTTTTTACACATGATAGTATTTACTGAATTATTTTATAGGGACAGCTTGATGTAGATTGTACTATGTTGGGCTTAGAGTTAGGGAAATGTCAGTTCCAGTCCTGCCTCAGATATTCAATTCTTGTAAAAGCAACTTAACCTGCTTTTGTTTCAGGCAACATCCTCTGATATTGAAGTCTGAATTGGTAGAGGGAATTCTCCATCTTGAGAAAATCAACAATCTTTGGCATTATGTAAAAAAATAAAAATCTGTTGCTACTTGGATAGCCATCTTGATTTACTCTCCAGTAAACTGTAATCTTAAGGGCAGAGTTTGCCTCTTGTTTACCTTTGTATATAATCTAGCACCTAGTACAACACTTTATGTATCTTAAGTCTTAAATATTCTTATATGTCTCCCTTTTAGAACTGTTCATTTTTAAAATTCAACAGTTGGAAGTCATCTTAAGGATTTAGAACATATCCCTTAAAATTAAAAAACATAAAGGATCTCAAGAAACAAGTTCACAATCAAGTTATGTATGGCTTGGAGAACAATGTGAACTTCTGATACTGAGCTAGTCTTGGAAGTACTCAGATGATATTGATATTGACTAATCTTTTTTATACCAAAAATTAAAATTTGAGGTAAGAAATTCTACAAATTTGATGCTAAATAAATCTGAATATGCTGGAATTTTCAGAATTAAAGGAAAGCATCATGATATAATGTAGTTGTTATAATTTGTATTCCTATAATATTTCATGATTTAGAAATATTTTATTTCAAGAATATAACATCATAAAATGCATCTAATTTTGTTTGGGAATCAATTCCCTTTCTCTGCTACTGCCATATCCATTTTCAAATGAAAAATGTAAAAAAATGTGAAAGAGTAGAGTAAATGATTTTGCAATTTTAAGTTAAATGATCTAATTTCAGTTGAAGTAGGAGTTCTTGAAATAGACTTACTAGACACAATGAATGTCTTACTTAATGTATGATCAAAGGAAGTCATTGGTACATTACAAATTGTTAAATAGTTAAGTGGTTTGAATTGATAAATGTCTTTATGGTGGTTATATTTCAAAGATACAACATTGAACCTTATGTGAATATGTAAAGGGGAGAGTGAAGAGGAAAAGAGATCTGCAAATTAGAAATAAATCTACATATTTGCTTTTTAGCACTAGATCTTAATATTAAATTTTAGTCAATCTTTGAAGCTGGAATAGATCTAAAAATAATTTTGTCTAATCCCTTCATTGTATAAATGAGGAAAATGAGTCCAAAAGATAGTAGTTGCCAAAGGTCACAGAATTTATCAAATGTAGGGAGTGGTATGATGAGGCTGCATACATTCTTGACACAGAATAGTCGCAGTGTTTCAAGAAAGAAACATTAAGAGTCTGAGGAAGACAAATTGCTTAATGGATCCTGCTAGTCTGGATGAACCACTCCCTTCCTCTTCACCCTAGGGACTAAGATAAAAATTTTCTGTAGTGGTTCTGTTCCTTTTACTCCTGACATTAAAGAACCATTTGAGGGAGGATATATGGGTGTGGGAACAATCTTTTCTCTCTGTTTTTTTTTTTTTAATTTTTAATCAGACTTTTCATTTTGGGCAAATGAACTGAAAACCAAGCCCAGGGTAACTTTGTTCAAATAGAGAAAATGAAATATGCCTGGCAGTGCATATTTGAAACCAAAAGAAAATTGTGCTTCTTATTCCAGTTGCAGAATGCCCATGCATTCGAAGCATTACTAATTAACAATTATATCTTTGTTTCTTTTGTGGTCTTGTTTATTTTTGATAAAATCATAGAGGAAGACTAGTTAAAAATATAAAACAATAGTATCTCCTGAGTCAAATTCCTGTTGCTCTTTCATCTGCCTCAATACAGGCCATCTTTAATATATACATTGTTGAGTTCCAAAAATTTGTAAGTTGTTTGTTCAAATCTGGGAAAGCATTTTCCCATAGAAAGCAAGCTATTAATAATGATTAGAATCCTAGCTGATTTGAAGAAATCTGGGGGAACACCCAATATAGTTGTTGACAATGCCACAGACTAATGCTTAATTACTCTAATTAGCAATTCCCTCACCTGTAAAATGAGGTTCTTTCCAAGTTTTATTACATTGAGGTGATCCTGCTTTCTCATATGCATACTACAATATTATGATTCTTTATAGATGGTGGTTTCAAGTATTGTGTAATCTTTTAAGCAAAGACTTACATAAAGGAAGTAGAGTAAATATGATGGGTATAGAGTTGGGAATGATCTTAGAGACTTTTTGGTCAAATGTTCTAATTTTACAGATCAGAAAAACTAAGACGTAGGGGAAAATAAGTTGTTAAGAATGAAGGTATATACCTCATATATCTGAGGTGATTTCTAATTCCTTTCAGACAAAGAGAAAGTTTTCTTACTCCTAGGTCCTTTATCACTTCATTATTTATTTATTTTTCACTTTACTTACTTTTTTTCTCACATATTGTGGTGCCTATGCCAGCTGTGAATATGCCAGCATAATTCTAAATTGCAAAACATAACAGATTCTCCACATGGACAACAGAACAAAAACATTTATTTAAACACCAGAAAGTGGAATCCCAGCACCATAAAGCCAAATCCATCAGAGCAACAGAGATATCTATACACAATAACAATGCAGGGGGCACCACCATCCCCAAACCTTTCCTTTGCTAGAGCCTTCCCACAAATGAGCACTCACAGCTCTCTGCCTGTTTCCTCTCACTCTCTTACCTCTAACTGCCTTGTGTAACTTCCTCTCTCTCTTTGGTCTTTCAGGTGCATCCACTCTTCCTGCTCCATCCAATTGGCAAACTCCTCCCAGAGCAGACTCATGTGACTCAGGCTTCCATGTGACTTAAACAGGTCACATGGACCTATTAATTGATGGGAAAGATCTTCCCATTATGCAAAAATACATTGACAATAAAACTATTCACTTTGTTATTATTAAGAACTACATCAAAAGAGTACCCCTAGCTTTGGGAGCCCTCAAACCCGTGACAGGAATGGTATTAAGTAATTGGTCTAAAAGAAACTATAGGGATCCCTGATCTAGCACTGGGTGTAGGATGGGGTGCTGTTTGTCAAATTTATTGCCTATACCTGCGGACACAGAGGACTGCATATCAAGGGAGCAAAGAGCACTGACGAGCAGTATTGCCTGTGATCATAAGGCAGCATTGAGCACAGCTTTTTCCGGATTGCAACTCTCCCTTAAAAGTATCAAAAACTTACAAATCTCCCAAATTAGCTCTGAATGCAGTAGTGTCAAAAAGCCTGAAGCTTGGGACGGTTCCCTATGATTTCAAGAACAGAGCCCAACATTAACATAAAGTTCAAAGTCAAGAAAAAAATCTGACAAAATGAGCAAGCAATAATAAAGAACCAGGGCATTAAAAAACAAAAACAAAAGCAATAGTGACAGGGAAGATCAAGGCACAAACTCAGAAGAAGATGATGTCAAAACAGTTAACAAGGAAAACCTAAAGTAAGAATGTGAATTTGACACAAACTTGGGAAGAATTCCTAGAAAAGCTAAAATTTAAAATCAATGGAAAAATTTGAGAAAATGAGAGCGATGTAAGAATATTATGAAAAGATAATTGCAAGCTTGATAAAAGAGTCAAAAAAAGCTAATGAAGAAATACTACCTTAACAGAATTGACCAAATGGAAAAAAGTTATAAAACAACATTTGAGAAAAATGACCCTTAAGTGCCCTAACTGACCAAATGGAAAAAGATGTACAAAAGTTCACTGAAGAAATTAATTCCTACTGAGCAAGTGGATACTAGTGACTCTATGAAGCATCAAGAACCAAAATTAAACAAATTGAGGAAAATGATATATAATGTGAAATATCTCATCAGTAAAAAACCACTTATCAGGAAAAACAAATGGAGCATGGTTAATTTAAGAATTACTTGACTCCCTGAAAGTTATTTTCAAAGAAAGAACATAGAAATCATTTTAAGAAATTATAAAGGAAAACTGTCCTGAGATCTCAGAATCAAAGGGAAGAGTAGAAATGGAAAGGATCCAAAAATCACCTCCTGAGACAAACTCCAAAATGAAAACCCCTAGGAATATTAGGGATCAATTCCAGAGCTCCAAGGTCAAAATACTTCAGTGAGTCAGACAGAAACAAATTAAATACGATGATAGCACAGTCAGGATCACCTAAGATTTAGCAACTACAGCATTGAAGGAGCAGAGGACTTGCTATAGGATATTTATACTATTAAACTTTCCAAGCACAATTGAGTATGGTCTTTCAAAGAGAAAATGAATATTTAAAGAAATAAATAACTTTTGGGCATTTTCATAAAAAGATAAGGTGAATGAAAAAAGTGCTCTTTCAAATACAAGAGTCAAGAGAAACAAAAGTTTTATAAAAAGCATGTTTCCATCTCCACTGAGATTCCGTCAATTCTTTTTCTGGAGATAGGTAACATTTTTCATCATGTTCTAAATTATTCACAGTTCATCCTCAAATATTTCTGTTACTGTGTACACTATTTGTCATTTTCCTTTTCTGTCATATTAGCCAATCTGATAGCTATGGGGTGGTACCCAGAATTGTTTTAATTTTCATTTCGTTTATCAATAGTGATTTAGAGCATGTTTTATACGATTAGAGATAGCTTTCATTTTTTTCTTCTGAGAACTCTATGGTTATATTCCTTGAGATTGCTCAATTGGTGAATGGTGTTTATTTTTTTATAAATTTGAATCAGTTATCTATATATCTGAGGTAATTAGACCTTTATCAGAGAAATTTGCTGTAAATTTTTTTCAGTTATGATTAGTGTGTATTTCCCTCCAACCTATTTTCCCCTATTTATCCTATTATTTCTTTCATTTTGCCTTATCCATCCCCCAAAGTATTTTGCTTCTGACTCCTCAAATCTGATGTCCCTCTGACATTCCTGTAGGATAAGTTTCTATCGCCAACTGTGTGTGTATGATTTTCTCTCTTTGAGCCAATTTTGATGAGAGTAAGGTTAAAGTGACCCGTGCCACCTCCTCCCAAGTTTCCCCTCCACTTTAAAAGCTCTTTTACACCTTTTTTTTTATGAGGTAATTTACCCTAATCGACCTCTCTCTTTTCACTTCTCCCAGTGCATTCCTCTTTGTCACACAATTTTATTTTTTGGATGTCATCCCACTGTAGTCAATTCACACCTATGCCACCTGTTGATGTACGCTCCTTCTAACTGTCCTAATAATGAGAAAGTTCTTAGGAGTTACAAATATGAATTTCCCATGTAGGATGTAAACAGTTTAACCTTATTAAAGCTTTTGAGTTCTCTTTCTTGTTTACCTTTTTATGCATCTCTTGAGTCTTGTATTTGAATGTCAGATTTTCTATTCAACTCTGTTTTTTCAAACAGGAATGCTTTAATGACCTCAGTTTCATTAAATATCTATTTTTCCCCTGATGGATTAACTCAGTTTTGCTGGGTAGTTGATTCTTATTTGTTATGCTAGCAATTCCTTTGCACTTCGGAATATCATATTTCAAGTCCTTCAATCCTTTAGTATAAAAGCTACTAAATCCTGTATAATCCTGATTGTAGCTCCACAATGTTTTGATTGTTTGTTTCTGAATGCTTGAGGTATTTTCTTCTTGATCTGGGAACTCTGGAATTTGGCTATAATATAATATTTGGTAGTTTTCATTTTGGGATCTCTTTCAGAGCTTGAATGTTTCTTTTTTTTCCTTCTGAATTTGTGTTTTGATCTTGCATGTCCCCATAAAACTTTCTGTGGTCTGTTTCTGTTGTTTGCTCATTTTTCCAGCATATAGCTTGTTTTTTAAATTTATTTGAAATTTGAAATCTTCTTTTGGAGTTAAGCTGTACAAAAGATCAAAAGTTTGAGACAGTGCTCCCTCCAAATTGTCTTTGTTTCTCTATCTGTCTGTCTCCATCTCTCTTTTACTCTCTCTCTTTCTGTCTGTCTTTCTTTTCCTCTCTCCATCCTAATCAAAAATTAGGGGAGGCTAATAGTTCTATAGTCCAAATATCATAAAATCAAAATCTACTAATTATTAAATTGAAATTATATTGTTTATGTAATGAAATGCTCCGTTGCTTCATTTTGTTCCTTGAATATAATAATTAGTGCCCTTTTAGTGCTGAATTTAATCCTTATATATTTTTTCTGTCCCTCATATTCCTGGCTTTACTCCAGTTACCCTTAAATTCAATTCATATGTAGGAGTCATCCCTTAGACCAGGCTAAGCCAGAAAAACTCTTAGTATTTTTCTGCCATAATGAAATGTAGTATTTTCATGTGAACTAGAAGTACTCCTTTCTAAGAGTAGCCAAGATATAACTATGTAATTGAAAACAAACTTTTGCATTCTTTAGAGTGTTTGTGTGTGTGTGTGTGTGTGTGTGTGTAATGCAGGTTTATGCTTTATTACACTCGAATGATGCTTTTTATTTCTAAATTTAAAAACATTGAGAAAAGAATACTCTTTTAAGGTGACAATTTAAAAAAGATAACTAAATTGTAGATATCACTGAAAGGAGCAGCTTTATCAATTCCTTTGATAAACTAGAACAGCAAGGTCATGAAATTTCATTATATCATAAAATATTTAAAATTAATTTCATTTGTCAGCTTTCTTTCCTTTTAATAATTAATCAGAATTCATTCCTTGAAGTTCAGCAGGTTCTTTACTTTAGAAAGACCTCTTCATAGAAAGCTCTTGAGTAGTTAATTAGCAGGCTTCCTCAAAGCAAAGACATTTTAAAGATCTATTTTTCCATGGTCAAATATGACACTAAATTATCTTGATCACATTAGCATTTAGAATAATTCATAATCACAATAAAATATATCCCAATATAACACTCAATTGCTATATTGAATTTCATCCATTCAAAGTTTAGAATTGAATATAGTATTCACTTTATTAGTTAAATCAAGCTTTCCAATTATGTGACCAATAAGAAGACTATTTATTCTCTAATCCTCAGAATGTCTACAGTAGGGCAATTATACAGAGATAAAACAATTTTAGCTATCTCCATGGTCATGGACACCAAGAACATAAATAAAGTAACAATTCAACCAAATAACATTGGAGTAAGCTATTTAAGAATCCGTAACATACTTGCTCAGTATCCCCTTCCTCAC
Source organism: Bettongia penicillata ogilbyi (assembly GCA_023548195.1). Classification (NCBI taxonomy): domain Eukaryota; kingdom Metazoa; phylum Chordata; class Mammalia; order Diprotodontia; family Potoroidae; genus Bettongia; species Bettongia penicillata. The sequence continues at coordinate 2,065,297 of JAJHZJ010000744.1, read as the reverse complement.
TGTGTAGCAAACTTAGACAACGTTGCGCGCGCGCACACACACACACACAATAGGTTTGCAGAACTCCATTCTACATCATTAATCCCTCATCTTATTGCCTCAGAAAAGCAAAAGGCAGAACCTTGCTTGGAGTGAGATGACAGAGTGATAGTGTTCTGTATGCCACAATAAAACTCAGTCAGCCAACTGAGAAATAAAAAGAACTATGGCTGTGTGGTACTCCAATAAATCCAAGAGAAAGAGACTAGTATTCAGATGGGGCCAGTTCTGTTCCCCCACTCAGCCCTCAGAAGTCAATGAGGAGCAGAAACTGAGGCTACTGAAGTATGAATTACTCTACGGGGGAGACTGAGAAGACTTTGAGTTCCATATCCAAGGGAAATTGCATTTAAAGGGAAAAGAATCTAAAAGTGAATGATATCGATAGTGTAAAGGGGGGAAAAAGACAAAAATTACCAAAGATCTCAGGAGGAAGAAATTTAATGATAGACTTTGAATATAGGCAATAAAGCAAAAGGGAAGATATTAATAGCAGAAGGGAATGTGACATCCTGATCAGGTGAAAGAGTTCAGGTTTCCAGGCACAAACACTGAAATATAAAGGAAAATGAATCAACACGTGATGAGGTGGAAGACTTGATGAATTCTTGAAATTTTGGAGCAAGAACAGAAAGTTCTTAAGTGGTTTAAAAGAAGTAAAAATTGTAAAAATAAAATTTATGACACACAAGAGAGAAATAGTTGGCAGAGTAGAATAATTTTAGTCAACCCTGGCAAGTTTCCCCAAAGGGGAAAAAGAGATAACTGATTTAAAGATAATCTGGGAGAAAAGAAAAGAAAATAGAGAAAAATGTCTATACTAACAAAATATACCGATTTTAAAAATAGGAATTATATAAATAACTTATCCATTATAGTTTACCCAGAATACAATAGGTCAAAAAATCTGCACCTCTAATAGGTGAAATAATACAAGAAAACTGTTCAGAGTTTCTTAATACAAAGAAAATGTGTCAATCAAAAGAATGTACACATTACTTACAGAAAACAAAACAGAGAATGAGAGAGAGAGGAAAAAATCAAAGGCATTTGATATTTCTGGAAGATACCGTTTTGGTACCTTCCAACTTCATTTTCTTTATGAACTGCTGAAAAAAAAATCTAAATCTGATTTACTTAATCTGAGATAATAACCAAACAGGGGCAGTTTCTCTAATGACACTCATTTCATGTGTAGGCAGTCAGAACAATAATACATTTAAAAAGCAGTCAGTGTCCAGAGTAGTCAAATAGTAGTTCATTTCATGATGAAATGCTCTTTTTGTATATCTGTTTAAATGATATATCTACTAGAATGAAGGTCTTTCAATTGTTTTAGTTTTTTTAAGTAGAACTGCCATTTCTTGACATGCTTAATCCTTCCTTGAGTTAGGCATATTCAGTAGTGACTGCTATAATTTTGAGGCATTGTATGTTTTGTACTGTAGGCTTTAAGCATAAAGTAAGAGAATATAATGGACCTTTCAAATAATTATGCTTCTTGTTGATAATGAATCCAAGGTAGTTGTGTTAAAAGAGAGAAGACAATTTTTGTTTTGTCTTATTTTGTTTTTAATTCACAGGAAATGTGTACCATTGTCCAGCAAGAGAATTGGGTAAACATTATAGGTTAAGATAGAGCCAGCATAGCTCTGTGATCTTGTGTGATGGTTTATAGTCACGCTATCATCCTAACAGGTTTTGTAAATAGATAATGTAATTCAGTATTTATGAAGAAAAGAAAGAAAAGCATGTTGAAGTCTTCAAGACATCATGAAGCATGATTCTGAAATTTGGTTTCTTTGAGGGAAAGCAAAACAATGAAAAGAGAGATTTTCCCTAATTTCTTAAAATGAGAATATTTAAAGAACATTTCCTAACTTCTTAAGATGAGAATGTATAGTGAACATTATAGAGAGAAATATGCATACATATACATGTACTAACATTTAAATGATGCCTATAATGACTAAGCAAATATATAATATCTAAATAAATCACATTTGGACATCTCTCATTGTTTATCACAATAGGGTAGAATCATAGTATGTTAATGATTGGTAAAAGAGGCTTGAATCATGATTTCATTGTTTATCACTGGTGTGATACTGCACAAGTCATTTAACTTCTCAGGACCTCATTTTTCTCTTTGGTATAGGGAGTGCTTTTACTTCTAAACCTATCATCCGAGGGTCCCAGCACCAGAGACAAGGGCATATGTTACTGAGATGGAGGATAGACAGTGTCTGGGACCAGGAAGTTGGTGTGATTTAGTAGAGTCATGAGATCTTCTTTTATATCCTAGTTCTGCCATTACCTGTCTGTATTTGTGATCTCAGAAAAGTCACTAAACTCCTTGGGAACCAAGTTCTCCTCCTCTGTAAAATGAAAGTAATTGATTAGATTACAAAGGAGAGAACTTGGTCTCCTTTCTCCTAATATGATGATTGCATGCCTTCCAGTATGCTGCAATGCTAGGTTGCTCAGTGGAAAGAACACTGGACCCATAGTTAGGATAACCTGAATTCAAATCTGGCCTCAGACACTTACTGCATGTGTGACCTTGGACAAGTACTTAAATTCTCTTTGACATAATCCACTGAAGAAGGAAATGGCAAATCACTCTAGTGTCTTTGCCAGGAAAAGCCCATGAACAACATTTGCGTGCTATGGTTCTCAGGGCTAAGAAAAGTCAGACATGACTGAGCGGTAACAATGATATTGTACTCAATCCTTGATCTCAGAAAATAATATTGTCCGTAATGCTATTTTCTTTGTTCTATTCAATTGATGCTAAATTTTTCATTCATTTTTTTCCTTCCTTTACTTTTTAATTATGTCCTCCATCAGAAGTATTTATACTACCACCTTAAATTTTTCAATAAATATTAAGGGAAAATATTAACTATTACTAAAGTATGACTGTATCTCTTTCTCCCTCCCCAGACAACCATCTGCAAATATACATTAACAAGAACTAATGTCCAGAAAATTGAATATATTTATCCCTGTTGATGGTATGGTTTCTGATTTTTATTCTTTCCTGAAGAATGTCAACTCAAATTATGATATGCATTAATGGTACAAATGAATATATGTAAAACTGCTGACGTTGTGCATTATGCCAACTTGTGAAATTTAGAAACATTTGGAATTTTATTATAATTTATTGGCATGTAATATAATTTGAACTTTATTCAAAAAATAGTTTTATTTCTAGTTCAGCTTTCTGAATTCTGAAACATGAGGTCTGGTTTAAAGGCAAATAGGTCTTTCCCAGTCTATCATTTTTCTTAGGCATATCAGGCTCAAGCAACATTTCTTTATTTTATTCTTAGAAAATTATAGGTGGTGCTATAGAATTTCTGGCAGGTTTTGTTTATTCTAGAAAGAAGATCACCTTTCATCCTTTTATGAGAAAAGTTAGATTCATGAGTTTTCTTTCTGTCTGAATCTTTGCCCCTGCCTCCAAAGGATTTGAAGGCCACCCTGTAGATGAACAGATATGGTAACAAAATGAATCCTTAACACTAGAAGCACAAACTAGTTTGTTACTCATTTGCATTCTATGCAGTTTCCAAGGAAGTTGCAATATCACATAATGTTGAAAAGATCAAATCTAGCCCAAAAGACAGTTAGGGAACATACAAGCATTAAAATTACTATTTTAGTACAGTGAAGGAGTTCTCTAATTCTACAAAAGAGAATTTTAAATTTCATTTTCTGTTTGAGAAAGAACAAAGTTTTTCATCATTTGATCTGAAGACTTAGTAAATATTGAGGTATGCCTTGGATAACCTTTTATCAGGATCTATATCTATATCTATGTATATGCATACACATACACACATATGTGCATATACAAATCTATGTATATATGTATATCTTCTGATAGACAACTCCGTTCCCTTACTGAACTCCAAATGAGACAGGCTAAAATTTGATGAAGCTGAAATATTTTCCACAAGTAAATTCTCAAGTATTAAAGATATGCTAGAGTTAAAGACACATTGTAGGCATGAGTTGAGTAAATGGCATCTGAAGTCACTTCCAACTTCAAATGTCAATGATTTTTTCCAAGCCTCTCTGGAATTCAAATTCTTTATTTATAAGATGAATAAATTATTTATAGTTAATAATTAATCAGTGTCTTATTTATACTTCATTAAATTAGAATTGTCATCTAAAGGCCAGTAGTCACAACAAATAAGCTATAACACATTACAAATAAGAATTATGAATGATAAAATGAGCAAAGAATGTCATCAAAAATACAGTTGCTTAAAAAATAAGATAAGCTGGTCTTTGTTTTTTGCCGGAGACTGGAGACTGAATTGTCAGCTACTATCTTCTCCTTCTTCTTAGTTGTCAGGGACACAATGGACCAATGCCCTTCCTGGGGGGAAGAGAGTACTAGGAAGTCCTGACCTGCTGACGTGGCTCTGCCAGCTCAGCGCTAGAAAGACTTCCTGGTCTGAGACTAAGCAGCCACCAACCAACCAGAAGGGGATACGACCCGGGATAGGGAATCGTGCCCTTTTTTGGTTTGGTCTGGAGGGGCTCGCACCAATGAGATGAAAAACTCCACCCCCAGGATATGACTTTGTAGTAATTGCTTATATAAACCCTCCCCTGGTGCAATAAAGAGAGACTGCTTGACACCAACTATGCTTTAGTCTCCTTCCTCTTCGTGATCCTGTTCCCAGGTCTCTTAGACCTTCCTCGAGCCCTGCTCCCCCGGCACTCTCCGGTTTCGGTCACCCACGTCTGTTTGGCCTGCAGGACGGGTCAGTTTTTCATCTTGGTAAGGCCTTTGGAAAGGCTTTACATTTGTACTCTCATATTATCAGGACAGAATGAGGAAGGCCTAGAGCACATCCTCTGGTGTGAGCTTATTGGACAATGTGGACAACTATGAAATAGCATTTACAGATATATATGGGTGACATTCTTTATCATTAGAGGGAGCAGGCATGTCTGTGATATCATAGAGTTATTATAGTAAATTATTATATATTCCACTTTCCATATGATCATATTTGACCTAACATCCTTAATGGAGTTATAATAGAATATTTTTACATAATAGAGGAAGAAATAGAAACATACAGTAATAATATTTCCTACTTTTCCATATGACATTTGTCAAAAAACATCTCTGGTAGAAGTGGTATTTATTTTTTTAAAGGCATGGAAAATAAAATGTGATTAGGATTAATTATTATTCCTATTATTGAAATTGCATTTTTTTCTGACAGAAAAGGCTGATATGTTATATTATAAATTAGTGATCACCTACTGTGCATTTCTTCCAAGATAATAGTTTTGGAGCATGATTTGAAAGCTATCAACTCACACAAAAATCTGTTCCTCCTTTAACCCAACACCCAGTAGAAAAGCCTTTGGCAATGAAGACAAGGAGGTTAGTCAAATTTTAGTAGAGTGACAACTGAAAAAAACTGTTTTCCCAAGGAAAGTAACACATTTCCGCTAAAATGAAGGAAGTAGGTGTGTAAATATATTCTCCACTCTAATTTTAAGTGCTATCTGCCTCAAAGGCATAAAAAGTACTGGAGATTTTTTTTAATCTTTATATTAAAAATGCATATGTGCCTTTGTGGTTTAATGTAGTAATTTGTAATTTTAGGACATCATTTATCATTCCAGTGCTTCTAATCCCAGGAGGTTTTGTTATGAGTTGGATGTTCCAGAGGAATGCTGACATTATTTAGCTTCCTTTCCAGTAGATAAACTCAATGTAACAAGCAGGAGGAAATCTTTATAGTATGAAATTAAAGGTCATCTTGTAAGCTTAAAGTGACCTTTCTTACAGGAATCTATTAGACTTAAATTTGTAAAAATGGTACTAATAAAAAAGACTTTCAGCTCAAAGATGAATAAACAGACATAATGACTCTCTGAAACAGAAAGGAAAACATACTGTGTTAAGAAATAACCGCAAACATTATATTAAAGTAGATCTATGCCCCCATCTGCAGTTGTGAAAGGCATTTGTTTTTCTATAAAAGAATTTCAATTTGTTTTGTTCTTTGTTAGGAATTAAGTCACTTTTAAAATTAAGAAGTGATTATATATGTCTTTAAATATTGTACTGAATAAAAATTCAGATATCAAAAGCAGAACCTATTATGAGATTATGAATATTTACCTTACCATATAAATATGAATATTTATGCTTTTTGTATACATGAAGCTTAGGTCTTCTTCTCCCTTGAAAATGTTTCAAGGGAATGTATGTGGAGGGAGAGACATATGACTGAAAACTGGAGGAGACTCAGGATGAATAACTTCTCACAGCCTTTGTGGACTCACAACTGATCTTTAATTTAATCTCTTAAAGAGTGGTATAGGAGACAGAGATCAAGTAATTTAACCTATGGTCACTCATTTATTCTATCTTCTTAACACCAAGGCCACCATGTCACCTTGTTTCAAACTCATGTTAAATCATAGATCTGGCCCTAGAAGGGACTTCAGAGAACAGCTAATTTAACCCCCTTATTTCACTGATGTGGAAACTGAGGCTTTACTTGGTACTTTGCCAAAAATCACATAGATAATCAAGGTTGGGGTGAGATTTGAACCTAAGTGCTTTGATTCTAGTACCAAGAATTTTTCATTGTAGGATATTGCCCTCCTGTGAGCATCCAGCTATGAAATGAAGTTGACTTTATAGAGAATAACTCAACTGGTTTACTTTTGCTCTGTAGTTGTTTTTTGGGAGTGGATGGGGCGTGGGGTGGGAATGAATACTCATGTTGTTTAAATAGAATAACCAATATATGTAATAATTCTAGCACATATCAATGTTCCATTCATGCTAAAATGCCATTGTTTTCATTTCATATGTAAGACAAAAGGTTGTATCACTCCTTTAATGTCAGTTGGACATTATAATATATAATTATAATTGGACATTATAATATATAATTATAATACAAATAATATATAATGCAATTGACATTCATACCCTAATATGTGGATTCTGTTCTAATCTAGTATTTACTGCATCTATCATCACATAATTTATCAAACACTCAGGGTTACTTCAGTAAGTGTAGTAAACAGCAAGTTGTCCTAATAATCTCTAAACATATTATCCTCTTCTAAATATCCATCGACCTCCATGGGGTCCATGGATAGATTTCAGGAGATCCATGAGTTTATGTGAGGTAAATTATACTTTTTTCAATATAACTGATTTCCTTTATATATTTCATGCATTTAAAATTCTTGAGAAGTGGTATATGATCTTCACCAAACTTCCAAAGCAAGTTTTTTCAAGGCCCTATTATATATTCCTTCAATCTGTATATGCTAGGTTCACTTTATTATATGTATGAGATTCTTATGGCTAGTTAGTACATGGGGTTAGTGTATGTTGCTAAAGATGTCCAGAAGGACTCAATTCCATTATAGGACAATAAGATAAGTGAACCCCAGAGCTATCTCAGGCACCTAAGTATTTATAAAATCCCATAAATTAGAATGAATTACATTTAAAAGTGCTTCTCTTAAAGGGAAGCTATAATTTTTTTTAGAAAATTAGAAGGAACAAAATGAGAAAGTGAAAGATGATATCATTTTTGTCTGTATTTATGGGAATCAAATTCAGTCAACATATTTTTTGCCAACACGGTCTAGATCACAAAAAGCCTGGAATTCTTTCCCTTCCAGCAATCTAGAGCACCATTCTGAAAAGCTGGGCTCCAGGTGACATTCCCATTGAGCATGTCTTCAAGAAAGGGATTTTTATTTAAGTTCTTCTTTTTGTCTTAGACACACAATGGTCTACTATGCAGAACAGTCTCCTGAATTCAAGCTGATCTAAGGCAAGACTGTGAAGGACTAATTCTTTAACTATATTCTGCCATTAGCTTAATTCTGCCATGACTAACTGGCTTTACTTTTTCATGAGTAATTAAATTCACTCAGTCATGACCATCACTTTCTCACCTAATCATGAAGAACCATTTTGCACATATCTCATGCATGTTAAATCTTAAGTTCATCACAACCTTCTGAAAGATATCATGAAACAGTAGTCAATTTTTCATGAAGAAAAAAGTTGTTCATTATTCTTTCTATGCAATGGGTTGTTTACTTTTAGGCCATAGTCGAATAAAGAAAACACCTGTGTATACTAATAGTTTGACACAAGTTTAATATTTTAGGAGACATTCTTTAGTGAGGACTAGCTTTAGAAAAATTGCTTAAAAATCTTAAGTTCCCTCTTTATTCTTAACCTAGATAATGGTGAGTAGCTTTTATGATTCTTTCTTAACTAGAGTCACATGTAGGTCAAAATTCTACTAATTTTTCACTGGATTTTCTATCATCTTAACATTGAACTATATCCATAATGTTTAAACTAGGAAGGGAAATAGTTTTGGTGTTTTAGGTTTTGATTTTATTTAAAAATAGCTAGAGAGTTACTCTGAATATACACTGCTATGATGGCTAAATCAGGAGAAAAATACCCATGATGTGAATACTAATATTTACTCAATGACAAAATTGTCATTTTCCTAAAATACATCTAGAAATCCCTGTAAAATATTTGTGCTTTGAGCCCAACACTTTAGATAATACTTTATTAACTAGTGAGTATGGTCATAGTTGAAAATGTCTATTAAAATTGTTACTGCTACCAATATTTTAAAATTTAGTTTATCCATCGCTAATGGCTTGTATTGAATATTGTACAAATGTGGACACACTGAAACAATCAGACTTCTCCAAGATGTTTGTTTTCCTGGTGTTGACAATCGTCAACACTAATTTAATTGTTGACAAGTATTTATTTAGCACCTACACTTTTGCAGTGCACAGTGCCAAAATAAGTTATTTGGCAAAAGATTTACAAAATGAAATTGAACAAGGTCTCTGTCCTGAAAGGGTTTGTATTTTAATAATTTATTTTGGTTTTTTTTGGTGAAGTAGAAGGTGGCTCTCTTGTTTCTTCTATCCATTTAAAACTAATGCACTTAAAAAACTATCATTTATCATAATTTCAGGCCTTTAAAATAGCAATTAATATTATTATTCATTTAAAAATATTCTCAATAAAATCTGATTTATCTTATTATACTTCCCCAATTAGATCATAATAATGTCCAATGTATAGAAAGCTCTTTTGAGACTATACAATGTCTCATTTGATACTTACAGCAGCCTTTGATATAGGTAGCATTGGTGCTATTTCCCCCACTTTGAAGATGAAAAATCAGATTCAGAGTAACCAAGTGATTTGCCTGTGGTGACCCAGTAAATGATGAAGGATTCCAAACAAGTTTCAGTTTGATTCCTAGATCAGTATTCCTTCTGCTGTACTATTCTGCCTCTCATCAAGTTCTATTATTTGCATGTAGTATTTCTTCTGTTTATGCATGAACCTTGCAGATCTCTAGTAGGCATTCAGTAGGTATTGAGAGTTCAAATGCTTGACAAAAGTCCCCTCATCACTAGTATGTCCACAAGCCTCAGGCCACTTTTGCTCACAATTAGGAAACTATGCTGTTTCTCTAAAAAGTTGAAAAGTTTTGTGTTTGTTTATTTTTTTCCAAAAGAACTATACTTCTCTGTTTTGGGCTTCCTCCTGTATGTCATAGGATAATGCATATAAAGCTGAAAGCATCTCAGTGTCTTTCTATTTCATCAAGTCTCTTATTTTAGACAAAGAACCTGAGGCCAAGGAAGATAAAATGAGTTGTTAAAGTCATAAAGATATTAAGCATCATGACTGCAAGCTGCACCCTATAGGGATTTTTAGAAAATTAGAAGAAACAAAATAAGAAATTTAAGGAAAAAAAATAACTTTTTTCCTCTATTTATCAGGGTCAAATTCAGTCAACATTAACAACAGAGCCTAAAACAAAGCTAAGAAATCTTTCTTTCCATCAAACTAGAGTACCAGTTTGATCTTTCCAGTGTAACACACTTCATCTTCACAGCTATGCATACACATGTGACTCCTTATCATCTGGGGTTTGCTTCGCTGTCTTCTCAGAAAGACAGTATTTTGACTAATGCTTTCTTTTGAGTTTTCCTATTGATTCAGATTTGGTAGCCTCTGTAGGCTCAGTTTCTTTTGAACTTGTTTGCATTTGCTGACAAGGTCTATCCTCAAAGTCTCCTTTAGCTGCTTCATTTGTTTGTATCCTAGAAGTCAAGGAAGACTCTGGTTATTTATATTCTTTCACAGTCACCTACTACAGAACACTATATCCAAGTGAAACTCAAAGGGAGCTGTCCACTTCTTTGCTAATTAAGCAGAATAATTGTGTTGTGGAAGTATAGGCAACTCTCAGTGTCCTGTGCCCCTCCTGAGGCTTTATTATTCAGATCTGACACATCCATTCACTTATGAAGCCACTTCACTCTTTTGTGTCTATTCTATCCTTCGCTCAGAACAACATCTGGTGATTTTATCCCCCAAATTAAACTAATACTGCTCTTCTTGTTTTTTCCTCCTCTTTGATACACAGTAGCTTATAGTTTCCTAAAAGAAAAAAAGTTTCCTTTTTCCTATCCATTTAATTTTTTGTGTCTGTTACTCTTTTGCCCTCCAGGGTAGTTATCTATTTTTTTCTTCCTCATTTTATGCAATGTTGACAAATATAACACTTACACAATTGCTTCCTAAGCAATCTTCCTCCCCCTCAACCAATCAAAAATGACAAAAATCTATTTTTACAGTCCATTTGCTATGCCCTGCACTGTCTGCACATGAAACAAATGTAGCAAAACCCAGTGTTATCCAGCAGGCAATGCAGAGTGACTACTCAAGTCCTAGCAGTGAATGTCACTGCATACAGCCTATTCTCTCTACTATACAATCACTCGATAAATGCTTTCAACAACACATGCATCTGACGTTACTTTAAGAGACCTGGGTTTCAAACAGTCTCCTTTGGGTATTATTGATTTTGAATCAGACCATGCTTAAAACTTCCAATGGACTTTTTGTTTGAACAATTGGTTCAAGTCTGAAAGGGCAAAACAAACAGTGAACTGAGGCAAGTATAGAGCTTACATTCAGGGTATGAATGGCAGTGGTAGTGGGTGGTACATATAAACAGATGTGGTGGTAGAAAAAGGGATGTACTATGTAGTGCACATTTTGAATTAGGAATACCACTTTAGAGAAGCTTCTATTTCAGTGTAAACAAACATTCTTCTTTAACCTTTATAGTTTGTTTCTCTTTCTCCGGAACTTGATCAAGGTCAGTCAAAAGGAAAATAGAGTCTGCTCTTTCTTAAATTCTCAAAGCAAACTAGAATATCAAAAAGTCTCCCTCCTTATTTCTAGAATTCAACCAATTGTCCTAGTGCCAGCGGTTTTTCTACTATGAACTAAGCATGATTATGCATTTGATCTGTACTATATGTGTTTGGGGTCAATGGTTTATATTCAGCAACTCATTTGGCACATGTAGACTCTCCCCTCTATTCATATGTGCCAACTAATATTCCTTCCATGGTTAGTAACTATGGATTAAATAAAGCCTTTGACTACTTGTACCTCAGAATGTAAGCTGTACATTTTATATTTTATAATTTTATAATTAGAATGTAATTAAGCATATATGAGAAGTCAAAGATAAAGTCATTATAGAATCTGAGTGGGAGAGGTCACTTCTTACTTTGATACTGTGGACAGCATCATGAAGCGACATATGAGATAAGCCTTTTCAATACAACTTCTAGAAAGTGGGTCTCATATGCAGAGCAATATGCTAGGTACTGCTGACAACAAAGAAAAAAAATGAAAATCCTTTATATCAGTGATCCTTTGTCTTACTCATTCTTGAAAGGTGGTAAGTGTTTAAACAAGTTTAAATGGGGAAGGGAGCAGTTCATTTTAGAGGTAAAGGCTGATGCAAAGCCTTTAAGACAATAATATTGGGGATGGTAAAGTAGTCCAATGTGACTAGAGAACAAAGAAAGTGAAATAATATAGTACAAAATATGACGCCGTTCAATTTGTGGATGACCTTAATAGTTAGCTTACAGCTCTTTGTGTTTTAGATAGTAGATTATGTATGAGGAGAGAAAGAAACAATTTTGTGTATTTGGAGTGACATGATGAAATCAGTTGCTGCTTGATTAAATGGAAAGATTTTTGTATTTGTAAACAGAAGATCTATGTAGAATTTATGGTAAGGAATGGATAAGAATCACTTAATAATAGGTAGGAATTGATGAGTTGAAAGCTTCAACTTTAATGAGTCGTCAACAAACAATATTTTTGTTGTTTTTCCTATTATGTGCCAGTCACTATGCTAAGTGTTGGAGGAAGAAATCCAACAAATGACAGATCTATTTGAGCATAGGTGCCTTGGGAGAGTAGGGAGGATCACAAAATTAATTAGGGAAATAGAATGATAGACTCTAAGAATTATAAGGGACCACAGATGCTTTCTAGTTCAATTTTCATCCAGTTACAGAATTCCCCTCAAATTGGGAATGCTCAACTTGAGGTCCAAATGCGTATCATGGGCAAGTTGTCTGTGAATAGATTCAGAGGATCCTTATATTTGGATAGGATAAATACATTTTTATTTTTGCTACCTTTAACAGAAATCTAGCATTTATTACAGTTATGTTTTTTTTTCATTACTATACAGTATGTAGATTTCACCACATTTCCATGAAATAAAAAAAAAGTTAAGAACTCTTGAGGCCCTGTCTCAGGTCCTGACTTTACATTTCAAGTAATGAAAAGTTCATTTCATCCTATTTAACTGACTAACAGCAACCCTGTTAAGTAATAGGTAGTATTAATATAATTATTTCTACCTTACGGATGAGAATACTGAAGTTCAAAGTGGTCAATTTCTTTTATTAGGTTTACAAAGAGATGAAATTAATCTGTTTCTAGAAACTTGATCTCCTTTAAAGTCTTCAGTTGCTCTCATATTTTTTTCTCTTTTTGTTATTCAATTAAAGAATTTTCTTCCAGTATTTCTATTAACCTTTATAAGTTTGAAATTCATTCTTATTGAAGGACAGAGAAGATAAATGAAAAGGCAGACTACTTTTCTTTATTCTCTGTTAGCATTGCTCCATAAGAAGCTGAAGTTTTGAATCTGCTCATTACTTGACCTTCTTGTAAACATAGCAAATTACAAAAAAATAAAAAAAAATCATCTCACTCTTAACTTTAGCCTGACACAGTTGCCATAGATCATTGTATTCACATTTGGTAATTAATTTTTTCATGCATTTTTAACATATCTTTTTATTGTCTAAGCTGATCAGAGATTCCCTGCGTAGTCACACTAATTTCTTCACATACTTGCTATGCTTTTCCTTTTTTACCTTGTCTCTCATCAGGAAAACTTGGTATTGCATATTTTGAAACTCCTTCTTCATCCCCTACTCCACACTGGAATTCTTCTTTTTAATCTCTGATCATAGAATTGCATATTTTGGGGTATAAATTTAGGCTCTTCAGAATATTAATTATCTTTATTATGAAATTGCAAACTCTAAGAAGGCAGTTTGATTTTTGCCCCTGCAACTCCTATTACTTCTACATCAGCAGACTGTTACTTTTCTTTTCTCCTTGAACAGACATTAAGTTTAGAGTAGCATCATTCTTTGTTACATCTTTTTTCTAGAGAAAATGAAATTATCTATAAAGCAAACACAATTCAGAGTACTCTGCTAACCAAGATTAGAAGGAGTGGAAAGCTGGAAACAATTTTTTTACAACTGTTGTTTCTGATAAAGGTCTCATTTCTAAAATATATAGAGAGAAGTAAGCTAAATGTGTAAGAATACAAGTCATTCTTCATTTGATAAATGGTCAAAGGATATGAACAGGAAGTTTTCTGAGGAAGAAATTAAAGTTATCTAGAGGCATATATAAAAAACCCTCTAAATCACTACTGAATAGAGAAATACAAATTAAAACAACTTTTGAGGTACCACATCACACCTATCAGGTTGGTTAGTATGACAGAAACAGAAAATGATAAATGTTGGAGAAGATGTGGGAAAATTGAAACACTAATGTATTGTTGGTGGAGTTGTGAATTAATTCGACCATTTGGGAGAGTGATTTGGAATTATGCCTAAAAGAAAAATCCAGACTGTTCATACACTTTGATCCAGCAATACCATACCTAAGTCTGTAACCCAAAGAGATCATAAAAATGGGTAAAGGACTCACATGTACAAAAATATTTGTAACTCCTTTTGTGGTGGCAAAGAAATGGAAATTGAAGGGATGTCCGTCAATTGGGGAATGACTGAACACATTGTGGTATATGAATGTAATGACATACTATTGTGCTAGAAGAAATGTTGAGAAGGCAGATTTCAGAAAAACCTGGACTTACATGATGCTGAATGAAATGACCAGAACCAGGAGAATGCTGTTCACAGAAGCAACAACATTATGCAGTGATAATTAATAAACTTAGCTCTTCTCAGCAATAAAATGATCAATTGCAAAAGACTTATGATGGAAAATACTAACCACATCCAAAGAAAGAAAAATGGAATCTGAACATAGATTGAATCATATTATTTTGATTTGTTTTCTTCTTTATTTTCTTCTTTCTCACTGTTTTTCCTTTTGTTCTGATTCTACTTTTACAATGGAACAAAGGTGGAAATATATTTACATTATTGCACATGTATTACCTACATTAGATTGCTAGTTCTCTTGGGGAGACAGGAGAGAAGTGAAGGACTGAGAAAAATTTGGAACTCAAAATCTTAAAAAATGAATGATGAAAACTATCTTTTACATGTCTTTGAAAAAAATAAAATACTATTAAAGAGAAAGCAAACACCCCCGCCCCAAACAACCTTTAACTCAGCATCTTTATATATATATATATATATATACATTTGTACTTATTAATTTTATATGTATGCTGTACTATTTCATATGTACTAGTCTCCCCATTAGAATATATGCCCATTATGAGTTAGGATTTTTGTTTGCTTGTTTTTTTTTAGAATTTTGTCTCTAGTACCTGTCAAAATGCCAAACAAATAGTAGAAATTTAATAATACTTGCATTTGGGAAAAAAGAGTATTGTTATAAAAGGAGATTTTAGGGGAGGGAAAATGAGAGGCCAAAATAATTTAGATCAAGTCAGCCAAGAATATTCCATAGCCAGTATGTTTTGGATCCCTGCACAACTCTCATTTGCCTTATGTAGTAAGGAAATAGGGGACTATAGAATCTGGATAAGTGAAAAAAAATCATCCTCGAGTTAAAATAAAACTGACATAAAACAGATGAAGTTCCATATATGTAAGTATATATATAGTATATATATACTATATATATATATAGTATATATATGCACCAATGATGAATTTTACAGACGTAATCACCTACAGACTAAGACTATGGTCCTACAAGGCACCTTGGTACAAGGAAAAGAACATTACCTCTGAAGACTAAATACCTGGCTTCAAATTTAACTCCATATGCTTCTTTATGAATGTGACAGACAAATCTCCTTGTAGATAATCTATCTGTCTATGTCTGCCTGTCTGTCTGTCTCTCGGTCCACCTATCTCGCTGCCTGTCTATCTATAGAGACAGATAGAAAGACACCTTTCTTCCTCCTTCTCTGAGAATGTAAATTGCTTAAAAATAGGGACTGTTTCACGTTAGTCTTTATATATTCCGCCTTTAACCCAGTATCTGATACTTAGTAAATACTTGCTGATTAATGGTTGATTAATTGACTCCTTGGGCTCAGTTTATGCATCTTTAAAATGAGGAGGTTTATTAGATTGCTTCCGAGATGCCTTCCAGCTTAAGAACTAAGTTTCTCTGCCCTGAGTTTCAAGCTTGTCCTGGGTAACAGTGTTGTTCAGTACTGTCTAACTCTTCATGACCCCGTTTGGGGTTTTCTTAGCAAAGATCCTGGAGTTGTTTGCCATTTACTTCTCCAGCTCATTTCACAGATGAGGAAACTGAGGCAAGTAAGATTAAGTGACTTGCCCAGGGTCTTGCCCAGCTAGTAAGTGTCTGAGGCCAGATTTCAGCTCAGGAAGATGAGGCCTCCTGACTCCAGACCTGATACATTGTAACACCTAACTGTAGCTTTGGAAACCTTCGCATTTTTTTTATTAGATAAGGTTGCAATGTCATAAATTAGGAGGAACTGGTAAGGATGATATAAAATCTGAAAAATAAGAAAATGTGATTATTTGTCATTGTCCAAAGGAGGGGAAAAGGAATGGAGGTGAAAGGGAAAAACTGTCTCACATCCTGAAAAGTATGCTTTGGAATGATAAATGGATCATAGATGGAAAAAAGAAAATATACATTTAATTTTCTTTCTTTAAATTAATATTCAAGAAACAACATTCTAATTAAAGTTTTCCTTTCCATGGAACTTTACATTAAAAGTATTTATGATAATGAATATAATTTTCTGATTCCTTCAAAGTTCCATAATCCCACCACAGATTAATAAACTGGCATTTTGGTGCCTAAAGCAAGCTCTCATTACTTTGGCTAGTGGAGATCAATTTCACTGAACTTGATTACCTTCATTTGTGCAGACAATTTTGAATTTCTGAAGCTATAGAAGTGAGAAATCTAAGTACCTGGTGGTAACTCCTTTCCAAGACTACCAGTTTGAAAAACCCACCCACACAAAGCAGCAGACAGATCAAAGACTAGGTGCAAGTTTTTTTTTTTTGTTTGTTTTGTTGTTTTATTTAGTGCAGGCAAATAATCTATAGTATGCTGCAAGTCTGTTTTTAAAATCTATCCTTATTATAGAGGTCTTGGAAGAACTGATCTTTCTCATCACTGAGTGGATGAAGTAGCATATTCATTTAGAAGGGACAACATAGATTGTTAGGTCTTTGCAATTGACCCATTTGTCAATGGTGCCATTAAAAACTGTTTAGACGTATTGTGCTATAATGCTTTCTATATGTCCATTGTACCCTAGGTATTTGTGTGTTACAGAATGGAAAAAGTTAAAAGAAAATGCCTGTGGAAGAATTTTTAAAGAATATGACGTATGTTTGTCTAATAAAAAATATTCAAGTACCGTTTAAATGATTTTGTTTGTTGGCCTTTCAACACTTTTAAATGTATTTTCATTAGCACCCATGACATACTCCACTGGCAACCATCTGTGTTTGTGCCTTAAAACGCTATATGCTGGGAGCTGTTCCCCATGACACTGCTGCTTATTGCATAAATCACATAGACATTCAACCCCTTGGAATGCAATCAAAACTCCACAAAGATGACTCTTGTCAGGTCTCATAAGGAGTGTAATTAATACATTTATTATTTAGGAGTGGAGTTTTCTTTTCCTTCCCCAAAGTAAACAGAAAATTTGAGACGTAATCAGAAATTCCTACTAGCCCAATAAATCCAACGGTAGGTTTTCATTGTGAAATCTGCCCACTTGATAATTTAATTTTCTGTTTTTATGTCAACTTCTGTTAATTTATATAAAGTTCAAACACAGAATTTTGAAAACTTTCATTCTAGGCCATTTGAAATATAGCACAATTCTTAAGTTCCAAGAAGCATCACTGTATAATGATTACTATTCAGAAGAAACTTTAAAAACAAAATGAAACAAAAAACTGAAGTGAGAATAACTGGTTTTTGCCCCTACCACTCTTTCCTTCTTGAATAAATGATGATGTAGTAAAAATTGCAACTATAGTAAATTTTTGTAAATATTTGTAAAGCTTATTGACTTGATTTTCCAGAGGTAATAAAAGCAAAATGCAATTTGAATTCACCGTGAAGGACAGACCACAACGTAGAAATAAAGTCTTTTATTATGTATATTGTGAACATAAATATCAAATAGTGTGGGTCAGAATAATATCATTAATGCAAG
The DNA here is from genome assembly GCA_023548195.1 of Bettongia penicillata ogilbyi. Lineage (NCBI taxonomy): Eukaryota > Metazoa > Chordata > Mammalia > Diprotodontia > Potoroidae > Bettongia > Bettongia penicillata. The sequence continues at coordinate 2,047,379 of JAJHZJ010000744.1, read as the reverse complement.
GAAGAATATAAATAATGCTGATTGAATTGGTTTAAACATTTAAATTTAAAATCACATTTTAAATACTAAATTGTCCATCTGGTCTTTAAAGATAAATGTATTAACTGCCTGAATTTACTTCAAACTAGGGCATAATCTATTTTCTATAAAAAGTGCCATACAAATTCAGGACAAGGCAAGCTTGTTTAAGCTTCTTCATACTCAGGAATGAAATATGCTATAGTCAGAAAGTTTGAGGAGAATCTGTTAGGAATACTATTTTATATTTCAAAACCACTAACAAGATAGGTTTTGAAATGTAGAAAGCATATTTTTATAGAGGCTATTGCATTATAAATTCTTCATTTCACAAGTGAAGAAATGGAAGCACCAAGTGTTTGCTATTTGCCACATGTTACACAGGCAGTAATTATTAAAGACTGGATTTGAACTCAGAACCTATAACTCCTAATTCAATACATATTTCATGACAACTTGCTTTCTAAGCTTTTAAATTGGGCAGTCATCAGTGCTAATGATATGTGTTTTCTCTAGATTCATTATCACTGGTCCATATGATATAACCAAGGATAACATCAAAAGATTGATCCATGGACCACATGGGAAAGAAACTCTTGAAGGTATAAAGAAATGCATAGCATTGACCCAAGGTAAACCAGGAAAAAATGTAGAGGACTAGCCATTACTATAAGAAATAAAATGCTTTAAACATTGTTCCATAGGAGTGTTTGTTTTATTCTGTTGCCACTCTCTAAAGCCTAATAGACTTCTGTCCACATGTGGAATAACATGGATTCCTGTACACTTGTCTGCTATATTCTTATTCACCTACTTAAATGTAAACTCCTTTAGAATAGGTACTTACCATTATCTAATTTGTATGTCTCCCTTAAGATTTACAGAGCATGCAGAAGGAAAGCAGGAAACTAAGATTAAAAAATTACATTAAGTTCTTCAACTAAAGGTCTCATTTCACAAATAGAGAATAAAGTCAGATTTTTAAAAATAAGAGCCATTCACTGATTGATGAATGGTAAAAAGATAGGAAAAGGGAATTTTTCAGAAAAAGAAATCAAAACAATCTATTATAAAATGCTCTAAATTACTATTAATTAGAGAAATACAAATTAAAACATCTCTGAGGTATCATATCACAATGATCAAATTGGCTAACATGATAGAAAAGGAAAATGAGAAATTCTGGAGGGAATGTAGAAAAATAGGAACTCTAATACATTGTTGGTGGAGTTTTGAACTTGTGGGACTATTCTGGAGAACCCTGTGCCTAAAAGGCTATAAATCTCTGTGTACCCTCACCAGTACCATGTCTATATCCCAAAGAGATCAAAGAAAAGGGAAAAGAACCTATATGTAAAAAAATACACATTATATATATATGTGTGTGTTTGTATGTATGTGTGTATGTTTATATATATATATATGCATATAAAATCAGTATCTTTCACATCCCTCTAATTTCTACTCATTCTATAACCACCTTCGTTAATAATCTTCCTCCATCACTTTTCTCCTGGAGTATTTATTAGTCTCCCTGTCACCAACATTTCTTCTTTCTTCTAATTCTTCCTCTTTACAGCTGCCAAAGTGATATTTCTAAAGTACCATGTCACTCCCCTGCTCATTAAACTCCAATAGCCTTCTCATAGCTCTGTGATTAAATACAAACGTCTCTGCTGGTTAAAGCCTTTCAGAAATCTGGGGCCAACCTAACTTTCCAGCCTTAATTACATTTTAGTCCCACTAAATGCATGATATAGTTCACAGCAACAGGCCTTCTTGCTCTTCATTACCCCAAACATTTCATTTCCTCTCTCTGTTCCTTTCCTCAGGCTGTCCTGCATGCGTTGAATACACTCCTTTCTGAACTTTGCCTCTTGGAATTCCTAGTTTTCTTCTAGTAATAATTCTTTATGTGCATCTATATAAAACCTTTCCTGAAATACCCTCAGCTTTGGTGCTGCCAATGAAATGTATTGTCTGTCTGTATATTGAGTTTAAGCTCTTTGAGGACAGTCTGTTCCATTTACGCCTTTGTAGACATAGCACATTATGTGACAAAAAGTATCGAATTATTAAATGTTATTTGATTTACAGATATGTTGATAGATTCAGGGTCCAAAAGGGTAGGGGATTTGCTCAGTTAAATAGTGTCTAACATAGTTTTTGACCCTAAGTCTTTCAGATATTGAAAACCAACCTTCTATTCAAGATAGCAGGTAGTCTTGATAGAATAATAATTTTATATGTTGGAGGCTAAATGATATCTTCTTTTAGACATATTTTTCTGACCCATTCCCTTCCCAGTTGAAACTATAACAAAAATCTAATCCAGAACCTGGGGGTTATCACTGTTAAGAATGTAAGGGGAATAAGGATATATACCTGACACATGACAATCTTACCAAGCTACTATGTTTTCATCTTCCATACTGCTCTTTGTTTTGTCTTTTTATTTTGAATATTTGAGAATATGAGAAGCATGAATGCAACTTTTTAAGTCAGGTAAAGTAAGACAGGTGGGGATTTTTTAGCTTTTCTAAACAAATCCTAACCCAATTTACGAACAACAGTATGATATTTTCAGTAGCGCTGTCAGAAATGGAGCGCTTGGGTTTTCTCCAGGCTGCAAAATAAGTGAAATGTTTGTCAGTGTTACATGTAGGCTTATAGCTCATAAACAGAAGGCTGGTGTAACTTTCCCTAGTTGGAAAGCTTCAGCATGTCATTTGCTTTTCACTGCTCTGCTGTTCCTGTCCTCACACAAATAATTAGGCCAGGCCGAGTTAGAAAAGAATCTTATTATGACACACTATCTTTCTCTTAAAAAAATAAAAAAGACTGAACAGTATGATTTTTTTTCCTTCTTAACAAGTCAAACTTCAAATTGCCTAACTATCTGGAGAATAAAATCAACACTTGAAAAAGACGTGTGTTTGGTGATTGCCCAATATGGTCAAGATTCTGGATCCTACGCCATAGAATCAGAAGATTTACGAGATCACGTTTCTTCATGTGCCCCACATGAAGCCATAGATGGTCACCCTCTTTGACACGGGTGACTATCTTCATCATTACCATCTTACCATCGTTGATGATCCCTCTGGTGCTTGAAAGTTTGCAGAGTGTTTTATTTATGCATGTTTTATCATTTAAGCTGCACCCACTCCTTGAGGGGGGAACTATAGGTAATATTTTATGCCTTATTTTACAGATGAGGAAGCAAGTCTCACTGAGAGTTATGCTATAGACCAGGAAGAGGAAAGCAGCATATTGCTTGTTAACCACTGCTACTTCCAGATCATTTTGTTTGTGTTCGTGTTCGTGTTCGTGTACGTGTGTGTATGTTGCTATCATTCAGCAACCTCTCCTCCTTTGAGGTCACTCCAACTTTGTGTTTTATAGCCAGAAGGTAATATTCTCTCCTTTCTCAAGTAGTTTGGTATGTGGTGTACAGTCTTCCATTCTGTCCCAGCCCCTGATCATGGACATTTCAATATACAGATTCATGTCCCTGAATATACTTTTTGATTCAGCAGCTATTCCACTCCTGTTAGCTGCATCTTCTGTCCAATTCAGTCACCCATGGGAGTGGTCATACTTTTAAACTCACCATCACCCATAACCCTGCCTCCCTAAAGATCTTAAAATTTGAATTCTTTCTCTTTAATATTAATCTCTCCCTATCTCTCCTTCTGCTTTATTCTTCTTCAAAAATTTTTTTGGGGGATTATTTATTTATTTTTGTAACATTTCCTGCATTTCTTCTGTAAGCCTCCCCTTCCAAATTCCTAGAGATTTGTCCTTTATCATAAAATATGCTTTGTTTTATTTTTAAGATGAGAAAGAGAAGACAAAAAATATAAATACAAAAAACTTGCATGGATTAAATCTATTTTAAATCTTACCTTAATCTCTCATTCACTCTAATGTAGTCCCCTCTGTTCTGCAATAAAATTTAAAGGAAAATATTCAATCCAGCAACTCAAGAACCCTGGACCTTCCCCTACATTATAGGAGTAAGACTGTATTTCTTCTCTTTCTTCTATCAGCTGTTTTTTTTTCTTTTTTTGAGACAAGCTTGTTCTTTACAATTTCATTAAATTCATATTTTTTTATGTTTTGGGGTGGTTGTTCTTTCCATTTACATTATGGGTATTATTCTGCTTGCTCTGCTTACTTCAGTTAGCATATTACTGAGTTAATAACTACTTATTAATTTCCTACTGTGTGCTAGCCACAGTGCTATATAATGGGGATACAAAGAAAGGCAAAACTCAATTCCTGCTCTCAAGCTAACAGTCATTCCATGAAAATCTAAATTCATTGAATTTTTCATTTATTATCAGAGAATAATGTGCCATTACATTGTATCAAAGTCAGTTTCATATAGCACATTCTATGGCTTCTTTGTCCCCAAGTTAATGGGCATCTATTTTGTTTCTCTATCTTTGGTCCCACAAAAGACGTTTTTTTTGTTTGTTTGTTTGTTTGTTTTTAATCTATGCCTTCACTGGTGTATATACCTAGTAGTGAATTAAGTCTGTTTTGAATCCTTACCTCAACCTTTAGTTCCCTCCGCCCAATCTAGACCCTCTGTTTTCCTGATCCATTTCCCAATGATTCACCTTTATATCTTTACATTCTTGACTCTGTTGAAAGTCACACAGCCCTACTTATTTAATCAATACAAATTTATATTATGAAATTGCAACTAGTACCCTATTTCCACAAGTTTTTTACTGAATGACTTCTGAATTTCCACAACAGCTATTTCAGTTTTTTCTCTTAACCCTTTAATGACATGTTCATCCTCACTTAATATCAGCAAATGACCTACTCTCATATTTCACTAAGAGCAGTCATTGGTACATGTCATATATTTCCTCTTCCTGTTTATGGCAGAAATAAAACATCCTTTCCACTTTCATCAATTATATTCTTTTCTTCAGTCTCTGAAAAAAAAAAGGTGACTTTCTAATAACTTCTACTTTTGATCTTGATTCCATCTCTTTCTATCTTCTTTGAGAATTTGTTTCATCCATCATTTTTTTCTCTCTTCTCTTTAGTCTCCTTCTATCTGCTGACTCCCCTCAGCCCCAAACTACTTACAATGACAACTTTGATTTCCCCACATCCTTTAAACAATAGCAAATACTTTCAATGACCCTGAAATCTGCTGAATTTGTCCTTTTCTCTTTCAACTCTAGGTTTACCATCATAGATTCAGAATTCAAAGAGATCACATATATCAAGGAGTTGAACCCCCCTCGTTTTACAGAAAGAGAAACTGAGGCCTAAAGGGGATAAGTGACTTGACCAAACTCATAAAAGTAGTGAATCACAGATAGAATTCAAACCCAGGATGTCTGTCTTGTAATATATCCCTTCCAAAATGTCATTATCTCCATAGATGAGGACTTAGTGAAACTGTCACCTTATCTCACAATTATCATGAACTTATATGAAGATGTCTCTGACACACTAGGATGGTAGAAAACTTAGTTGTGTTCTGCCTTCACTATGAAAGCCTATCATGGAGCCTACCTTCAACACATCCACACCTATCTTAAACTCTAAAAATCCCTGCCTCCTACCATTGTGGAAGCTCTCAACCCTCTGTTCAGAATTGAATGTCAATATCTTGGGGTTCTCAGGAACACGCAGCAGCAGTTTCATGGGTTCCAAAAAGACAATCCCACTTATATCTCCTGCCCTTCAATAGTTGTGTCTATAGCACTTACCCTGGGAAGGCTGACTCTGTGCTATGGATCAGTGGTTGAAAGAATAAGAGCCTAGGCTCCTCTCTCCCCCTTTTCACTGAGAGATGGTAGAAAATGAGTCACACAAGGAGTCATGGTTGAATTGTGCTCTACACTATAAATATTATTACAAGAGCTTTTGCCAAGTACCCATATAAACCTCCCTTTTTATTGTCAAGGGTATCGCAATCTTTTTAATCAACCAGGTCCTTACGAGATCAGTGTTAATCTTTGCCTCCTAACTTTTCTTCAGCAACATATTCAGTCAGTTGCCAAATCTTGTAATTTTTATTTCCACATACTTTACACCAATTTCTTTTTCTCTGTTCACAGATCCTCTGCACCACTCCTGGGACTTTTGCAATAGTCTCTTCATCTGTCTCCCTGCTTCAAATCTCTCATCACTCCAATCCATTCTCCAAAGTAGTGGTACCAAATTACATGGTTGACCAATTTCATACTTCCACTCAATAAATTACCATGGTGCCCTACTGATTATACAATGAAATATTGTTGTTTCAGTTGTACCTAATCCTTCACAGATTTTCTATTTTGCATGTTTTTATTGTCGTTCAGACATTTCAGTCATGCCTGACTCTTCATGAGTCCATCTGGGGTTTTCTTGATGCTGGAGTGGTTTGCCATTTCCTTCTCCAGCTCATTTTATAGATGAGGAATTAAGACAGATAAGATTAAATGACTTTCCAGGGTCACAGAGGTAGTAATTATCTGAGACCAAATTTGAACTCAGAAACTGGAGTCTTCCAAACTCCAGGCCTGAACATTCTATCCACAGTGCTACCTGCTGCCCTCTATTTTTCATAGACAAATTTCTAGTAAAGCACTATATTTGTTTCACTTTTAAGTAAATATCCATACTAAGTATATACCTCATTTTTATGTAGTCAGTCAACAAGCATTTATTTAATGTTTTATGTGTGCCAGGCCTCAAAAAGTGAGGAATACAGAGAAACTCAAGGAATAAAAAATAAAGTCCCTTCCCTCAAGAAATCTACATTCTAATATTAACATTAATATTAAAAGGATTTAAAAGATCGATTTTTGTGCTAACTAAATGAAAAAAAGCAACTTTAAGAGAGAAGCAGTTCTGAGGGACCATGGATAAAAGTGGACCCTCTCTGAGGTAATAGTACTGGCTGATAGACCAGCTGGGCAATTTTTTTTTTTTTTTGCCAGCATCTAATTTACATATAAATTTTTAAAACTTAAATTTTTTATTGAGGAAATCTGAATCAAAGAAATGCTGAGGAAACTGAAAATGTGATTAATGACATGGTTACGTATCTGGTTACTCAATTGCTCTCTAGTCTCAAGTTGGGACGTGTTGTGTGTAGTAACTGAACTGTATCGTAGGTTACCAAAGCTAAAATATGCACCAATACCTGTTCCCTACAGCTTTCATTCTGTCTCTCATTTCCATGTATTAGCACTAGCCTTCCCAAACGTTTTGACAGGTTTGCTTTTTTTTTTCTTATCTCCACTTTTTAGAATCCATGCCTCCCTTGAAGGCTCACTCAGGGAACACCTCCTTCAGGAAATCTACTCTTGCCTCCCATCCCCTTAGTACCATCTCCCTCCTTAATTTGCTCTACATATTTTTATATGTGTATATGTGGAATGGCCCAAATAAAATATAAGCTTTTAGTAGGGAGACCCTTTTTACAGTGCCTAGTGCAAGATGAATACCCTTTAGACTTTCATTAAATTAAACTAAATTTACAGGCTAAACAAACATGTAAAAAGTTCACCTAATCTGACAATTTGTTATTATCTAAGGTAGTAAAAATAAAGATAGCACTCAGCACACTTACCCGAGAGACAGTACCAAGGATTATTACTATTGAAATAGACAGCATAGTGGAAGCAATTTAGGTCAATTAGGCCAGGAAGGGAATTATGAAGAGGATAGGATTGGATGCTGAATTTTGAAGATTCTGTAGGGCTTGAGTAGACAGAGGTATAGTAGTGGGGGAAGGCGGAGGATTCTAGACAGATGAAAAGACTTTAAGGGGAAAAAAAGGAAAGAATACAAGTCTTTCTAGCATTCATAGACACAATACCCATTGCTCAAGACTTCTTACTTCCCCTTTGCCCAATTTAGTTTTTCCATATGCTCCTGATTCCTAAAGAAAATCTCGTTATTTATTAACATGTATTCCTTCCATTCCTTGAGCAACTCACTAAGAGATCCCCTACTGTCCTGGGCCATAGAAGGGAATATTTGACTTAAGAAGGTTTATAATTAATTGTGAGTGTTTTTTCCTTTGTTCTCAAAGAAAACTGTAAAATCAGGAAGATGATGACATGACTTGCGATTAAATTGGATTTGAGCGAGGGAGGGCTGTGCAGAGTTAGCAACCTCACTTTCTCCTCCAGCACCCTCTGGATCCAGTGGCTAGATATAGATCAGGATGTCAGTAGTCCAGCTACACGGTACTGATCTGGTATGTATTCTATTTTTAGTAGGCAAGGAGTTGAGTTTCAGAGAGGCCTGAAAGTTGGGATAAAAGAGGAGGTCCACTTATTTTGTTTCAAACAGCACTACTGATCAGGAAATACTAGAAGTAAGTGCCAACCTTAGAACGGTCTGATTCAGTTACTTTTTGCCCTCATTTGTACTCCCAATTGAATGTGAATGGTACAGAATTTACAGCTTTTTTCTTCTTTTCTTATTGTCTTCATTTATTTTGGGAGGTAATCAGAATGAAGAGAAAAGCATTTTTTTTTTTTGTTAAGGCTAAAGCAGAAAGAAAAATGGATTTCCTATGAAATTCTTGCATCATCATCATAACTAATATTTAATCATCCATTAATATTTGCAAAATGCTTTATGCACATTATCTCTATTGAACTTCACAACTGTCTTATGAGGTAGTTGCTGTTTTACCCATTTTACAGATATGGAAACCGTGACTGAAAATAGTTGACTATATTCCTTGCCCAGGATCACACAGCTCTTAGATTCCAGCTCATGTTTGCCTGACTCCAACTCTAGTCTTCTGTCTACTATGCCACCTAGCTGCCTCAACAATTCTATGTATAGTTCATGTCATAACACTAAAATCTTGGAATTTCTGAAGTTGATTCGGGTTTCCCTTTTGAAAGTTTTGAAATAACTTTCCGTGCTGGCAGACTCAGATTAGGAAAAGCATTGAAAAAGTTCCAGAAATTAGTAGTAAAGCAGTAGAGTACTGTCACAGGCCACATTTACAATGTGTATGGTTATATTTTCATTGCTTCATAGTAGTTTGGATCTTATTTTACTTTTAAAAACTCACAAAACTGATAGGGAAGAATTAGGAAATACCATTTTGTAGCCAAAATTACTATAGTGATTGACTACTATGTCGTATGCCTAACTTATTTTACTCTTGCACCACTTTGTTTCTTAGTCATTACCAAGTAGTTTTGTTGGTTGCTGGTTTATAATACAATTTAAGATCTGATGTGGGTAGCCCACATTCCCTTGCATTTCTTTTCATTAATTCCCTTGATATTCTGGACCTTTTGTACTTTCAGATGAATTTTGTTTTTATTTTTTCTTGCTCTGTAAAATAGTATTTTGGTTGTTTGGTATGGCAGTGGATAAGTATATTAATTTAGATAGAATTGTCATTTTCATTATATTAGCTCTGGAATACTTATTTTCCAAAAGGCACTGGCATCTAATGCTCAGTGACACAGGTCGTTATAATACTTGCCTTTTTTTTTTATCTGCCTGTTACCTACTGATGGTATGAAACCACGGAAGATTAATTCACTTATATGTCACAATAAACATTAGGTTTTACTTTGCTGCTTATAGTTTGTTCTTGATCTGAAACTAGCTACCTTGGACCTTCATGCATAAGCAAATAGCCCCAGCATTTTAGTTAGACTGTGAAAGACTTTATCTTTTCATATAGAGAGATTACCAAATTGATATGAGCCCAACTGGGCTACAAGAAATCTCTCCTGAGTTTAACAAAACCAAATGAGCTAAAAGGAGGTAATAAAGAAATAAAATTAGATTGACATGGTAAACATTGATTTTGTCACAAATTCTGTGTGTCACTGAACATTTACTCTCCATGAGTCTCATTTTCCTCATGTGCAAAAAGAGTGGGTTGGACTGAAATGCTAAAGTCTGTTCTAAACCCTTATCATTCTGTGCTTTAAGTTACTGTCGCAGACATTATCACTGTGTTTTTCTTTTTACTTTAATCTCTCCCTCTTCTCTACATTTCACTTATTCACTGTCTCTTAGAGTGCTCCAACCATTAGCAATTTATTCTATCAAAGCTAGTCCTTGGGTACCTAACAATTTTTGAATTCAATAAGACTTCCTTTTAGCCTGCAGTCAAAGAATGAACAGTCTAAGAGGTCAACATTTGAAGCAAGAACAAATTGGCCATTTTAACAAGGACATTCAAACAGTTTGGATGAAAGACAATAAAACCTTTGATTACATTGACAAAAGACAACATAGACAAAATAGTAATTATTTACAATTTAGATAAAATGTAGGACAAAAAAAAATCAGAGATATTCCCTCCAAATATATCAAAGTTTTCCATCAGTACATATTCTTCATATAAATTATATAGAGATGTAGCTTTAGATAGAAAATACATGATATATACACATATATAACATATATGTAGTACATATGTATATATGTACAGAGGACAATGTGCATTTTATGAGATATTTATGTAAACATGCACATATTCTGCATTTTATCTGTATGTGTATTATTAGAATGTCTACATATGGCCATAACTTTAACTAGGGAGTTAAAAATAGCAATCACAACATAATATTTGAGTATTTCTTATTTATATTTCCCTAAATTGCACTCATGACTCTGGTGTCATGCTCCAGAAACCCATTCTCTCTGGAAATTTCACTCTACCCTTGAATTTTTGAAATGTAAACTTTTCACATCAAAAGAAAATTCTAGCCCTGTGGTCTCTCCCTCTGATTCACTGGTTCCTCACAAAACTTCCATTTAAAGGAAGACACACAGGACAGCCATGTTTTCATTGTTCTCCTGACTCAACTTCTTCCCTTTTAGACCTTCTCAACTGAGCTCCTCTTCAAAGTGTACCTTTATCCTCACTTACCTATTCAACTTGTTTTGATGTTTTGTCTTCCCCCACCAGAATATAACCTCCCTGTGGGCACAAATTGTCTTTCTTTATATATGAATTTGTATTTCCAGGGATCATCACAGTATTTGGAATATAGGAAGCAGTTAATAAATATTTATAGACTTGATTAGAGGAATAAATCTATAAGTACTCATGAATCTTGAATGTATTCATTTAAGATAAAATCTTGAATTACAGGGCAAATTTTCAGCATCATATTATATGAAAATTACAAAGAAGTGTATTTCGTTTTGATATACAGAAAAAACCACAACTTTCCTTTTCCATGACAGTCAGCAAGTATGATAGACTTCTGGAGAAATCATTGTTTCTTCTCAATGGTAGTCGTCAAGCAAAAGTGAGATACCTGCTAGTCAGCAATGCTGTGAGATTTTTTTAAATGTTCTATTAGAAACAAGATATTGAACATCACAATAAACATGGAAATCTTCTTTATGTGTGACTATATTTTATTTAAAATAATTTATGGACATAACATTATCTCAACCAGCCCCCCCTAAGTAACTTGCTCTAACATCAGGCATCTATACATATTAATTCTCATTTATTTTTCTTCACATGATTGTATTTGCCACTTAATTTATTGTTCCATTTCCATTTTTTTATTTAACTTTATATTGTTTCATAGAGGTCTTTTCATATTTTATAATACGTTTCTCATATTTTAATAATATTGCTCTTTTTTTCCTTCCCTTTTACCTCTGAATTACTGTATTACAAAAGGGTCTTAAGGAAATAGTGTCACAGATACATACATTTACCACTTATATTTATTTGTACAATTGTACCTGTTGTTGAAAATTTGGGAGCATTATTAACTTTTACAAAGCTGTACCAAATTACTCTTCAAAAAAGATTGCAAATCAATAGTTTACAGTTCCAACAATGGTGAAATATATATTTCTCTTTTCTACAATTGTGAAGAGTATGTTCAGGTATGGCTTGAACTAGATTGTCTCTGAGGCACCTTCAGTCTCTTAAATTCTATGATATTTGTTAGATCTTTTTCAAACTATTTATATCTGTGGATCTCAGTTTCATCATTTGTAAAAGGAAGATTTTTTTAAGTCCCACTCATAAATAAGAAGTATCAGAAACCCTTAATTCTCACTTTCCAAATGTCCATCTTCTGGTATGTGAGCACTACCTTTCTTTTTTCTTTCTGGTGCTATAATGCGAATGAGATACTCACAGCAGTTGTTATGGGTATGCATGTGTATTTCCAGGGTAAATTTGCAAAATTTAAACTTTCTTCCTCAAAGAAGAAACAAAGACATTTATTCAGATACCAGAAAGCCAAATAAATCATAGTAACAAAGAAATCTATACACATTATCAACGCAGGGAGCTTAGCCATCCCCAAGGCTTCCTTCCATCAGGCCTCCCCCAAAACAATCTCCCTTAGGCAAAATCACTCCCTATCTCACTCACACTAGGTGCTCTGCTTGGCCTCCTCTCTCTCTCTCAGTTCCACCTCACTCTCTCTTCCTGCTGTACCCTTCCTATTCCACCAATTCACCAAGTTCCTCCCACCATGGGCTTCATGTTACTCAGGCTGTGGACTGGGCCAAGGCTCGAAGCTAGTCACATGGGCCTATAATGGGGCAGGGAAGATCTTCAAATTCTCTTATCATTATAGGTGCTTTACTTTATATCACTTCCAATGCCACAGAGTGTTTTTTCACTGGAAGCAGCAGTGGGACTTGGCAGTGCCCTGGGTGTCTGAGGAGTCTTTTAAGGATCACACTGCTTACCTCCTCGTGTGAGGAAGGGGGTAAAAAAGGTACCCTAAAAATTGTCTACTTACTCAACCCTGGTCTGATGACCATGGCAAGAGGGGAATCCCCCTCTGCGATCAAAATACAAAAAGATATAAAAACATACAAAAACATCTGCAAAGATGATTCCAGTCACTATTGGTACATGGAACATGGGCATACTCATACACGATACAAAATCCAGTAGACCTGAAAAGTGAACTGCTCTTCTTGCAAGAGAACTCAACAGGTATTGCATCCAAATAGCCTTGAGTGAAACAATCTCGGCAAATGAAAGCCAGCTTACTGAAGGTGGAACTAGATACACTTTTTTTTCTGGAGTGGGCACAGTGAAAGGGAGAACCATGAAGGTGGTGTAGGCTTTGAAATCAAAACTAATCTAGTCAGCAAGCTGGTATGTCTGCCAAAAGAAAAGAATAACAGGCTCATGACAACGGATTGCCACTTGCAGGAAAACGTCATGCCACCACTATCAGTGCCTATGCCCTATGATATTGATGAGGTCAAAGAAAAAATTTATGTAGACCTAGAGACCCTTATCACCAATGTGCCAAAAGAGGACAAATTCTGGGTGACTTTAACGTTAGAATAGACTCAGACTACAAGACTTGGCAGGGAGTCCTAAGGAGGAATGAAGTTGGAAACAGCAACAACAATAGTCATTTATTGCTGAAGACTTGTGCATTGCATGACCTCATCACCAACACTTATCTGTTTACCTAAATGAAATAAAACTTCATGGATATACCCTTGCAGCAAACATGGCATTTAATGGACTATATGATCATAAGGAGAAGAGATCGACAAGATGTGAGAGTGACAAAGGCATTGTGTGGTGCAGAGTGCTGAAATAATCATAGACTTATCCTTTCCAAGCTAAATGTTCACATTCATCAAAAGTGCTGCCCCCAAGTCAAAATGACTACCAGAAGAATTGATGTCAACACATTAGAACTCTTCCTTCAGCATGAATAGTTTGCTGCTAACTTGGAGGGAAAGTTGAGCCAACGCAGACTTGGCAACAGTGGAACAGAAAAGAAGTGGGCAGCTGTCAGAGATCTGGTGTACAGCACTGCATTTGCTCATCTGAGTCAGAACACTAGCAAACATCAAGACTGATTTGATGAAAATAATGGGAAAATTCAGAAGCTGCTAAATGAAAAATGAGAACTCCACAGGACTTACCAGCAAGATAGTTCCTCCATTTCTAAGAAGGCAACATTTAATTCCATCAAAAGTAAAGTACAAGCAAAGCTTAGAGAGATGCAGGATTCCTAGCTCAGTAAGAAGGCAGGTGAAATTCAGCTTTATGCTGATATTAACAATCCAAAGCACTTTGATGCTTCTCTGAAAGCTATTTATGGACCAAAAACCTATGGTACATCACAACTACTCAGTGCTAATGGAGTCACATTGATTAGTGATAAGTACATGATCCTAGAGAGAAGGGCCAACCACTTCCATAGTGTTCTCAGCAAACCATCATCAATCAATTTGCCTCAAGTTGAAGTCAATCCTTTCTTAGATGAACTTCCATTTACCTCAAGTTGAAGTTAATCCCTTCTTAGATGAACTTCCAACTTAAGATGAGGTTTTGAGTGCCATTAGGATCCTTTCTTGTGGCAAAGCACCTGGTGCTGATTCTATTCTAAGATTTGTGAGGTGGGGGGACCATTGTTCGTACAAAAGCTGACTGAAATTTTCCAGGTTACGTGGCAAGAGGAGGCTACTCCCCATGAGTTCAAGGATGCCTCCATTATCCATCTCTATAAAGGTAAAGGAAATAGGTTGTCCTGTGACAATCATGAAGAAGTCTCTCTCTTAGTCATTGCTAGCAAGATTCTTACTAGAATTCTCTTAATAGGCTAATCCTTCACCTGGAAGATGGCCATCTACCTGAGAGTCAGTATGGCTTTAGAAAGGGCTAAGGAGCACTTAATATGGTCTTTGTTGCCCAACAACTCTAGGAGAAATGCCAGGAACACAACAGAGGTCTGTACACAACGTTGTAGATCTGACCAAGGCCTTTGACACTATTAATCATGAGAGTTTATGTAAAATTATGTCAAAATTTGGTTGCCCAGAGAAGTTCATCAGTATTGTATGTCAATTTCATGATGGCATGTTTGCCCAGGTTCTGCATAGTGGACAATGATCTCGTGCCTTCCCAGTCACCAATGGAGTGAAACAGGGCTGTGTGCTTGCTCCTATGCTTTTCACCATGATGTTTTCAGCCATGTTGTCAAATGCTTTCAAGGAGGATGAACACATTATCAAGATCAGCTACTGTACTGATGGTAGATTCTTCAATTTGAAAGGCTACAAGCCAAGACCAAAGTGGTGGGAGTGGTTCTGCATGATTTTCTGTTCACCGATGACTGTGCACTCAATGCAGCCTCTGAAGCGGAGATGCAACAAAGTATGGATCAATTCTCTGCTGCCTGTGCTAATTTTGGCCTAATAACTAACACCAAGAAAACACAGGTGTTCCATCAGTCACCACACATCATTCATAGGTGGAACCATCGGTTACAACAAACGGAGAAGTTTTGAATGCTGTGGATAAGTTCACTTACCTTGAGAGTATACTTACCAGGGATACTTACACATTGACAACGAGGTTGATGCACACATTGCCAGAGCTAGCCCAGTGTGTGGGAGGCTCTGAAGAAAAGTATGGAAGAGAAGAGGTATTAGACTCACTACCAAACTGAAGGTATAGACTCACTACCAAACTGGCATAGGACTGCTCACCATGGCAAGCCCACATCAGAAGGGATGCTGTGTTCTATCAACAAAGCAGAGTTGAAATAGCTCAGAGAAAATGTAGGATGCACAAATTTCAAGTATCCACCCCAAATATTCATGCAGACTATCCATGCCCAATCTGTTCTAGAGCATTATGAGCTTACATTGGTCTGATCAGCCATAGTCAGACACGTTGAATCTTGGCTTTGTCATTGTGAAGTCCTTTTCCTTCTCTTTGAGAACAAAGGGCAACAACAAACTTCCAGTGATATCGGACAACTAAAGATTTGGTGTGACGATTTTCTCTACAGTGTGAGGATATACAGGTTCATTGAATTTGGTATCAGAAACCCTGGGTTCAAAATCTACCTCTATTACTATCAGTGTGACCTTTCTTTGCCTTAGTTTTCTTATCCTTAGGATAACAGAACTGGAGTATTAAACCGCATGAACATCATTTTTAAAAGAATGAAATACAATAAATAATTGCAAATGCTACATAGACCTTACTTTCTAGCATAGCTTATAAGAAACACCTGTGTAGGAGGAAAGACTGAAAAGTAGGCAGGAACAAGATGCTATGGGGTTATTCCTTGCAAAATCAAATACTTTAGGAAATGCTTGAAGAGAATTTTTTTTCCTTTTACCAATACCTCCCTCCACCTGCCCCCCACATTCTCCATGCCTTTATATCTCTAGATATGTTTCAATTCCATAACCCTGAATTTGATCAATTTCAAGCACTTTCGATTTTATTTTTATATTTGAAAAATTTGCTATATTTTTAAGCATACACATGACTAATAAACACATACAGACAATAATAAGTGTAATAGAAACACAAATTAAACAATGTAAAATGGTTATGCTTCACATTTATCATTACTTCATAATAATTCATGAATTTCAACTGAGAACAATTCCTTGGGTTTAAAAAATTTTCTTTAGTTCACTGTCTGAAACTTAATAGCTCTCTATTGTTCCATAGATCTTAACTTCCCTTAAATTAGATTAAAAGATATTTTGAAGCATTGTGATACTGAGAATATCTTTAAGTTAGACAGAATAAATAGAATAACTGAAGGTTATCTTGTATATTTAATTGGGTAGCCCATCACATATTTATCATTTGAACATGTACAAGAGGTACAAGATTATATATATATATATACATACATATATATGTATGTATGTATATATATATATATATATATATATATATATATATATATATATATATATATATATATATATATAATCTAGAATTGGATGGAAAGTGAAGTTTGATCCAAAGTACCTTTTATAAAATTTTGATGAACTTTCAATAATCCTAAACTTCTCATCACCAAAAATCTCATATCTTGTTAATAATGTTCTCCTAATGATTCCATAAACATGAATCATGGAATATAAGCAATTCAAAAGAGTCAGAGTTGTAAATAATTCAGTGACCAGTGGAAAAGATGTACAATAATGTGATCTCTACTTCGACAAGTCAGTTTCAACTTTGTGTGTGTGGGGGTCACATTTCAAGATTCAGCAACGTATCCTCCAGAACATTTCCAGTTATATCACTTTATAGGTGACATCTGTCCCCCTTCCCCCACATATATGCTTTCCAATTACCCTTTAAGTATTTTTTCCTCTGTTAACATGCAATATTGATAAAAATAGAGACTTGCTTTTATTTGTATCTCCAAAATTTTACACAGTACCTGTTACACAATAAATGCTAAATTATCTTTCTATATATCTATCTATTAATCTTTTCTGTCCACAAGAATATTAAAAAAGAAATGTGAAATCATAAAAGGAAGTAGATAGATCAAGTTGCAAGAATGAGAGAGAATAGTTCGAACAAAAGCTTAACCAGTGTTAGAACAACATGAAACAATGCTGAAATATATTGAGCAGATCTATGGAGAAGCTATGGGAAAGCATGGAAAAGGATCACATAAAACAGGGATATACTGGATTGCAGTCAAGTTCTCCAAAGTAGCAAAAATACTATTACACATATGTATATCCAATGTTAGACATTGCTTCATATATTCAATCAACTATTTTAGAAAAGAACAAAACGTGTAGCAGTGTTACTGTGGAAAATACAGTTGTTTTAGACACTATAGTGAATTGAATGAACAGTTCTCAAAGTAAACTTCTATCATCTACTTCTGTAATAGATACAGTATGCTTGTTTGCTAGGTGTGTGTGTGTGTGTATGTATGTGCGTGTGTACCTTTTTTCATAGAATATTTTGTTAGCTGTGAGTCAAAATATGAAAGTTGATCAGTTGAAGTTGTTTGTAATTTGGCATTGCCCTAAAATTACCCCCTAAGGTGTGCTATAGTCAGGTTATGCTGGCTCAGGACGTTGATGGTTAAATCTTCAATGTCAGCATTTATACCTAGAAAATATTAAAAATCCAGGAATGATTTCTTGCTTTTCTTTACTTGATTTGAATACAATCAGCATAAATTGATCACTTGAAATCTCATCTTTATTCTGTTAAGTCAACTTTGGATCCTTAACACCTCAACTCCCTAAACCTCTTCCTCCCTCTGATTTGAGGACAAAGTAGAGCACTAAACTCCCCCAAAAGCTTTCCTTCTAAAGAGGGCAGGGACATGGATTTTCCAAGTTACCTCTTCACTCTTTACCTGCAGCTCTGCTCCTTTTGAACTCCATGGAACTTGAAGTTGGGTACCTCATGCTCCCCTTCCAGCTCCCTTTTCCATTTTGTCTTCTCACATTATATTACAAGCTCCTTGAGGGAAAGTACTGTCTTTATTTTTCTTATTTGTATCTATATCCCTTAGCACAGTGCTTGGGTCATAGTAAGCACTTAATAAACATTTATTGAATTGATTTGAAAACTGTTTTGTTGATTGTTTAGATTTCAGAAATTTCCGAAGAAAATGTTAACAATACAGATAAAACTTAAAATGTATCACTGTACTTTGTTTTTTCTAGAGAGCTGTTAGGGGCCAAGCTCTGGACCAGCCTTCAGGAGCTGGCTCCACCCTCAGGGAGCTGGCTCTGCCCTCAGGGAGGAACATGGGCGGGGCTCTGGCTGGGGATATAAGGAGCTGTCGGGGAGGGATTGGAGAGAGATGTAACCAAGAAAGAGATGTAGAAGGACGCCATCAATAAAGTGAAGAGCACTGACATCCTTGGGCGAGTGTGTAGTCATTGTTCCCTCCGTGGAGGAGGGGATAGCCCTGTCGCGCAGCTAGGCCATACGGTCGCACGGCAGGGACCGGAGACGTCCGAAGACCTGGAGGAAAGGTTTCCCAAGCGAAGTCTGGGGTAAGGAAGTGGGCCCTGTGTTAGAGTGCCGCCTGGAATATTGGGCGAAGACCCCAGAGAGATTACCGCCTGGAATAGTGGGCGAGGCCACCTGGCTTAGTAGCCAAGTGAAGGCCGGGGATTAGCCCCGTGCAGAGAGCTTGTTGCGAATATTCAGTAGCCTATACTTATTGTATTCTTTCCTAGCAAATACCCTCAAATGAAATGCATATTGTCGTGATGTCCTTTTTTTAAAACTAAAACAAGTTTTTGTAAACATCAGCAAAGTGTCAATGAATATCTATGACAGAAGCATCTTTTGCATTTAGAAGTCAAATAATGGTGTGCACATTACTTTAAATGTCAGTCAGGAAGAGTTGTCAGTTAAGACAGCCTTTGCCTTGACATATACTTGGTGGGCATGGATATTAAATATGTAATAAAAACAATGATTCATGAGAATATAGTACTTTGATATTTCCAAAGATTTTTCTTTACACTATCATTGCGATAGTGAAGAAGGTAGTACAAGCATTATTTTATCTATTTTAAAGGAAACTGAAGAACTGAATGGTTAATGTCTTCTCCATGGTCAGAGAGCTATCACCAAGTTTTACATAATTTCTCTTGTACAACCCCTTTGCTCATTCAGTCAGCAGCTTTCCATTGAAATGCATGTCCAAGGAGTGGCTTATCACATATATAGCACATCTTTTATAGAGACTTTTGTTGTTTGTTTCTTGTTAAGAAAATAGGCATGTATGTCAGCAATTATTGATGTCTTTCTTGGTTGTGGTTTTGACTGTCTTCCCCTTTCCATTTTTTTCCCCCAATGTTCTTAGTATGGTCTGACCTCATTTTGTCTCATGCCAGTTTCTTTGTTTTCAGACTTGCTTTTCCTTCTACTCTTCTTTTAGTTGCTTCATGTAATGATGCTTTGTTAAAAAACAACAACAAAGAAATGATCCTCTTCTATACTCTAGGACAAACGACTTCATTGTGGTAGTTTTCAGCATATAAATCTTCAGGACCTCGGATGAGGTTTTCTTGGCAAACATACTTAAGTGGTATGCCATTTCCTTTACCACAACATTATGTCTATGAAGAATGGAAGCAAAGGGTTAAGTGACTTGACCAGGGACACACAGGTAGTAAATATCTGAGGCCAGTTTAAAACTCAAGAAAAGAGACTTTCTGACTCCATGCCCACTATTCTATCCACTGCATCACTTAGCTACCCTAACCAGTTTCATACTCTAAAACAATATTGCTCTTGGTAGCAATGTCTCATTTCTGTTGGAAGCAACTTAAGTTTTTGTTGTCTAAGGTAGTTTATGGACTCACAGCATCACAAATTTAGGCACCTGAAGGTCATCTAATCTAACTCTTTGTCTTTTCATATGGAGATCTCAAAATGAAAGGAACAGAGAGATGACTTTCATATTAAAAATATTCATGGTGTATAAATATCATGTTTCTAAGTGATTTAAAATTCTTTGTTCTGAGAAGTAGAAGCAACAGCAGTAAGTCTGGGAGCTTTCAGGAGGTCAATTAACTGATAGGAAAGAGATTACAGGGGACCTTGAGTGGTGCTGGATACAACTATTAATTGGCAGCTCCATAAGCAGTTCTTGAGTGCAGTAGCAGTGTAGGAGAGGGGAACTTGTACCTGATCACAAGGGAGGAAGCACCTGATCACACAGTTCCAGGATCAAGAGGAGTGCCAGTGGTTGCCACTTCAAAATAGCAAGGGATCTAGTTACAATTCAGGAGCCACGGAGTACGAAGACTTGTGGCTGCAGAGGACTAGGTAAAGACCAGAGCACAAACTAGGAGAGCTGTGAGCTCACCTCAATCTTAGAAACAAAAAAAGAGGTACAAAAATTAACTGAAGAAACAAAATTAAAAGTTAGAACTGGAAAGCAGAAGCTAATGACTCCATAAGACATCAAGAAACAATAAAACAAAGTCAAAAGAGCAAAATAAAAATAGAAAAAAAATGGTTAAATATTTCTTTGGAAAAAAACCTGAGCTGGAAAATAGATAATGGAAAGATTATTTAAGAATTATTGAGCTACCAGAAAGTCATGATAAAAAAGCCTGTGTCATAATTCAAAAAACCACAAAGGAAAATTGCCCTGATACCATAGATCCCGAGAGTAAAATAGAATTTATAAAAATCCGCCAGTCACCTCCTGAAAGAGATCCAAAAATGAAAACTGTAAAGAATATTGTAATAAGATTTCTTAGATCCCACGTAAAGCAGAAAATATTGCAAGCAGTCTGAAAGAAATATCATGAAAATCCAGTCAAGAGGACCATGGCCTAAAAATAAAAAGCTTTATGCTAAATAAAATTTAACAGCTTCTATGGTAAAAGAGCAGAAGGCTTGTTATGTGATAGTCTAGAAAGCAAAAGAGCTAGAATTACTATCAAGAATAAGATATCCAGTAAAACTGAGTGGATATGTTATGAAATAGATAACTTACAAGCATTCCTGTTGTAAACAGAAGAGCTGAATAGAAAATCTGACATTTAAACACAAGACTCAAGAGATAAAATCAAAGAGAAATCATAAATGGTTCAATAAGATCAAGCTATTTACATTTCTGTATAGGAAAATGATGCTTGTAACTCCCAAGAAATGTGTCCTTATTAAGACATTTAAAAGGGTTTTATATAGATGAGGGCATGAGTGTGAGTTGATTATGTTGAAATAATCTCAAAGAAGGGGGAGATGAGAAAAAGGGTTTCACTGAGAGAAAGTGGAAAGGGGATGTAGAATGTGGAAATTTTTCTTGCATAAACGGGTTATGCAAGGAATAATTTATCATGGGGGAAAATGAGAAGGGGTAGGCTGTGGAATGCCTAAAACTTATTCTTATTGAAATTGATTCAAAGAGAAGAGAAGATAAACACGTGTGTGTGTTTGTGTGTGTGTGTGCATTTATCTTACCCAATAGAGAAATAAGGTGAGAAGTGAATAAGAAGAAGAGGGGGAGGGGTTGATAAAAATAAAGCAGAAATAAGGGAGGCAGTGGCTAGAAGAAAGTTAGACTTTTGCAAAATGGAGAGAAATATATAGTAAAAAGAAAAATATGATAAATTATATTTATTTTTTAATATTGAAAAAAATGAGATTTTTGTCCTCTTTAATTTCTGAAATCTTAACTAAACTTTCCAAAAAATGTTTCACCAATATTCCTGGCACCTCTTTGTAATGTGAAGATATTTGATGATTACTTAATTTAGTAAATCAAATTTAATTGAATTAAAAAGGGAAAACTCTCACTATTTCTTTGAACCTCTTTTATCTTGCATTAAAGTAGGTATTCTTAGATGTTGTTTCCATGTCAATGAAGGATAGTTGCATGCATTCAATATTGTTTTTTCAATATGTTTTGAAGAAGTGTTGATCTACAAATATTTTCATACATGAACACTTAATTGAACACATAATTGTGAAACACTTGCTGCATTTCTTTTGTTGTGGTTGTTTTAATAGTACTTTCTCCGCAATTACATGTCAAGTAAAATTTTAGTATTAATTTTTAAAAAGATTGTGAGTTCCAAATTTTTCTCCCTCCCCTTCCCTCTTCTGAAAATGGCAGATAGTTTGATATAATTTATACAAGTGCTATTATTTAAGAAATATTTCCATATTATTCGCAGTTGTGAAAGAAGAAACATTAAAAAAAAAACATGAGAAAGAATAAAAAAATAAATAAACAAATGTGCATTGATCTGTATTCAGAATACATCAGTTCTTTATATGGATATGGATAGCATTTTATTTCAAGAATCCTGTATGCTTTTCTTGGGTCATTGCATTGCTTAGAGGAGCTGAGTCATTCATGGTTAATCATCTCATCTTCTGTTGCTGATACTATGTATAATGCTTTCCTGCTTCTGCTCATTTGTATCAGTTCCTAACATTCTGTTAAGGATGTTCTGAAATCTGCCTGTTCATCATTTCTTATTGCACAACAGTATTCCATTATATTCATATAACATAGCTTGTTCAGCCATTCCCCAGTTGATGAGCATTTCCTCAATTTCTAATATTTTGCTATCATGAAAAGGGCTGCTATAAATATCATCTGCAGAGTGATATTTTTGTTTTCTTATAGCTAATTTTTTTCAATTTCTTTTTTTCTCTTATTTCTAATACTATATTGTATGATAGTGGTGATAATGGATATCTTTACTTCACCCCTGACTTAATTGGAAGGATTTTGGCTTATTCCCATTACAGTTAATTCTTGCTGATGGTGTTAGATACATATTGCTTATTATTTCAAGTAATACTCCATTTATTCCTATGTTCTCTAGTTTTTTTTTTTTCATAGCAATGAGTCCTGTGTTTTGTCAAAAGTTTTTTAAGCATCAGTTGAGATAGTCATATAATTTCTATTGGTTTTGTTATTCATATGATCAACTATATTGATAGTTTTCCTAATATCCTACTACGCCTGCATTCCTGGTGTAACTCCCAACTGGTCATGATATAGAATCCTTGTGAAATATTGCTGTAATTACCTTGCTAGTATTTTTTTAAAATTTTGCATTAATATTCATCAGGGAAATTAGGCTATAATTTTCTTTCTCTGTTTCAGCTCTTCTTGGTTTTCAGGTATCAGCACCATATTTGTGTCATAAAAATAAAAAAAAAATAAAAAAACCCAAAAAGTTTGATAGAACTCTTTCTTTCCCTATTTTTCAAATAGTTCATACAGTGTAGGGATTAATCTTTAAATGTTTGATAAGACTCACGTGTGAATCCATCTGGCCCTGGGACTTTTTTTCTAGGAATGCATTAATGGCTCGGTCAATTTCTTTTTCTAAGGTATGATTATTTAGGCATTCCATTTCCTCATCTGTTAATCTAGATAATTTATATTTCTGCAAATATTCATTTATTTCAGTCACATTTTCTGATTTATTGTCATACAACTGGGCAAAATATTTGCTAATGATTTCTTTAATTTCTTCTTGATTGGTCACAAGTTCACCATTTTCATTTTTGATACAGGATATTTTGTTTTCTTTCTTTTTTTTTTAACTCAGATCAACCAATGACTTATCCATCTTGTTGGTTTTTTCATAAAACCAACTCCTAGAGTTATTTTTAGTTCAATTTTTAAAAAAAAATAATTCAGTCTTATCAATCCCACCTTTGACTTTCAGGATTTCTAATTTGGTGCTCAATCAGGGATTTTTAATTTGTTTCTCCCCCCCCAGGTTTGTTGTTGGTGTTGCTGTAGTTTCATGCCCGCATCATTCATCTGTAAGAATTAGAGAAATAAAATTTCCCCTAAATATTGCTCTGGCTATATCCCATAAATTTTGGTGTGTTGTCTCATTGTTGTCATTCTCATTAATGAAATTATTGATTTTTTCTGTGATTTATTCTTTGACCCACTTATACTTTAGGATTAAATTATTTAGTTTCCAATTAATTTTAATATGTATTTCACAGCCCTTTGTAGAATTTTTTTATTTCATTAAGATATGAAAAGAATAGTTTATTATTTCTGTCTTTTTACAATGATTTTGGGGTTTTTATGCACTATTATTACAGGGTCCTTTTTTGTGTAGGTTTAATGTACTGCTGAGAAAAGGTATATTCCTTTCTGTTCCTATTCAGTTTTCTCCAGAGATCTGTTATATCTAACTTTTCCAGTAGTCTGTTTACCTCCTTAATTTCTTGTTTATTTTTTTGGTTGGATTTATCAATTTCTGAGAGTGGATAGTTGAGGTCCCCCACATTTTGCTCTCTATATCTTTCTGTAATTCACTTAACTTCTCTTTTAAAAATCTGGACATTATACCAGTTGGTAATGTATGTTTATTATTGATATTGCTTCATTGTCTATGATGCCTTTTAGCAAGATCTAATTACCTTCAGTATCTCTTTTAATTAGGTATATTTTTGCTGTTGTTTGTCTAACATCAGAATTATTACCCATTTTTTAACTTCAGATAAAACACAATAGTTCTGCTCTAGTCCTTTACCTTTAATCTGTGTGTGTCTCTCTGCTTTAAGTGTGTTCCTTGTAAACACAATATTGTAAGAATCTGATTTTAATCTACTTCTCTATCCACTTCTGTTTCTGAGATCTCTGGGCCATTTTCCTTGATAATTTCTTGAACTATCCTGTCCAGACTTTTTTTTTTTTATCACATCTTTCAGGGAAATAAATTATTCTTAAATTCTCTCTCCTGTATATTTTCCAGGTTAGTTTTTTTTTT
Organism: Bettongia penicillata ogilbyi; assembly: GCA_023548195.1. NCBI lineage: Eukaryota > Metazoa > Chordata > Mammalia > Diprotodontia > Potoroidae > Bettongia > Bettongia penicillata. The sequence goes on along the minus strand of JAJHZJ010000744.1, from coordinate 2,022,359 downwards.
TCAATGAGGTATTTTACGCTTTCTTATGTTTTTTCATTCTTTTGATTTTGATTTATTCTTAGGGTCTCAGAGTCATTAACTTTTACTTGAACAATTCTATTTTTTTTTTTTTTACAAATTGTTTTCTTTTGTTAGCTTTTACATCTCCTTTTACATTTGGCCAATTATTCTATTCAAGCAGTTCTTTTCTTCAGTGAGTTTTTGTACTTCCTTTTCTGTTTGGCCAATTTGACTTTTTAACAAGGTGCTTTCTTCAGTCATTCCCCCCTCCCCCTCAATTTTGCCAATTGTATTTTTAAGGAATTGTTTTCTACAGTCAATTTTCATCCTTTCTTTTCCAAGCTGTTGACTCTTTCTTGCATACTTCTCATTTTTTCTCCAATTTTTCTTCTACCTCTCTTATTTTACTTTTAGAATTCTTCTTGAGCTCTTCCAAGAAGGCTTTTTGGACTTGAGACCAGTTCATATTCCCCTTTGAGGTGTCGGGTGTAGATTTATTGATGATGTTTTACTCTTCTGAATTTATGTTTTGATAATTTTGGTCCACATTAAAAGGGTCTATTGTCAGTGTTAAAGTTTTGCTTTTTGTTCATCTTGTTTCCTTATTTCTTGGTTTTGAATACTGAAGTCTCCTTCTGTAGCACAGGGGACACTGTCCTTAGCCATGTGAGGTTTTTCTGTGTTTCTCCAGGGTTATACTGAAGCATATGGTGGTCTAGCCACTGGAGGATGCCTTTCTACCTGGATTGTTTTGAAGCATAGGGCAATTTGGCTATAGTAGGATGCCTGCCTGCCTGGGATATTCAGGTGCTGGAGGATACTTGCCTGAGTGTGGCTTGCTGGCAAACATGGTAGTTCTTAAAGCTCAAGTCTGCCGGTTTCCCCTGGATATACTAAAGCATATGGGGTATCCTGTTGTTGGCATTTGCCTGCTCTATCACCCTGAGTCTCTGGATCACCTCCTGGATAGCACAGGTGAGTTTTGCTCTGGCTTGCTAGGATGGCTTCTGTCTTGGACAGAATCCTCTGAGTTATCTAGGCTAAAAGACTGCTTCTCCCTGCTGTTCCAGGATTTGTCATGGGGTTCTATTTTCTGGTTATTTTAAAGGACAACAAGGGAGATTGAGAATGGTTTACTGGTTACTCTTCCATCATGGTTGCAAGAATTCCTATCTATTTGATTGATTCTTGATTCATCATAGAGTCTTTAGCTTCCACTTTCTCAATTCTCACTTTTACAGTGTTAGTTTTCTCAATTAGTTTTTGTACTTTTCTTTCCGTTTGGGCAATTCTACTTTTTAAGTAATTGTTTGCCTTTTCTAAGCTGTAATTCTTTTCATAATTCTCCTGTATCACTCTCATTTCTTTTCCCAACTTTTATTCTCCCTGTCCTCTATAATTTTTAAGTTCCATTTTGAACACTTCCATAATTTCTTCCTGGACTTGAGACCACTTCCTGTTTTCCTATAGGGTTTTGTCTATAGGTGTTTTGACATTATTTTCCTCTTGTGAGTTTATGTCTTGGTCATCCCTGTCACCATAATAACTTTCTATAGTGAGATTCTTTTATGTTGTGTTTTTTAAATCTTTTTTTTTTGCCTTTTTCATTACTTTTAAATTTGATCTCTGCTCCCAGGCTGGAAGGGGCTCTGTCTCAGACTTCCTGTGTCAGTAGCTGCAGGACCTGACTATTTATCTGTGGCTACACTGATGTTGCTCTGAGACCCACAGGAGACCCTCACATTTGATGCTGTGTTGAGCAGTTGGAATAAAGATAGCAGGTGTTTCTGGAGACCATATGGGTCTGGCAACTTACTTGATGCTGAGCTGAGGTCCTAGGACAGTGTCTGGAATGTTCTGAGGCCCAGTGGTGTTTTTCTGTATTTTGTTGGGGCAATACTGAAGCACGTGGAGGTCTGGCCACTGGAGGGTGACTCTTTTCCCTGTGTTGTGCTGAACCACATGGAAGTCTAACTGCTACAGGATGCCTGTACTGAGTAATACTGAATTTCTCTGAGGTCTGGCAACTAAAGTATGCCTGTTTACCAATGGGACTGAAACACATGGAGGTCCTGTGCTGCAGGACACCTTTTTTCTCAGAAATATCCTGAAGCATGTTTTTTTTTTTTCTTTTCTTGAGAGCAGGAGTTCACTGGTTCTCTAGGCTATGCTAAGGCTTATGCAATATCCTGGTGTTGACATTTGTCGGCTCTACCACCCTGGGGCTCAGGATCACCAGCTGTTTGTTGAGGTGGGGCTTTCTGCTGGCTTTCTGGGACACTTCCTGTCCTGGAATGCCTCCCATTTTACTCAAGTGAAGCATATCTTTTTTACCAATCTTCTAAGTTTCTGAGACTAACAGATGGCTCTACCCCATCTTTCCACCGGTGCCGATGTTCCAGGAATTGTTTTGGGGTACTATATTATGATTGTTTGGAGGTGAATATGCTAGAACTTCAGTGATTTACCACTTACTCTACCACCTTCTTCCTCTATTTCTTTAATACAAAATATGCTAAATGTGTGTCTTTACCATAGGGGTCCCATATCACTGCAAGTCATCACTTTGGTTGTTTATCTTTCTTTTTTGAAGATCAGTGACATCATAATATGATTTCATTTACTTGGTATGAATTGTTTGTAAGTGAGGCAGAGTAATGCAAAATCCTCAGCCTCAGTCTCTCTTTCACAGTGATCCAAGTCCAACACCATCACCAAAGTCAAAACAGCTGGCAGTAGTCCAAGATGCAGTGAATGACTTTGGTGTTTTCAATGTTTGACCAAACTCTAAGCATCTACTTCAGCTGCCGTTTTAACTGTTGGAACAAATTGTTCTCATATATTCCTTCCACTGGGGAAGTCTTCACATGCTTGGGCTAGACATTCCTTTAACTCACCTGTAGGTTTGAGACTTGTCTATTATCCTCAACCTGGTTTTGCCTATCTGCTGAGACAATTTTATTAAGGTGCATGAGATAACTTCTTGGAACCACAAATGAGAATTGGTTGGCAGATGGACACCAAAGTTGGATGAATAGCCCAAAAAAGGGGAGGGAGGGCTCACAAGCACTCACACCAGAGGTGCTAATCTTCTCTGAACACCCCATATACCCTGATAGAATATCAAAATTTTACGGTGGGGTCCTTGAAAATTAGCTAGAAAAACTGACTGCATTTCCATATACTAATTTCTAGTGTTTGCAACAACACAGCATTTTGTAACATAATATTTACATATTATCATAATGACATAATACATTTTTATTAACAATATAACCCCCTGAAAACAAGTGAAAGATTCAAGTTTCAGTCTGAAACAAATGAGGAGAGCAAAGAATAGTATATTTATCAGATTTATGGAGAATGAAAAATCTATGACCAAGCAAGAGATACAGAACATTATAAAGTGCAAAATAGATAATGCTGATTACATTAAATTGAAGAGATTTTGCACAAACCCAATGCAACCAAGATTAAGAAGGAAACAGAAAACCTGAGAATTTTTGCATAGTGTCTGTGATAAAGGCCTCATTTCTAAAATATATAGAGAAGTGAGTCAAATTTACCAGAATACAAGTCATTTCCCAATTGATACATGGTCAAAGTATATGAACAGGCAGTTTTCAGAGGAAGAAATTAAAGTTACCTATAGTCATAGGAAAAAATGTTCAGAATCACTGTTGATTAGAGAGATGCAAATCAAAACAACTTTGAGGTACCATGTCACATGTTTCCGATTGTCTAACATGACAAAACAGGAATATGAGAAATGTTGGAGAAGATGTGGGAGAGTTGGAACACTAATTCATTGTTGGTGGAGCTGTGAGCTAATCCAACTATTCTGGAGAATAGTTTGGACTCTGCCCAAAGGACTACAAAATGTGCATACCCTTTGCCTCAGCAATGTTGCTTCTAGGACTGTATCCCAAAGAGATCATAAAAATGGGAAAAGGTCCCATCTGTACAAAAATATTTATAGCAACTCTCTTTGTGATTGCCAAGAACTGGAAATTGAGGGGATGCCCATCAATTAAAGAATGATTGAACAAGTTATGGAATATGAATGTATTGGGATACTATTGTGCTATAAGAAATGATGAACAGCAGGACTTCAGAGAGGCCTGGAAAGACTTACATGAACTGGTGCTGAGTGAAACGTGCGCAACCAGGAGAATGTACACAGTATCGGTTACAGTGTGAGAGGACTAGCACTTCACAGCAATGCAAAGACCTAAATTTCCCAGTGAACTCGTGGCAAAATGCCATCTACTTCCAGAGAAAGAACTATGGAATCAGAATGCAGAATGAAGCAGAGTATTTTTTATGTTATATTTTGATTTGTTCTTTCTCATGGTTCTACCATTCATTTTAATTCTCCTATGCAATATGATTAATGTGAAAATGTAGTTAATAAGAATGTATGCGTAGAACCCATATCAGATTACATGCTATCTCAGGGAAAGAAAGGGGAGGGAGGGGGAGAAAATCTAAGACTTATGGAAGTGATTGCAGAAAACTGAAAACATAAATTAACAAAAAAAGAAAGATTCCACTTTTAACAAGTAGCTGAAGTGATTATAGTTTGTATATATCAAGTAATAATTTTATTCCATTACAACTCAGCTAAGCAGCAAGCATTTCTTAAGTGTCTACTTACTGATGTGACACTATTTTAGGCCCTGTAGATAGATAAAAGATAAAAATAAAGCAGTGCCAGCATTCAAGAAACTACATTCTATTGGGAGAAACAATATGGATATGAATAAATATGTGAAAAATATATACAAAATAAAAATAAGGCAAATTTTGGGGAGAAAAAGCGACCCTTGGCTGGATCGATCAGGAAAAACCTTGTACAAGAGATAGCATTTGACATTTGCATGGGGGTAACTAGGAGTTCTAAAGACAGAAATTGGAATCATTGCCTCCTAGAGAATGACAGATATAATCAATTTAATGAAATTCCAAAATACATTTATATTAATTTTAAGTGAATTAGAGTAACCTCAATTACACTGACTACAAATATATCTAAATCACATACCAGCTACCCCCAAAGTTTTAATAATAAACTTTAAGCTTGAAATTGCTCTGATCTTTCAATCATTCTGTCCATCTATTCAAATGAGAATGGATAAAATGACGGAAGTGACCATGAATGTAATAATAAATTGTTTTCATTTTATTATGTTTTCATTCTAAGAAATTTAGAATGTTCATATTTTGATAAATGAAAAGTAATAGTAAGAAAATTACTTAAACTGTATTATTGGTTATAATGAATTCAATTAGCAACAATATATTTTTTTAAATTTTATTGTGAAGATTTTTGAAGAGATAGAATATATTTATCTTTAAATTTACTATGTGTAATCAAGGTCAGGAAGTGGTGCATACCAACTCATCAGTAATGAGCATAGATAGAGGGCTTTATGTTGCTGATTAATGCATGTTTCAGTGAGTGTTTGCTGGATAGTCAGCCAGTACAGAGAAATATTAGTTTGGGCAATTACTCTCAGTTGTGTTTAATAAAATGAGAGAGAATTGTCAAATGGCACTAATAATAATCCTTTTCTCTAGCAAGCTAAGTGATTCAGCTATAATTACATGTATTAATCTTGCTTTCTTCCTTCATTACGAATCTTCTAATCCTGATTCTTTCATCGTTAACTGGGGTGGCAGATTGTCTGCAATGAATTGTGGAAACTCAACAGCAACTTTGGCAAGGAAGACCTCCCATCTATTTTGATAGACTAAAATGGGCCTAGATAACACTTGGCCCTTATGATTTTGTGCATTTGTCCTGGGAGAAAGGAGCCAATAAAATCAGATTGTCAGCTTGCAACATATGACACTGTAAGTAGAGATAATTTCTAAATGTGTCCACTAGTGCTTTAAACCCTAGAAAATAAAATAAAATTACAGTACCTTTGATTACTTGCTACTGGGATAGAATAGTAAATAAGTGATAATAAGTGGGTATCTGCGTACTATTTTCATTTTGACAGAATGACTACTGTCAGTGTGTGGATTTCATTTTCCATCTGTGTTTTGTCGTTATGTTTGATAACTAACCTCAAAGACATTTGATGTCCTTTTTAGATTCATCTATAGATTTAGAATTTATGGGTTGGGATAGAAGAGGAAAATAGTTTACAATTTAGTTTATGAAAGAGAAAGAAAGTTCAATATGCAATCCAAATGACTAGTGATTTCTAAATTTTCTTAGTTCATCATTTTATTGTGTAATGGGTATTTTGATGACCTGATATAGTTCATGTTGTCAAACCACTTGATTGTTAAAATATATTATCTTGATATTAAAATATATCTTAACATGCATCTTTTAATATCAAGGTATATATCTTGATATTAAAATATTTTAGAACTTAGCTGTGCTACAGACGTAAATTTATTTCTTTTTTCAGAAGGAGAAAGTAGGTATGTGATTGGGCCAGGTGAGAAAAACTGTTTCATAGTGGAGGATACTTTCTTTTCTTGGCAGATGGGTATGTGTGAGTATATACATACACAGACATGTATCTATGTATGTGTGTAAATACATATATATATGAATATGTATATACATATATGGGAAAAGAGAGAGATAGACAGAGACAGAGAAATATGAACTTTTTGAACCAGATATCCAGAGTTTTGAAGAAGCCTAGTGACAGTTTTAAATCACTAGGCCAATATGTGACTTCTTATTTGAATAATCTGTTCTTAGGTTATAATTATAATTATAATGGTCCCAGTGTTAATCCAGAGATATCCAAATGGGTTTTAGCTGCCCTGAGTGTAGGCACAAAAATTGGATAATTTCTAATCTCCATCAGATGTTGACTTAATGTAAAATTACTTTAGCTTATTGTAAAAACCTACAGAAAATACCACTTTTGAACTTGATACCATATTTCATAAAAATGCCATATGTTACAGCAAATTATGGATATATACCTATTTATCTTTCAAATGTCTTTCAAATTTTCCCATACAAGTGTTCTGACTGCACAAAACTGATCAAAAGTAGGAATCTAACGAAGTGTAAGGAACCATTTTGTACTGTCAGTGAGTGTTGTTTAAATTTCGAATTGCTTCTGCCACAGTCTTTCCCCCTTAGAATTTATAGATTGCTTTATCTGACTTTTTAAAAAATAAGTATCAATGATATACTGAACACAAATTTACCTAACAAAACTGCTTTCAGAATTTGACGAGAGTTCACGTGCTCTCTTTAGGAAGAAAGATATTTTCTTTTAACGCTAAGGAAATGAGAAAAAGGGACATGGAACATATTAACTTTTCAGCAAAAAAAGATCTTTTTTTTAATACTATGTCCTTGAAATAAATGAATATACCAATGAAAGAACTAAACAGGAATATAAAAAGAGAAAGGTCCTGAATAAGGATTAGCCCACACCAGTTTGTAAATTACGTAAAATTTTTCATTTTATCCCTCTATCATTTTTTTCTACTCTCCCCCTATCATTTTAAGATAAGTTTGCTTTGCCACATAAACACAAATAAGACATTCTTATTTAATAGAATTATAGGAACAATTAGAATGAATATTTCAAATATTCAAGTACAATTTCTCACTTTTAAAAAGAGGAAGCTGAAAACTAGAAAGAGGATTGTGTCAATGGATATGAAATAACACTGGACTTTGGGTCCAGAGGTCTCGTTTGAAATATCACTTACACTCTGTGGGACCTTGAGCAAGTGATTTCCCTTCTGTGGGCCTCAGTTTCCTTAGATGCATACAGGAAAATGGGTGAGATTGGTAGTTCTTGACCTGAGATCCATGAACTTTAAAAAAAAAAATCAATGTAATTGACTTCTTTTGTAATACCTAATATTCTATTCCATGTGATTAGCAAAAAAAATAATTTAGAAAAGCAATCCAAAGATTTTAGCAGATTGTCAAACAGGTCCATGACCTTAAAAGGTAATGAATATGTGTTAATAACATTTAACTAATGGATCTCTAGGGTCTTTTCTTATTCTAACATTACATAATTCCAGATAGCTTGTCCAAAGTAACACAGATAATTGGAGTATTATATTATTCTATGCAGTGTGATGGTAGATGGTAAAAGATGAATATAATCAACTGAGCTGATCCTTGTTAATGTATTAGCTAGACAATGTTTTATAATTTCACATGACCAAAAACATAAATGTGGTCAAACCATGTTTAATCTGTCAAACGAATTAATAAGAAGGCAGCCAATATACCAAAAATTCTAATCTATAGTAAGGATAAGGAGTTGCAGTTTGGGTTTCTATGTAGCAGCAAGTTCTGGGGAGCCAAATGAGAGCGTGGATAAGGGGATCCTATAAAGTATTTGGGCAGAGAGAGAGGAGTGGCAGGTACAAAGGTGTTGGGACATTCTATAGTTTTACCAGGTAAATTGTTCTGTATAACAACTGAAAGTCGGTAGAGGAAGCTTGGGAATCCTGGAGAGGAGGGTTTAGATCATTTATAAAATAATCAAAGGCTAGGAGTGATAATGTCCATTCAGCCTCCAGCAATTCATGGATCTTGAAATGGGGACAAGATCATGCTCTGTCAGCTGAGTTTGACAACCTCATAAAGGCTTTCAAAGAACATATGAAATATTAATTTAACATTGCTATAGGTATGCATATACATACTTCCCTTTGTGTTTGATGCTCTAACTGTATTATTTGTCTTGCGCCCAACTGTGGCTGGCTATGTTGATGTAGAATTTATAATCCCTTTCATATTTGTGAACAGCTGGACTTTGAATAATTGTCAGTACTCTTGTCTGAAGTCAGTTCATCAGCCCAATAATGCTTCTCTAGCTACTGCATCCCTAATGAAATTTCTTCACATTCAGTATGAGGCTACTGGAGAGCTGGTGGATAAGTCCTTGGCTAGAGTTGAGAAGATCTGAAATCAAATCTAGTGTCATACTCCCTAGCTATACAACTCTAAGTAAGCATGTCTGCCTCAGTTTCTTTAAATGCAAAATGGGAATAATAACATGATCTACCTCTCAGGACAGTTGTGTGTATCAAATGAGAGAATATTTATTAAAAGAATAAAACAAGTCAAAAATCACTTATCATAGTGTCTGACCCATAGTAAGTACTATATAAATATTTATTCCCTTCTCATTTGCCAATACAATTTTCCAATATTCTTATTAAAATTACACTGCTTAAAATAATTCTTAAATATTTATGTGGTCAGAAGTCTGGAACTAGTGAAATGACATAGTCATATTTTTAAAAGAAGTATGTGTAGTAATGCTTTTAGTTTACATTGTCTTTCTCTGAAGCTTGAAAAGAGCCTAACATCAGAAGAGAAAAAGATAATATTGATTTTAAGGTCAGATGATCTGGATTAAAATACGCCTTATTAGCTCTGAGAATTTTGGCAAGTTACTTCCCCTCCCTGAGACCAAGTTTCCTTTTATTTATAAAGGTAATGGACTAGTACAGAGGTTCTTAGTCTGGGCTACTCTTTTTCTCTCTGACTCATAAAATTAATTATTGCTAAAAACAAAAAAAATGCAAATTGTGTAAATATCACTGTGAAATTCACTTGTGATCATATTTTTTATCATTCAGTCTTTCCCAGACTTTTCAACCTGTAACTGTTTTTTACCTTTACTATGACCTTTATTGCATGCACTCCTCTGATTTTTCCTATGCTGTTATCCCTTATCTTGTCTACATTCTCTTCCCCTCAATATCTGGCTGTCCTGGTGAATCAATTCAACTTAATGGTATTCTCTACATTTGTTCTAACATGAATCATATCCTGCTGAGCCCTAGCCCTGAATTACTACCATTCTCCTTCCCTATGCTACTAATTGCTGCTCAAAGGAGCTAGAGCATATTAGGAAACCATCTTGACTGATTGCAATGTAAATAATAGCTATCTAGTCTAAAGTAGGTTCTTACTACAAGAAGGCAAACACTCGATTCCTCCCTACTTGATCCACAAATCTACCCCACTTCCAAAGGAGATGTTTCTAACAACATAAGAGTTTCCCTTCAAGCCTTCCATGGCACAACTCTCCTTACTTTGGTCCTTGCCTCATAAAAAAAAATGCTCTCTCGTTATAATCTCCTACACTCTGTTCTTGGATAAAAAGATGACCCTGTTCTTCTCTTCCACACATCCCCTTCACACATCCCCTAGCAACTGGAGCTAGAGTATTATCTAATATATTTCTTCTCTTTGGCAGTCAGACTCCTTAAGTAAACCATCTAAACTCACAAACTCAACATCCTCCCTTGTCACTCTCTCCCAAATCTTTTGTCTTCTCAAAAATAACTTCTAAGTTAATCACTCCCTAAATTTGTAATGATCTCCCCCCTCCTTTTCAAACTACATTTTAGTTTATTCCATTATTACTTACCTATTTTCCATTTTCCTTCCTTCTCCCTTATCACGTCTCTTCATCCCCACTGGAAAAGGAAAATAAAATCATTTTACCAGATTGCCAAAGGGGTTCATATCACACAAGCCTGTGTGGGTACATGTGCACGCACGCACACACACACACATACACATACACAGTGAACCTCTGCTCCATATTATCTTGCTTGGTGATCTTGGTAGCTCCCATGGGTTCAATTATGCTTTCCATGCAAATGATTTTCAGATCTATTTATCCAGCACTAGTATTATTCCTCCTGAGCATCAGTCCAATATCACTATCTTTGGACATCTCAAAGTAGATAAACTCCGAGCATATCAAACTCAACGTATGAAAAAATAGAACTCATCTTTTCTCAAAATCTTTTTCTTTTTCCACTTTTCCTATTACTGCTGAAGGCAACACTACAATGCTCATCAGGCAAGCACTCAAGTTTGGTGTTATCTTTAACCTCCAACTCACAGTCAACCAAATTTAACAGACTATTGTATCTTATTATTTCTATCTTCACAAAATCTCCTGTATACTTTCTCTTCTCTCTACTCACAGAACTGGAAAACTTTAATACAATTTCTCTTCCCTTCTTCTTCTTAAAATCCTTTGTTTCCTTCAATATTTATGTCAAATAGTTTTGTTATTAATATCTTCCAAAGTATAGTAATATTCCCAACTATAATCCTTTCCCACTTAGAAATGGTAACACTGGCCCCATAAACTATTTAAATGACACTAGAGTAGATCCTTAAGAAAATAAGAGCATCATTAATTTTAGAAGCCATCTAGTCTAAATCCCCTAAATTTCACAGGTAAGGAAATCAAAGCCTAGGTATGTTTTCCACAAAAATGTAACTCCAGTGCTACCTTACGGAATCAAAGTGACTCTTGAGTTTCAGGAGGCAATGTCAGTGGAATGTGACCTGTAAAAGATTTCAAATATAAGCCCTGCTATAGACTGCATATCTCTTCTCTAAGGAATAGGCAGTTTCAATTTGCAATGCTTCATTACTAAATATTTGGTTACAGTTTGTAACATATTTTCTCTAGACAGGAATTTAACAAACTTTTAAGACCTAGAAAATTTATGGTCTGTTTCAACAGAAGGAGTATTATTTCAATGAACCTGGTAGGTTCTATATGTTTACAGTGTACTTTCCCCACAAAGACCATACCTTTGTGATATTGGAACTGAATACAAAAATTACAGTAGCTACACTCATTACAGATTAAATGTCAAGCAAACTATCCCAATTTTCTTTTTGATTGTTCATCTTTCTAAAGTGAGGTAAAGGAGAAAAAGCCACATTTGCCTAAACATATAAAAGCTCATGGTATGTGCCAGGGAAGGAGGGATATGCTATTGAAAGGAAGGCAAGACTTGATCCCACTTCCCAAGTTCAGTGGATGTAGTCACAAAGGCCAAGGTGATCATTTGCTTACAACACCCCCTTTCTCCATGGTAACCTACAATTTTTTAAGCTGTGTTTTCAAGTTCAATGTTTAATGATTGTTGAAATAATATTCCATTCCTTTAAAAGGACTGAATACAGATGGGCTGGATGCTCTGAGAATCAAAAGTATTTGAATTGTTTGTATTTCCTATATGCTAATAGCAACTATTCTATAATTACTTATTTTCCTTATTTCTAAAATTTTTAAATTCCCATGAGATCATAATTCTATAATTACTTATTTTCCTTATTTCTAAAATTTTTAAATTCCCATGAGATCATAAGAAACCATTGATTTATCCAAATATAACATATTTTTTCATACTTTCACACATATTTTTTCTACTATTTACCTTTGCTCATAGAGCAAGCAGACAATGAGAACTGAAATAAAGAATCCCTCTTATTCTTTGTCATTTTCTCTGCTGTTGTCCAACTGGGCACCATCAGTGATGGAGACAAAGTGGACCATGGTCGAGCTAGAATGGAAGAATTGATGAAGACTTACTCTCTCTCCCACACACATTTTAGTACTAATGGTTATATTTATATTGGTAGATATTTTGTAGTATCTAGAGAAAAAGTAGCAAGAGAAAGAAGCTGTGTTGTTGATTTTAACAGTTCATTGATAATGGAAACTTGGAGTAGGAAGAGCCATTAATGATCCTCACATCCAACCTCAGCCTAGACAAAATATGATTCCCTTCTACAGCCTATCTGTTGGCTAACTGTTTGGCTTTTCCCTCCTTTGCTGGAGGAAAATTCCTTCCATCACAATGCAATGCTAAACAAGATAGGCATACAATATGTACAATACAAGAGGCTGAGGCTTCCTTGGAACAGTGATAAGCACCTTCTTTGAGGACAACAGTTACTACCCTATAAGCCAAATTCTTGCCTTCTTGCTATTTTTAATATCACAATGAAATATAATGTCAGCTGATATCTAGAATTCTTCATTGTACAATGAGAAGTACTGTTGAATTTGGATTCAAATTATATGGGTTCATTTCCCAGTCCCTTGTAATCATTTTGAGTTTTGAGAAGTCATTTTATTACTCTTTGTCCCAATTTTCCCATTGTAAAATGAGGTGACTAAAGTAAATTCTAAGGTTCCCTGAGCTTTAAAACTTGTGTGATACAACTGGACCTTCTGAAAAAAACAACAACAAATCCTCTGTTAATTACCTTTAAAATTTGTGGATGTATTATCTTTTTTTCTGAAACATCCAGCCTGCTATATTTTAATTTTTAATGGTTTACCCTACAGAGCAAAACACCAGCTTTTTCCCTTTTTCAAGTGTGTGTACTTAGCAAATATAAATTTATTTTTATATTCATCTCAATAAAACATAATAGAAATTTGTCTAAACTACCAATAATTGTAATTATTAAAGTTATTGGAAGGATACAGTTCAAAGCTGAATTATTATCACCATGTGTCCTTAAAGGAGTCTCAATAATTCATAATATTGTCCCTTCTAAATGCAGTTCTTAATTATTATTTGTTTTTGATCTCTTAAGACCTTAATACTTGAGAATATATGCAGATGTATGAATTTCATAATTCTGAGTTAGCATTTTATGGGAACTGACAAAGATAATATTTTTGGTAAGGTCCATCCTAGGCCACTGTTGATAGTATATAGCTCTTTATGAGGAGGAACTTTAGGGGACTCATATACATCACTGGTATAGCTCACCTGAGTTTAGTATGCAATTATTCCAGTAATTCACAGTAGTTTAATATAAACTTATTTATCAAAATTATCCCATTTTCCTATTTTCTCCCATTTAAAAAAATCACCTATATCTGCATATGTGTATGCATGTATCTGTATGTATGCATATGAGGAAGAACATATTTATAAATATTATAGAGATCTCAAAGTAGAGCTCTGACAGCAATGTCTTTTCTGCCAGCACTATATCACAAGAATAGTACATCATCAAAGTCCCACCATATTGATGGTCTATTAGACTAATAAAGCACTATGTTGAGCATGGTGATGCATTTGTGTGACATAAGTACCACTGATATGATTTATCAGAGCAGTTAATCACATAGGTGATATTGCTGAGCTAGCGGGAACACATCCTTCGGAATTCACCTACCTATTTATAATTATAAGAATAAGTTATTTATATAACATTTATTTTCTATAGGAAAGGGATTAGAAGAAAGAAGTAAGTGAAAACCTTTTGGGCTGTTAAATGCTGTCACTTGGTATTCGGGGAAACGATGGGGGAATATTACTCCAATAGTCAATAGTTTCTTTTTTTTGTTGTTTGCTTATTTTGTTTTCTGTTAAGGCTCAGGTTCAGGTTATTTCTGAACAGCTGAGTTATCTCCATAAATGCGTGAGTTGCTCTAGAAATTCAATTAAATACAAATGATAAATGGTCAATTTTTTGTTTTTTGTTTTTTGCAGGATTCTTGGATTTCATCCCAGATGTACCAGGTTGAACTTTTTATTGGTTAACAATGATTTTGTGAAAAGAAGCTCTATTTTCATCTTTATTCTTGATTATCATGGAAAATACTGTGCTTGAACATCAAACCCTTTGGCGACCTAGTCAACCCTTCCACCAATTAGAAATGAAAAGAGACTGAGACGGGAACAGTTTTTAGTCTGTGCAAAAGAAATGACTCACTTGCTAACTAAATGAGTATCTTTACTGTGTACTGTCACACAAGGTACTGTGAGATGCCAGTTGTTCAATAGAATTGCTTCCCTTAAATCCATTCACTTTGGTCACAGAACGACAAATTTATATGATTCCTCACCATCGCCTGTGGAGAAAACAATAGGTATTTTGGAAGATAGAGTTGCTGTCAAGGAGATGGTGTAAGGGTACTATGACCCAAGAAACAATGTTCCTTTGGGTACTGAATATTCTCTGTCTGGTAGGAGGTAGCATCCCAGACTTGCTAATTATGAGGGTAGTTTTCATAAGGTTTTGTACCCAGTTACTGCTGAAGCTTGCCTTAGTGTAGGAAATGAGAAGAGTCACCATGATTTGTGTAATAAACTGAGTGTCCATTCAGTATGAAACAAATGTCCAAAAGGATTAATAGTTCTAAGGAGACAGAGTAAGGCACTTTAGGGAAAGAAATATGCTTTATGTTCAGTAAAATAAACTGAATATTATTCAAAGATACAGTGTCTTCTTTATTAGTTCGTATTTCTGAAGTGTATATCACAGGTATTAGGTTCTCTGAGAATGACCCCGAGATTATCAAGATCCCAGAATATTCTTCAACGATGTTCAGATGATTACTCACCTGGCCTATAAAATCAGATCAAGCTAAAGAGAACAGTGGGCAAGGCCATCATTTATCTAACCATCTGTTTGGTTGTATCAACCAAATTGAGGTTCTATTTGGTTATTTCTAGATTTAAAGAAAGTTTCGTTGTTACATTTTGCCCTATTTCTTTCTGGTCTTTGAGCTTCTGTGCTACCTACTATAACCAATCTTCTTCCTGTCTGCCTTTAGTAACTGATGTTTTGTGTGTATTACATTTTTGTGGATTTTTTTTTCTTTCACATTTTTTCTCCTTAGGACACATTCAAATTTTCAAAAGACCCCAAGAGCAGCTAGAAGAATTACCTTTTATATAAAGCTAAAAAAGCTTTCTGTCTGTTTATGTTAGCCATTCACCTTACTCTGTAACTGTATCTAAAGAATACTAAAACAGCTGGATACAAAATGAAAGAATGAGGAGAGCAAACATTCCGGCCTACTCTACATGATGCCATTTGGATCTCTGGCATTATATATAAATGTCTGACTGAACTTTCCCCTTTTCCTCCAACTATTTTTCTCAACTTGTAGATGTAGTCTATGTATTTTTATGTTGACACAGTTTGGATTAAACTGCAAACTCTTGAAGTACAGGGGCTGTTTCACATCACTGAAATTCATTATTGTTGTCATATATTGTATATCTCCTAACAATCCATGCTTAGTCATTAGTATTTCTTCAAATCATTTTATATTCTCACATCTAAGATCATGTTGTATCCAACTGTGGAATATAACTTCCTTGAATGAAGGGATTGTGTTCCATTTTTGTATTTGTATATGGAGTGCCTGAAGGGTCATAAATACAGGAGATGCTTAATGAGTGCTTATTAAACTGAATCAAATATGAATATTTACTAATGTTATCGATTTACTGGATATGAATTCTACTTAAGGAAAATAACCTACCCAGGTAGTAGCAAGGTTCAGCATTGGCAACAAAGTATAGGACATAGCTGTAAGGTAGAAGTGTTAACCACATAGCCAGTGAGGGCATAATAGCCCACAACAGTATGGCAGGAATTAGATTAAAATGGTACTGGGAAATATTTAACAACAGAAAACAACAGTTTAAAACTAAGTCATGTATAACCCACAGAGAACCTTATGTGATGAAAGGCCCTTGTTTCTATGTAAGTTAAATGAGACTCCTGCTATAAGGTAATCATAGAAATCCAGGAAGCCACTGAGCAGCTGCAAGTGGTAAGGAAATTAAGCAGCAACTCATCACTAACAAATATTGGGTGAAGATAAATTCTGATGGCTGTTGTTGCTGAGTCACTCAATCATGGGACATAGCATGCCAGGCAGGCCCTTTGATCCTTCAACTATTTCTTGAAAATTGTTTCCATGATACTACCTATTCCTCTCATACTATGCTATCCTT
The DNA here is from genome assembly GCA_023548195.1 of Bettongia penicillata ogilbyi. Lineage (NCBI taxonomy): Eukaryota > Metazoa > Chordata > Mammalia > Diprotodontia > Potoroidae > Bettongia > Bettongia penicillata. Next base: position 2,005,796 of record JAJHZJ010000744.1, on the reverse strand, counting down.
TTTTTTCCTTTTTTTTTCAATCTTACCCAAAATGAGAGTCTTTTACAGTGAGTCTCATTTTCTCATTTTATGGTCAAAGTATTTAGGCTTCAGATTAGGTATTTGACTTGCCAATCAAATTAAGAAATACTTAATTTCTTTAAGTATTGACTGATTTGACCTCCTTGCTGTCCAAGGAATTCTCAAGCATCTTCTCCAACACCTTAATTTGAAAGTGTTGACTCCATGGTACTCAGTCTTTCCTTATGGTCCAATTCTCACAGACATGTATTACTACTGGAAAAAAACAAACATATCTTTTTTAACCTCTTCTGCTTCAGTTAAATCCCTACCATATTTTGGTCTTTTATAATGCCTATTTTTGCGTGTAACTTTCCTATAGTATCTCTAATTTTCTTGAAGAAATCTCTTCTTTTCCAGTCTATTGTTTTCTTCTATTTCTTTGAATTGCTCATTGAAGAAAACTTTCCTTGCCATTCTTTGGAATTCTTCATTCACTTGGATATATCTTTCCCTTTCTTCTTTCCCATCTTTCCTCAACTATTTGTGAAGCCTCCTCAGACAGCCATTTTCCTTTGTTGCTTCTCTTTGTTTTTTTTTTGGTTGGTGGTGGTGGTACTGCTGCCTCCTATACAGTACTGTGAATCTCTGTCCATGGTTCTCCAAATGCTCTAGCTACCAGATCTTATGCCTTAAATCTTCTTACACCACTACTTCATATTCATAAGGGATGTTATTTAGCGCATACTTATGTGGTGTAATGGTTTTTCCCATCTTCATTAATTATGAATTTTGCAATAACAACTTCATGATCTAATCCAAAATCATCTAAGGTCTTGTTTTAACTGACTGTATAGAGCTTCTTCGCCTTTGGCTGCAAAGTATTTAATCAGTCTGATTTTTGTATTGACCATCTGGTGAAGTCTATGTGTAGAATTGCTTTTGGACTGTTGAAAAAGAGGGTTATGAACTGTGAGTTATCTTAACAAAACCATTAGTCTCTGCTCTGCTGCATTTTATACTCGAAGGCCAAGCCTGCCTGTCCTAATTGTCTTGTGATCTGATACCTTGGCATGCCAATCTGTTATGAAGGGAGGGGGAGTTATTTCTAGAAGATTTTATAGATTTCCATTTTTCATGGAACCGTTCAACTCTGGCCTCTTTGGAATCAATGGTTAGATCATAGATTTCAATTTTGTGATGTTGAATCATTTACCTTAGATTTAAGTAGATAACATTCAGTTATTTTGTAATATTATAACGCAGGACCGCTTTTCTCACCCTTATATAACAGCTACCATTTGAGCCCCACTGTCTGATGGTCATGTCTGTTACATTTCATCCTCCTCTGAGGTTTCTCCAATATTCTTAAGTTTGAATTATCTATTCTCTGTCATTGGCTAGAGTCCCCAGTAATTTTTCTCTCTCATTTTAGGTGTCCTTAGAACCCCAGTTCCATTTGATCAGTTAGATAACCTTTGTTAAAGAAAATTTACTTCAAAGTTCTAGCAAGACCAAATACACAAACGTTCCTTCCTAATCCCTGGAAGACTAAACTCTCTGTCACTCTCTGTCTCTGTTTCTCTCTCTCTCTGTCTCTCTGTCTTTCTTTCCATATATATATATATATATATATATATATATATATATGTATACATATATATGTATATATATATGTATATATATGTATGTGTGTATATATATGTATATATATAGTATATATATATATATACTATCTCAATCTGGGGAGAACAGAAAATTAGGTCCACAAATTAATTTAGTTTCTATATTAAAGTAGTTCCGCTGACTTACAAATCCAATGCCCTCCTTGACTTTCATGTCAGAGCTCTAGAAACTCAGAGGGTTTGAATTCAGGATCCAAAGTCACCATGGCCCAAGATCCTTGATCCAGGAAATCTCTTGTTTATGCCTACAACTTAAAAAAGAACAAATGAAATAGATCAAATACCTAAGCCCATTTTTAAGGGCCACAAGGGGACTACCCCACCTCACCCCAAGGCATCGTAGCCTTGTTGTGGGTGAATAAAACCTTCAGCCTTGGATGTCACAAAAAAAGAAAGTGTAAGACTGTTCAATCTGGGAAGCTCTGCCCACTAGCGCACCATAAAGGATGTTTTCTCAGAAAAGTATGTCCCTTCTCCTTTAGGTGATGAGGGAATGCACTGAAGTTGGCACATAAAAAAGCTACCTCATGGGGTTGTTGTGAGAATCAAATGAGATAATTGGAAAATACTTAGTGTAGAGCCTGGCAAAGAATAGGTGCTTAATAAATGCTTTTTAATTTTTTAATTTTTTTTATTTATGGAATAAAACAAACATTTCGTAAAGTATGTTTTTAAAAAAATAATTGCACGTGAAAGTACAACTGTATTATGTACAACTTGGTGTTCCTTTTAAATATAAAATAAAATTGCCATGTAAATTTTTTCCCTTTTTTTTCCTTCCCCTTCCCTAGAGGTGACTACCATCCTTTCATGTTTTACCTCTCCCACATTTCTATGATATGTTTAGGGGGCTGAGGATTTATCACTGTCATTGGCTAGAGTTTCTGAAATGTTAGAAATCTAACCATCCTATTCCTCTTTAATCACTTAATAGATTACCTTTTATAGAGTAACATTTACTTCAAAGGAATAATAATTGTGAACATATAAATATTTTCCCAAGAACCTTGGAAGTTATAAGCCTTCATAAGCCTCCTAAATTCCTTGGCAGTGGTAGGGAAATTATGTGGCCAGCATAACTCATTTCCTTTATAGTACCAGTTTCACCATATTCCGAGTTCAAAGACCCTTGGACCTGGCTTCTTAGTGCTTCCCTAACGGGCTGGTTATAACATCTGACCTGAAATTTTGTGTCCAAAATTCCCATGACTGGAGCTCCCACTTGGAAGATTTTCTTCTTTGCTCCTAAAACTGAAATGGACAAATGAAACCAAGTGCAAAGCCACTTTTGTGGAGGGAAAGAAGAGGAGAGAGACAGAAACAGAGGGACAGAGAGATAAAGGGAGACAGACAGAGACACACAGAGTATAAGACAAAGGACGTATACATTGTCTTATAATACCATTCTTCATATAGTCTTACTCATATTTATTTATTTATTCTTTCAATTACTTGTCCATCCATTTATTTATCTACTTATTTATTTTTACAAAAGACTGTTCAGAAAAGTTAGTAGGTGTTTCTAAAATTTATTGTGATAGAAAACAATGTGTCATTATTTGAATTAGAGTCCCAGATTTGGAGCCAGAAAGACCTGGGTTCATATTCTGCCTCTGATGCAGTATCTATGAATAGGTTACTTTACCTCTCAGTGCACTGGGTCAGTATTTAATACCAAAAGTTATGAAAGAGTTTTAGTACTACAGTGATGAAGGGAGGTTTCACACTTGTATTTCCTCATATCAATTAAAACCACAGCTCCAGAAAAGAGAAAAATATGTTCTGTGACCAAAATGATATATAAATAAGCCCCCTTACCCCCCTCCAAAAGTCAGAATCTTACTGACATTATTTAAAGTTCATGAAATCTTTCAGTTTCAAGCTACATAAAATGGTTATATTAATGGTCATTTTTTTTCTCTAAATTCCTCAGCTCATTTCTTTATTCTCTTTCCTTCCATTCTTCCTTCCTAACAGTTGTTTCCATTTTCCAATTCTGAATCCTTGCCAAGCACTTTGGAGAGTAATGCTGAAATGTACCCAGTAATGATTAGAGTTGAATTTTTTGGAGAATTATAAAGGAATGTGTTGAAAAGCATGCAGTGAAGTTTTGATATGCAACAACCTATAATACCTGTTTTTAACATCTTGATATATCTGTTATAAACTAATGACTTTATAGTGTAGAAGGCATATGTCTCAGAACCTGGTGACATTTATATTAAAGAGGGAGGGCTTGTTTTGTCACTATTACCTTGGAATATGCTTCAATCCAAGTTCTTTTCAATTTATAAGGAAACTAATAGATCTTGTGTAGAGATAGTAGTTTTGGACCAAAGAAATAGCACAGCTAGTACAAGTATGAATTATGAATATCATATATTCATTTTTAAAAAGCAGATAACAATACGTACATGTCCAAAAATAATCATAAAACTTTTCCTTATGAAAATCAATGCTTTGAAACTGCAAAGAAAACAAGTGTACTTTGAACTACATTAGTAATTATACAGAAAGCAGAAATACTTCAGAAGATAATCATGATAATCAATAGTATTGATAAGCAACCCAGGATTAAGCCTGGGGCAGATTGTAAAAAATGTATATTAGAGAGATCGCTTTACCTTTGTCAAAGATCATACGTCTTTAAGCTGTGGCAAATGGAAAAACAAACTACCACCATCAAATATTTATTAAGACCTTTATATAAACCACAGACTATGCTAAGTTCTAGAGATACAAATAAAAAAAGACAGTCCCTGTCCTGAAGAAGCTCACATTCTTACATTTAAGGGAGGGAAGAGCAAGGAAAAGAGAGTGGAATAGGATAAGCATCCACATTCATGGAAGGTAAATGATAAAATAGCCTAGAGAGACAGATATTTGGATGAGATATGAAGATAAAACATGGTCTGGTATCTATGACCTTTAAATCCATCCAGTACACTGGGTGTGTGATCACCAAGAAACCTATCCCCCAACTTGAGCTCTAGGATAAGAACTTCTAAGATAAGCAAATTAACCAGGTCTGGGATAAGGAATTTCAGGTTTATTGTGGAAGTACTAGTCCAGATGGAAAAAACATGTGAAATGTGTTATCTTTGATACTTCAGCAATTTAAATATTTAATTCCTCTGCTAATAGAAATCACAAGCTCTACAATTTGGCACAGTGTCTTTAAAAGTAGCTGTTGTTATGAAAATTCATCACTCTGTAGACAATGTGATGAAAAGTTAATGTAAATCTAGTTGTATTGATTCTCAGAGGATAGACATGCAATCTCTTATTAGGCTTGAAATGAAAGTCATACCAACTTTGTGGACCTATTATTTCTTGTGGTCAGCTGGTATAGTGTTTGACAGTCTAGCCTATCACATCCTGATGAAACCTTGGTATATGATTTCAGAAATATTTCTGTTTAATTGGATTTTTGAAAAAGCTGTTTAATCAAATTTTACCAAGAAAAGAACTGTCTCATACCGACATAGTATGAGTGATTTATTTTTTCTATCTTAGGTGCTTCGTTTTGCTTTTTCACAATTTTTATTTAAAGTTTTGAGTTTCAAATTCTATCCTTCTCTCCCTCTTCCCAATCTCCCTCTTCCAGAGATGGTAAGCAATCAGATATGGGTTATTCATATGCAATATTAGTCATTTTGTGCAAGAAGACAAATAAAAGAGGGAAAGAGAGTAAGTAAAAAAACAGCCTGTTTCATTCTATCTTTAGGGCTTTGGGGTTGTCTTGGATCATTATATTGCTGAGATTCGGAAGTTATTCACAGCTCTTTATCAAACAGTATTGCTGTTACTGTGTACAAAGTTCTGGTTCTGTTCACTTCACTATGCGTCAGTTCATGTAAGTCAGGGTTTTCCTAAAATCATCTTGCTTGTCATTTCCATTACTATCAAATATCACAGCTTGTTTAGCCATTTCCTAATTGATGGGAATCCTTTACCACCACAACAGGAGTTCCCATGAATATTTTTGCACAAATTGGTATTTTTCCCATCTTTTGGATATCTTTTAGATATAGACCTAGCAGTAATACTGCTGGATCAAAGAGCATACACAGTTTTATAGCCTTTTGGCATAGTTCCAAATTGCTTTCCTGAACAGTCTCATCAGTTCACAATTCTGCCAACAGTGAATTAATGTGCCAGTTTTCACACATCCCCTCCAACATCCAACATGTTCCTTTTTTGTCATATTATTCAATCTGATATGTATAAGATGGTATCTCAGAGTTGTTATAATTTTTATTTCTCTGATCAATAGTGATTAAGAGCATTTTTATTACTATGGATAGCTTTAATTTCTTTATTTTAAAACTACCTGTTCCTATCATTTGTCCAATTTTCAATTGGAGAATGATTTACATTTTTATTAATTTGCCTCAGTTCTCTATATATTTGAGAGATGTGGCCTTTATCAGAGACATTGTTGCAAAATATACTCCCTATTTTTTTGCTTTCCTTATAATTTTGGTTGCATTGATTTTGTTTATGCATAAACATTTTTAATTTATAGTGTTCAATATTATATCTTTTACATTTTATATTGCTCTCTATATATTCTTTGGTCCTAAATTTTTCTCATCCATAAATCTGACATAAATTATTCTATGCTCTTTTAGTTTGCTTACGATATCATCCTTTAGTGTAAATTATGTACCTATTTTGACTTTATCTTGGTAGACAGTGTGACCGGCTAGTGTGTTCCTAGTTTCTGCCAGACTGTTTTCCAGTTTTTGTCAAATAAGGATTTTTTTGTTCCAAAAGCTTCATTCTTTGGGTTTATCCTCTACTAGATTACTATGGTTATTTAATATAATGTAATTTGTATCTAATCTATTCCACTGATCCACCAGTCTATTTCTTAGTACCAGACTGTGTTGATAATGATTGCTTTGTAATATAGATGTAGGAGAATTTTAAACTGATATTTTAAATTTGATACATACTTATGGTAAACTGACATATGCAAGTAGGTACATGAAAGAGTCATGACTTTGGGACAGAAAACCTGAGTTCAAATTTTACCTATGATACATACATACATATATAGATATAGATATGTATATATATATGTATATGTGTGTGTGCATGTGTGTATATATATATATATATGTATGTATACATATGTTACTTTTTCTATGACCTTTGTTAAGGCGCTTAAATTTTATGCACACTTAAACTTCCTTATCTGTAAAATGAAGGGAATTATCAAGAGTTCTTAACTTGAAGTATATGAACATGTGTTGTATTTTGTATTATCTTGCTAACTATTTCAGTATAATGTAGCTTTCTTTGTAATCTCATATATTTTATGTACTGGAAAACTTTTTATTTTACCAATGCTTCAGCAGCCTGTCTAAGGGGTCCATAACACAAGTGCTGGCTAAGAGTTCCGAGGTTCTTTCATTCTCTAGATCATGGGACTATGAGCATTCTCTGGAGATATAATGCATTAAGAGTAATTGCCAAGGTTTCTCTGCTTTGCTAAATCCCATGCCACTTGTGCAAGAAAAAGATCTAAGAGGACATTAAATCCTCTATATAGATGCATACACAGATATAGACATTCATGCCTATATGTGTGTGAATGAGTGTGTGTGTCTGTATGTGTGTATATGCTTCAAGGACACTACCAATACACATTTTAACCTAAATTCACCTTTATATTTGTATTAGGAACTAGAAAGACTATCTGATGTGATTTGTGCCCTTTGTATTCCTTAGGGATGAGTCTGAGTTCCATAATATCCCAGAGACAACACTACTTATATTGCAAACTAAAGTCACTAAAACATTGAAAGGTTATCTAGTGCTCACAGGCGATAAGATCTTTTTGACTCATTTTATCCTATACCTCTATATTTTCTCTGTGTCTCTACCTTTTTCAGGTATAGCAAACATAATCAAATTGGACATCACTAGAAACTTAATAGAGAAGAAGGACCAACTATAAAATATACCCTAGGCATCCAATTGTTCTGTTGTGAAGGTTAGGCCAAAAATATTGCTGAAGTATGTGTGCATATTCATCCTTCATTGCCGAAGAAGACCATGCCATCAGAGACATGATGACATGACTTGCACTTGACTTTGTTTTGAGTGAGGGAGGGCTATGCAGATCTCCAACCTCACTTCTGAATCCAGTGAACAGATATTCATCAGGATGATTGGAGATGACCTAGGATGAGGTAAGTGGGTTAAGTGACTTGCCCAAGGTCACACAGCTAGTGAGTGTCAAGTGTCTGAGGTGAGATTTGAACCCAGATCCTACTGACTACTGCACTGGTGCACTATCCACTGCATCACCTAGATGCCCTGTTGAAGTATGAAGGGAAGCTTGGGATACTGACCAAGTAATTAAAGAGAGAAGCAAGTGTTCTAAATAAAATTTTGAATTTAGTATATATCATGAGGTCAGAATTCTATAAAATATGAAGCTTAAGAACAATACTGGAAGACAGTTTCATTGGACATATCAAAATTCTTTTAGGCCTTATACAATTCAACTCAGATGTGTTCAATAAAATTTAAGCACCAGTAATACTTTCTAATGATCTAATTTAAATACATCCTGGTTTAGTAGTAGTGGTAACTAAAAATTAATTTTGTGTGAGTCTGCTTAGGAGATTATGTGAGGAAATCCTCATAGACAGTATCTCTAGTTAGTGTCCATATGGCAAATGTGACTCTCAGAATAGTGGCTGTCCGATATAGTTTCAAGTGAGGAAAATGCTACTGAATAGTGTGCTAAAAATGTCTCTGAAGGGGAATTTTTCATGGAAATAATCATTGTTGGAGTGGCTGCAAGAAAACAGGCATATGGATATGTTGCTTATTGAGTTGTGCACTGGTGAACTGGTCCATTCATTCTGGGGAAAAAAAAAACCATCAGGAATGATGTTAAACTAATTTACACATATCCTTAGACAAAGTGAATCGACTACTGGATATATACATATATATGTATGTATATATATATGTATATATATATATATATATATATATATATATGTAAATATATATGCACACATACATACATATATATGCACACATACATACATACATATATATATATATATATATATATATATATATAAAACCTTATTTATGCTACAAAAAAATGCTATTTAGTAATTGAGTGTCCATTGATTGGAGCCATATGTAGATAATTTGTGAAACATAAATGTAACAGAATATTACCATTACATAAAAATTATGAATATAGTCAATTTAAAGGAAGACCAGTCAGGTATAACCTGCAGAGGAAAGCAGAACTTGAAAAAGAATTAACTGCAATAACATCAAAAAGAACAATACTAAAATGAAATTGAATTAATTTATTAAAATTACTAACTCTTATAGATAATAGGAGGATCTTTATATGTCAAGTATTCCATTTCCTCATTTTATATTTTTATATTTATAAAGTGAAACACTAGATATAGTAATTCTTTTAGCGATGATCATACAGATATCAAATGACAGAATAGTTTTTTAACTCAAGCATTTGACTCAAAATGTTATATTCTTTCTATGGGTAACAGAATATATGTCTCTCTTCTCCATAGGAAAGGGAAAAAGACTATGAGTGTGATTCATTGCATGCATGTAGTTTTGTTTTACCATCTTTCCTTGTTCCCCCATGTGGATTGGGGATGTATTTGGAAATGCATATTATATTTTAAAGTACATTAATAAAACGTTTAAACTTTTTTTTTATTTTAAAACAAATACTAATCTCTGTCCTTGTATTTTTGTTTACATTTTCAGAAATGTGAGATTGATGGAAGACAAAACAATGAGAAAAAAACAAGTTTAGTACAGTTCCTGTCACATAGTAGGTGCCTCATACATGTTTATTGACTACAGTATTTATTTCTTGACTAGAAACAAAATTGAAAGAATTGGTCTATAACTAGAGTAGCCCTAGGAAGTCAGTAAGCTTAAAAGTTTTTGGCATATTATGTCTAAACTTAGGGATTACTTACATTGCAAGAAGGGGAATTCATTTATTATAACACTGTAAATTTGATTTCATCTATATAATTTTGATTTATCCATGCTATGGAAAATGAATAGCATTGCCAATGTTGCATCTAGTCATTTATGACATGGCTAAAAGGTTTACACTCTAAAAGGCATTTTATTGACTTATTTTCAGAATTTCTGAAGACTCAGTGGTCCCTTCACCTCTCTTTATCTTGTCTCAGAATGTGTCCCAAGAGGAACATGAGAGAAGAGGTCACTTGTCTGATCATATTTTCTCTCCAGTATCCAGACTGCAGGGATAGAACTAAGATGAAGGAAAGAAGCCAGGAAGTCACCTGAGCTCTCCCAGTTTCCCTCAGAAACAACATTAAATCAAGCCTCTAAATGAATTCTGGAGTGACAGAACCTACAAAAAGATGGAATGAGACAAATTTCAAGTTTAAGAAACCATAGAAGGACTTCAGGAAAGGTCTATATCACTTGGCTAAAAGGGGAGCACAGCACAGCTCAGACAGTGTACAAGCAAGTCAGTGAAGTTTTTAGACACAAAACATATTAGCAACCAAGGCCCCTAGATCCTGGCTCAGTAGGCCAATGGCACTGCAGGCCACCTGTGACATATTAGCCCCAGAACAGAGGGCAAGTTGCTCCAGAAACCAGGCAACAACAAGTGCAACTAGGCACCCCAGAGAAGCGAGCATGCCAGCACATAAAGTCCTGATGCGCAAAGTCAGTGACAAGGCCCCCGGTCTTAGGCATAAGGGGCTGAGGAAAGTGCCTCAGGAGGAGAGCTCAACTTTAAAAGACATGAAATAGGCAAAAATGAGTAAGAAGAAAAAATAACTTTGAACATGGAAATTAGCTGTGGTGACAGTGAAAAACAAAACAAAAACTTGGAAAAAGACAACATTGTCAATATACCTACATCCAATAGCTCAGAGTGGGGTATGAATTAGTCTAGAGTCCACAGGTTTTTCTAGGAAGAGCTCAAAGAGAGGTAGAAGAAATTGAGAATAAAATGAGAGGCATAAAAGAGTCAACAACTTGGATGAAGGAACAAAAATTGACTACAAAAATAATCTTATAAACAATGTAACTGATCAGCTGGAAAAAAAAAACCTCTACTGAAGAAAACAACTCCTTAAAAAAGCAGAATTGGCCAAATTGAAAAAAAAAGATAAAAAAACTAACTGAAGAAAATAATTCCTTAAAAATTAGAATTGGGGGGGGAAGAGCCAAGATGGCAGAGTAGAAAGACTCACATATGCTAGCTCTGAACCCAGAGCCCATAAATTTTCTGTAAAAAGAACTCCCCACAAATTCTGGAGCAGTGCAAGCCACGGAGAAACACTTTGGAAGAGATTTCCATTCCAGAGAGCCCTGAAAAACCAACCCCAAAAGTCCATCGCACACTGAACAGCAGAGCCCACAACTGCACTGCCCTGGCCGCATGTCCTCAAGAGAAGCAGATCTGAGCAGGCTTCAGGGACGGAATCTCCTGTGGCCGTGAAGGTCCCTCCACCCACAGGCACTACAGGTCAGTGAGAGAGACTTCTGGGCTGGCCAAGAGGGGAGAGGGGTGTCTCTGTGACTCGCGCCCCCTTGGAAGGCAGCGGTAGAGGGAGTGGCAGAGGCAATCGGGGCCAGGCACTCCTGAGCAGACAGGAGCTCAGGGCCATTACTGAAGATGTCTGCATAAACTCCCTGAGAGAACTGAGCCTGGGAGGCTGCCATGCCCCCACCCAAGCACCAGAACTTAAGCTCACATTGAATAGCAGCCGCTCCCGCCACGGATAGCCCTAAGACTGGGAAGCAGCATTTGAATCTCAGACCCCAAGCACTAACTGGGCAGATCTAGGCAGGGGTGGAGAGGAATCTCAGAAGTCAAGTAACTGGCTGGGAAAATGCCCAGAAAAAGGAAGCAAAATAAGACCATAGAGAGCTACTTTCTTGGGGAAGAGATGTTCCTTCCTCCCTTCATTTCTGATGAGGAAGTACAAGGCTTGCCATCAGGGAAAGATGTGGAGGTCAGGGTGTCTGTATCCCAGACATCCGAGGTGGATGTCCAGTGGGCTCAGGCCATGGAAGAGCTCAAAAAGGATTTTGAAAATCAAGTTAGACAGGTGGAGGAAAAAGTGGAAAGAGAAAGGAGAGAGATGCAAGAAAAGCATGAAAAACGGGTCAATACCTTGCTAAAGGAGACCCAAAAAAATGCTGAAGAAAATAACACCTTGAAAAATAGGCTCACTCAATTAGCCAAACAGGTTCAAAAAGCCAATGAGGAGAAGAATGCTTTCAAAAGCAAAATTAGCCAAATGGAAAAAGAGGTTCAAAGGCTCATTAAGAAAATAGTTCTCCAAGATTAGAATGGAATGGGTGGAGTCTAATGACTTTCTGAGAAACCAAGAAATCATAAAACAACACCAAAAGAATGAAAAAATGGAAGAGAATGTGAAATATCTCATGGGAAAAACAACTGACCTGGAAAATAGATCCAGGAGAGACAATTTAAAAATTATGGGACTACCTGAAAGCCATGATCAAAAAAAGAGCCTAGACATCATCTTTCATGAAATTATCAAGGAAAACTGCCCAGAGATTCTAGAGCCAGAGGGCAAAATAAGTATCCAAGGAATCCATAGATCACCGCCTGAAAGAGATCCAAAAAGAAAAACTCCTAGGAACATTGTGGCCAAATTCCAGAGTTCCCAGGTCAAGGAGAAAATATTGCAAGCAGCTAGAAAGAAACAATTTCAGTATTGTGGACATGCAATCAGGATAACACAAGATCTAGCAGTTTCTACATTAAGGGATCTAAGGGTGTGGAATACGATATTCCAGAAGTCAAAGGAACTAGGACTAATACCAAGAATCACCTACCCAGCAAAACTGAGTATAATACTTCAGGGGAAAATATGGTCTTTCAATGAAACAGAGGACTTTCAAGCATTCTTGATGAAAAGACCAGAGCTGAAAAGAAAATTTGACTTTCAAACACAAGAATGAGAAGAAGCATGAAAAAGTAAACAGCAAAGAGAAGTCAGAAGGGACTTACCAAAGGTGAACTGTTTACATTCCTACATGGAAAGACAGTATTTGTAACTCTTGAAACTTTTCAGTATCTGGGTAGTTGGTGGGACCACACACACACATACACACACACCCATGCACACACATATGTACATGCGTGCACACACACACACATACACACCTGCAAGCACATACAGAGACAGAGACCAAAGAGTGAATTGAATAGGATGGGACCATGTCTTCAAAGAAATTAAGGTAAATGGTGAGAGAGAAGTGCAGTGGGAGGAAAGAGGGTGAAATGGAATGGGGCAAATTATATCTCATTCAACAGGCAAGCAGGAGACTTTTTAGTGGAGGGAAAAAGAGGAGAGATGAGAAAAAACAACACGAAGTTTACCCTCATCACATTCGACTAAAAGAAGGAGTAAAATGCACACACATTTTGGTATGAAAACCTATCTTACAGTACAGGAAAGTGGGGGAGAAGGAGATAAGCAGGGAGGGAGGGATGATGGTAGGGAGGGCAATGGGAGAAGGGAGCAATTTGAAGTCAACACTCAGGGAGGGACAGGATCAAAAGACAGAATAGAAACAATGGGGGGCAGAATAGGATGGAGGGAAATAGAGTTGGTCTTACACAACACGACTGTTATCGAAGTCATTTGTAAAACTATACAGATATGGCCTATATTGAATTGCCTGCCTTCACAAAGGGAATGAGTGGGGAGGGAGGGATGGGGAGAATTTGGAACTCAAAGTTTTAGGAACAACTGTTGAGTATTGTTGTTGCTACTAGAAAATAAGAAATACAGTTAATGGGGAATAGAAAGTCATCTGGCCCTACAGGAGAAAAGAGAAGATGGGGACAAGAGAAGACAGGAATGATAGAAGAGAGGGCAGATTGGTGATAGGGAAAATTAGAATGCTCGGTGTATCGGGGTGGGGGGAGCGGATAAATGGGGAGAAAATTTGGAGCCCAAAATTTTGTGAAAATGAATGTAAAAAGCTAAATAAATACATTTATATTTTAAAAAAAAAGAAATTAGAAGGGATACACAGAGACAGAGAGTGTGCACACAAGTTAACATTAATGTGATGATATAAAAAAATTAAGGGGTGAAAAAGGATTGTACTGGTAGAATAGGAAAGGAGGAGGCCAGTTAGGGTAAATTACATCACATAAAGAGGTTCAAAAGATTTATTACAATAAAGAAAAAGGAGTAGGTGAGCATTGTTTGAACTATAGTCTCATTGGATTTTTCTCAATGAGGGAATAGCATACACAGTCCACTGGGTATAGAAATCTGATTTGCCCCATAGGGAATTTGAAGGAGAAATGAGAAAGAAAAGGGACAGGGATTGATAGAAAGAAGGGCAGATAAAAGGCTAGAGTAGAATATATTATACTTCAGCTGAAGTTAAAAAAAAACAGGGTTAGAAATTCTGATATCAGACAAAGCAAGAGCTAAAATAGATCTCATTAAAAAAGACAAAGAAGGAAACTGTATCCTGGTAAAAGAAACCATAGATAATGAAGTAATATTAATATGGAACATACATACAACAACTGGTATAGCATTTGCATTCTTAGAGAAGTTTAGTGAATTATAGGAAAAAGTAGACAGAAAAATTATAGTAGTGACTACCTCAACCTCACCATCTCAGAACTAGATAAATATAACCACAATATAAATGAGAAAGAACTAAAGGATGTGATTAGAAATAAACTTAAGGATGTGACTAGGAAAGCTATATATCATATATCTCTGGGGAAAACTGAATGGGGATAGAAAGGAATATACCTTTTTCTCTTTGGTTCTTGGCACCTACACAAAAACTGACCCTTTATTCGCATGTAAAACTCTCACAATCTAATGCAGAAAGGCAAAAGTATTAAATACATTCTTTTCAGATAATGATGTAATAAAAATTGTATGCAATAAAGGTCTAAAGAAAGATAGACTAAAAATTAATTAGAAACTAAATAATCTGATGCTAAAGAATGAGTGGGTCAAACATCAAGTCATAGAAATGACAAATTTCTTCAAAGAAAATGACAATGACACAACACACCAAGATTTAAGGGATTGAGCCAAAGTAGATTTTAGGGAAATTTTCTATATATAAATGCATATATGAATAAAATAGAGAAAGAAGATATGAGTGATTTGGGAATGCAACTAAAAATACTAGAAAATGAATAAATTAAAAATCCCCATTTTAGTACCAAATTAGATATTCTGAAAATCAAAGGAGAGATTAATCAAATTGAAATGTAGTGAACAATTGAACTAATACTTTAACAGCTCCTTATATTTTAAAAAAAAATTATAGAATAGATAAATCTTTGGTTAATTTGGCTAAAAATAAAGAAGAAAATTAGTTACCAATGTCAAAAATTTAAAAGAAGGGTTCAGCACCAGTGAAGAGGAAATTAAAACAAAAATTAGGAGCTGTTTTGCCCAATTGTATGCCAATAAATCTGAAAATGTAAGTAAAATGAATGAATATTTATAAAAATGTAAATTTCCAAGAGAAGAGGAAATAAAATACTTAAATCATACTATTTTAGAAAAAAAAAATGAACAAGCTGTCTATGAAGTCCCTAAGAAAAAATCTTCAGGTCAGATGGATTTACAAGTGAATTTTACCAAACATTTAAAGAAGATTAATAATGAAACCAAGAGAAATTATATGATTATCTCAATTGATATTAAAAAAAATTTACAAAATACAGCAAACATTCCACTAAAAACACTAGGTTGCATAGGAATCAATGGAGTTTTCCTTAAAATGATAAGTAGTATTTATCTATAATCATCAGCAAGCACTATATGTAATGGGGATAAACTGAATCTTCCTCAATAAGCTCAGGGGTGAAACAATGATGTACTTTATCATCACTGTTATTCTATATTGTGCTAGAAATGTTAGCTTTAGCAATAAGTGAAGGAACAAATTTAAGAATTAGAATAGGGAATGAAGAAATAAAGTCATTACTCTTTGCAGCTACTTGAAATAATAAAACTTTTTGCAAATTTGAAGAATGTAAAATAAGTGGACACAAATCATCATGATTTCCATATATTACCAACAAAGCCCAGCAGCAAGAGATAGAAAGAAAAATTCCATTTAATATATCTGTAGACAATATAAAATATTTGACAGTTTATTTGCCAAAAGAAACCCAGCAAATATATTAAACACAGTTATAAGACAATTTTCACACTAATAACATCAGATCTAAACAATTGGGAAAATATCAATTACTCAGGGCTATGCTGAGCTAATATAAAAAAAAATATAATTCTGCCTAATTTAAATTACCTATTCGGGGACATATCTATCAAAATACCAAAAATTATTTTATAGAACTAGAAAAAACAACAAAATTCATGTGGAAGAACATAATTTCCAGAACATCAAGGAAATTAATTAAAAGAAATGCAAGAAAAGGCTACCTAACCATATCAGATCTAAAACTATGTTATTCAGCAGCAGTCATTAAAACTATTTTGTCCTAAGAAATAGAGTGCTGGACTAGTAGAATAGGGTTAACCACACAAGACATAGTAGTCAATGACTATAGTAATCTCCTGTTTGACAAGTGTAGAGTCTCCAGCTTCTGGGATAAGAACTCACTATTTGACAAAAACTGCTGGGATAGTTGGAATAAATAATATGGCAGAAGTCAGGCATAGACCAACATCTTATAATTTGGAAATGGCTGCACAAGCTGTGATATATGATTATAATGGAACATTATTATACTATCAGAAATCACAAGCACGATGATTTCTGAAAAACCTGAAAAGCCTTACATGAACTGATGCAAAGTGAAGTGAATCAAAACCAAGACATTGTACACATTACAATATATGATGAAGAATTGTGAATGACTTAGCTCTTCTCAGCAATACAACGATCATTGATAATCCCAAAGGATTCATGATGAAACATGCTATCTGCCTCCAGAGAAGAAATTGATTGCCTAAATACAAACAAATAATATTTTTCACTTTCTTCCATTTTTTGTTCAAGTCCTGTTGTACAAAATGAATTATATTTAAATGTTTTACATGATTACACATGTGTAATCTGTATTGAATTGCTCTCTTTCTGGATGGGAGGGAAATAGAATTTGGAATCCAAAATTTAAGAATAAGTTAATTTTTTTTAACAATGTAATTGAGGAAAAAATAAAATATTATTTAAAAAATATGGTGTGAAATTTGAAATAGTTATTTGAACAAAATCTTTCTCTAGGTTCTGAGGTGGGATTTTAATGAGTGATGAATACAAGGGAATGAATTTCCTTCTCAATAAGACCAATTTTTACCATACTGAACCAGGTCCAACTGTATGGTTGGGTACCAAGAGTGATACTATACTATAGCCCCTTCAGTGACATGTGACAAAACTATTTGTACCGTGGCATTTCTAGATAAGCATTTTGACTAGGGATTCTTACATTTTTATCCATGTCATGAAGCCCTTTAGAAGTCTAGTGAAGCCTATGGACCACTTAGAATAATATTCTTACTTTATTTGAATAAAATCAATAAAAACATGTTGATATGCTTAGTATATGTATAATATATATTTTGATATATAATAAATAATAATTATATTAATATATTTAATGTTTATATGTGGGCTAATACAGGACTTTATATATGCATATTTTATGTGTTTATGTATTTATACATACAGACATAGATGAGGCATCTTCCAGGTGAAGGATCAGCCTATTAAGGAGCACTCTAACAAGAATTTTGCCAGCAATAACTAAGAGAAACACCCCTCTATGATTGTTGCAGGACAATTTATTCCCTTTACCTTTACACAGATGGACAATGGAGGCATCCTTGAACTCCTAGGGGTAACTTCCTCTTGCCATATAACCTGGAAAATTTCAGTTAGCTTTTGTATGAGCAACGATCCCTCTACCTCGTCAATCTCAGCTGGAATCAAATCATCATTAGTTGCTTTGCCACATGAAATTAGCCTAATGGCCCTCCAGGAAAATGTGTATCCAGCTCCAACTTCAGTAAGCTGACCTTCATCTACCAACCTTGTTTCAGTCAGGGCTGCTATTTGGATACAATACCTGTTGAGTTCTCTTGAAACAAGAGCAGCTTATCTTTGAGGTCTACTGCTTTTTGTGTTGTCTATAAGTGTGTGCATATTCCATGTGTTGATGGTGAGTGGAATCATTTTTGTAGATGTTTTCGTATATTTCACATGTTTTGTTTGCTTGTTTTTTGACTGCATACCCCACCTGCTACGGTAATCAGGCCAGGGTTGGGTAAGCAGACAATGTTTAGGGCACCTCTTCTAGACCTCTTTCTCACACCAGGAGATGAGCAGTGCAACCCTTTAAAGGCTGCTCAGATACCCAGGGGGCTGCCGAGTTCTACTGCTGCTTCCAATGAGAAAAGACCCTACAGCCTGGGTCACTTGTGTACAAGGTTATTACTACAGTTCCCAAGGCATCTACATCTGTTGCTTCATCAGTTGCCTATTGCTGCAAGACTTTGAGGTATAATAGTAAAATGGTATGGGTGATGTATTTTGATTCACACGTAAATTGGATTTAAGTGATTCACAGTTGCATGAAGTCATCAGCCTTACTCTCTCCTCTAGAGTCATCATAGTCCAGTGGCAGGACAAAGTCAAGATGACTGGCGATGACTTGGAGTCTTTGGTGTCTAACCAGGTTCTAAGCGCTCCACTGCCTGCTTCAGCTGCCTTCATGGGTGTTGGAACAAAATGTTCTCATCTGCCCATTCCACCAGAGGAAGTCTTCACATGCTTGGGGTAGACACTCCCTTAACTCATCAATGGGGTTGAGACCCCTTGGTTACCCTCAGCCTGGTTTGGCCACTCTGCCGAAACAGTTTACCAGGCTGTGTCTTCTGGGCATGCTGCAACTTCTTGGAGTCACAGGTGAGAGTGAGGTGTAGGGTGTGTTCAAGGAGGACCAGTACCTTTGATGTGATGGTTGCCAAGCCCTTTTCAGAGTTCTTTCTATGTTTGGTGTTCACCTCTTCCACCCAACTCTCACCTCTCACCATGCATACATGTATACCTGTATATATACATGTATACACATAATACATATATAATATATACATATATGTGCATTCATGTCATAATACATATATTAATATATGTGTGCCTTTATGTGTATGAAACCTCCAGTTTAGTTATTTTTTAACAGGTTTCTGATCAAATAAAGATATTATTTCTTTACTGCTTACTACTTAGGTAGTAATTTATGGAACTTGATCTCCAAAGGATAAAATTTGTATGTGATTTCAAAAACAAAGGAGATACAGAGCGGGCTTAAGTTTAAGTTTACTATATAATGTTACTATGTTTTTGAATATAAAATAATGACATAAATCATATTCTGAAGTAGATATGTGACTAGAAAAAGAGGTAGCCTGGTCATTTAGAATAATTAAAATAAAATTTGGCACCAGTGCACATACAATTTCATGTTCCCCCAGGTAGATTAATATATACATATACACATACATAGATTATACATATATGTATAAAATACATACATCCATACATATTTTTCGGCAAAATTTACCATTTCATCTTGAAATTTTCTGTCCTCAATTTGAGAACTAAAGAATAATGAACCCAGTAACAAACATTAATACTCAATCAAAACAACATTTCCAAATTGGCCATGTTTCCTTCCCCACCTCCATCCCAGAAAAAAACATTTTCATCCTAAATTCTGATTCTCCTCTGGAATTGTGGTTGATCATTCTCCTGATAAGAGTGCCTAACTCTTTCAAAGTTGTTTGACATTTACTGTCTTTCTTTCATATAAATTATCCTCATGATTCTCCTCACCTCACTCTCCCTCAGTTCCTACATACTCCTCTTCCCTGGTTTCTCTGAAAATGTCCCTTTCTTTATTTCTTATGAAATAATAATATTGTATCATGTTTTATACCATAATTTCTTCATTCATTTCTCAATTTATGGATACCCTCTCATATTCCCATTCTTTGCTACTTCGAAAGGGCACAATTTTTAAAAATATGTTTTGCTTAGGACTTATTCCTCCCCTAAATTTCTCTCCCTCTGTTTTCCCTTTCCTCACCTCTTCTTTCATTTTCCTTTTATTTCTCTGTTTAGTGAAATGTATTTCTGTACCCATTTTTATGTGTATATATGTATATGTATTCTTCCTTTTTTTAGCAGTTCAGATGAGAGTCAGGTTTGAGTGTTGGTTGCTTCCCTTATCTTTCTCTTTCTTTGTATAGATGTCTGTTTGTGCACCCTAATTATGAGGTAATGTTTCCTAACCTTCTGCCCTCTCCAATATATTCATCTTTCCTTATCTTTCCATTCTATTCTTAAGATTTCAGAGATTTCCAAAATGGTGGATATTGTTCTCTGGAGGGCACTGGAATGACCTGGGGTGGTGATGGTAGCCTCAGGTGCAATGGAAGGCGCTGAATAAAAATAAGGGGGTGGTAGAAGCATAAGGAAAAAAAAGAGAAAAAAATTTAAACCATTTGGACATGTTTCATCTGTTATATAACAGAGTTAAAGTCATAGGGATTACATTACTGTCCAAATAAACACATGAAGTGCATGTTACAATCAATCAGTGATTAAGTCCACTGACAGTTCTAACACGCAGGTTTTAGCAGATCTGAGTGTTGGATTGTGTGTCTGGAAGCACATTGTCTTCCAGGAAGTCCAGCATCGACAGGAACATGTGCATATAATGACTTGTTTACAATATGGTACTATAGAGTTACATTAAGCAATGTTGTGTCATCAAAATTTCAATGCAGGAGAAGACCCACAAATTTACAAAGAATTATTAAATTTAAGATATGTCATTTGAAAATTCTTATTTTTTGAAATGATAAAAAGAACTGGTAAAACATTAAAGTAGATTTTGAAGGGTATGCTGAACAATTTTGAGTTTTGAAAAGGAGTACTAGGCCAAATAAGTTTGGGAACCTCTGATCAAAACAGCAGAATTATCCCTAAGCTTTATCTTACTAGACTACCTTGGAGACTCCAAATGATGATAGAGCTGAGAGGGTGTGGGAATGTGGAACCACATGAATCATCTCCCTATATTAGATGAGAAAGTTTTTCTGTTTAATCAGTTATTTTTTATTCATGTTTACCTTTTTATGTTTCTCTTAACTTTTATGTTCGAACTTCAAAGTTTCTACACAACTCTGGTCTTTTCATCAGGAATGCTTAGAAGTTCTTTATTTCTTTAAAGATCCATTTTCCCCTCTGAAATATCATACTCAGTTTTGCTAGGAACCTATTCTTGACTGTAAGTCTACATTCTTTGCGGTTTGCTGCTCCTTCATAGTAGTGGTTGCTAAATAATGTGTAATCCTGACTGTGACTTCTTGGTATTTAAATTCTTTCTTTCTGGATGCTTACACTATTTTTTCTTTGACCCAAAAGTTCTGAATTTTAACTTTGTTTCAATATTTCTTTTGGTCTCATGTAATTGTTAGCTTCTATTTCATCTATTGTAATTTTCAGAATTTGTTACTTCAACAAATTTTGTATCTCTTGTGTTAAGCTGTTAATTTCTTTTCAAATTCTTTCTACCATAGTTTTCATTCTCCTCCCCCACTTTAAGCTCTCCCATTTCATTTGTTAAAGAAAAAAAATCATTCTTTTTCTAAACTCTTACTTTACCTTTTTTAAGAGGAATTCTAGTTAAGTTTGTGCCAGAGCTGTGTTTTGCTCTGAAGTACTACTCACAAGTGTTTTTGAGCCATTCTCTTCCTCTGCATATGTATCTTGAGTGTCCTTCCTGCCATAATAGCTCATTTTGATTTTATTCTGTTTTGTTTTTAACTTGGTGTTAGGACTGTTCTCTGCCAAATTTCCGAGTGAAGCGTTGGACTGATCTTACTGCTTCTTTCTTGAGCTGTTGACGATTGTGTCCCTTAGATCTCAGGGGACCAGCAGCGTGTTAGTTTTCACAAATTTGTCTGACTGCTTCATCCCCTCACTTGAGCTTTGCAAGTTCCTGAGTTGGGTTGTGTTCAGAACAATAATAGACTGGTGACTGACTTAGCTCCTGTCAGCTAGCTAGGAAGCTTATTGGTTCAGAATGACTGACCTAAGTCAATGCATTACCTCTTGTTTCTTAATTTCCTTCTTCCTCAGTGTAATGACCATGCCTTCCCTAACCAGGAATATGACTCCTGTATGCAGAATGCTTTGTTAGTCTTCCCTGGAACTGGGTAATGGGCACCAAAGCTTTTAGTTGATACGGTTTCCCATTGCAGTGGCTCAGCATAGGTCTGGGGTGGTGGTGGTTGTGGGGTGGGGGGCCTTAGTATGGTTAGTGGATGTTCTTTGATCCTGGTAAACAGTTTGGGCAAGGATTGGACATGGTGGTGGTCTGTGTTCCAGTCCTATCTCTACTTCCTTCTGCCACTGACCTCCCTTTCTGTCCCTCTATGATGACCTTGGCTGGACAAAGTATTTATATGACATTTTCTGAAATTCCCCAATAGGAATTTGTCTGGAGAAGTTTTGTGGACAGAAAGGCTATCACCTGCATTGCATCCTGCTACTTCACTGTCTTAATCTCCCTTCCTTCCGCATATAGCATTAAAAGAGAAAGGCATTTTGGGTAGAGTTTTTCTGCAGCAATTATGGAAAGATGTGCACCACAGTTAAATAATTAAAGAATCATAAAAGGCAGGGTCACATAGTGGATAGGGAACCAGCCTGGGAGTTAAGAAGAACTGAATTCCAGTCCTGTCCCTGCTTTATACTTACTGATTGCATGACCTATGGTAATCATTTAACTTCTTGGTACTGCCAGGAAGCTCTCTAAAATAATAAAATGTAGGAGTGTTGAATATGAATTGGCTTAGTTGTCCTCTATCTAAAAGAAACATGAATGGAAGCTCTCACAAGTATGAAGGAATAGGTGGGACATGATCTGCAACAGTTAAATCATGGATTTATTAATGTATTTAAGAAAAAACTCAGTTCATGTGAACCCTAAGATGTAATATATTGAAAGAAATGGAATCAAAATGTAAAAAGAAAAAAAATAAACAAAAACAACAGTTCTTAAATTGTTTTAGTACAGCTCCCTTCATGATGGTTGTACAAATGATATTTCTGCATAACAACAAAATTATTTCTCTTTTAGAGACAATAATATATAACATGTCTCATACATCAAACTCATTTAACTGAGGTATCACCTTTTTTTCCTGCAATTACTGCAGGAAATTACTAACAATACTAACATGCAATTACTAACATAAGCCATTATAGGTAAGGTGTAATAAAGTATAAAAAAAAAGGTAGAGAAGATTGGATGATCTTTCTATTAGATTGTACAAATTACCATGAAGCATTGCAAAAGAGTAACTTTTTAGGGTTATTTCATATACAATTTATGTATTTTATATACAATTTAAAAATATAAATATTCATAATAGGCCTTACTAGAGATAATTTGTATCCTATGTGTAATAAAGATTTCATGCTATGGAACTAATATTTTTGAAATGAAATCCATACATCAGTTTTTTATTGACCTTGAACTTTATTTTTGGTAGAAGATAATTACCTCTATGTTTCTAGGAAGACTTAATACACTGAAGCAGAAGCTGTACTTTCCAGAAGGAATTAGAATCCAGATTATATTAATCACTGTCTCCATCCCCTCAATTTTGTGACACAGATATCAAGGACAAAAAAAAATTAAGGACAAAAGACTAAAAGCAGAAACACTGCCAGCAAAAGTGAAATATATGTTCTGGAAACCATTATTATAAGTCATTTTCAATCAAATTAACATTTAACTAAATTTCTACTAAAATACATTTAGGATTTCTGGGAAAAAGTTGAGAATTTGCTTTAGCCTGTACCTACTTTGAATAATGTCTATTTTTTAAAACAAAACTCATTCTCACTCTTCTCCTCAGCAGCTACATAATTACTTGCTGTTACTTGATAAGGAATAATAAAATATGTATGTATATGTGTATGTATATAAATATGTGTGGAGAGAAGTTTATAATTATATATATGTATATATAATATATAAGCCTACATGTGAATTTTTCTTTCTTAATACTGAGAAAAACATTAATACTGTGCTATAGATAATGCTAAACAAAACATAAATTGCAAAGAATATGTTCAACCTTTAAATCTTCCCATTCCCTGACATGTGATTTTATTCTATAACTTTCTTGCATATTATATGTTTTTGCATTTAATTTTTTATACTCAGATGCTGAGAGAAATGACTATTTTTCTTCTATATTAATAGCCAATTATTGAATTAGGACTAAAGTTTTCCCCCTTCCTATTCCTCATTTAGAAATCAGTCCTTATAGGTTATTCAGTCAACCTTTGAAGGGCAGGGCTGATAAAGAGATAAAATCTTGAGCAGTTGCACCCCACTGGGAAAACTCAGATCTGTGCAAAAGGTAAAGAAATTTTAGTTTAGGTGAATTGATCATTCTGGCCCACTGTATTTTACTCAGACAGTTCTAGGCAGAAGTGAATTCCCCCTTCCATCTTGATTGCTTTAGACTGAGTGATATGGATATAAATAAATCTCTTTGAATAAGACTGAGTGATTTGAGTAATGTCCCCCAGATCCTCATTAGAATAAGTCTACCTCTCATTATAATATTCATTCTATCATTAACCAATCAGAATTAATTGCCACCCTCAGGAACACCCACTTTTCCAAGAGCGTGTAAACTTTGAATGGGTTCCATGAGGGGTCTTTGGCATTCAGGAGTGCCACTGACCCTTTTTATTATCTGCTAGAACCATTAATAAAATAATAATTACCCAGAAACTATATCTCTCAAACTTTTATATGTCACGATGCTTTCCATGTGATAACACAGGCCCAGAGTATACTTTAATGGTTGTGTTAGGACTGATTCACTAAAATTAATGGTAACAAAGCAATGTTCTTATTTTATTTTTCATTAGACTATTTTTAACACTGCTCCTTTCCATGCTTTCCCTCAAGGACGTAAAACATGAAAATGCTATATAGGTATCAATTGTTACCTTACTGTAAAGAAGAACAGTTGAAATGATTGTAGACGGTTCCAGATCATACTTAAACTGTATCTTAAATGAAGAAAAGGATCATGCCCCTGTACCTCCTCCCCCATAACTCTCTCCATCATTCTACCATATATATATATATATGTTCCTAGCATTATAATGTAAACTCATTGAGGACCAGTTCTGTCTTACTTTTACCTGAATCTGCATGCAAAATGTATTGCACAGTGTTTGGCACATCATAAACATTTAATAAAAGCTTGTTGAGTGACTGAATTAAATGTGGAGGAGGAGGAGGAGGAGGAGATAGGAGGAAGTATACAGTACCCACTATCTTCCAGGCATTGTGTTAAGTTATTTAAAATATGATCTCATTTTATCCTTATACCACTCCTTGGAACTATTATTATCCCCATTTTACAGATGAGGAATCCGAGGCAACAGAAATTAAATCATTTGCCTAATGTCACACAACTAATAGATGTCTGAGGCTGGATTTGAACACTTGACTCAGGTGCTTTATCATGGTATTTCTATTCCACAGCGTTGCTCACACTTAATCTTTTCTTTCTACACACACAACCACCAGAGGCTTTCATCAACTATTGCAGCAATCTCCTAATGATGTCTTTACTGTAATTTTCTCCCTACAACTATTCTCTTTTCACATTGCTTTTTACTTATGCACTTACTGTTAAAAATTATTAGAAAATCTGGCTGTACCAGTATCCTACTCATTACACCACAGCATAATCCTACTACTTCTAAAATCAAACATGAATTTCTTTGTTTACCTTTTGTAAAGTTCTTTCTAAGTTTATCCTAACCTATTTCTCCAGCTCTGTTGGAGATTCCTCTCCCTTCTTCACTCTGAGATCTAGCCAAACTGACTCTCTAGCATTCCTTATAAGTTACAGTTTATTTCTTACTGATTCTTTTGCACAGACTGTCCATTATACCTAAAAAAACACTCTCCTCATTTCCATTTCATAAAATCCTTCTCTTTCTCTAACACACACCTCAAGAAACACTGTCTAGGATAAAATCTGGAAAATAGTAGGCACTCAGGGAAATGTGTTGTTGATCAATTTCAGACAATGCATGCCATATCCAAACTGAGAAATCTGCTAAGCCTAATTTAGAAGACTTTCAGATTAGAAATGAAATTTAAGTTTCTCCACAGATTTCTCCAGAAATCTTTCTTAAGAAATTTGTGCCTTAACATAGGAATTATAATGCTTCAACATAGAAAACTTTTTCTTTCTTAATTAAAATTAAAAAGAAAAAGAAATTCCCCATTATCTCCTATGGCTTATTCTAAGTGATACCTTTGAGTGAAAATCACATGGTCAGCTATGTGCCTTTCTAGAATTCTCACACCATACCAATTACTGATTTGGAATTGTATTAATACATATATATATATATATATATACACACACACACACACACACACACACACACACATATATGTATATAAAAGCACTCATAAAATGGTTGTGAAATTGCAGTTTGGAATCAAAAAGAAGTTATTGATATGTTCTCAAATACCTTGATTGCACACAATTTCTTTGAAGTAAATATCTACCTTCTATCTATCATCCTTTACTCCTCCGAAAGACTGACCTCACCCATGATTAGTACTGCATTCTCAGAAAGTAGTTATTGACCTATTACAAACAAGAAGAAAAAAAAATCAACCACAATCTGAGAAGCTATTTCATCATTATCATATTTCATATTTCCTTTTCCTCTGAGAGAAAAGTAAATATACAACCCTTTTACCATGGAAGCACATGGTTGGCAAGTTCCTTTGCAATGATCGATGAAAGAATTTTGTCAGTGTCTATGGCTGGGAAGGGGTCTTCTGAAATGAGACACATATGTATACATTTGAAAAACTTGCACCTTTTCACAAGAAGTTGAACCCAGCTTCCTTATATTATAATCACAGTAAATGTCGGAGATTTTTGTTGGGGGGGAGACTAAAACATATGATTAGAGGCTTTATATAAGAGTCTAATTTTATTATTTTCTTTCATGTGTCTGGGGATACTGGGAAAGGAATGTTGTAAAATCAATTAAAGCCTATATGTATACTTTGCAAACTTGTTTCCCAGGTGACAGTGTCATCTATACTTGGGAAAGCAATTTAGACTTACTGCAATTCGTATAGCAATGTCAATTTATTTGTTTGATATTCAAATGTGATTCTATACTCAGCTTGAAACACTATCTTTGCATCTTCCCATGAGCCGTCTCTCTAAATGACTTCATATTCTCAAACATAAGGTTTGAGTTCTCAGGTTTTCCTTTAAAACTACAATAATTCCTTATAATTAAAATGCAAAGAGCAAATCAACTTAAGGTCAAGGTCATTCATTCTTATCTGTTATTGATCCAAGTTAGTCCGACAAAATACAGTCAAAAATATAGTGATGGCTGGGTGTGTTGAATGATACTGAGATATGGTATACATAAAAATAAAATAAAAACCATCATACTGTGGAGAAATAACCTCCTCTTGCCCTTTTCCTTGCCTTTACAAGCCTGGAACATCTGGGAATTCAACAGAAGAGCTAAGAAAGCTTTGAAAAATCTCTATTCTTATTAACACCTGAATTTTGACCTTGAGGTTCTCATCTACTCTCTTTATGTTGAATTCTGTACCATAGTCACATTGCATTTCTGATAGGTTACTATATTCAGCCCAACCTAATACAAAGTGCCTGTTTAAGAAGGGGTGGGAAAACTAAGTTGGCATGAAGTTTCTTACTGATTAAATAGTATGTTTCCATGCCAGTAGCCAATACTGAATTAATGAAAATAATTTTTTAAATTATAGGTAAAAGAAAAAGATTTAGCAAGTAGTTCATAACCATGAAATATAATATGGGTCAAGAATGATGCTTATGCAGGAACTCATTTAAAGTCAAATCTTTTCTATTAAAAACCTATACACAATATATCTAGGTCAGATTTCTGAAAACGTTTTGAACAAATGATTTTAAAAAATAAGTGTTACAATTCCAGTTATAGTTTCATTCCCAATCCCTCTAAACCATAAAGATAAATGTCAAACGAAAAGGTAGAAAGGGAAAACGAACATTAACACATTTTATACAATCTACAGTATATTAATTGTGTATTATTTCCATTTAACTTGTAAATAATTGTTTATTTTCCTCATTGTATACCTAATATATAGAAAGTATATAATAAAGGGGTTCTCTAGGTTACTACTAAAGGCAGCTGGAGTTATTTTCCTTTGGTCCTATTTTTCTCCATGTGGTCCCTTATTTAAACATTAGTTATACTATATTAAATTATATAATATATTAAACACAATATATTAAGATATGGATATCTATAATATTTAAATTATTTAATATTTAAATTAATTTAAATTTAATAATTTAGTTCTGACCTCTCCTCACCCATTATGAAGGCAAGTAATTTAATATTAATTTTACAAATGAAATCTTGCAAGCCATGCAACATCATAGTAATACAAGTCTATGTTCCATTTACTGTTGCTAAAAGGGTCCAAGTAGCTCAATTTTATGAAGATTTACATCTTCTAGAAATAAAACAATAAAGAAATTGTCACATTAATTTTAGGGGATTCAAATACTAAAGAAGGAAATAAAAAGATAATTGGAACAAAAGGAAAGTTTGGCTTTAGAGTACTAAATGAAGCAGAGCAGAGATTAATACTGTTTTTTCCAGATAACCCACTGGTTATAACAAGTACCCTTTCTCAACAACTTGAAAGGTGAGTCTATACATGGGCATAACCAGACTGTAAATATCCAAATCATATTGATATAATACTTTATATTCACAGTTGGACAAGCTCTATACTGTCAGTTAAAACAAGACCTGGAGCTGATTATGGCTCATATCCTGAGTTTGTTACTGCAAAATATGGATCCAAATTGAAGAGAGTAGGAAAAACATCTGATCTTGTAGGTATTAACTAAATAAATTACTTAAATTATTATCAAGTGGAAGTGTGGAAGTGGAATAAGTTTAAGAGATCAGCTCTGATAGACAGAGCTCCAGAAGAACTATGGACAGAGGTTGCAATTCAGGAGGCACTAGCAGCAACAGCATCCCAGAGAAAAAGAAGACAAGAAAAATATATAACTATTTGATGAGGTTTTGCATGTAGCAGTGGAAAAAAGGAAAGGGAAAGGAGAAAGGGAAAGATAACCAAGTAAAGGAAGAATTCCAGAGAATGGCAATGACAGATAAGGTTTTTCTTAAATGAGCGAGAGAGAGAAAGAGAGAGAGAGAGAGAGAAAGAGAGAGAGAGAGAGAACACAACAGAATGGGAAAGACAAGAGATCTCTTTAAAATCAGAGTTATCAAGGGAAATTTTCATATAAAATGGGCATGATAAAAGATTTAAAAAATGGTAGTGATTTAACAGATGCAAAAAAGATTAAGAATAGGTGGTAAAAATATACCAAGGAACTATATAAGAGAAATCTTAATATCACCCATAAGTACAATCATGTGGTTATTGACATAAAGCCAGAAATCCTGGAGAATGAAGTCAAATGGGCCTTAGGAAGCACTATTAACAATAAAACTATTGATGGTGACAGATTTCCTACTGAGCTATTTAAAATTGTAAAAGACGATGCTGGTGGAATACTGTACTTAATATGCCACACAAATATG